>JAHLJS010000009.1:41771688-42440019 GCA_038502445.1 Eremochloa ophiuroides | reverse complement strand
ATCTCTTGCTATATGTCACTACTACTAACCGAGTTGTGAGTGCAGCGATCGTCGTAGAACGGCAAGAAGAAGGGCACGCGTTACCGGTACAGCGGCCGGTCTACTTCATCAGCGAGGTCTTGTCCGAAACCAAGACACGCTACCCTCAGATCCAGAAGCTGGTGTACGCGATCGTCCTTGCTCGGTGCAAGTTGCGGCACTGCTTTGAATCGCATCCTGTGACTATGGTGTCATCCTTCCCCCTCGGGGAGGTGATCCAGAATCGGGAAACTACGGGGAGAATCCCTAAGTGGGCAATCGAGCTCATGGGGGACGACATCACCTATGCGCCTCGCAAGGCGATTAAGTCCCAGGTGTTGGCGGACTTCGTGGCAGAGTGGACTGAAACACAACTGCCATCGCTACCGACTCAGAAAGAATGTTGAATCATGTACTTCGACGGGTTGATGACGAAGAATGGTGCCGGCGCAGGCATAATTTTCGTCTCACCCCTTGGGGTCAGACTCAAGTTTTTGTTGTGGCTACACTTCGCCGCCTCCAACAACGTAGCAGAGTACGAGGCACTTGTCAACGGGCTCCACATCGCTGTCGAGCTGGGAATCAAGTGCCTCGAAGTTCGGAAAGACTCCCAGCTCGTTGTGGATCAGGTCATGAAAGAATCGACGTGCCACAGCCCCAGGATGGCCGCATACTGCAAACTAGTGCGTCTTCTGGAGGAAAAATTCAACGGCCTCGAGCTCAACCACGTCGCACGTCGGTACAACGAAGAGGCCGACGAGTTGGCAAAAATCGCATCCGAAAGGACTACGGTCCCGACGGGCGTGTTCGCCAACGACCTCTACAAGCCGTCGATCGGTAGCAGCCCCTCGGGGGCTGCGAGTCCCTCGGGAAAAGAAGAGCGCCCCATGACCGAGGCTGAGGACGATGATTACAACAAAGCCGAGGCAATGGAAATCGACGCCGAGGCAACCGAAGCCGAAGCCGAGATGGACGACGACGAGCCAGACTGGCGCGAGCCGCTGGTCAGCTGGCTTGTCCGAGGAGTCTTGCCCTAGGACAAAACCAGAGGACGACGGCTGGCACGTAAAGCTAAGTCTTTCACGATGATCGACGGTGACCTCTATCGACGGAGTCCCTCGGGAGTCGTCCAGCGCTGCATCCCCTTAAGTCAGGGCAAGCGCCTAGTCGAAGAGATACATGCTGGAGCTTGCGGCCATCACGCTGCATCGAGGACGCTCGTCTGGCAACGCCTTTCGACAAGGTTTCTACTGGCCAACCGCCGTGGCCGATGCTACAGAGGTGGTACACTCCTGCGAGGGATGCCAATACTACGCTCGGCAGACGCACCTCCCTGGCCCTAAGCTCTCCAGACGATTCCCCTCATGGCCTTTTGCCGTGTGGAGACTGGATCTTGTTGGGCCCCTCAAGAAGGCGCCCGGAGGCTTCACCCACTTACTTATTGCCGTCGACAAGTTCTCTAAGTGGATCGAAGCTCGGCCGATCGCCCAAATCAGCGCGACGCAAGCAGTGGTATTCTTCACCGACATTGTCCATCGGTTTGGTGTCCCGAACTCCATCATCACTGACAACGGCACGCAGTTCACCGGAAAGAAATTTTTGGTCTTCTGCGACGAGTACCACATACGAGTGGACTGGGCGGGGGTAGCCCACCCAAGAACGAACGGCCAAGTAGAACGCGCTAATGGCATGATTCTCCAAGGCCTTAAGCCGAGAATCTTCAACAGATTGAATAAGTTCAGGCAAGAGGTGGCTGGCCGAGCTCCCGGCAGTGATATGGAGCCTAAGGATTACGCCAAGCCGAGCCACGGGCTTCACGCCCTTCTTCCTGGTATACGGTGCCGAGGCTGTCCTCCCCACGGATTTGGAGTACGGCGCCCCGAGGGTCCAAGCCTACGATGAACAGGGCAATCAGACTTCCCGCGAAGACGCATTGGACCAAGTCGACGAAGCTCGGGACATGGCCTTGCTACACTCCGCCAAGTACCAACAATCCTTACGTAGGTACCATGCTCGGCGCATCCGTGCTAGAGCCTTCAGCGTAGGCAACTTGGTGCTGCGACTCAGGCAGGACAACAAGGGATGCCACAAGTTCACACCGCCGTGGGAAGGGCCGTTCGTCATTGCCGAGGTGCTACGACCCAGCACATACAAGCTGGCAAATGAAAAGGGTGAAATTTACAACAACGCTTGGAACATCGAACAGCTACGTCGCTTCTATCCCTAAGATTCCGAGCATTGTACTATTTGTAAATCTTGAAATCAATAAAAAGGACCCGCTTTCTTATCTTTATGATTTTAAGATTCTAGCCCGAGCCTACCCTCAGAGCAAACGAGCGTATCTTTTTTCCACGCACTAGAGCGAGGCTCGGCCTTACCTCTGGTGAGGCCAATCCTCCCTCGGGGGCTAGGACGGGGGGAACCCCCGGAGTCCCCCGAACCTTAAACGAATTCGAAACTCAAAATTTCAAAACGCGTTGAAATTTTTTGTCTCCCGAACGTCCTTCTCGCCTAAACCGAGCATGAACTTATAAAACTCGGAAGAGCGCAGGAGGTCCCAGAGGGCAGAGCCGGCCGAGCCACGAGACCGCCTATGCTCCAGGGCTACGACATCTCCACTCACCACTCTTCGCCCGAAGGCCGACTCGCGCTCAGAAGAGAACTAATAAGTTCAACGCTTCGGCAAGAGAAGAAGGCTCGGGTAGACACGACTAAACTTTTCTTTTCAAGTTTTCCCTTCACCCAAACCTCTAGGACTATGGTCGAGTCTACGCCGCTAAAGCTACGACGCCCAGAAAAAAGTCCCCTGAGGCTCGATAGCCCGGGCTCAGGATCGGCAAGGGAATCACTTAAAGAAAAATGCCAAGCGAAAACGAATTGAAAAACAAACAACAAACATTTACATAAATATGGCCACGAAGGGCCGCATGTTTGTTTTTCATGAAGCTTTTCTTCCTAAAAACGGGCTCGATGGCCCGGCTCTCTCTCTCTTAATTAAGGTTCAGGGGGAGCTCCATGTCATCTTGAAAGAGACTCGCCAGCGCTTCTCCAGGGGCCTTCATCAAATCGACCAGCGCCAGGAGCTCGTCGTATTCGGGCTCAAGGAAGCCCTCGCTGACGGGGTCTGCATCGAAGTTCCCATAATGGGACTTCACCACTGCCAGCGTCTTCTGGACGCCCGCCAGCAGAGCCTCCTTCAGCTGGACGCCGACGCGGCCGTGAAGCGCCTCCATCCGGCTTTGGAGCGAGCTCCCCAAGGGTTCCCCTCCGGGCTCTCCTCCGGCGCCGAGGGAGTCGCACAGCGCGCGCGCCACCCTCTGCAGCTCCTGGTGGTCGGTGACTTCACCGTTGTAAGCCGCCTGCAGGGCTGCGGTGATAGAACGAGAAGGTAAGATAGAAACTCCGAGCGACGAACACCCAAGGTAAAACGAGACGAGTAATACGACAAGGCACATACCGTTGGCCTCCTCCTTAGCCTTCTGGGCCTCCTCCCAGACCGAGTCCACTGTGGCGACGACCTCAGTCAGAGCCGTCTGAGTTTGACTCAGGTCCTTGGCCAAGACTTCGGCGGCGGTGGCTTTCTCAGCCGCGAGCTACTGGGCGGCGTCGCGCTCCCTGGTTGCCTCGGCCAAGGCGCTCTCCAGCTCCTGCGCCCACTTTGCCGAGGCGGCAGCCCGACTCTCTGCCTTCACGACCTCCGCCTTCATGATGGTGCAGTCGATGCGCACTTCGGCGAGTTTGGCGGTCACGGAGACGAGCTCGTCTTGGGCGCGGGCGAGGGCCTTCCCCTTGAGGTCCAGCTGCTTCCAGAGCCCGAGCCCGCGGCGAAGAAAGTGGGACTTGTCCCGGAAGGTATGCATGAGGTCCTAGAAGAGGGAAGGAACAACAGCGGTCAAGGCACGCACACATGTATGCGGACGAAGCCGAGAGACATACCCGACGAACACGAAGGCTTACTTGCAGCTGCACGAGGGAGCCCCATTTCAAGGGCGTCGGCAATCGCCCGGAGACCCGTCGCCCAGTTCGGCCCGAGTTCCTGGATGGCGTCCCACTTGGAGGCCTCGAGGTCGTCCTGGAGCGAGAAAACGGGCGGCGCTGGAGGGTCCGCACGGTTCGTCCACTCGATCCGGGACGTGGTCAACTTCCGGGGCGGGGGCTGTCGCAGCGCCACCGCCCAGGGGCCCTCCTCACGAGGGGCTTCCGCGTTGACGTCCATTGCCGCCGCACCCACAGTGTCCGGCCCCATAGAGGCAGCTTTGGTCGACACTCCTGAGGCGTCCCCAGTGGCGAAGACTGGGGCCTCGGAGGTCGACGCCCGAACGGCCCCACGACGGTGGCCGAAGCAATGGACGCGGCGACGGTGGCCGTAAACGGAGCGACTCCCCCCGAAGAGGGTCCCTTGGACTTCGTTCCAGTACCCCTGGGAGGAGGGACCTCCTCGTCCAGCGACCGGGCGCCTGTCCCGGCGGTGCCGCCGCCCCGCACCTTCAGGACCGTCAGGTGCGAAACCTGGAGGTCCGACCCCGGGTGCTTCCTAGAATGAGAAACGTGAAGACGGGCGTTCACGAAACGAGAACAAAAATCGGTGAAAGAACGATTCAGAAGAGCTACTTACCTAGTCTTCGGGATCGCCTTCTTCTTCTTCTTCGTCCGTCCCGGTGCTTGGTGAAGAGACGGGCCCGGCGGACGACGCGGGCCGTGCCGCCGGCAGAGGAGTGGGCGCCACCTCGGCGTAAGGGCCAGCCCCACCCTGAGGCGGGGGCCCTGCCTGGGCACCGGGGGTCGTCTCGACGCCGCCACCCCTCAGCGGGGACGCCTGAATCTGGGAGGACCCCAGCTCGAGGTCCGGCGTCTTGGAGCCGGCCAGCTCCGACCCCGACGGCGTCCTCTCTCCGCTCCCCCCGCCTTCAGCCGTCGCGACGATCAGTGATGCGTCGGAAGAGAGGGTGCGCCGGAACAAGGACCCCCTGGTCCCACCGACAACAGCCTGGCCCGGCTTAGGCGCCGGGTCCGAGCCCGTTCCCGGCCTCTCCAGTGGGCCCTCACGGCGGCTGGAAGGTGGAGCCATGGCTCCAATGGTCTCGCTGCCAGAGACCGCGCTTCCAGACGCGGTCTTCGGCAGTTTTGCCTAGGGGCTCGGGTCACGAGCCCCGGCACATCCGTCGGCAGACGCCGACATGGGAACCTTTCCTGGCTCGTCGGCGCCCACCGCGGGCTTTGTGACCACTATGGGCCGATCCAACAGGATCATCAAATCATCGTCGTTGTCATCATCATCGTCTTCGTCGGTGGGGGAATCCTCCTCCGGCTCTCCCCGCCGCCCTCTGGCGGCGGCAAAGCTGGGCAAGCTCCTCGGTTCTTTGGGCCTTCCTCCTCCTCAGGGTGGTCTTCTTGTCCTTCCTCGCCTTCTCCTCCTCGGCGCACAAGCGGTTCTGGGTCCGCTGCAGCTGGTCCTCCCGGTCGTCGAAAGGCCCTGCGACAGAAGGAGAAGAAATTGGAAGAAGACCGGGGAATCACAAAGACGGCGACGCAAGCGGTGCTCACTAGCGCGATGAAGCCCGTGCGGGGGCGCATGGGCACCTGGTTCAGCTCGTCCCTGGTAGGATGACCGCCCACCATGTACT
Organism: Eremochloa ophiuroides; assembly: GCA_038502445.1. NCBI lineage: Eukaryota > Viridiplantae > Streptophyta > Magnoliopsida > Poales > Poaceae > Eremochloa > Eremochloa ophiuroides. Next base: position 42,434,377 of record JAHLJS010000009.1, on the reverse strand, counting down.
TAATGCGGCGCATGATCTCCTTTTCGCCAATATTCTGGGCCAGCATCGTCGTGTCCTCCCGTGACGTCCCGATCAGCATCTGGTTCAGCGCCAATTTGTGCTCCATCAACGGCTGCACCGTCCGCGCATGGAAGTGCACCACCACACCGGATCCCGTGAGACCCTGATCGCGCAACACCTGGAGCGCATCGAAGTAGACATCCAGATGCTTAGCCTCCTTAGCCGGGCATTCCCACTCCCACTGAGGAAGGGGAGCGGTGAGCACCCTTCCCGTGAACATGGGAAAGGCGTCCCCGTCATTGCGAAGGTAGAACCAGCCATGGTGCCAGCCCTTGTTGGAGGAAGGGGCCTTGCAGGGGATGTACGAGGCAGAGCGGATCACGAGGCCGCAGCCCCCCGCGCGCGGGATCTCTCCGTGGCTTCTTCGCACCAGCCGCCTTAGTGTACCAGTCGACGTGGGAGATGCGACGCCACACGTCCCAGTGCGGGGGTACCCCGATGTATCCCTCGCACAGGGCGGCGTAAATCGACGCCTGCGTGAAGGAGTTAGGGGTAAGGTTGTGGAGATCCAGCCCATTGATGAAGAGCAGCGCCCGGCAGAAGCAGCACGGCAGGTGACCCGAGCCCGCGCTCGTGGTATGCGATGAAGCTTACCACGTACCTCTCGTCGGGGTTCGGCTCGTCGTGGTCGCACGATGGCATGACCCAGTCCGGACGCTCCACGTCATTGCGAGGGCATAGGAGCCCCGTCTCAACGAGTCGCTCCAGGTCCACCTCCGTCACGGTGCTCCGCTGGCCATGGCTCCAACCTGAGTATGCCGGCGGCGGCGGCGACAGCGGCATCGGTGGCAACAGGGGATGGAAGCCATGGCGAGCTAAAGACGAAGAGCTGCGGAAAGACAATGATGGCGGCCGCGGCGGCGCTTCTCACTCGGGCAAACAACGAGGGCGAGGAGATGGGCGACGGAAGCGAGAAGACGAACGGCTTACGCAAGCGAATAGCTAAGGTAAAAAGAAAAAATCATGATTTTCCCTTATATACCCAGGCGGCGAATCATGTTAGGTGCGGAGAATCTGCCGCATTAACTGCATGGGACCCGCCACGATCCCAGCATCGCTGCCAGCCTCACACACGCAACCGCCTCGACTGCCCCGAACCGTTGCGTCCGTCAGGTTTCGTGCCTCAAAAGGTGAGCCAAATCATTACTCCCGTTCGCCTCGATTCCACCGATAGATTCTCCTTCTCGACGAATGAACCTCGAGCTCGGACGCCCGTTACTGTTCCCAGGGGATCAAAGACTGGCCCACAGTGGCTCGAACAGTCGCCCCAGGGAAACCGAGTTAGGGACAACAAGCAGATGGGTCACGAAAACGGCCAGTATCCCGACGCCCGAGCGTCACAAGTGACATCCCGTGCTGTGTGCAAGTCACAGTAGCGAGTCGATTAAGTGAAATCCCTCCGTGGGAGGCATCAGGCCCTCGGGACTCATCGAAGGTACCCGACATCCACTAATTGATCCTCGGGAAACATTTGGAGTGTGCTCAGGCCACTAGCCGACCCCCAACGAACGGGGCACGGACCTCCACTAGGACCAACCCGTTTGTAGCTCACCGGAAATGCCGACTCGCGCCCCAACGGGGAAGTCGAGCAGGACCAAACCTTTCTCTTTCCGAAAAAAGAGCGTGAAGGCCGAACTAACGAAAAAGACAGGGAAGGACCCGATCGATCTCCGATAAGAAAACGGAGGCTCGGGAACTTACCCTGCACCTTGGAAATACCACCGAACGACCTCCCTTTCACGACGGGAGGCTCGGGAGCTCCGTTTCCAAGGGATCACCTCCTCCTAAATAAATCAAAGAACACCCGAAGACTCGTAATCACGATTCTAAGCCTTTGGAGGGATTTAACATCCCTCCAAAGCCTCGGGGGCTACACCCGGCGGGTGCGCTCGCGCGCACCCACCGGAGAAAATGACCTATACTTGATCTCCTCGACAGGAAGAGCCAGCTTGAACCTGTGGAGGAGTGCATTTACTCCACCACAGGCTCGGGGGCTACTGTCGGGTACCAAAGTACGGGGTACCCAACTTCGATGCAAAAACACATATTCCCAACACGGCCCAGCCCAGGCAAAGCCAGTGGAAGCCTGATGAAGGCCGTGCTTACGGAGGCCCATGACGACGCCGCATCAACGCCAGCCTACCCTCGAGCGTACGGGACCGTCGGGCGCCAATTTTCCTATTCGCCCGAGTCTCCCCGAGAGAGCTTGGGAAAGCGGCACCCTCGGACGCCAACTTTTTCGATTCGCCTGAGCCTCCCCGAGAGAGCTCGAGAAAGCGGCACCCTCGGGCGCCGATTCTCCGATTCGCCCGAGCTTCCCCATCCCCCTCGGGCGCAATCTTTCTGAAGCATCTAATGCACAATTGACGTCAGCGAAGCAATCTTGGACCACGAGGGACCTCTCTGACCACTTTACAAGTACTGTCCCGTCAGGCGAGATTCTCGACGCGACAGTGCTTCGCACACGCACGACGGCTATACCACCTGTCAGGACTTCCCTGGCGACGGATTTGATGGACCCACTACGGCCATACATTCCCCAGTATGGTCTACGGTGCTCCACCCCGTTTTGCGCCGCGATCTACCAACTACGACTACGACAGCCCAAGCGCCTGACGATCGGGTAACGCAAGAATGGGAAAAGCACCTACTGCACTGTCCGCTTGAAAAGATGAGCACGCCTTCCATCCGAGCCCACCTGACCCTCGGGAAACACTGTCCGAAAGCTGGAAATGCGCCCGGGGGAAGGTGTCGCCCTGCTCCGTTCCAACACGACTCCAGGAGTTCCGATCCCCGGGAGACAACGCCCCGAGACGACCCACCCTCTTGTCATATGGTGCAGGAAGACAGCCATCGGGTGTGACACTACGCCACGCCGTGATCACGACGACTATTGCCGCCTTGGAACTCACCAAAATCGTACGAACCACTACGGCCATACCCTTTGAGCGCGGAGACAAGACCGTGGCTGACGACAGTCAACAGTGGCCACTACTCTCAAGTGTAACATGCATAGCAATGTACGCGCTGCCCTCGCACCTCCTTTGTGACTATAAAAGGAAGAGCGAAGGCCAACCTTAGGACAAGCGCTCACACACCCACTTCACCACACGCAACTACAAGTTACTGTCACAAAACTTGTACACACTTACAAGCTCATAAGAGACTTGAGAGCACTTCCCTCTCTCGCTTAGTTTGTAACCCCTACTACAAGCACTCCGGTGCAGGGCAACACGACTCGCCTCTCCACTGGACGAAGGGCCCTCTTGGCCTAAATCAGTATAAACTCTGTGTTCCCCTTGCGCACCATCCGAAGCCTTAACCGCGAAACATAAATTCATTAGCCGATGTTAGCACCCGTTAAAACTAGGACCGACACCCGTGGCTGGAAGTCATCCTATGCAGTTCGAAGGCTAAGACTGCCCACAATGGTGAGCATCGGCGTGTCAGTAACCGTGCCAGTGAGCATCGACTCCGAAATGAGCTGCAATGTGTGAGCATCGTATGGGACCCACCTAAATGAATAAACAAACAATAAATAAGGAGATGCAGTCAGTTTGGTTGATTCTCTACCCCCTCTACGCATATGCAAGTATAGTTTTTTATGTTCTCGGCACCGGGGAAAGTAGAAGCCACGATACCAGATAAAAACGTTTCAGCACCGCATCGCACAATGGATAGCATCGATGCTGAAGCCAAAACAGTAGTTCCAAGCATCGGCAAAACTACACGCTGTGGACAGTCTAAGGTGGAGCACATGGTGGCCCAGGAACGCGCAACCCAGTTCCCACGTAAGCGCGACGTGGTTCTGAGGTGGTCATGTTTGACTTTTCACTTAAGTGAGTTTTCTTTCTTCCTTTTCTGCTATTTCTTTTTCCTTTTTCTTTTCTTTTATTTCCTTTATTGTATTCTATTATTCTTGACATGTTTTATTCTTTTTTATTTTATTTTCTTCTATTTATTTTTTCATTTTCCATTTTTAGTTTTATTTTTTATTTTTGTTTCCTTTTTCTATTTTCTTTTTCATTGTATGTTTTCCTTTTTTTCTTTCATTTCATCATTTTTATTTTATTTTATTTTTTGGACTTTTGTCATTATTTTACTACTTTAATATGTTTAGTAAGCATAGATTAATGTTCTAGGGTTTTTTTTTTACGTTTGATAGCTTTTTTCTTTTAATTTGATTTTAATAATTACTTCACTAACATTATTATTTTATCTTACATTTCTTAATATTTAACGATGTTCACGATAATATACATATGATGTTCTATGCTACATTTTTGTGATGTCTGTGTCGTGTCAATGTGATGTTCTTCGATGTATTCATGATGTTCCATAAGTATATATTTCTGTTCTTGGATATATTTTTGTGATGTTCGGTAGTATAATTGTTATTTGACTATAATTAATTATTTTACTTTATATATTTCATGTGATGTTTCACATAGTATACATATAATGTTATATACTATATATTTTGTGCTGTTTGCGCAGTGTTAATATGATATTCTACCATGTAATTGTGATGTTCGTTTGTAATTTTTCTTTTCTATTTGACTCTAGTTAACTATTTGACTAGTTTTATATTTTTTTTATATTTTATGATATATGTATTGTTCACATAGTATACATAGGTGTTCTATATTATTTTTTTTTGATGTTTATGTAGTATTAATGTAACGCTTGATGATTATCTTTAAATATATGTTTATTATAAGATAAATATATTTTACTAATTTTTTGTCGAAATGTACCCACACGGGGTCTTGTTTTGAAGAGTTTGTTGTAGGAGAATGATGGTGCAATCAGATTTTAAATAGGATACTTTGTGTGGAAGCTATGACATTTTTTACTTCAAAAACCATGGGATATGTGTGATGTCAGCAATTTTGTATTTTATTGCATGGTTTCTGTATAAATGGGCTGTGCGGTACGTGTGGAAACGAGTCCCCAAAGGCCGAAGAACACAAATTCGGCCCAACTACCTGAACGCACGGGCTCAAATTATTTTTTTCTGGCAGGATGGTCGGCAGCTAGCAGTCCCCCGCTCCGTCGGCCCACGATCCTAACACTGGCGAGAGAGGGAAATCTTGTGCTTCTGTGTGACTGTGTCCCGTGATTTGTGGAATCTTGAGAGATATTTGCATTAAGACAGGAGGATTCTCACACTCATTAAGGAATCGGTGAGATTATTCTTGTTTACTAGATTTTTTATTAATTAATTTATAAATTTTAAAAATTTGACGGCCTAAATTTATTAGAGATATCACCTCTTTGTAAGTAAAGAAGATACCTTAAAATTGTCATAAAGTATTTCTTTTAAGTAAAGAAAATATCTTAGCTTTGTCCTAAGAGCAGCTGTAGTGTAGCATCATGTGCTTGTGTACCAACCCATGTTCGAATTAACTAGCTATCAGACAATCTCTATTTATTTATGCAAACAGCGCCACACTCTTGAAGCATCAGCTGAGGAACTAGAAGATGAATTAACTAGCTATCAGCCAATTGAAAGACAAGCGGTATACCTGTCTACTATTGTGAATCTGAAACTGAACTGGACAGTTGAAAAATGAAGCATAAAACGGTAGCAAATAAGTACCAAGATGCTGTCAAAAAAGTCAGTTTAAAATCAAAATGATATATATTTCTGCTAAGCAAAGCAAGGCTGAAATGTCCCAATAGGCTAGAGGGGGGTGAATAGTCTATAAAATTTACTACAAACCATTTGACCACAAGTTAGAAATTAACAAGGCTATTGCAAAGCACTAGCTCTAAGCTACTCTATGCAAGCCACCCAGCACAATATACTACTCACAATAATATGTACACAAGCGCAAGAAACTCACTCCTTCGAAACCTAAGGAGAGAGCACCTAAACAAGTAGTAAAGCTCAAGAGAGTAAGCGATCGATAAAGCTATACCACCGAAGATGGTAGAGGTTGATCCAATCACCGGGACAAGATATGAAATCCAAGATCAACCAATAGAAACACTGGAATACCAAATCATCCACTCGAAGATGGAGAAGAGAATGAAGACCCGATGTTTTACCGAGGTTCACGTGATCGCCGTCACACTACTCCTCGTTGTGGCACCGGTCTTCCTTGGTGGATTGCGAGCTAGGCTTCACACGCCAATCCCTCACCGAGAGCTGCTCACCAACACAAGAGAAGTGGCTATCAACCACGACCAATCCACTAGAGTCGGTTTTGGCACTCCGCCGGGGAATAACCGCAAGAACCCCTCACAATCAACACTTCGGTGTGGGTGTAGGGTCGAGATGGCGGACTAGAGGGGGGTGAATAGTCCTTTATAACAACTAATCGCAGCGGAATAAAACCTAATCAGTTCTAACGACAATTCACCCCTCTAACTAAGACTCTAAACACCTTGCCAAAGATCCTAGCGAGAAGCAAAGGTGCAAGTCTAGCTTGAGCTTCCCTCAACCGTTCTAGCGCAAGATCACACAAACCTAAGCGCTAGTACTTTAAGCATTAGGGAAACTCCTATTAACTAGCAAGCAAAAATGCACTAAGCACCTAAGCTCACTACTTGCTCAATGATAAGGATACACAATCAAAATCAAAGAGCGCAACTCACTTTAGCTACACAAACTAAGTGAGAACTACTTCTAAGCTACACAAGCTAAGAAGGTGAGTGGCAAGCTACACAAGCTAACCGGTCTCATAAGAGCAACTACAACTACACAAATAAAGTAATGCACAATATAAATAACTTGTGTAGAAGGGAGCAAACCACCGCGAAGGATGGGAAGATGTTGACGCGGTGATTTATTTTCCGGAGGTTCACTTGTCGCCACAAGCTACGTCCTCCGTTGAGACAAGCTCCAAGGTTGCCGCCGGTCCTCTTGCTAGTGGTGACCCGCAAGTCACACTCTCCCACGTGGAGTGCTTACCACAAGCTCTAGCACTTGACTCGGCCGGACCACTTGTCGCTCTTCACGTCTCGCTCTACTAGCGATGCTCTTTGCGATCTCCCGCGGGGTGAGCTCCAATCCCTCACAAAGCTTCTCCGGAGCTAAGCACAATCTTCTTGCTTGCTTCACGGAGCCACAAGCCACCAAGCCGTCTAGGAGGTGGCAACCTCCAAGAGTAACAAGCACCACCGGCTTGCAACACGATCACCTAGTGCCACTCGATGCAATCTCACAATGCAACGCACTAGAATCACTCACTATCAATCAATCGGATGTGCACTAAGCAAGTGAGTGAGTGGGAGGGCTTCCAAGCATACCTACACAAGCCACACAGGCCCAAGGGTGCTCAGCTGGTCGGCCAAGGCCGCCAAGTGCTTGGATTTATAGCCCTCAAGCGAATAGAGCCGTTGCCCTCTCAAACCGGCCGTCGGACTGAGCGTCGGACGCTCAGCCGCGCCACCATCGGACCAATGTCCACGGTCCGACGCTCCCGATAGCCGCCACGTGTCACTAGCCAGTTTGAAGTCGAACATTGGATCACAACAGCTAACTTCCCTGTGCTTCAGCTCACCGTCGGACGGAACACCGTCGGACCAACGAACTCCACGGTCCGACGCTTCCAGAGAGCTCCCCGAGGGCTGAAAACCGTCGGACGGATGTCCGACGCTCGCCGTCGGACTAAACCCAAGAGTCCGACGCTCTCAGAGCTCGCCACGTGTCAGCTCTCGCACGATCTGCACCGTCGGACGCTCGGACAAAAAGTCCGACGCCCACAAACTTCAGCGTTCGACGCTCACAGGCCAAACACCGTCGGATGCACGAGGATGGTCCGACGCTGTCACTGCAAACAGCGTCCGACGCTCGCACCACAGCACAAAAGACAAGGGCAGGCCGTCGGACCGAACCCATGGTCCGACGCCCCCTGGCCTTAGCGTCCGACGCTCTTGCAACTTCGCCGAAAACCTCCGAATCCTGCCTCGCAAACTCGGCACTAGGAAGAGAGAGAACCACACCCTCTCTACCTCACAACACCACCTCCAAACACTTTTAACTTTGCAAAAGTGCTAACACCAACAAGTGTACACCTCATGTGCATGTGTGTTAGCTTTTCACAAACATTTTTTTAAAGGATTTTTCACTCTTTTCACCACGCCACTCGATCCTAGCAACGTATGCAAGTTAGATCACTCAAGTGGCACTAGATGACCGATATGCAAACAAGTTTGCCCCTCTTGATAGTACGGCCATCTATCCTAAATCCGGTCAAGCACTTCTCTACTCAACCTTAGACCGGTGAAATGGAAATGCCCTAGGTTATACCTTTGCCTTGCGCTTTCCATTTCGATCACCGTCTTCATCACCGTCTCCGACACCATCGATGCCGGTGCAACACATGCACCAACACCTCATGAATGATATGATCCACTTCATATCATCACGTGGCTTTTGGTTCATCGATCCTTGACTTGCTTGCTCTTCACCGTTGCGTTGGTCCATCGGCGCCAAGCCATCACCCGACTTGCCCTTCACACTTGCAACCGGTCCATCGACGCGAAGTCTTGTCTTGATCTTCTTCACCTAGCCACATGACTCCATGTCATGTCTCATGCGTTTAGTTCCTTCATACCATATGTGTGAGCTAAGCATCATCTCCAAGCCATTTTCACCTCCATGGTATAGATGCTCACACACATGTACCTGTGGACTAATCACCTGTGTAATCAACACTTAAACACATATTAGTCCACTTAAGTTGTCACTCAATTATCAAAACCAAACAAGGACCTTTCAGTGGGCTTGAACAATCACTAATCAATCTCAACAACGGAATCACCTCCAAGCCGCTAGGGACACGGCAGTGCCCCAAGAGAATAAGCTCCAAGCCGCTTGGGTCGTTGGAGGTTAGTGACTAAGCTCTTTGGTACCCAAACGGTCTTCTTCTTTGGACCAAACATGGATGTACCAACAAACTTAGCCTTCACACCATTTGAGCCCTTAGTGAGAATGTAGCAAGAATCAAATTTAATTGAGAATACGTGAGTGTTGGATTTCTTGATTTTGCAATCTTGCTCTAAATGACGAACTTGTTTGCATTTTGTGCAAAATCGGCCATTTCTCTTCACAAAACAAGTCTTGTGAGGAGCAAAGATGGTCTTACCTTCTTGGGGGTATAGCCCAATCCCTCTTTATGGAGAGATACCCTTTGGCTACCCAAGCACATAAGCAAGCGGTCCTCACCACCATAGGCCTTAGTTAGGGAGTGATTCAGCTTTTTAACCTCCTCCTTTAGGTTCTTGTTCTCAATTACTAGTGAAGGGTTACTAGTGGAAGAGGTAGTAGTGGAAGTGCTATAAGAAGGGTTAGTGGTGGCAACAAAAATAGGTTCACAAGATATGTCACATGTCACACCAATGTTGCAAGTTTTAATTTTCTTCTTTTGTACTTGACTTTGTAAGTCCTCATTTTGAGCCACTAGAGAGGAATGAGCTTCATCAAGCTTATTGTGAGACTTTTAAAGCCTCTTATGGTCTTCCTTTAGACTCTCATAAGACGCTCTAAGCTCCTCAAGTTCTTGCTCAAGGGATTGTTTATCCTTGCGCAAGCCCTTGCATTCCTTTCTAAGTGAATCAAAATGGATATGAGCATCATCAAGCATGTCAATTAGTTTCTCTTTTGTTAGGTCATCATCACTATCATCATCACTAGAGTCACTTTCGGATGATACCTTTGATCCCTTGGCCATGAAGTATGAAGGAGTATCAAAGATGGAAGACTTGTCATGAATAGCAATGCTTACATGTGCCTTCCTCGTGCTCTTCTTCTCATCATCACTATCTTCATCACTTGAAGATGCATCACTATCCCATGTCACCACATGAGAGTAGTTCTTCTTCTTCTTGTATGAAGATTCTTTCTTTTCTTTCTTCTTCCTATTCTGATGCTTGTGCTTCTTTTTGCCCTTATGCTCATCATCACTAGAGTGTGGGTAATCGGCCACCAAGTGATCCTTGCTTCCACAATTGAAGCATCTTCTTGGCCCATAAAACTTCTTTGAATTTTTCTTTTTTCTCGCCCGGTAGCCCTTCTTCTTCATGAATTTCCCAAATCTTTTTACTAGAAGAGCCATCTCTTCATCACTCTCACTTGTGCTTGAAGGGTCTTCACTTGATTTAACTTTTGCTTTGCCCTTGCCCTTTGATGATGATGTGGCTTTGAATGCCACACTCTTCTTCTTCTCATCCTTGGAGTCTTCATCCTTGTCTTTCTTCTTCTTGTTTACCAACTCCTCCTTGTCATCATCATCTCTATAAGCATCATCGGTCATCACCTCGGCTAGAACTTGGTTTGGTGTCAACTTACTCAATGTCGTCCTCACCAAAACCGTGATCAATGTGGCAAACCTCTTGGACAAGCTCTTCAAGAACTTCATGGAGAAGTCACTATCCTTCACTTCTTCATCCACCGCCTTGAGCTCATTCACAATCACTTGCAACCTATGAAACATCTCCGGCACACTCTCATCATCCTTCATCTTGAAGCTAGCAAATTTGTCTTTTAGGATGTAAGCTTTTGCGGTCTTCACACCCTTGGTGCCCTCATATGTCTCCTCAAGCTTTTTCTAGGCTTCATGAGCACTCTCAATGTTCTTTATTTGTTCAAAGACCTTCTCATCTATGACCTCATGGATAGCACAAACCGCAATGTCATTGAGTTGAAGCATCTTCTCTTCGGCGGTTTTGGGGTTGGCCGCATTGGCAATCTCAATGGTCTCCACAACCTTCCAAAACTCTCTATTAATTGACTTAATGTGTGAGGTCATCTTGCTCTTCTAATAAGCATAATTTGTGCCATCAAATTAGGGGTGGCTTCTTGGTGTTGTTGATATGTATGTTGATGTCGGTGCTAGTTTTAGCGGGCGCTAACACCAGCTAGTGAATTTGTGCTTCGCGGTTGAGGCTTCGGATGGTGTGCAAGGGGGAACACAGAGTTTATACTGGTTTAGGCAAAGAGGGCCCTACGACCAGTGGAGAGGCGAGTCATGTTGCCTTGCACCGGGGTGCTTGTAGTAGGGGTTACAAGCTAAGCGAGAGAGGAAAGTGCTCCCAAGTCTCTTATGAGCGTGTAAGTGTACAAGTTTTATGACAGTAGCTTGTAGTTGCGTGTGGTAAAGTGGGGTGTGTGAGCGCTTGTCCTAAGGCTGGCCTCCACTCTCCCTTTTATAGTCACAAGGGAGGTGCGAGGGTAGCGCGTACATTGCTATGCATATTACACTTGGGAGTAGTGGCCACTGTTGACTGTCGTCAGCCACGGTCTTGTCTCCGTGCTCCAGGGGTATGGCCGTAGTGGTTCGTACGATCTTGGTGAGTTCCAAGGCGGCAATAGTCGTCGTGATCAGGCGTGGCGTAGTGTCACACCCGATGGCTGTCTTCCTGCACGATATGACAAGAGGGTGGGTCGCCTCGGGGCGTTGTCTCCCGAGGCTCGGGACTCCTGGAGTCATGGTGGAACGGAGCAGGGTGACACCTTCCCCCGGGTGCATTTTCGGCTTTTGGACAGTATTTCCCGAGGGTCAGGTGGGCCCGGATGGAAGGCGGGCTCGTCTTTTCAAGCGGACTGTGCAGTAGGTGCTTTTCCCATTTTTGCGTTACCCGTTCGTCAGGCGCTTGGGCTGTCGTAGTCATAGTTGGTAGATCGCGGCGCAAAACGGGGCGGAGCACCGTAGACCATACTGGGGAAGGTATGGCCATAGTGGGTCCATCAAATCTGTCGCCAGGGAAGTCCTGATAGGTGGTATGGCCGTCGTGCGCGTGCGAAGCACTGTCACGTCGAGAATCTCGCCTGACGGGACAATACTTGTAAAGTGGTCAGTGAGGTCCCTCGTGGTCCAAGATTGCTCCACTGACGTTAGTTGTGCATTGGATGCTTCAAAAAGATTGCGCCCGAGGGGGATGGGAAAGCTCGGGCGAATCGGAGAATCGGCGCCCGAGGGTGCCGATTTGCCGAGCTCTCTCGGGGAGGCTCGGGCGAATCAAAAAGTTGGTACCTACATAAGGATTGTTGGTACTTGGCGGAGTATAGCAAGGCCATGTCCCGAGCTTCGTCGACTTGGTCCAACGCGTCTTCGCGGGAAGTCTGATTGCCCTGTTCATCATAGGCTTGGACCCTCGGGGCGCCGTACTCCAAATCCATGGGGAGGACAGCCTCGGCACCGTATACCAGGAAGAAGGGCGTGAAGCCCGTGGCTCGGCTTGGCGTAGTCCTTAAGCTCCATATCACTGCCGGGGCTCGGCCAGCCACCTCTTGCCTAACTTATTCAATCTATCGAAGATTCTTGGTTTAAGGCCTTGGAGAATCATGCCATTGGCACGTTCTAGTTGGCCGTTCGTTCTTAGGTGGGCTACCGCCGCCTAGTCCACTCGTATGTGGTACTCGTCGCAGAAGACCAAAAATTTCTTTTCGGTGAACTACGCGCCGTTGTCAGTGATGATGGAGTTTGGGACACCAAGCCGATGGATAATGTCGGTGAAGAATACCACCGCTTGCGTCGTGCTGATTTGGGCAATTGGCCGAGCTTTGATCCACTTAGAGAACCTGTCGACTGCAACAAGTAAGTGGGTGAAGCCTCCGGGTGCCTTCTTGAAGGGCCCAACAAGATCCAGTCCCCACACGGCAAAAGGCCAAGTGAGGGGAATCATCTGGAGAGCTTGGGTCGGGAGGTACATCTGCCGAGCGTAGTATTGGCATCCCTCGCAGGAGCGTACCACCTCAGTAGCATCGGCCACGGCGGTTGGCCAGTAGAAACCTTGTCGAAAGGCGTTGCCGACGAGCGTCCTCAGTGCAGCGTGATGGCCGCAAGCTCCAGCATGTATCTCTTCGACTAGGCGCTTGCCCTGACTAAAGGGGATGCAGCGTTGGAGGACTCCTGAGGGACTCCGTCGATAGAGGTCACTGTCGATCATCGTGAAAGACTTAGCTTTACGTGCCAGCCGTCGACGTCTGGTTTTGTCCGAGGGTAAGACTCCTCGGACAAGCCAGCTGACCAGCAGCTCACGCCAGTCTGGCTCATCGTCGTCCATCTCGGCTTCGTCTTCGGTTGCCTCAGCGTCGATTTCCATTGCCTCGGCTTTGTTATCGTCATCGTCCTCAGCCTCGGTCATGGGGCGCTCTTCTTTTCCCGAGGGACTCGCAGCCCCCGAGGGGCTGCTACCGATCGACGGCTTGTAGAGGTCGTTGGCGAACACGCCCGTCAGGACCATAGTCCTTTTGGATGCGATTTTTGCCAACTCGTCAGCCTCTTCGTTGTACCGACGTGCGATGTGGTTGAGCTCGAGGCTTGCAGTAAGCGGCCATTCTGGGGTTGCGGCACGTCGATTCTTTCATCACCTGATCCACAACGAGCTGGGAGTCTTCCCGAACTTCGAGGCGCTTGATTCCCAGCTCGACAGCAATGTGGAGCCCATTGAGGAGTGCCTCGTACTCCGCTACGTTGTTGGAGGTGGTGAAGTGTAGCCGCAACAAATACTTGAGTCTTACCCCAAGGGGTGAGACGAAAATTATGCCTGCGCCGGCACCATTCTTCATTATCGACCCGTCGAAGTACACGACCCAACATTCTTTCTGAGTCGGTAGCGGTGGCAGTTGTGTTTCAGTCCCCTCTGCCACGAAGTCGCCAACACCTAGGACTTAATCGCCTTGCAAGGCGCATAGGTGATGCCGTCCCCCATGAGCTCGATTGCCCACTTAGCGATTCTCCCCGTAGTTTCCTGATTCTGGATCACCTCCCCGAGGGGGAAGGATGACACCACAGTCACGGGATGCGATTCAAAGTAGTGCCGCAACTTGCGCCGAGCAAGGACGATTGCTTACACCAGCTTCTGGATCTGAGGGTAGCGTGTCTTGGTTCGGACAAGACCTCGCTGATGAAGTAGACCGGCCGCTGTACCGGTAACGCGTGCCCTTCTTCTTGCCGTTCTACGACGATCGCTGCACTCACAACTTGGTTAGTAGCAGCGACATATAGCAAGAGATTCTCCTCTTCATGGGGGACACGAGAACCGGTGCTTTTGAAAGCAGAGCCTTAAGCCTTTTGTGGGCTTCCTGGGCCTCGGTGGTTCAGGTAAAGTGCTCACTTTTCTTTAGCAACCGATACAAGGGAAGTCCCTTCTCGCCGAGGCTTGAAATGAATCGACTCAAGGCCGCTGAGACATCCCACGAGCTTTTGCACACCCTTGAGGTTCTGAATTGGACCTATCTGTGTGATGGTCGATATCTTTCCCGGGTTGGCTTTGATGCCACGCTCGGAAACGATGAACCCGAGGAGCATGCCCCGAGGGACCCCGAAAACGCACTTCTCGGGGTTTAGCTTTATGTTTCGCTTCTTGAGGCATTCGAACGCCTCTTCTAGGTTGGCTAACAAGTCGTCCGCCTTCCTAGATTTTATCACTATATTGTCTACGTAAGCCTCAACGGTTCGCCCGATGAGGTCCCCAACAACTTTGTGCATGCAACACTGGTAAGTCGTGCCCGTATTTTTGAGGCCAAATGGCATGGTTATGTAACAATATGTGCCGAAAGGAGTGATGAAAGAAGTCGCTAATTCGTCGGACTCTTTCATGCGAATCTGATGGTAACCGGAATATGCATCAAGAAAGCAAAGCCGTTCACAGACAGCGGTGGAATCAACTATTTGATCAATGTGAAGCAATAAAAATGGAAACCTAGGACAAGCTTTATTTAAACTAGTGTAATTAACACACATTCTCCATTTTCCATTTTTCTTCTTAACCAAAATAGGATTAGCTAACCACTCTGGATGGAATACCTCCTTGATGAATTCGGCCGCGAAAAAGCTTCTGCACCTCCTCCCCGATGGCCCGGCGCTTCTCCTCGTTGAATCGGCGCAGGCGCTGCTTCACCGGCTTGGACCCGGCCCGGATGTCCAAGGAGTGCTTGGCGACCTCCCTCGGGATGCCTGGCATATCCGAGAGACTCCAAGCAAACACGTCGGCGTGCTTGCGGAGGAAGTCGACAAGCACGGCCTCCTATTTTGGGTCGAGGGTTGTGCTGATTTTCAGCACCTTTCCATCGGGGGAGCTCGGGTTGAGGGGCACCTCCTTCACCCCCTCGACGGGCTCAAAGGTGCCCGTGGACTTCTTGGGGTTGGGGACCTCCTTTGCCATCTTCTCGAGGTCGGCAATGAGGGCCTCAGAGTCCACCAGCGTGCCGGCGTACTCGCAGCACTCGACGTCGCACTGGTACACGTGCTGGTAGGAAGCGCCGATGGTGATCACCCCCTTTGGCCCCGGCATTTTGAGCTTGAGGTAGGTGTAGTTCGGGACCGCCATAAATTTGGCGTAGCATGGCCTCCCGAGGATGCTGTGGTAGGTGCCGCGGAAGCCCACCACTTCAAACGTCAGGACTTTTTTCCTAAAGTTGTCAGGAGTCCCGAAGTAGACGGGCAGGTCGATCTGCCCGAGGGGTTGCACGCTCTTCCCGGGCACTATCCCATGGAACGGGGACGTCGTGGCCCGGAGGAGCGAGCGGCTGATCCCAATCAAGTCAAGGGTCTCAACGTAGAGAATGTTGAGGCCGCTACCTCCGTCCATGAGGACTTTGGTGGGCCTCGTGTTGCCGACAACAGGGTCGACAACGAGCGGGTAACGCCCCGGCGATGGGACGTAGTCCGGGTGATCGTCCCGGCTGAAGGTGATGGCGTTGAAGGACCAGTCGAGGAAACGTGGTGTTGCTGGTCCGACGGAGTAGACCTCCCAACGCTCGCGCTTTCGCTGTCGCGGCGTAGGAGCGGTCTCGGGTCCGCCGAAGATCATGAGGCACTTGTCGACGGGCGGGAACTCATCGTCCTTCCCGTCCTTGTCCTCCTGGTCCCTTGCGGGCTTTTTGTCGGCGTCGTCCTTGAACGCCTGCCGGCCGTAGTGTTTCTTGAGCATCACACACTGCCCAAGCGTGTGATGCACCGGACCCTGGTGGTAAGGGCACGGTTTGTTGAGCATCTCATCGAAACGGCCCCGAGGGGGCCGTGCCACTTGGGCTCGGTGGCTGCTATGAGGGAGTCGTTGCAGAGGGGGGCCTTTCCCTTCCCTTTCTTCTTGCTGTTTGGGGCTCAAGAGGAGCGGCCCTCGGGGGCCTTCTCCTTCCATTTGCCCTTGGGGTTGGAGAAGGGGGCTCCCACCACCTCGTCCCCCGAGGCAAAGCTAGTTGCAATCTTCATGAGCTCGGAGACGCTGGTGGGGTCTGACGTCCCAGCTCATGAACGAGCTCTTTGCAGGAGGTTCCTGCAGCGAATGCTCCGACGACGTCGGAGTCGGCGACCTGAGGCAGCTCATTGTACTGCTTGGAGAATCGCCGGATGCAGTCCCTAAGGGACTCGCCCGGCTTCTGTTTGCAGCTTCTGAGATCCTAGGAATTGCCAGGGCGCACGTACGTGCCCTAGAAGTTCCCTACGAAGATCTTGACCAGATCGCTCTAGTCAAAGATCAACCGTGGGGGAGATGCTCTAGCCAGGCACTTGCAGAGGTGAGTCGTGTTGCCTTGCACCGGGGTGCTTGTAGTAGGGATTACAAGCTAAGCGAGAGAGGGAAGTGCTCCCAAGTCTCTTATGAGTGTGTAAGTGTGTACAAGTTTTGTGACAGTAGCTTGTAGTTGCGTGTGGTGAAGTGGGGTGTGTGAGCGCTTGTCCTAAGGCTGGCCTCCGCTCTCCCTTTTATAGTCACAAGGGAGGTGCGAGGGCAGCGCATACATTGCTATGCTTGTTACACTTGGGAGTAGTGGCCACTGTTGACTGTCGTCAGCCACGGTCTTGTCTCCGCGCTCCAGGGGTATGGCCATAGTGGTTCGTACGATCTTGGTGAGTTCCAAGGCGGCAATAGTCGTCGTGATCACGGCGTGGCGTAGTGTCACACCCGATGGTTGTCTTCCTGCACGATATGACAAGAGGGAGGGTCGCCTCGGTGCGTTGTCTCCCAAGGCTCGGGACTCCTGGAGTCGTGGTGGAACGGAGCAGGGCGACACCTTCCCCCGGGCGCATTTCTGGATTTCGGACAGCGTTTCCCGAGGGTCAGCTAGGGCCCGAATGGAAGGCGTGCTCGTCTTTTCAGGCGGACAGTGCAGTAGGTGCTTTTCCCATTCTTGCGTTACCCGTTCGTTAGGCGCTTGGGCTGTCGTAGTCGTAATTGGTAGATCCCGGCGCAAAACGGGGCGGAGCACCGTAGACCATACTGGGGAAGGTATGGCCGTAGTGGGTCCATCAAATCCGTCGCCAGGGAAGTCCTGACAGGTGGTATGGCTGTCATGCGCATGTGAAGCAATGTCGCGTCGAGAATCTCGCCTGACGGGACAGTACTTGTAAAGTGGTCAGAGAGGTCCCTCGGTGGTCCAGGATTGCTCCGCTGACGTCAATTGTGCATTGGATGCTTCAAAAAGATTGCGCCCTGAGGGGGATGGGAAAGCTCGGACGAATCGGAGAATCGGCGCCCGAGGGTGCCGATTTCCCGAGCTCTCTCGGGGAGGCTCGGGCGAATCGGAAAGTTGGCGCCCGAGGGTGCTGCTTTCCCGAGCTCTCTCGGGGAGACTCGGGCGAATCGGAAAATTGGCGCCCGAGGGTCCCATACGCTCGAGGGTAGGCTGGCGTTGATGCGGCGTCGTCATGGGCCTCCGTAAGCGCGGCCTTCGTGGGCTTCCACTGGCTTTGCCTGGGCTGGGCCGCGTTGGGAATATATGTTTTTGCATCGAAGTTGGGCACCCCGTACTTTGGTACCCGACAGTTGAGTTGAGCCATTTTTACACCGTAGGTTGTTAAGCCTCAAATCAACGGTGCGTCGGCTCCGATACCACTTGAAAGGTCCTAAATGTCTAGAGGGGGGTGAATAGCCCATAAAAATTCTACAAGCAACACATAAACAAAGTGGTTAGACAATTATGAGGCGAAGCGAATTTTGCGCTAGCCTAATAAAAAATGCAAGCCACCTAACCGTTCTAGGCTATTGTCTATAAATCACACACAGGAAGCTAAGTCACTGCTTTACACTACTCCTATGTGAACAACTAAGCAAGAGAGCTACACAAAGGTAAATACAAGAAAGTAAATAGTAGAGAGGTGATTTTATACCGCCGGTGAAGGGAAGATGAATACCAATATGATCAATCACAATACACAAGAAATCCTCGGCAAGAGATTGACACAATGAATTTTTACCGAGGTTCACTTGCTTGCCGGCATGCTACGTCCTCGTTGTAGCGATACACCCACTTGGAGGTTCACGCGCTAATTGGCATCACACGCCAAACCCATCTCAAGGGTGCCGCACAACCAACACAAGATGGGGATCCACAAGCTACGCACAATCCACTAGATTAGCCAATTGCGATCTCCCACGGAGAAGGCTCAAGAACCCCTTACACTTTCACCGATTGGAGGCAGAGACAATCACCAACTTCCCTCAACGATCCTCGCAGCTCCAATCCGTCTAGGAGTCGGCAAACTCCAAGAGTAACAAGAGAATCCGCTTTGAAATCCAATCACCATGTGCCTCTAGATGAACACACTCATGCAATGCACTTGATGATGCTCTCCAATCTCATCAAATGATGATCTCAATCAAGTAGAAGGTGTGAGAAAGGAGTGGAGAGGCTTACTAGTAAGTAGGAGTGATTAGAATGGCCAAGAGAGAGAGCACAAGCCAGCAAACCGATCGACTATAAATACTCCCCTCACTCAAACCTAGCCGTTAGGCCTCTCTGCGTGGCATCGGACGCTCGTGCGTGCCACCGTCGGACCATTGTCCACGGTCCGACGCCCTGGATATGTGCCACATGTCCCTAGCTGTTTGAAATCGAACATTGGATCACAACAGCTCTTTTCTTGTGCCAAAACAGACCGTCGGACTCTCGCGCTGTCGGAGTAAAAGTCACCACCGTCCGACGCTTCCAGAGAAGGACAGAGAGCACAAACCATCGTCGGACGATATCCGACGGACACCATCGGACCAACGAAGCTGTTTGTCCAATGTTTCCAGAGAGCAAACCGAGAGCTCCAAGCACCGTCGGACGCTGTCCGACGCCTAGCGTCGGACCAACACCTGACATCTGACACCGTGAACTCGGCACGCCGCGCAGACAGCCAAAACGTGAACTCTGCTCGCCACACCGTCAGACCGTGAACCAAGGTCCGACGCTCACTTTCTGCCCGTCCGACGCTCTCAGACAGAGCAGAACGAGGGTTAGCCGTTGGACGCAAGTCAATGGTCCGACGCTTTCCAGGGTTAGCGTCCGACGCTTGTTTTTCTAAAGAAACTTCTCTGAAAAACCGCCGAATCCTCTCTAACCCTCAAACTTCACCCCGATTCTAAAGGTGCTAACACTCCAAAGCATCTCTCATTTTAGTGCACGTGTGTTAGCATTTTCTAAAGAGTTTTCCATGGGTTTTGTTAGTGTCACTAACATCTACATGCATATGCAATGAATATGAACACCTAGTGGCACTTGATAACCGCATTTCACAAACGATTTTTCCCCTTTTGATAGTACGGCTATCTATCCTAAACATGATCACTCCCTCTATGGAGTCTTGATCACCAAAAGCAAAGAGCTCCTATATGTTATACCTTTGCCTTGAGCTCCGAGCTTTCTCCATCTTTCATCTCATCACTTGATGAAGCTTTTGGACTTTTTTGATGATGGACTTATACCATTTGCATGGATGTAGTCATTGCCCTTCACTTGTGGTCTCCACCGACCCGGTCCTTTGCTCCATCTTGTTTGCTAATTGTTCTCATGAAACACTTAGAGCACAACATTAGCAGACTAGGTTTCATCAATTACTCAAAACCAAACAAGGGCTTTCACCTTCCTCTTCATGAACAGGCCAAAATTGCGCACTAGAAAAGCCATGGCTTCATCATCATCATCATCATCACTTGAAGTAGATTCTTCATCAAGCTCAACCATCTTGCCCTTGCCCTTTCTCTTGGAGGATGTAGCTTTGAGAGCCACACTCTTCTTCTTCTTCTCCTCAACCACTTCCTCATTGTTCATATCTTAAGTGATGATCTCACCGAAGATTTGGTTGGGCTTCTTGGTAGTCAAGTCTTCTCTTGCTAGCAATGTTTTGATGATAGCAAACCTTGGAGGCAAGCATCTCAAGAACTTGTGAGAGAAATCCTTGTCCTTGATGTCCTCACCTAAACTCTTCAAATCATTGACAATCACTTGCAACCGGTTGAACATCTTCGGTACACTCTCATCATCATTCATCTTGAAGGTACCAAACTTCTCTCTCAACATATAGACTTTGGCATTCTAAACCTCTTGTGTGCCCTCATATGTCTCCTCCAACCGCTTCCAAATGTCATGAGCCAAATTAAGATCCTTGATTTGCTCAAATACATGAGACACAAGAGCGGTGTAGAGTGCATTGATTGCATGAGCATTGCACTCCATCTTTCGCTTGTTGGCATCGGTGGGAGCTTGTGGACTCTCATACTCAATCTTTGTCTCCGTTGCCGTCCAAACATCAATGTGCATGGTCATGAAGTGAACTATCATCTTTCTCTTCCAATGATCATAGTTTGTGCCATCAAACTTTGGTGGCTTCCCCAACACATTGATTTGAGCAATCTTGCACCACAAGGATGTTAAGCCTCTAAAGGTGGTGACCTCGGCTTCGATACCAAATGAAAGGTCCCAATAGGCTAGAGGGGGGGTGAATAGCCTATAAAATTTACTACAAACCACTTGACCACGGTTAGAAACTAACAAGGCTATTGCAAAGCAATAGCTCTAAGCTACTCCATGCAAGCCACCTAGCACAATATACTACTCACAATAATGTGCACACAAGCGCAAGAAACTCACTCCTTCGAAACCTCAGGAGAGAGTAAGCGATCGAGAAAGCTATACCACCGAGGAGAGTAGAGGTTGATCCAATCAGCGGGAGAAGATATGAAATCCAAGATCAACCAATAGAAACAACGGAATACCAAATCATCCACTCGAAGGTGGAGAAGAGAATGAACACCCGATGTTTTACCGAGGTTCATGTGATCGCCGTCACGCTACTCCTCGTTGTGGCACCGGTCTTCCTTGGTGGATTGCGAGCTAGGCTTCACACGCCAATCCCTCACCGGGAGCCGCTCACCAACACAAGAGAAGTGGCTATCAACCACGAGCAATCCACTAGAGTCGGTTTTTGCACTCCGCCGGGGAATAACCGCAAGAACCCCTCACAATCAGTGCTTCGGTGTGGGCTTGAACAATCACTAATCAACCTCAACACCGGAATCACTTCCAAGCCGCTAGGGACACGGCAATGCCCCAAGAGAATAAGAACTCAGCAATGGCTTACTCTTAAGTGCTTTAGAATGCAAATCACTAGCAATGATACACTTGAAGATCACTCAACTCACAAAGATGATCAATGAATGAACAAGTGAGTGAGTGGGAGGCTAAAGAGTGCTCACAAGTGTATGGCAATGAATCAAATGTGCAAGAGAGTCACCAAGTGACCAGAGAAGAAGTATAAATACCCCTAAGTGCACTCCTAGCCGTTGCCCACTGAAAAACAGCCGTTAACACACTTTTCGGGGCGTCGGACGTTACGGTCGGACGCAACCCGTTAGACCAACGACACAGTCCGACGCTCGGATTTCAGCCACGTGTTAGCTCTGATTCAACCACAGTCGCTGATCTCCAGTGGCTAACTGATCGTGCCAAAAACACAACAGTCGGACAAGCCAGCGTCAGACCAAAGCACCTAGCCATCCGACGCTTCCAGAAACTTCGCAGAGAGGATTTCCTTCGTCGGACGTTGTCCGACGCTCAGCGTCGAACCAACTAGCAACGTCCGATGCCCTGAACTTCACTTACCGCGCACTGTGCCACGGCGTGAACTTGCCACGCCACGGCGTCGGACCGAGGGCCAATGGTCCGACGCACTGCACACAACCAACGTTAGACTATCCAACTCTCACAGTCGACATCAGACACAGACACCGTCAGACGCTCACTCGTCAGTGCGCCGGACTAAACGATTTCACCATTCGACGCTAGTCGATTTTACACCGAGAGGTTCTGAAATGCTCGGACGGTGTCCGACGCTTACCGTCGGACTAACCCGCACCGTTCGACGCTTTTAAACAGTTAGAAACAGTGCTAGGGACCGTCGAACGCTCACAGGCAATGGTCTGACGCCCTTGCAACACTAGCGTCCGACGCTCTGAAAACACCCCTAAATAAGTTAGTTTCTCACCCCTTGCTTCTATGTGCTAACACTCAAGGTCTTCAACACTTGTGCACAGTGTGTTAGTATTTTCAAAATATTTTTCAAGGGTTTCTAAGTTGATCTCCAGATTGAGTTAGTCAATGCACATGAAATGCAACCTAGAGCACTTGAAGGAAATCTAATCACTTAGTTCTCCCCTTAATAGTCGGCTATTTATTCTAAATGTGATCACACCCACTTGGTGTCATGATCACCAAAAGAAAAGGATACTAGGGTTATACCTTTGCCTTCAAGCCTTTTCTTTTGACCTTAATCGACTTCTCTTGATCCATAGTTAAGCCTCCCTTGATCCTCATAATCACCTCTAGGCTCCATACTTCCATGGTTAGGACAACCTATACCTTGCCAACACTTAGCAACTAGGTTAGTCCTTAGGGTGTCATCAATTATCAAAACCAAACTAGGGCTTTCAAATGCATCGATGAACTAACAAAGAGGATGCTACCGCTCTCTCTGAGCTAAGGCCCCATTTGGAATGGAGGATTTTCCTCTAATTCCTGCGGGAATTGAAATGATTCCTTTGAAGTTCATGTGAAATTCTTGCATTACAAACAGGCCCTAAAACACTGTAATACCACATAGAACTAGCATTTCAACTCTGCTGTACTTAACAGGCAACGATTACGCCCACTTTGCTATACTTATTAACTAGCTACCAAAATAGCGTTTTGTTTTCAAACTTTATTACTATATATAAGGAGGAATTGAAGGTTCGGCGTGCTCTCTCTCTCTATTCCTCCCGTTACCCTCATCTGGTTCCGTCTTCTTCTCTGACTCTGACTCCGGCACCCTCGCCCCCGCCAACCCTTCCCCCCACAAAATAGGTCTGGCTGCGCCCACACCCATCGTCTTTTCCATCTCCTGCACGGTAACAACCTTTGCGATTCAAACAAAGGAATTAGGGACCTTTCAAAATCCCAAGTTTGAATTTTTGTCCAAAAACACTAGAGATTCTTAAATCGGTGCCAATTAATTATTAGTGTCATTTGATGGACTTGTAATTTAATCTCCCGCTACACGAGATTAGTCCATCACTATCATGTCAGGTATCCGGTAGCGATGGACTTGCCATCACCATCAGTCCTAACCCCACAGTGATACAAGTGGTAAAAAATCAGAAAAAATGTGTATTTCAGGGCTCAGACTCAAGACCTTGGGGCCAGGGGTGGATTCAACGGGGCGGGGGCTGCCGGGGCTACAGCCCCCCAAGTGACCATGATTTCTTTAATAAACTACTGTTGCTTAGAATCAAATCACCATTAATCTCTACCTTTAAACCTAAATCTTTATTATTTAGCTTCCCATTTGTCCCAATCCTGCATCCGCCACCGCTTGGGGCAAGGCCATCGCGCTGCCTTCTAGACTCAACAATGATAAGTCGCAAAATTAGAAAATTCATGTTTTCCAGGGTTCAAATTCGGAACCTTAACATGTTCATGTTCTCTCAAGTTCCTACTGGCTGAGCCACTGTTGACGGTGGATATGCCATAAAAATCCACACTCAAACACCGTCAACAGGCCTCGGATTCAAGGAAGATCAGCATAACATAAACATATTTTTATCAATAACTAGTTTCACTTGTACTCTTAAGCTTGTGACTGCAGGGAAGATGAAACAGAACAGAAATAAACATTGGAGCCCAATTTGGGAACCAAGTCACCACACTTCAACAAATGACACAAGGGACCACATGGAAGAGAATGGAGCTTGAGGTGGGGCCAGATATGGTTCGGCCGAACCACACAATGTGGGACCTGGCCACTGCTGTACTCCATGACAGGTGGGGACTCCTTCTAGAAGACCCTGGCTAGGCCCACATGCCATAGGGGGTCGGACGAACCACCCCTGGTGCCCAGTCTGGTCGGTTGGCCTCCACCGCCTTCCTGCATGCCTCTCACGTGCTCATTTCATCATTGTCGTTGATTTGTGCCGGTTGCAAGGACGGTTTATCAAGGGCCAAGGTGGAAAGGCACACGGATCGCTGACGTGGCACCCCTCCATCTCCCCCTATAAATAGATGCTGCATCCACGCTCTCAAGATATGATTCATTCAAGATACAAGTGAAGAAGTAGTGTAGTTCCACTTTTAGTAGTAGTTGTAGTCTAGTGTAGGAGTTAGAGTTGAGTCGAGCTGCGCTCGGGGTCTCCGAAGTCGTCTACTGGAGAGTCTGGTATAGCTCTTGTATCTTTCTCTTTCTGTAAGACTTATCTACTTTAATATATCATTCTTGCTTTACTTCATTGAGTCCTTACTTAGTGCATTACTTTAATAGTATTATTGTGAGTTATCATATTACTTGGTCAGTTTGTATTAGATTATGATCCTGTAACCATCTCACATGTGTAGTTCATCGCCTGTCATAGGGTGCTCTAGTTGCCTTAATTACTGCTAGAGTAGTAAGGCTTAGTGTAAGCGTGGTGCTTAGACTAGATCTTGCCTTTAAATGCCGCTTGTCGCACGGATTGTTTGTGGGTGCTAGCAGGTGGTGACAGCCTTGTCTAGTCTTAGTATCTCTCCTATGTGTTTTAGGCAAGTTCTTAAAAGGTGGGCTCCCATAAGAGAATAGCCGCTTCGGGTAGAGGTTATATCCACTACTGTCTCGCCTATCCCCTACACACCAGACGTAAGGTAGCAGTCTTAGTGTACTTCGTCCATTTGATAGGATAGATCACAAGAGTAAAGTTCGAATCACAGGAACCTTTTTCACTCGTTGTCCTCCCACCTAGCTATACTACACTAGTTATCTTTTAGCATTTCATTTGTTATCTTTGAATCATCACCTTCCTATCATACTTCGATTACCCCCTCTGCACTAGTTGTGCTAAGTTGAGATAGATTTAAGGATCTCCTTCTATTAATATAGTTGAGATAGATTTAAGGATCTCCTTCTATTAATATTTCTAGCATAGCTTTCCCTTGGGATAAAAATAAATAACGATACCTTGTAATACTGCCGGGTGAAGTGGTACAGCGGTATATTCTGTGCGCTTGCGGAATTATCCAATAGACATAAAAAATACCCTAGGCACTTCTGACGCCGTTATCCAGAGATAGCCTAACACCCTGTCTCTGGTGGTTACGCTAAGAAGTGTCAACAGCCACGTGACACATGTGCCTATACAATTGATATTTTTCCTTGAATTACACAACTGTGAATGTTATTATATTATATATTTGTTACTCTAAATGATCTCAAATAAAAATTTATTAATGGAAAATTTGTATCCCTAGAGTACTACAACTTTGATATTGACTTTGCCTCCATTCGACATTGTTAATCATCTCAAATCTGATATGAAAACTTATATTAAGTATTTATATTTGTAAACAATCTCAAGTTAAAAACTTATCAGCTATAAAGTTTTAGTTCTTTTTAAACTCCAAAATTTTGAAATAAAGCTTATCTTGATCTGCCCTTATATGAAAAAGTTATTTTTTTTCGCAAAACAACCCATCGCTGACAGTTTAAGCCGACAATGATATGTGGATATATCTTTTGTGTTTCGTGGCTTCAACTGATAGTGATAGTACAACAACTATTAGTGTTGGTTGAAGCTACAAACAATGATAGTATTGTCGTTGTCGATTGAAGCATGAACCGGGTAATGAGTAGTAATAGTTTGGCAGTGATAGCGTTTTCTAAGGTGGTGTCTGTCTATCAACCTATTCATGGGCTTTAGTTCAGAGTTTGAAAATTTTGGCAAAAGCTTTGCTGGAATTTAGTGAACTTCAAATTGGCCAAAAGAAAATTTTTAAATTTTGTATTACACTAATGTATGATCTTTATTGTGAATATATAAATACAGATCAGTCATATTTCTATCGTTTATGTCGTATATTCTGGATCACTAAATAGATATTTCAGTTCAGGGGTTTTCAATCATGCTAAAATGTTTTATTTTGATAAAAAAATAGAAAAAAAACTCGAGAATTCCAATAATTTAGGATAGCTGAAATTTTTTAATACCAAAATTTAAAACCCTGCTTCATTTAGCGGTACAAATGCATCTTTTCCTATCTATGTCGTAAAACTCCTAAAATTCTTTTATTTATCGAGGGAGGGGATAGTAGCCATAAAAAAAACAATGAGGTCCTACTTTGGAAGAAAGGGGAAGCAAAACCTATGAATAAAAAATCCTCTCTAAATAACAAAGATAATGGCTAAAATGATATCTCCATGGATTACCCACCCCAGGAAAAGTCCAGGATCCTGGTCCTTGAGGGATTGTTGCACTCAATTCTCCTATTATGGGTAGCTTGCTGACTTGACTAACAGAGCAGATACCTGAAGCATGCATCCATTGACACCTTCCAAACTAGCAAGTTTAAAACTGAGGCCAGGGCTTGGAGCCTGGAACCTGGAGCCTGGAGGCACAAGGTTTCATGAAAAATACGTTTCACCAGACACACGAGAGATTACCAGGGGCAGCAAGCAAGCAAACGTGGCACAAGAAGCAAGCTGAGACCAGGAGAGGCCACCATAACCGTTCCCAGCTAACTAGGTTCCTTTGTGAGGTCGAGGTGGCCGGCCGGTAACATTATCAGAGCACACACTGACCTCAGTTGCAGTAAAATCCAGGCAAGCTACGGCTCCCCTAATCATCTGGACCGAGCTAGGCGCCCGCACAGCACAGGCTCAGGCTTCACCCAGCTCTCACTCAAAGCGCGCGCGAATGGCGGGTTCCTTTTGCTGATCGATTTGATGGAGTGCTGCCTATGCAAGCGAACTGAGCGCTCGCCCCGCGTCCGCACGAGCCCTCCCGCCCTCCCGCGCCCGGCCTCATCATCGGGAACCTCGCCGAGGGATGTCACGGTGACGGCGGAGCAGTAGAGCTCACTCAAGGTGCACAGGGCAATGTCCATGCATGCATGCGTGGACGACGACGACTTCCCCCCACGAGTCGTGGCTCGATTAGTGGCCCGCCCCTCACATGCAGCGCCCCTAACTCATGCTTAGAGCAATTATATATTCATATGCATGCTTCTGGCTCGTTGATTTTTCTTTTTTCTTTCAATTTGCATTGCTAATTTCAGTGATGTTTCAGTTGACAGTAATAATATATGATGTTAGCTTCGCGTTGGAATTCAGAACGATCACTCAGATTAATTCAGAAGGCTCTGTCTATTTTCCGATCGAGTTGTAGAATGGAGCTAGTGAAAATAGGATTCCAATTTGGTGATTTAGAAGTTAGCTTTTCGATCAATTGATGGTGAAACAGAGAGTTCATAAGTACTAGTAGTATATATATAGTTTAGTGGCTGTGGATGGATGTCAACTAATCCTTCAGTTGCAGTTAAGCTCAGTCTGTTAAGGCTTAGTGGAAACTGTGCCCTCGCCTGCATGCGTGTGCATGGTGCTCGATCCCTAGGGAGATGACTGGTTGGTTAGGGTTGTAGTTCCAAGTGTTGGGCTGCGTAATCTAATTGGCCTTAGCCATCCTTGCTTCCTCAAGTGTGCAAGTAAGAAGAGCAAAAGAGCCACTAAAGTAGCTATCTCATTTTCTCCCACTTTACTACTGATCTGATGCAAGCTCTCTAGCTTGCCTGATTGTTCGCTTTAGAAAAGCAGTAGAGTTTTTGGGACAGGAGTAGAGAACCAAGTTTCTAATTTTCACTTGATTTTATACTTTTTGTGCTGTGTGCCAAGATGCTGGTCGCTACTGTTGTGTGTATCTCCATTATCGTCTCCGGCACTCTGGCTATATTTATGTGCTTGTATATGTATATTATCTGGTTGCGAATGCATGCATGGATGCATATATGCCACATAGGCATCTACGCTAACAGGTTAAACTAGGTCACAATCCAAAATCATTTATGATTCGTATTGGATCTTGCCCTGCTATGTGCTTGTTTCCTAACTAGCCCTCAAATCTTGTGCAGAAGCATGTTCATGAAAATGGACCGATCACTCACATTAGTACTGTTATCTAGACCTAGCAATCTCAACCTATTACTACTTAATTTACATATATATACACAAGCATATATAATACACACACCATCACTTCATAGTTCATATCTATATATCTACATATATAAACATGAATCATCGCCGACTATATCAAAAGAGATCCAATTAGCTAGTCTTCCATTCTGGCCATATATATGCGATTAAGAAAAATACACATATGAATCTACTAGCTAGAGTGGTACACATACATGAATACATGATACATATATATTACTAGTGGATAGCAGCTCTTCCAAAGCTAGCTAGCGTTTGCTTTGAGAGCAATCAAGCGATCCCTAAACAACGAAAACCTCGGGATCATTAACGGGCGTAGAAAATTACGGCTGACCGCTGGACGATCGCGCGCGCTCATGGCCGTGCCTTGCGTCCTACGCGACCAACTTTATCCCCGTCCACCGCCGTGGCGGCCGGCGTCAACTCTCCCCTCTCCTCTCCTGCTGCTGCCTACAGCCTGCAGCTAGCTGCCTCCCTGCTGTGCTGCTGACGACGCACCTGCGACCTGCAGCTAGCCCATGGAATGGAGGTCGGCCGGGCCCCGGCCGAGAGTGTATATATACACGCTACAGGCCTCTCCCGCGTCAAAATTGAAGGCTTGACTTGCTTATTGGGAGAGCTTACTGCTGGTTACTGATTGAATCATATCTATCGATCGCATATGGCGGCCTTCTCATCCAGCAACGGCGTGCCGCCGGGGTTCCGGTTCCACCCGACCGACGAGGAGCTGCTGCTGTACTACCTCAAGAAGAAGGTCGGATTTGAGAAGTTCGACCTCGAGGTCATCAGGGAGGTCGACCTCAACAAGATCGAGCCGTGGGAGCTGCAAGGTAGCTAGCTAGCAAAACCCCCCAACGCATGCATGCTCATGGCGATCTCAATTACACGCATGCATGCGTGCAGCTTGTTGTTAATTTAGTTGTTCGTCCGTCGTCTTGTTTCTAACACAGTATGTACTGTAAAATCGATTAATTGGTGCATATGCATGGGATGTATACATGCAGAGAGGTGCCGGATCGGGTCGGCGCCGCAGAACGAGTGGTACTTCTTCAGCCACAAGGACCGCAAGTACCCGACGGGGTCGAGGACGAACCGCGCCACGACGGCGGGTTTCTGGAAGGCCACGGGCCGGGACAAGTGCATCCGCACCAGCTACCGCAAGATCGGCATGCGCAAGACGCTCGTCTTCTACCGTGGCCGCGCCCCTCACGGCCAGAAGACCGACTGGATCATGCACGAGTACCGCCTCGAGGACGCCGACGACGCCCAGGGCGGCACCAGCGTACGTCGTCAATTATCCCTTCTCGCTCTCCGATCCTCAGTTCTTGTTAGGGTTGTTTCTCTGTGTGTTGATCATGCTTCATGCATGTCGTCTGTGCAGGAGGACGGATGGGTTGTCTGCCGCGTGTTCAAGAAGAAGTGCTTCTTCAAGATCGGCGGCGGCGGCGGCGAAGGGAGCACCAGCCAGGGCGCGGATGCCGGCGGCCACCTGGCCGTGTCGCCGCCGCTCGGCGGACACCCCGCCCTGGCGTACATGCACCCGCACCCGTACTACCACCACGCCTCCTCCTACTACTCCCAGATGCAGGCCCCGGGGCCGCACGCCGCCGCCGCGTACTCGCACCACGTGCAGGTCCAGGACCTCCTCACCAACCACCGGCCTACGGACGACGGCGCCGGCGCCGGCGGCTACGACTTCTCCGGCCTGCCGGTCGAGCATCACCACCACCCCGGCGGCGGCCTGGACGTTGGCGGCAGCAGCGACGGCGGCGTCGCCGACGGACGGTGGCCAGCTGGCCGGCGAAGGGAGGGACCATGCCACCGGTACATCAGCCGAGGAGCAGTGGCAGGCGATGGATGGTTTCAGCAACGGTGGGAGCGCGGCGGTGCAGCAGATGACCGTCGGCGCCCAACGAGGTGGGGAGATGGATTTGTGGGGTTACGGGAGGTGAAAACAACTTGATGACCAACCTTCAAGTGTGCATGTATATATCAGCATGCATGCAGACATGATCTAAGACACGATGGTGCAACTTGATGCATGAGCTCTTGGGAATTTATATTGCTTTGATGATTTGTTTGGGCTAGTTTTTTTTGTTGTTTATGATGTGTGTGTATATCTTGTATTATTTGTTGTTGGTTAATTTGTTGGTATAATAAAAGCCAATGATATAATGGCGTGTAATTGGTGATTAAATTGTGTGTGGTCGGTCATGCAGAAGAAGCTAATAAGCGCAAGCATTATTCAACAAATATTTGGGGTTTTCTCTTGACATTCATACACGGGATGGGGGGTGCATATATGAGTGTGTGTTTTAATTTCATCTTGAGGAAGCAAGTTGCGGCATTTGTTAAGTTCTGGATGTATATGCCACTTCTACTTTGTCTCTATGTTTTGTGATGACAACAATAATATATGACAGTTCATGTTGTATTGTAAACTTTTCCACTTGTATCATCTCCCTTCTAAATTATTGATATATGTGATATTATCCTTATCTATCTTCAAGGTTAATATTTGTAGATGTATTAGAATATATTAACTTGTGACAAAACATACATCTTTGGCAATTGGCATGCAAGAACTATGTAAACGATATATGCAATTGTTTGTCTTTGCTTGTCTTACATATATACCATAAACTTATATCACGACATATAACATAATGCATCTTAGGAACCCACAATATATTGCCCACTTCAGATCCTTGTTATTCCCTTGTAGCTTATATAAGAACTATGACTAAAGATATTAGATAATGTGGAGATAATGAAGGGATAGTGGAAGACAATTTGTGTGATAATTGTGGTGTGATGAGGTAAACTTGTAGTTAGTAAAAAACAAAATGAGGACAAAAATGACAAACATTATTAAGGGCCAGGGTTTGGAGAGAATGGAGGGTTGTTTGTTCGTGATCAAGAAAGCATCATCGCCATCAATCAAACCTTAAGTTTATCTATTCCAAACACATGATGCTAGAATTTTTTCCATTCATGCAAGAAACTCATTACGGAAAAAATTGGTGTTTAGAGATAACAAAGTTTGAGCTTGCATATTTGTACATAGGTAGTTTTTGAGGTTTAAACTTTTTAGTAACATAATGTGGCGTGTTATTCCATTCTAGAAAACAAACGTGTTCATATATGAGAATTAGCAACAAATGCAAACTGAAGAAAACATACAAATGTTAGGGTATGCTATGCAAATTTAACCCAAATAGAGGCAGCTAATATGTGACTCAAGTAAAGGTAGCTAATATGTGACCATTAGGAGTTTCTCTATGCAAAAATGACATTTGACTAGAAGAAATAGGATGGCGAACAATAAAAAAACATGGCATGTGTTTCTTATATTCACAAATAGTAGTTATGTATCCATTGCATATCAAGTTGGTGGAGTTTGTCTTCAGTTCGACACACTAATATACACATGTCCCAAATGAACATACATTTGTTTGTTTGATTAAACATGTATTCTAAGAATTGGTAACCTTGACTTGAATGGTTGATACACGAGTAAATTAACTTAAAAATGGCAAACAACTTAACATTTTGGAGCACATGGAAATTGAAAACAAGGACCTGACTCTCATCGATATAAAAATTGGAAGGAAAAAAAGGTCTAACTGGAAGAGGGTTGGAAGAATAACAACAACTCCACAAACCTGGTGGTAATCATGATGTTTGTCCTCTTATATGTTGTCTCCATTTTTCATCCAATGTGCAATCTTATTATTAAATCGTTTGCACCAACACCTCATGCTTGCACCTGCCATGGTAAAGATGTAGCACAGACCCAATTAGAAAAGTCACATTGTTATCATACATACTAGCTAGTTGTCTTTTAGAGAATAGGAAATAATATAAGCAAAACCTATTATGTGAAATAGGTTGTCTCCTATAAACTAAACTATCTAGAAGATTTTAGTTGTGAAATGCCATAGAGAAACTCCAATCAAGACCTTACTTGAACCTCATCCTATTCAAAGAGATCAAACACACAAAAAACTCTCGAATCAAGCTCCTATTCAACCCTAATGGATGAGGGACTCTGTTGGTATAAGATAACTCAAACAAATAAACACTAGAATTATCTGCAAGCGGACAGATACCGATGTAGCACTTCACCCGGGAGTGTACTAGGTATCGTTATTTATATTTTACCACAGGGAAAATGGGATGACTAGAATCTATACTTAACCCCTGAGCTGCTATCAAGGACGAAGAAAATAGTTGATAAAGGAGATTGCTAAGGCTTCTAGTTCTAATCCTCACAAGATATGATATGAATGTTCTTAAAGGGGTATTACTATAGGAATACACCAGCAAAGGATAAATTCCTTAGTAAAAGAAACCTACGGTCCTACTGACGAGAGGTGGACTGTGTAAGCTCAACAAGGCTAGGTCACCCTTGCGATTTACCACCGATCCGGACAGTCTAGGGCATTTATGAGCAAATATAATCTAAGCACCACGCTTAAAGTATAAATAACTACTTCAATCAAGGAGCTACCAAGACTAGAACACTCAAAAGAATCATAAACCTTAAGAACAATAATAACAATGTTACTCACTTGGATTAGAATTTGAACTCCGAAGAAATCTTCAGAAACAAGCCCAAAGAAGGACTTGAATCCGCGGGTACAAGTCTTAGAGCAGTCACTAACAGGCCGACAACTCCTCCAACTATCTCCAGCTCTTGTACCACACCACTTCTAGAACAAGAATAGTCCTAATCTGGAGAGACTATAAGGCTAATCTTCTACTTGATGTTTGGTTCTAGATCATATCTTGGGTTTCTACTCTACTATAGATATGTTGGTGGATTTCTAAAACCCTGGATTGATTTCTCTCTGGATCATATGAAACCCTGGGGAGTCTGGGGCTGTTTATATAGGCCGGTGGGATGAACCATAGCCCTTGGATCAAACCGACTTCGACGGACGGTGGAGATTGATCCTAAAAATTGGGTTGTGGGTCCACGTTGAAGCGGAGGTGGAACGGCCTCACTGACAGGTCGGCCGACCTGGTCAGTGGGTCGGCCGACCCCCTCTCTCTGAGTTGCGAGTCCCGCTTCGGCAGGCGTGTCTCTAGGTGTTCTCTAGAATATTCTTGATCTACTGCCGCGACAGAATTCAGGTATTTTTCTCTGAGATGTGGGTCCTCCTTGGTTCTTTTCCTGTATAGTCCCTGAAAACATAGATTCACCTAAACTAGTGAAATTCTATTAGTTTAAACCTTATTCTAGGTGTTGGCTCTCATTTATATCCCTTTTTAAGATTGGTTGACGGGTAAAATTATACAATAACTACCGTCAACAGGCTCTCATTCCCCTCTCTTGAACCCCAAGACATAGGAGCCCCTCATCCTCCCCCTACTGCTTTCTCTCTTCCCACAAAGCTAACTAGTGGGGCTGATGAGCTAGGCTAATAACAATGTAGTGTAAACCAGAGAAGATATAGATCGGTTAGGGCGTAATGAGAACTAAGGGCTAAAGCATGGATGGAGATATCTATTTTAGGAAATAGGGGGTGATTTTTTAGGGATTCAGTTGGAGTTGTCTTAGACCACCCTATAGCAAGTCCTTGCCACTGTGCATTTTGTTCTTCCATCCTCAAATCCCCTCCATCGAAAGGGTGGCGAGTCCAACATACCTGTCGAACTGACCCAAGTAATGGGACCACCTTCTTGCCCACTCTCTTGTCTTCTCCGATGAGCTCACTGGAGGTGAAGGGATTATGGCTATCCCTTGCTTCTCTAGTTTTTAGTTAACTAAGTTTGACATCTTAGAGTCATTACTAGTTTTGTTCCTAGGTATCGATGTTTTGGACTTTGTTCATTGATGTTTCGGCAGTGGAAGATCTTGGTTGTCTTTAATTGCTCTCCTTGTCCTTATCAATGTTGATCCTGATGAGACCTCCAAGCTATAGGCTCCCTTTGCAGTGATGATCGTGTGCATATTATCGTCCTGTGAGGTGGCTAGTGGTTGCCTCATGTCGGCTAGTAGGGTGAATCATTCTAAACGAACCGCTTAAGGCCGAGGAATTCTTATCAGGTTTGGAAAAACATTTTTTAAATATTTACTGGACATTCGGTTAGAAAATTAGAAAGTCTGAAGCTCCAAAAATTGTTGTCAGCCTTGAAATGGAATAATTTTTCTTAGCTATTTTTCGCGGGGATCTTAGAGCAATTAAAAGGAGGCTAGTTAGCCACATTTTGAGGATTGAAACACCTGCAAAAAAAACATTGAGTTTGAGTCTTTATAGTGTGACATTTCTCTATACTTATTAGGAGCAAAGAATAAATAAATTAAATTACAATGAAGCTCCAAATGCCACAACTCATATTGAATAAAATTGGAGGGTCGTCATTCCACAAACACATCACTCCTATTTAAATAAAATTTGCTTAAACAACACATTTTGCTCTTTGATTGCTTGTCATTAATCCACCAAAACCACGATGAAGGCAAATGCACTTTCACCTCGTCCATATCTTTCTTTCCATGGATGAAAGAAAACCCGAAACTCATCCATTGTCATCACCTGTGGGGGCAGATTAGGTCTTCATCTCAGCCATAGTTCACCTTTTTGCTCGCCTGCACCAGTGTGGTGGAGGTTTAGCCTAACTCGGACACCACGTCCTCATCACAACCACTATTGTAGGGTGGGATGTTGGCCCTAGAGTCTATGCCTTTGTGTGTTTCTTTCACATATGAAGGTTGTTACTTGGTGGCAATTACATTGGCAAGGAGCTACTGGCAACCAAGTTTCCTGCTCGTCAGCTATGTGGAGCTCTGCTCTACCATCGCTTAATTCTATTATGGGTCTCTCCTTTGTTGTCTTCTGCATGCCTTTATACATAGTAGTCAAAGCTACGGTCCTATTCTAATAAGTATTCAATATGCACAATGTGAACCATGTACATGTGTCTATGCTTTTGGAGCATAACTTCTTCCTATACTAGGTTCTTATGCAGGTGGCTGACGAACATCGCTAATAACTAGGATTAACTACATGCTTAAATCATCAATGCCAACTATGCCTTTCTTATACATGTAATGGTCATTGTTTAAGTCTGATAAAGGTTACAAGATATATTCAACTTAGTGTTTAACCTCTAACTCTGTAGTGCATAAGGGAGACCATTGAAAGTCTTGACCATCATTATCCCGTGATAGTGTTCACAGCTATCCCAATGGGTCATTGTGAAGACTCTGTGAAGCTTTTGTAGGATTTGATACCAGAGATCATATTTATATTGATATGCTATAGTTATTTTGGATGTTTTTCTTATCAGGAGCAGTTAAAGTCTAATATTCAGTCACAAGACGACCAATTTATGTCGGAGAGGATTCCTCTTATCCATAATTTATGTACTATGTTTTTAACTATATGGTTTAAATTATAAGCCATTTTGATTTTTTTAATTCTTTTTGATATATACTAGAAAAAAAAATGCCCGTGTGTTGCTACAGGTGAAAAAAAACTACCGCACCATGAATATATCCTATTGGATCTCATTTATGAACCTATTTGTTTTAGGAAAGATTTATATACTCTAGTAGAACTTATTTCATAGTATTAACTTATTCTTTTATTTTTGTTTTTATTTTTGTGTCGTAAAAAGGTTACATGCTTAATAGAACTCGTTTCGAAGTAGTATTTTAATTTATATTGATGCCATTGGGCTGGACTCTGGTCAGAACACTTGTAAAACATCTGTTATCTTATCTTGATTGTCCGGATGTTTGAGGACAAAAGATCGAGAGAGAGAAAAAGAGTATGAAAAGAGCCGACGAAAAAATAGGAAAAATGGGGAAAAAAGATACAGAACAACAAAACGCATAATGAATGGAAGAAAATAGAACAGCAAGGAAAAAAGGAACAATGCTAGAAAAGGAAAGAAAAATGATTCAAACTCAGATTATATATTTTTCTCCTATATTCAGTTTATGAGTCCGGGTCATATACATGACCCAATATATTTTGTAATCGGACTCTGCCGAATATGTTTTTAGAATTGGACTCTGTATCGCCGTAGATAAGAACTATTCTATTTTGTAAAAACCAAATGCGGGTAGATAATTAACGAATATATAGCTATGCATAACTGTCAAATTTTAGCACTGCTTGGTAAGAAGTGATTCTTTTTGGCTAATTTCCATCTATCATTCATGATTACACATGATGTTTCGACTGCCAATAAAACAAAATAAAATAAATTGATATGATGATATTCTAGTTCATGCATCTGTTACAGGTCTCATTTCATCACATTCAAGTTGTATTTCATCAGGATTGAACAAATAAATTATGAGCACCTTCCCGACCTTTGCTTCGAAATAGAACTTGCCACCACGGCGGCCATCTCGTGGATGACCAAAAGTCCTGGCGGCGCATAATCGTCGGGTGGCGTTCGGATCCCGTCGCCGACGATGTCGTAGTCGTGCGACTTCCACACGGCGCTACTGTCATCGTCGCCGGCACGTACGGCAGTACTGGAAATTGGGCTCCAAACATCCATCAGTACGAGAACAAGGCATGATGCATTGGTGGGCGCAGCATGCGGCATCACGTAGCGTCTGCTGGTTGTTGGGGTTCATCCCGTGATGTGCTTTCCTCCATCCTTGTTGATTTATTTGGCGGCGGCGTTGATTTAGCATATCATCATTACCTGTCCCTATTATATATTAGCTATAGAGGGCTGCGGACGCTCAGAGGCCGAGTCCCTCACGTATTGAAGCCAACGCGATGGCCAGTGTCCAGAGAGAAACCAGCGTCCTCACAAACGGAACATGAGCGAATGGAACACGACCGACGAGTGGGCCCATGGCAGAAAAAAAAGCGGTTGACGAAAAAACGGAGAAGGAATCTTTCTTCTTATTAGTAGGTATATAGATATAGATTATACATCAGGTCTAAATACAAAACGAGATTTTTTATTAGGAAAAACAATTTGATTTTTTAGATTTTTTTAAATAATATATTTTTAATGATTAATTGCAAATCTAATATTTGGATCGGAAGAATTACAAAAATAGCATCCTGTCGGCCGCTGGTGAGCCGATAAGAGGCATATCGGCTACTGAAGGGCCGATAGGCCTCTATCGGCACCCCAGCAGCCGACTAGGGTGCCCAGGCAAACAGACCGTGGCAAAGAAGGTGGGCCTGTCGGGCCGATAGGCCTGTCAGCCCTTGGCGACCCGATAGGACCTGTCGGCTGCCGAGGAGCTGACAGGTCCTCTAATAAGTTGTGGCCGTCTTCTTCCTCCCGACGCTGCGCCTCTCTCTCTCACCGCGCGCTCGCCGTCGCCATTCGCCGTCCCGCCGCGCTTGCCGCCTCCCGCCGCCCCCGGTCAACGGATCCGGCGGAGGGCCCGCCGCCGCCGCCGCCCTCCACCCTCCCCGCGCGGGCGCAGGGGCCCTAGCCGGCGCCCCCCACCGCGGCTGCTCGGTAAGGCGTTTTTTTTGTTTTGTTTTTTTGCTTTACAAATTTCTTTAGTTTAGTTAGTTAGTGTAGATTAAATTAGTTAGTTTTGTTATATTTAGTTATGTAGATTTGTTTTAGGGTTAGTTAGATTTAGTTAGTATATTTAGTTTTAGGGTTAGGGTTAGATTTAGTTTAAGTTGTAGATTAGTTTAGGGTTAGTTTTAGTTGTAGATTAGTTTAGGGTTAGTTTCAGTTGTAGATTCGTTTAGGGTTAGTTGTAGTTGTAGATTCGTTTAGGGTTAGTTTCAGTTGTAGATTCGTTTAGGGTTATTTTTAGTCGTAGATTCGTTTAGGGTTATTTTTAGTCGTAGACTAGTTTATGGTTATTTTTAGTTGTAGATTCGTTTATGGTAACTTTTAGTTGTAGATTATTGTACCGTATATGTTTTTAGAGTTATTAGTTTTTTGATTAGGGTTAGTTAGGGTTAGGTTAGTTTATTTAGTTTTTTATTAGGGTTAGGTTAGTTTATTTAGTTAGTTAGGGTTAGTTTTTGTTTATTTAGTTAATTTATTTAGTTATTTAGGGGTAGTTGATTTAGTTAGTTAGGGTTAGGTTAGTTTATTTAGTTAGTGGTTTAGGGTTAGTTGATTCAGTTAGTTAGGGTTAATTTATGTTTATTTAGTTATTTAGAATTAGTTTATGTTTTAGATGATTAGGATTTTAGGATTGGTTATTTACTTTTGTTTATGTAGTTAGAGTTAGTTTTTTTGTAGTTAGTTTATGTTCATTTAGTTAGGGTTAGTTTATTTTCAAGATTAAATGGAAACCTAGTATTTGACTTGTAAATAAAATTTGTAGTTGTATTAGTATATGTAATTAGTTTGTTGTTAGGGTTTAGGGGTTATAGCGATATTGAACTGACTGTGTAATTTTTACGATGGGAGCAGGAATGTCGTCCGATCTAGTTCCTTTCAGAGTTTACTATGGCAATGGTGAAATCAGAACTGGGGATAGCGGTGTAGACCTTAGTCAGTTCCAGTTCTTTGACACACAACTCAACTCACCGCTAGATCATAGCCGGGGACAAGTATTAGCCTGGTTGCATGAATGGTTTGGTTTTCCGCCGTCGTACCAACGCTTGAAGATTAGTATGTTGGTGCCCAGGTCAAGGGACAATGGATGGAGATGGGAGCTGTACGAGGCCAGTAACACGAAAAAATGGAAGTTTCTCGTGAGTAAGGCTATCGTGACCAGGAGTTCTGGCTCACGTGGAAACGACTGGTATTCGACGTTTGCGTCGAGCCGTACTGTCCGGACCGTGTGGCTCGTCAGTTTGGCCGCGCGCAGGTGTTCCCTCTTCCTCGGCTTTAGCTTGACGCGTCCCATGGGTATGTGTTCTGTTAATGCCATCCATTCGTTTTGGTTCGACAACTTTATTTATTATTTGTTGTTCTGCAGGTGGAGTCGGAAAGGCCAAAGGATAGCGTTCGAGCAGTCTTGGGTGGATAGGGTAGCGCCCTTGGTGGCCGCGTGGGTAGAGGCCGCGACCGACGTGCACGACCTAGGTGGGCCTTTCCAGGAGGCCGGCTACCCCCAGTACTTGCGTTGGTTGCACGGAGCTACGCGCGTTCGTTGCTTCCCAGTGCCAGTGGAGGCCGAGCCACACGAAGCAGAGATCACGGACACCTTCGCGATGGAGCCACCAGTTGCGTTACATGCGCTAGGTAACTGATAATTTTTTTAATTAATCTCGTTGTTACTATGACTTTGGTAATGACTAACAGCAATATCTCTAACGATATATGACTAGTTTGCAGATAGATATATGCACAGACGTTGGCCAGGAGCTTCTGTCGTACGCGCAGCGGTATGAGCAGAACCCTCCACAGGTTGGTAGGCTCGAGTTGGTGGCTGTCCTTCGACGACTGGGGCAATGGTGCTTGGCGGGCGTACGTCGAGCATCGTGCCGGTACACCATGAACGACGTCGTTGGGCACGACGACCAGGGCCTGCCTGCAAGTACTCCCGTGCCTCCCGAAGCGGGCTCCGTACGACGTTCTCGTCCCACGCGCCTAGGTACTTCTTCGATGGCCATTTATTTAATACATTTGTATATTACGTGCACCGCATGCGTGACATGACCACACTTTGGTTTGTGCAGGGACACTTCCTTCTGCCAGCGAGTACACAGAGGGGGCTAGCAGCTTCGGGAGCTTTGACATAGGCGGTACTCCGCCTAGTCGTCCGGATGAGGCCGGCCCCTCATAGCTTTTTGGTGCACCGCTGCCGACCCAGCCGACGCAGCTGTCTCAGCCTGTAGACCCGACCCCGCCACCACGCCAGCGTCGCCCTCCACAGCAGTTCACTTTTCCTACGGAGCAGGTTCGTCGCCAGGGCCCTAAGTGTGGGCGTCGTGCAGATTGAGGGCGTATGCATGTATGATCACAAGTTTCCATAGATGTTACGTAGTAATGCATTATTGTTTTGTCCAATCGTATTTATGGTTTTCATTGCATTAAATGGAGGCAACGCTCCAGTACGCTCGAATTACGGACATTGCTTCTCTTCTCGAACTTATTACGAAACGATACGAACAAGCACAACACATGAAAAGGCATGTGTGGACCCTAACATGCCTTTGCAAATTAAAATATGCAACGAATACATGAAATAGGCATGTGAGAATCCGAACCAAACAAGGGTTAAGACTCTCTGCACTACAACTAACATGCCTTAACTAATTGAAACATGCACTACACAAATAGACGGACAATCGGACAGCCTACTAATAGTGCTGCCACATATTGAGCTGAGTGGCACCTTCCCCATCGTAACCGCCCATTGGCGGAGGTGGTGGCGGTGGCGATTTCGGCGGAGTGCCACTGTTGTTGTGATGAGTGCAGCGGCAGTACGGGTCTGTGCATTTTGGCTCCTGCGATGTGGCCCCACTGTTGCCTCCTTTCTCATCTTCCTCCTTGTTGTGGCTCGAGCTGTAGCTTGGGCCGAGCGAGCCGATGCAGTCCTGCAGGTACCAGATGTACTCCAAATGCGGGGTAATAGGTAGAGGGTCCACCCACTTAGTGAACCCGCAATTGTCTTCTTCTCACGTGGCCTGCGATGAATAGATTTGTTAACATTCGTTTATGTTGCGAAATACATTACTGAAAAGGCACAATAAAATACTACATATGCATAGGGACACTTGAAGAATCGCCGGCCCCCGTGTATCCCACCCTCGGTGTACATCTGCACAAGGCAGTCCTCACCATGCCTGCACTTCGGCCACACTTCTTTATCCTTCTTCACGTACTCCTTCAGAAGTCTTTGTGGACCATAATCACTCTTGCTCTCTTCTGGAAACCTGTCGATGGGTTCGTCGAACTCATCGGGACCTAAACTACCCCCATCATCCCATATTATGGGTGGGCCCTTGCTCTCCACCGTGCCCTTCAGCTTCCCAACCCCAAACCCCCATTTCTTTGGTCCAGACATGTTGTATTGCTGGTGATGTTCCCCCAGCACCGTCCCATATTTATAGAGGCAGCCGAGGGGTGACATTACGTTTGAATAGAACTGAATTAATGCAGGGTTAATTGAGCACAACACTTTGAAGTACTCTGAAAAGGCTAGATTCTCGGTCTGCCAAAGTCACTGAAAAGGCTACTCACTGTGCAATCGCAATCACTGAAGACGTCATGAATTGAATTGATAACTTACTAAAAAGGCTATGCATTAAAAAGCCTATTCGCAAGCCCTCTGAATCACTGAAAAGGCTACATTCTCGGTCTCACAAAGTCACTGAAAAGGCTAGTCACTGTGCAGTCACAATCACTGAAAAGGCTATGCACTGAAAAGCCTATTCACAAGCCCTCTGAATCACTGAAAAGGCTAGTCGCTGTTAATTCTGACTGATTGAACAGGCTACTATTGATTTGCCAATACACTGAAAAGGCTACTCGCTGTGTAATCTGAGGTGAGGAACATGCTACTCGCAATTATTTGTGTTCTACCAAGCACTTCAAAGGCTAGGGCATATGCACTTATTGCGAAAAACAAACTCTGTAAAGCCTATAAAGGACTAAGTCTGAAAAGGCTGGGGTCTATGAAATTACACATTCACTCCATGCCTGACCTATTTAAAGACATCCAACGAGTTAGCATACCACACATTTTCTTCTCCAAACCCTTCTCATTCAACTACAATGTCGTCATGGATAACTGACCTAACTCAGCTACCGTCGTGGCGTGAGCGGCCAAAGTGTCGTTGTAGGTTTGTCACTAGGTTGTGCGTGTGGATGGAGTTGGACCGACACTATAGGTGTAGGTACTTCGGGTGCCCAGATCTGGATGACGACTTCATGGTACTATCAACAACTTCTTCTTTCGTTTCTCGTAAACTATACACAATTTGTTCATTTACATCCACACATGTAGCCTTGCAAGTGGATCCAATGGGTGGATCGAGAGATGCCCGTATGGCCACAGAGGCGACCGAAGAAGTTTGAAGACAAAGCTCAATATCTTCTGAGGATGAATGAGACTCGTGAGGTTGACCGCAAAATCAGGGAGGACAAAGAGTGATGGATCAGGGTAGATCAGATCCGTCTCAAAGCTAAGAAGAAAGATCTTACCAGGAGGAGGGAGGAGTTAAGTTTGCGTGAAGCAATCATCAACTGTAAAGAGGAAGAGCTTAAAGCACGAGAGGCAGCACTCAAGAACAAGAGGGATGCAGTGGAACCGTTTTCACGGCGCGACAACAAGGGCAAACAATCACGCTGCACCCAGTAGAACAATGTAATAGACCCAGCAAGTTAAATTCACTAAGGCATGTTTACAATAGTCTGTGGCCTCTTACCAGAGTCACACACATGCAATTGTAAACCACCGTTGTGTTCACTTTCCCTAAGGCATGTTAGGATTAGGTTTGGTACAACCTAAAGTACCATACATGCCACGCACCGCTCATTTCATATATCGCTGGGTTACTTTTTTAAATTGAACATGTGTTGTTTTAATTCTATTTCTCATAGTTTGCAACACACTTCATTTATAGAACAGTCTTGAAAGACGCGAGTAAGTTTTCGGTTCGAACCGTATAACGAATATGAAAAAAATATCAAAATGAACATCAAAATGAAAAAGCAAATGGAAGTAGTAGCCGACAGGCCTGTCGGCTTACGGTGAGCCAACAGGCCTCTCGGCCGCCCGGGAGCCGACTGGACCTATCGGCGCACCAAAAGCCGACAGGCCTGCTATCGGCGCCGACAGCCGCTGCCGACGCTTGTCGGCTGCCTTACAGCTGACACGTAGGCCTATCGGCTTCTGGAGGGCCGACAGGTCCCCTGTCGGCCGCTGGATTGCCGACAGGATGTTATTTTTTAAATTTTTCGATTCTAAATACTAGATTTACAATTAATCATTAAAAATATTATTTAAAAAAAATTTCGATTTTTTACCCTCCCTTACACCGTACGCTCAGTCTCTCGGAGTCATGGTTCTCCCGTTGACCCGTCGTCCCTCCCGTTGACCGATTCCCCCCGCGTGCCCGCTCTCTCTCTCTGCTCTCGCTCTCGCTCTCGTGGCGACGACTGGGCGACAGCCGCCGCCGCCCTACGCCAGGTGCCCAGGTCGTCGTCCGGCCCTTCGCCGCCGACGAGCACCCATCAGGTACGCCTACCCCTTCTCTTTCCCTAAGTTATTTGTTTTCGAATCTGATCTTATTAAGTGTAGTGTACATGTAGTTCTACGTTTACTAACTTCGATTTATTTTTGGGGAAAAAATTCGGGTGTACACCCATGCGCTTTGCCGGGTCCGCCGATGGATTTGTTAATTTTGTTTACAGGCTGAATAGTTACTAATTACTTTGTTTTTTCAGAAAATTTATTGTATAATCGAACTCCCATACCTTGTCTAACTTGGTCAGCAATCACTCAGATTCGCGTTTAAACATCCCTGGAGATGCATCCCCCACTAACCTTACACAGGCATCCTATGTGTGCTGAGGTATGGCTGTGCTTATGTCTGGTTCTGTTTAAAGATTCTGTGGTTGGACTCTATTTTGCTCAAATTTCATGCAGCTAAGTCCACTGGTCATCCAGATTATCGAAGCATTCCAGAAG
The DNA here is from genome assembly GCA_038502445.1 of Eremochloa ophiuroides. Classification (NCBI taxonomy): domain Eukaryota; kingdom Viridiplantae; phylum Streptophyta; class Magnoliopsida; order Poales; family Poaceae; genus Eremochloa; species Eremochloa ophiuroides. The sequence goes on along the minus strand of JAHLJS010000009.1, from coordinate 42,390,559 downwards.
TGCCATGTGAATCACCCAGGTTAAGAAGTTCTTTGGCGAGTGCACAGATCTTAAGATTAAGCTGGACCAGTGTTTCCGGCAGGAGGTACCGATTCTTGTTCTTTTCGGTCTTGTGACAATTGATGATAACATTTTCTTATCTGTTCCTATGTGGGAACTGATGATGTTAGTTTTCTGCTTCCCTAAATGCTGTTTTGTTCTTTGTGACATTCAGAAAGCTTTGAAGAGGAAGGCAAACTTTGAGGAGAGCAAGAAATTTAAAGAACGGTTGCAGGCCTATAGAAGGGAAATGGCTGAGGAAAACAAGGAACACTACTTGGGAGAGAGAGAGCGATGCCATGATTTTGAATGTTCTTTTTGTCACAATCCAGTAGCCTTGGTTGTGTTCACATTTTTACTGTTCAAAATGGTTGCGAGTGATGAGCTAGAGGCTCTAATTAATACAGTGAACTTTGGAGTTCTGAACTCATTCCTGTGGTAATGCTACTTATGGTGGTTTATTCCATAGGAGGATTAACAACCTAATGTTCTATCGGTAACACTATAAGCTGTATATAACAGAGTAGCAGACAAAGAACAATGTTTGCACTATGTTTTATTGAATGAACTTAAGGTTGAATTGAAACCTTCTAGAATTTTTATTTGTTCACTTCTACATTCTAGAATATGACTGCCCAGATAATTTTCAGTTCCATTGGAATGTCACATGAATTCTACTGGAGGTTATTTTGTTATGTGCAAGTCCTACCTGCAGCCATTGACATGCAGAAAATGCGGCTCATTGTCTGGTTAGGAAATTGCATTTAGTCATGCATTTTCTTGTTCAAGTATTTCTTATTACATCTTTGAGATTCTTTACATTTGTTTCAAAGCCATCTAAGGCCAATGACTCTTAGGCTGTTATCCTTTTTTTTTTGAAACGAGGAAAGTCCCCATTTCCATTACTGTAATAACAAAAACATATGCTGTTTGATAACAAGAAACAGACTGGACGGAAAAAGGAACCAGTTAAGCGCAGTATGGAAAAAAAAATCACCAGGTAAATGCACTAGTACTAAACCTTGGAGAATAACGAGGTACTGGGCATTGTATTGCAAACCATCATGTTCCTGTTCCTTCAGAGAGGAGCAGCGATAGCAAAAGGTCAATGGAGGGACAAAAGATGAAACCTACTCTGTTATAAAGGGCATTTTGCTGTTTTTCACAGGTCATTCATCTGAGCAACCATTCTGTTGTAAGAATTTCGGTAACTATGAATGACTTAATCAGCAAGCTTGTTATTCCTCTCTTTTCTTTTTCCTATACTTTTGATGCATCCAAACTGTTTGTGAACCTTCAAATCCATTACTTTTGTTCATGTGATGGTTTGAACTATTATTTTCTTCATATATACTAAAATAAAATAACTATACACTTCAACCTACTGTCAATTCAATTGCTGTACAATTCCCTGAAATAGATATGTGATACTGTCTTGTTATATTTCTATTCCATTATTTTCTCTTGGAACCTTTCAGCATCAATTGTTTGTTGCTGACTTGTAAGTTCTCAGTAAGTTTTTTTTTTTTTTGACTTGTTAATTAACTGATAGAACTTTATACTTCAACAATCAAAATGCTTTCCGTTGCCTGCATTGCACTTGAGAAAATGCATCAAATGACAATCACTCTAATAGTTACATTGTATGAACTGGTCTCTGTGCATTGTAATTAATTCTCTGTTCTTTTCTTAGGAGATTCTGTTTAGTGCTGTTTGGCTTTTCAATTTTTATTATTGGAAGTGCAGAGGCTTTAGAACAGTACAAGCATGATCACAAAATGGATATTTGATATAAAATGAGTGCATATTTCAAGGTTTGGTTTGCTCACAATATATTGAGAACTTATGGGGACTAAATGTTAGCTACAAAATAACATAAACTGTCTTGAGTTCACAAGTGAAAAAAACAAACACAAGACAACACACCCCCATACTCCCTCCACCCATATTTGACTTGCACATTCACAAAATGGAAAGATCCAAGATTGATCAGCGTATACTGCTGGCAGGCACCTTTTACTTGGGTTGCATGCGGACCAAGACCCTGCGTCTAGGGTGAAAATTGTTCGGAACTTCAAATACGGAGGTGAGCCGATGACAGTGGACCAATGAGGATTAAATGGCTCCTGATCTCCATGAAACTAAGAATTACACTTATCAAACATGGATGGATGAATTATCATCCACTGGGAGGTCAAGTTACGTATTTGTATTGCATTCAACTTGGTAACTGGCATACTGAATAAGAAACTGGCAGGCCAAGCCCTTTATTTATCATATGCTGGTCAAGATAAGGATCATAGTGCAATCTTGCCCTGCTAGTGCTAGCAAATAACTAGATGGGGAGACCTGATTACAGAAGCCACATTTTTGTTATCTGAATCTTAAGGCATAAGTGCAACTTCGAACAACTAGAGGCTTGGAAGCTAGCTGGCAATGTTTTGCTTGTGAAGGGTGGGAGTATTCTTTCAGCAGATTTGGTATGCTGGAAGAGAATCTGACATCATTAAGATTATGATTCCTAATTTTATAAATAAAGATCACTTGATAAACTTATATTTCATCAGGCGGTTAAAACCATCTGAGATTCATGTGCCTCATTATTTTTCACTTTTTTACTTATTTTGAACCAAAACTTAGAATAGGGGCTCGAACCTGAAACCTCAACCACCAGTCTTGTCCAGTTGTGCTTTAGCATCCTACCTGCCTTCCCCACCAGCATCTTTTTTTTCCTTTGAAGACACTCAGAAGAGAGACCATTTTATAGTATTTATTAGGCTCTGAGAGTCTCTGTCTTATTTTAAATGCCATCCTATTGGTAGGTAATGTGGTAGACATTAAACACAAGCCACTCCCATGCCCTTCTTGGGGAGTAGCAGCTGAGGAGCAAGGAAAGCAATCATGGAATTTATACCTCTTCTCAGTCCTTATGAAACAGAAAGATTCAGGTTTTCACACAGGTTAGTTACACAACCTTTTCTGCTAGAGTTTCAGTAGACTTTGATGACTTAGTGTGTCAATTTCATTGCTTTCATCTGTTCTTCAAACTTTCTCATGCATCAGTTGTGTTAGTGACCTGCAAATTGCTCAGCTCTGCTATTGAGATTGATTTTCTTCGGTTTATAAAATAGTTTGTTTTGCACTACTTTCTACTTGCACTGGATTACTATTGGACTTGGAGAAATACATATGTCAAGGATGGATGTCCGATACAGGTTTTTTTTGTACTAGTGGAGCATATATTTACTGACCCATAATTGTTTTCCTTTCTGCCGTGTGTTCCCTACGTTTGAGGTAAATAATGTTTGGTCCCATGTCATGGTAAGTTTTTTTGAACTGTAATCAATTAAAAGAAACAGAATTGTAAAATGATTGAACTTAAAAATTCCATGTTTTGTAATGGCCATGATAAAATAAGAACTTGTGCTAAGTAATGTTGCTGTATATTTATTCCTGTGACCAGTTCAGTCTAAATCAAGTATGAACAACCATGTCCTGCACACCACAGCGATGACGGATCCTTTAGGCTTACGAAGACTCTGACTCTCTGAGAAGTCCCTATTGAAACTTAAAAGCTTTAAGATTGATGTATTGCACTTGGCACAGTAATTATCATGCCTCTGAACTAAGTGTCATCTTCTTTATGTTCACTTTCTTCATCTTTATGCAGAACTGTGCTGGCGCCCTTGACAAGAAGGCAGATCATATGGTAATCTTCCACAGTCGCATGCCATATTGTACTACTCACAGAGGGCTACAGAGGGTGGTCTTCTGATTGCTGAAGCCACAGGGGTGTCAACTGATGCTCAAGGGATCAGTTTAATTCCACACACCCCAGGAATTTGGACAAAGGAACAAGTAGAGGCCTGGAAGCCTGTTGTGGATGCAGTGCATGCAAAAGGTGGAATATTCTTCTGCCAGATTTGGCATGTAGGAAGAGCATCTGATATGGGTAAACATTTTTACCTGACCCTTTCTATTTCTTTCTATTAACAACCATAATGAATGTGATGTTTAGTGAATGCTGTGCATGTCACACTTGACACTACCCTCCACAGCTCCACCTGCAGCAAAATGCTTCAAACTTAGTTTTAGTGTTTGTGGTTCCATCAAAGTTAGGTCATCTTCGATCTTCTGCAAGAAATCTTTTCAGGTTTGGTGCAACTACAACCACAGGAGCCTCACCTACCCTGTGCTTCCAAAACTGAACTGGAAAAATAATTATTTCATTAACATCTCTTACTTTAGTCATTCAGTTTATTTGATTCTGAATATTTGGAACCAATGACTCAGGGATGGTTATCTTTTTTTCTATTACCAGAGAAAGAACCCATCTCCAGCACAGATAAGCCAGTGGAAAAGAATGGAGATGACCACATGGATTTTCCCATTCCAAGACGCTTAACCGTAGAAGAGATCCCCAATGTAATTAATCATTTCAGAATTGCTGCAAGAAATGCTGTGGATGCTGGTAAGCTAATAGTCAACATAATAGAAAATAAAAAGGCAAATGAGAAAAACCATCACTACTCTTTGTTTAATTGTTTTCATGATGAAATTTACTTTCTGATGCTGTAAAGTTAGAATGTAATCTATAAGATAGGTTCCTGGTTTGTTTGATTACAAATGTTATATAGGTTCTTGGTTTGTTTGATTACTTACCTTGCTATCCTTCTGAAACATGTACAAGGACCTTACGTGGTCAGCATCATAACACTAATCAAATGTAGGTTTCGATGGGGTTGAAATCCATGGTGCTCATGGCTTCCTTCTTGAGCAATTCATGAAAGACAGTGTCAATGACCGCACTGACAAGTATGGAGGCAGCATACAGAACCGTTGTCGCTTTGCTCTTGAGGTAGTTGATGCTGTGGTGGCTGAGATTGGGTCAGACCGTGTGGGGATCCGCCTCTCTCCTTATGCCAATTACCTTGGCTGCCATGACTCGGACCCAGAAAGGTTGGGTGTCTACATGGCTCAGGAACTGAACAGATACAACATCCTGTACTGCAGTGCGGTGGAACCTGAAATGGTCATGGTGGATGGCAAGATGAAAATCCCACACAGGCTGCACGAAATGAGGAAGGCCTTCAACGGAACTTTCATGGTTGGTGGAGGTTACGACAGGGAAGAGGGGAACAGAGTTGTGGCTGATGGATATGCTGACATGGTTGTATACGGCCGCTTATTCTTGGCGAATCCTGACTTGCCGAGGCGATTCCATCTGAATGCTCCCCTGAACAAGTACGATCGATCAACATTCTACACCGATGATCCTGTTGTTGGCTACACGGATTACCCATTTCTTGAGAACTGTGAACCACTGAACTCAACTCCCAAGACGGGGAGGGATCTACCAAAACAAAGAAAAACTAAGGGATGATCTGAATTAGCTACTCTCTCTGTCCTAATCCTTCCTCAGCCCTAAAAAAGAATGAATTTTTTGGAGTCAAACTTTTTAATTTAACTATATTAATAGAAAGGGAAAATTAGCTGTAGGACACTGCGAAAATACATAATATGCTGAGACACACCGCGAACGCGCGATCTTGTCTAAACACACCGCAAATTTATGAATGTTTGCTCAGACACATTTACGGTGTGTCTGGGCAAACATTCACAAATCTTGAATGTTTGCTCAAACACACCGCAAATGTGTCTGGGCAAACATTCACGAATTTGCGGTGTGTTTGGGCAAATTCCCGTGTTGGCGGTGTGTTTCAGCATATCATGCATTTTCGCAGTGTCCTGTGGCAAAATTCGCCTAATAGAAAATAGTATGAATATTTGTTTCTCGTTATAAATATATTTTACTAATAATCTAATGATACTCGTTGCATATTAGAAATAGTGCTACTATTTATATGATCAGACTTCAAAAATTATGTAAATTGACTCGAAAAGTGATGTGCATTTATTTTAAAATTGAAGGAGTATATGTTACCTGTTGCCCAGAGACTTGTGGAGAAAGCTTGCTTCATCATTGAAAAGTGTTTACTACTAAAATTAACGACACCAAGGATATTTTTTTTTTTTTCCGAAAGGCGGGACACCAAGGATATCTAGGAAACAGGTTTATTTAGTTTCCTAAGTCCTAACACGGTTTAACTGGTTTTTGTAGAAGTCTCAAATTATATTAGGCCCCATTTGGATCCTTAGAATTGAATTCATTCTAATAATTATAATTTAAACACAGTTTAATCAAGCTAATAAGATTCTATATGGAATGTATTTGTATATTATTGTTAGTAATATAAGAGAGATATTTATACGTTGCATTTCAAGTATAGAGAAGAGAGTCGAAGAGTATGCTATAAGTTGCAGATTAGAAATATACCATGATAAAATATAGAATCCATTTCCACCTCCTACCCTATAAATTTGAGATTTGTGAGATTGAGAAAGTGTTAGAACTGTTAAATTCCAAACAAAATAGCCTAAACCATTAACTAGATTTCAATTCCTCCAAAATGAAGGGATCCAAACGGCCTGTTATAGACTTTGCCATTGCGTAGGTTTTTGTTGAGGTGATCGAAATGTATATATGTGCTTCTAATTTGAACTCCAATTCTCCAAATGAGAGAGTGTGACCATAAGGAGAACAGTGCAAATCGGGCTTAACTAGGTTTGGAAAAAAAAAAAACAGCCATGAGGGCAAGCTCCCACTCGGCAGCGACGGGCGACAGCCTCGTCCTTATCCGGTGCACCAACCGCACGACGCGGCAGCACCCCTTCGCCCCTCGCTTCTTCGCCCCAACTGACACACCTACCGCCGACACGGCAGCACCTCTCTGGCGACCGGCCTCATCATGGCCTACTGCCTGGGTCAGGACACTAGATCAACTGTCGATGCCGATGCCGATCCCCATGTAACTAGGGAGGCGGACCACCACCACACTGTGTCACACCTGCGGACACTGGAATGAAGGTGAAGAGGGGAAGAGGAAACGTACTCCTTCACTTTAGGTTTTATTCGAACTTGTATGATGATTAGGGCCCCAGTGGTCATAGACTGTAATGGCACATAAGTGTCCAGTACTGTAGGGAATCCAACAAACATCACAAACCTAATACAGATCGCCAAGGTAGTGGACCCTGCCGGTGTCCTCACCACGCCGTACCTCTCGATCGGACTTACCTCGCCGGCGATCGCTGACAGGCCAAGGGTCGTGACAAGTACTATCGGAGGCATCCCATCCTCGACACAGGGGGAATGAGTGCTTGCCACTCTCCACCAACGCTAGTTATTATGCCTCGCACTCTGACGAACCCATGCGATGGATCCAGTGATCCAAAGTGGCAACAACTCCGACCTCCACCTCCACGACGCTCCACCACCATCCTACCTTGTTTTCCCCTGCTCCACACTGTTACAAATATATCGATAGATATATTGGGGATGATCTCATCCTAACTAACTGTTGAGATGGGGTTTCCCCTCTATACTCTTATGACCCAAGCCATAGAAGGTTATCCTCCGTACCAGGAATATCTCCAGGTACGGGGGAACTTCCCCACGATCTCCTCAGAAGCGGTATCTCCATAGCGACACCTTCAGAGAACTTCCCACACCTCCCGACACGTACGATACGTGGGTCATGGTTACTTCACGGGGGAGTTTCCTCCCCCTTCCTCTTGTATAAATACATGATGATCAATGGAATAAAGAGACAGCTGTTCATTCTATTCCCTGTGTCTCCTGTATCATTTACATTCTCGTTTACATACTCGCGATTACTCGCAACACGTTATCAGCACGAAAGCTCCCCATTCCCCTTCCCTGTCCAATTAGAGCGTTGGTCTTACGATCAGCGCATCGATCTTAGGATCATGGCGCTGATCTTACAATCAAGGAAGGTGAACACAGAGACATCAAGGTACTCAATGGCATCATGCCCTATCCCTCCTGCTAGGATGCTTTGGCTCACGCCGTTGCGTCGACGAAGGGGTCGCCGCACCTCCGTCTCGGCGCTTGGTGGTGTCATCCATGACGCCGCCGGCACCAACTTCACAACAATGGCTGCTGCAGCACTGCGGCTGGCCACAGTCGGCCATAGCGTGGCTGCAGCCTGCCTGCGGCACGGCCACAGCCGGCCACGACCAGCCCCGACACGGCGCGGCCCGGCCAGGGCGGCCACGGCATGGCCACACCCGGCCACGACCAGCCCCGCGCCGCGGCCACAGCCTGCCGAGGGCCCGACGCGGCAGCTGACCTTCTAGCGTGGCGGCTCCTGGCCCCGACGCGACTGCCTCGCGCAGAAGAAGCCCGCCGCAGCTTGGCCACGTCCCCGCGCGCGGCTCCTCGCTCCCGGCGCGATGCTGATAGGTCCAAATAGGCTAGAGGGGGGTGAATAGCCTAATTAAAACTTCTACAAACAACACTTTGATCAAGTTGTTAGTAACAAAAATGGCAAAGCTGAATTTTGCGCTAGCCTACTCAAAATGCAAGCCTTCCTAACCGTTCTACTTATGTCTCTAAGTTCACACAAGCTAGCCTAGATTGCTACTACTTTACTCCTAGGTGGACAAGCAAACTACAACTACTAATACTACACAAGTTAAGTGGCTCAAAGGTAAAGGAGAGGAGTAGTGGTGTTATACCGCTGAGTAGAGTAGTTCACCAATCACCGGGATGAATATACCAATACACTCGAAGGTGATGGTCCAATGAAATCCAATGATCAACACAAGATGAACACAATTTAACTCCGAGGTTCACGTGCTTGCCGGCACGCTACGTCCTCGTTGTGTCGACCACTACTCGGTGGTTCGGTGGCTAATTGACAACCAATGTCAAGCTCAACAAATGAGTACCACTAGAACCTACCACGAGTAAGGTAACTCAATGACACGAGCAATCCACTAAGGTTACCTTTGGCACTCCGCCGGGGAAGGCACCAAACCCCTCACAAGATCACCGGGAGTGGCCAGAGACAATCTCCAAGCTCCGCCAAGCTCCTCCGCTGCTCCAAACCGTCTAGGTGACGGCAACCACCTAAGAGAAATGAGAGAACTCCACAGCAAACACGATCAACAAGTGCCAATGAATGCAAAGATCAATGCAATGCACTTGGATCACACTCTAGCTCACAATTGATGTGAATGATGCAATCTTTGTGAGTGAGAGTGTTGGGAGGGTGCTCACAAGGTGTATCAACAAGTTAGAAAGCCAAGAGTATGAGCAAGAACCGGCCATGTGGTTTAAATAGAGTTCCACAAACAAACATAGCCGTTACCCTCAAACCGCATACCATCGGACCCTAACCGTCGGACGGTAGCGCGGGGGCGTCGGACTAACAGGAAAGCGTCCGACGTTCTCTCACCGGCGAATCGCACGCTGCCACGTCAGTATTACCGTTTGAATTCGAACGTTGGCACCTTCGACTGCAGACCGTCGGAACGGAGGACGTTCGTCCGGGGATCGTCGGACTCGATATGTCGGACTAATGGTCTTTACTGTCTGACGTTTCCAGAGAGCTCCCCGAGAGCAAAAACGCATCGGATCACCTGTCCGACGGTTGGCCTTGGACCAAAAGAAACTGTCCGACGCTTTGAAGGATCTCCACAGTGTCACTCCGTAGCTGAGCAGCACCGTCGGACGAAAGAACATTAGTCCGACGCTCTGGAAAACGTCAGTCCGACATTAGCTCGCGCGTGCACTGGGCAGTCAGCCGTCGGACCCAAACGATTGGTCCGACGCTCGGTCATCAGAGCGTCCTGATGCTCTGAAATTTGTTAGATTGAGCCCGTGTCAAGTTCCTTTGCTTGTTTGAGCTAACACATGTTATGTAAAATATTTCTTAGTGAGTGTTAGCCATTTTCAAAGTGTTTTGCAAGGGTTTTGAGTTAGCCACTAGATCTAAATGCAATGCAAGATCCAAACATCTAATGGCACTTGATAACCGTGTTAACCATGGAATAACTCCCCTCTTTATAGTACGGCTATCTATTCCTAAATGTGATCACACTCTCTATAGTGTATTCATCACCAAAATGGAAAGAGCCCTATTAAGTTTTACCTTTGCCTTGAGCTCTATCCAAACCACCAAGTGTTGAAGCATTTGATCTTCATGTTGATGGGCTTACACAAAGAGCTTGGATGCCGTCATTGCTCCACACTTGATCTTCTAATTATACTTGTAATTAATAGCTTAAGCACATGGTTAGATACTAGGTGTCATCAATTAGCCAAAACCAAACATAGAGCTTTCAATCTCCCCCTTTTTGGTAGTTGATGACAACCTCTACAAAGATATTCAATGAATTCAATTGATAGTATTAGCTCCCCCTACATATGTGCCAAGTGTTTGGATTTGAAAGGCTTTGCACATATGCATTGAATTAGAAGTGTGGGAGAGGTATTACTACCAATTTGATGCTAAGATTTAAAGAATTGGACCTTTGAAGCGCGATACCATCGGAGTGCATATAAACCATCCTTAGCACCATGGATAGTTAGATTCCACTTAGAAGAATTCTTGCAACCAAAGACACTAGAATATCTCATAAGATCAACATTAGAATCAAGATTCTAGAGTCACTTGGAAAGACAGGGAACTAGCTACCACTTCCTATGCATGCTAGTACTTCAATTCACCACACAAGTTTAAGTCTAGCATACACCAGGTAAGCAAGTATATTGAATTTAAGTACAAATGCAATGCATCAAACATATGAGAATGCACAATCAAATGCTTGCAATCATGCTTGTGAACTTGCTCCCCCTAGATGTGAGATCCAAATTTTAAAAGTTTGTGATCCCTCTCACTTGGCCTATAGCTCTCCCATCATCGGCCTAATGATGGTTCATCGCTTAACCTCCATTCTTTGTCCATATCTTTGTTCCACTCTCTCCCCTCTTTGTCATCAAAGACCACAAAAGGGTAGCATGGGTAGGATATGATTTGAAATCAATGCAGGGAAACCACATGTTAGATATTTAGAGTGTTTCCATTATCTTCCTCCATTTAAGCATTTAGCTAGATTTCTTGCACAAATATATAACTCGGTTTGTCCTTTGGCAAGCTTCTTCACGCCACTAGGGGTTATCTTGACAAATTTGAATTATATACCATAATGCTCATATTGTAGTTAAATACTAGGTTCACAATTCCACAAGCTAGTCATATGTCACCACTAGTTCAAACAAGTCATAGAGGCAATAGTAGTGGCATATGATCTCAAAAACATTTAGTTTATCATGAATGAGCCTATTTAAGAAGAAAGATGTCTATATGCTCTACACAAGTCCTAGCAACATATGAATGACATGCCAAACAATGTTACCTTTGCTTTGTTGGAGTAGAGGCAATTCATATAGTGGGGGTGCTAGCTCAGCTCATGTTGGAGAAATCTAGGATGTTCAATTCATTCTTCAATTTGTAGAATCTTACTTCATCAAGTGGCTTGGTGAGAATGTCGGCGAGTTGATCATCGGTGCCCACACTCTCAACTTGAATGTCACCTTTGGCTTGATAGTCTCTAATGAACTGATGCCTCACATCAATATGCTTTGTTCTTGAGTGTTGAACCGAATTGGTGGCAATCTTCACGGCGCTTTCATTATCACATAGCAATGACACATTCTTGAATTTGATTCCATAATCACTCAATGTTGCCTTCATCCATAACAATTGTGCACAACAACTCCCCGCACTCACATACTCGGCTTTGGCGGTAGAGAGTGCAGCGGTGTTTTGCTTCTTGGATGACCATGATACTAGTGATCTTCCCAACAATTGGCATGTACCAGAAGTACTCTTTCTATTGATCTTGCATCCCGCATAATCGGAGTCCGAATAACCAATCAACTCAAAGTTTGGCCCCTTAGGATACCATAGTCCAACATCGGGTGTGTGCTTGACATATCTCAATATTCTCTTGATTGCCTTCAAATGACTCTCTCTAGGTGAAGCTTGATATCTTGCACACATACAAACACTAAACATCACATCCGGTCTAGAACCGGTCACATAGAGTAAACTTTCAATCATAGACCGATACTTCTTTTGATCCACCATATTTCCACTCTTGTCTTCATCAGGGTGACCATTTGTGCCCATAGGTGTGCTAATGAATTTTGCATTTTTCATCCCAAATTTCTTCAACATGTCCCTAATGTATTTTCCTTGGCTTATTAAAGTTCCATTCTTCAATTGCTTGATTTGACGACCAAGGAAATAACTTAAGTCTCCGATCATGGACATCTCAAACTCATTTGCTATCATTTTCCTAAACTCCTCACAAATGTCTTGATTGGTTGATCCAAAGATAATGTCATCAACATAGATTTGCAACACAAACAAGTCTTTGCCAATTCTTTTGGTGAAGAGTGTGGTGTCAACCTTCCCCATTTTGAAACCCTTGGATAGTAAGAAATCTCTCAATCTTTCATACCATGCCCTTGGTGCTTGTTTTAAGCCATACAAAGCCTTTCTCAATTTGAAACATGGTTGGGCTTCTTCTCATCTTCAAAACCCTGGGGGTTGCTCAACATATACTAACTCATTTATGTATCCATTCAAGAAAGCACTTTTGACATACATTTGATAGAGCTTGATATCATGTGCGCATGCATAAGCTAGAAGGATCCTAATTGCTTCCAATCTTGCAACCGGAGCATAAGTCTCTCCTAAAGTCCAATCCTTCCACTTGAGTGTATCCTTGTGCAACTAATCTTGCCTTGTTTCTAATCACAATGCCATCTTGATCTTGCTTGTTCTTGAACACCCATTTGGTTCCAATGACATTGTAGTTCTTGGACCTCTCAACTAGCTCCCAAACTTGATTTGTCTCAAAGTTGTTGAGCTCTTCATGCATAGCATTTACACAATCACTATCATTCAAGGCTTTCTCAATAGTTGTTGGCTCTTCAAATGACACAAAAGAGAAGTGCTCACAAAAGTTTTCTAACTTTGATCTTGTTTGAACACCACTTCTAATATCCCCAACTATTTGATCCAATGGATGATCTCTTGCAATATGAACCGGTTGGAGAACTTGATTGCTTGAGCTTGGTTGACCCACTTAAGATTGACTAGCATGTTGATCTTCATCATTTTGCACTTGAGTTTGATCATGAGAACCACTAGAGCTTAATTCATTTGAATTTGCTTGAACACTAGGTTGAGTTTGTACTTGATCTTTGTCATCTTCATCTTCCACATCAACCACTTGTCTTGGCCAGATATCACCAATGTCTATGTTCTTCATTGCATTCACCATTTGAGTTCCTCTCACATCATCAAGATTTTCTTCCTCGTCTTGTGAACCCTTGGTTTCATCAAATTCCACATCATGAACTTCTTCTACTAGCTTGGTGGTGTGATTCCACACTCTATATGCTTTGCTTGTGGTGGAGTAACCAATTAGGAAGCCTTCATCACATTTCTTCTCAAATTTTGCCAATCTTGCACCCTTCTGCAAGATATAGCATTTGCAACCAAACACTCCAAAGTAGGTGTTGACGGTGGATAACGTCAACTTTTATTAGAACTTTAGACACCAAAGGATATATGAATACACACTAGTCTAGGGTTTTAACTGAAAATTTCCACGAGTTTTGCATACTCTGTATTTTCAGGGGTCATTCTAGAAAAGCGTAAAAGAGGGATTAAAGTGCATAAAAGACACAAAACGTAACCGCGAAGGCAACATCATCATCAGGACCCTAGAAGCATCTAGAGAACACCCGAATCAACCGGGGCCCCACCACCTAACAGGTGGGGCCAGCCGGTGCAAAGGGGGGGGTCGGGCGCCCCCCTAGGGTTTTGCCCTCCGTCTTCTGGAGTCTTCTTTCACCGTCTTTGAGGAGTCATCTCGGCCCTTGGTTAAGTCGGTTTAATCCTACGACACACGTGCATCCCACCGGGCTATAAATAAAGGAGCAGACCCCCTGGAGGTATCCCATCATTCATCCAAGGCATCAAGTCTTCGGTCAAGCCATCAAGAGCCTTCTAATTCGTAGTTCTAGCCTAGTTAGATTAGAAGTAGAGGAGTTCTAGTTCTTCAGCGGGATCTGAAGCCCCGGCGTCTGTCTGGAGCACGGAGTTCGGTATAGTTCTAAGATCTTTCTCTATTATTGTATCCTTCATTATGATTAGAGAACCATTGTTCTTAATAGTTCGTATGTTCTTAATTACAATAGTCATTGTCTACTTTGATTATATGTCTAGTATAGTTGGTTTGATCTTATTGAATTCATGTAATTGCTTGTATAGCGTTTATCCAAACGATCGTTGGGTAGATGATGAACGATATGTGGACGTGGTGTCTAGATATTCTGTTTATCTGCGAGTGCACCCTGATGTGCCGGGTCGTGTGGTAGATCCCGTAGGTGACAGCTACGTTGAGTCCTCTGTAGTCCACCCCCCGTATGTAGGCAAGCAGGCACGGTCGCGAAGTTGGGTGATGACTCTATTTCACATCCTTCCTAGATGATGCCCTTTACATGTGATCATGATATAGGACTAATCTAACAATGATTGTTAGATGTAATTGCACTAATTAAAGTTATTCATTGGCGTAGTTATAGAATTACCTTAAATATTAATTCCTTAGTTTATCCATTGGCTAGCTATTACTATGACTAGAAAGTGCTTGATGTTTATCCATTAATTATGATGCTTGATCATACTTATCACCTTTATTTATCTTTATTATCTTGTGACCTCTACCTGTTATGAATAGAGTAAATGACATCGATATCACCGCTTATCCATGTATATAATTACTATCAATATAATAGATTAAAGTTTATCCAGTCTTTTCCAGTGGTATAAATATAAATCGACAACCTGGTAGACTCTAGGTAAAATGCTACAATGGTATATTTATCTGTCCGCTTGCAGAATCGTTCTTAGTTTATATTTATATATTTCTACCTAGTCACATTGAATAGTATATGGAACCTTTATTTATTCTAGCATATATAATAAGGGATGACAACCTAGTTCATGCATAAGAATATCGGTAATAGATAAGTGACTAGTTGCTAATGACCAGTTAATTAATTACCATGCATCTCTAATCTCGTCTCTAGTAGTAAAAGTTATATAGTTATATTTGGCGACGTTAGTAGATGTCAACAAGCATTTTTGGCGTTGTTGCCGGGGAAGGCACATTAAACTTAGGAAATATTGATAACATATATACATAATGGATAAGATTGTGTTACAGATTGATCTCTAACTCAAACAGGCACACCCTTGTTTTTTATCATTTGCTTATCTTATACAGGGTGATGAATGAATGGTTTTTCTCTTCCAAACAACTTCACTGATGATCCAGAGAAACTTCTTAGAAGGAAGAAGGTTGTAGAGGCGAGGGACAATTTTGAGTCACTATCAAGAATACCCATCGCCGCTCAAGCTAATCCATCAGAGGAGCCAACTCTAACATTGGAAGAAGAACACTTAGGAGAAGATTTAACTCTTGTGTTTGAAGACATGGCTGAGAAGACACTGTGCGAGTTCTCTGCCCCAACAACAGAAAACATTCGGACTGGACCAGCAGTCAACACTGGGGAGAATGGATTCGAGTTTAAACCTGCTCTTATCACCATGGTTCAAGCCAGTCAATTTTGTAGGAAAAGGCTCATGAAGATGCAAGTGCACACTTACAACACTTTCTAGAGATCTGCAACACCTTCACGATCAGAAGAGTACCAAGAGATGCTATTTTACTCCGTCTTTTCCCATTTTCACTTTTGGGGAAAGCTAAGCAGTGGTTCTACGCCAACAAAGAGAAGAATACTACATGGGACTGATGCTCAACTGTTTTCCTGGAAAAGTTCTTTCCTACAGGCAAGACGAATGCTCTGCGTGGGAAAATTTCAAACTTTCAACAGCAACATGATGAATCATTCACTGAAGCATGGGAAAGATTTCAAGATTATATTAAAGACTGTCCTCATCAAGGGATAGAGGATTGGCTATTGATGCAGACCTTCTACCACGGGCTCATCTCTAGCACCCGTGAGTCCATAGATGCTGCAGCAGGAGGAGCTTTCCTGTCACTTAAGCTTCCAGAAGCTAAAGCACTTGTTGAGAAGATGGCCTCAAATCCAAGCTGTAATGAAGAACGTACTCAACCCCGCAAGAGAGGAGGAGGCATCCATCATCTTAAGGAAACTGATATGGTCACTGCCAAGCTAGACCTCATCATGAAGAAGCTCGATATAGAGAAGAAGGAAGTCATGCATATTAATGATTCTCACATGACCTATGAAGAATGTAGAGATTACAGCCATTCAGCTGTCAACTACCCTACGTTGTCAAGAGGATGTGAACTTCATCAACAATAACACCTACTATCGTCCTCAGCAAGGTCAAGGATGGAACCAACCAAATCAAGGATAGAATCAGCAACCTCGACAAGGTAACTATCAAGGTAACAACCAAGGTAATAATTACAATCTTCCACCTTTAAGGGATTTAGTTGCTGGTCAATCTAAATTGTTAGATCAAATGTCTAGAAAGGTAGCCTCTAATGATAAAGTTTTAGAAAATATTAATACTAGAATGGATACCCTTGCTTCTACTATAAAGAATCAGCACAGCTTTAATAAAATGTTAGAATCACAATTAGCTCAGCTAGCTACTGCCGTCCTTCCATTTGAGAAAGGTAAGATTCCGGGCCAGCCAGAAGATTTAGAAACTGCTAACCTTGTTGATATTCACAATACAATCTAATACCATATTGAGCCTGCAGATATACAGTGGATTGATCACTCACTACCTGAGAAGAAGGGAGACCCTGGGAGACCTGTCATTCCTATCTCTATAGGATGTCACAGCTTTCCAGAAGTTATCTGCGATTTCGGCGCAAGTGTCAACATAATGCCCAAAGTAATTTATGAGAAAATATTAGGTGATCCTTTGTTGTACACAGATATGCGTTTGCAGCTTACAGATCAGTCCATTTGCTACCCCAAGGAAGTGTTAGAAGAAGCTGTCATCAGAGTGGGGGCAATCATATGTCCTAGTTGACTTCGTGATCATGGAGACAGGAGGAGATGAGAAGGCACCCATTATTTGGGACTGACCATTCTTGTGCACAACCAAAGCTATCATCTATGCGGAACATGCCAAGATTGTCCTCTCCATCAAGGACAAGAAAGAAAGATTCTCGTTCAAAAACCGCATCTTAAAGACTCCTGCAGTCCCGAAGCAATTCCATCAACAAGAAGAGCAACAACAACCAGCACCCAAAAAGAAGAACAATAGAAGATGGAGGAAGAACAAGCCCCAGCACGTACCTGAAGAAACTGCTCAACTAATTACTACTCTCAACACAGAAAATGATCATATGCTCCCCCAACCATTCCCAACAAAGAAAGGTGACCCAGGTGTACGAATCATTGAATGCACAATCAGAGACACCACTTTTGCCGACACCATCTGCGACACTGGATCAGGCGTCAACGTAATGTCCAAAAAGGTATATGATGATTTATTTAATGATTTACCTCTATATCCAACATATATTCAGTTACAGATGGCAGACCAATCACTAAGATTTCCTGAAGACGTGGTTAAGGGCGTTATGGAAAGAATTCAAGATAAATATATACCCGCAGATTTTCTAGTTCTTGACATACAGGGAGACGATGAATCACCTATTATTTTAGGAAGACCGTTCCTCTACACTGCCAATGCTATTATCTACATCGGGTCTAGACAGATCCACTTCAACCTACCCACGGGAAAGGTATGCTGTCAATTTAGAACACTTGTTAACCGTGAGCAGAATAGTAAGCAACGCAGTAGGAGAAGACGCCAAGGCCGTCGTCAGGCTGCTCATCCTCACTGTGGATGAGAGGAATTCCCTGGCAAGATTGTGAAGTATAAAGACTGCTACAAGGAGCAAGAGGAAGCCGTACAAGCACCACGATAGAGTGAGTGGGAGGTGAAAGCTGAGAGGATGGACCAGATTACTAAGGCAGAGAAGAAAGAGATCCATGCACAATTAGAAGAATGGATGAAGAGAGATGAAGAATCAAGAGAAGCACACCTGAGGGAGTGTAACAAGGAAGAGCTGGAGCCTAGAAAAGAGAGAAGCAGAAGAGACAGAAATGAGATGGAAGGAGAAAGAAGAAGCACCTACTACACCACCGCAAAATGAGGAATTGGCTGAGGTAACCTTAGATGATGAACCTACTGAGTAAGTACTCTCCTCTATCTAAATCCTGTCGGTAGACTTTAAATTCCGTATCCTAGCCATAAGGTCAGAATGGTAGTTATCTAATTAAGTTAGCATTTATTAGTAATTTTGCTTTAACACATTTATTAGTACAATCAGTTTTTGCACATTAAATATAAAACAATAAAAATATTTACTGTTTTTTAGCTGCATCATAAAAACTAAAGGCCCATGTGAATGCACTTATGGTAAACCCTGTATGAATATTTACTGTGGCAGTATAAAAACAAAAATGATAAAAATAATATATATATATATATAAACGGTAGTAGCATCTGTATTTAATTTGTTGCATTATAAAAATCCTAAGCCCCATGAGAATAAATATTCTCCGTGGTGGCATAAAAAAATATATAGTATGCATACATATTTGATTGCTGCATAAGAAAATTAGAAAACCCTAAAAAGTGAATCCTATTAGAATCCTGCTAGAATATGTCAATTAAAATCAACCCAGAGAATAATCAATTGCTCATTGGCTGACCGCTAACCCCTCGTTAAATTCAAGCCTCGAATTTTGGTTTTCTTGTTGGAGTATAATTATGCAGCGACAATATTATGACTAAGGAGAGAGTCTATCAGTGGCACCCACCAGAACCACCACTGGCTAGCTCACTCTGAAGATCATTCAACACCAAGTATTGCAAACATCAAGTTTGGGGGAGGAGCATCCCCAAGTTAGTAGGTAATTATACCTAGGCGATTAGTTGAGTCTGTTTTATATAGTCATAAAATACCAAAAATATGTGAGCACATGAAGGTTCACCATAGTATCATAGGAAAATATAAAAATACCAAAAATATATAGGCACATGAAGGTCAACAAATCATAGAGTCTTTTTTGAGTCCAATCAAAAAAATAATAGAAAGATGTATAATTATTAAAACCAAATAAACACTTAGATATATATTAGAATATGTTCGGAGTCAGTCTACGCTAGAATTAATTAAAATTGATGAACACTAAAATTTTATGTTGGAGATGATGAATAGTTGCTCTGTTGACATTCCTTTCAAGTGCCTACTTTTCAACATTGAATTCTCCTGAGTTTTGGATATTGCTGTTTTAATTTGAGAATTTACTCTGAATCTGAAACTTGTGGAGGCATATGTTTGAGTTAAGCCTAGGTGATTGATTTATATGATTCATGAAGGTTGAGCTGCTATTTATCTTATTCCTAAGCATTACTAAGTTCTGAAGATTTATTTTGAAAACTTAAAATCTACATGATGAGCTATTGTACGACAAAGTGTGAATTTCTACCAAAGCCATATATGATACATTTAGATAGGAAACCTTTGCATATTTATGCTACTTGCTTTGCATTGAGTTCAGTCAACCTTTGTTGTATACCTCATGAGAGTCTTATCATGCTTTTAAAACCAAGATCACTTACACACTCCAGCCACATATGCATTATTCCTACCCTGTGAATAATCGCAACCATTTCCACTTTCATCTATGTTCTTCATGAAAATGTTTTCTCCTACAATGGGAGGAAAATACCAAAAATATACCCCATAGGACAGCCCCTGTTTAATTGTTCTAAGTTCTTATCATTATCTCTCCAATTGTTTATATTCAAAGGATACATGTGGTTATGCAAAAGTATGAAAAGAAAAGGGAGTAAAATATGGACAAGTGTCCCAGCAATTAAAACAATGGGTACTAGATGCCCGCCTCCCGATATGAGAAAAAAAGAGAAAGAAAGAAAAGAATAAAGATGGCCCGTGTTTCCTGCAAGTCTTAAAGAGAGATTTATTTTCAAAAGAGCATAATTAGGATTAGGATTAGCCACCATATATACACCTATCCACCATATTCCATACACATGCACATCTTGATTTGATTGTATGCCTTGACTCTCGGTGGATCCATTGTTTGACTTTACAATATATGAACTGCAAGTATGCTCATCCTTGTTATTGCCACTCCTATGAGCTCCACTATATATTCTTAGCTATAGGAAGGCAGGACATCGTTAATGCCTAAATGAGATCCATAAATACCACATATATTGAAGGACTTAGGGTGTCATACAATTAAGCTCTGAGTTTTATTTCAAAAACTTATAAAAACTCCAGGAATATTGGTACTATGAAGAATTTGCTACATAGTGCTTGACTTGATTGTTCTATCTTTCAATTGCTCAAGACTTACGAGGAAACTGTACAGCTCCATGGATAAAGGTAGAATGAGAAAGTCTGAAGGTTAGAGCAATTATTGTCCAATCCGGAGGAGAATCTCTGTTTGAAAGCATGTGTACTCGAAAAGTATGAAAGCATTGTAGCAACTCCTGATGCAAATACTTTGGTAATTAGGCTTAGGGACTGACAAAAAGGTAAGCTTGGGGATGTTGTTGACGGTGGATAACGTCAACTTTTATTAGAACTTTAGACACCAAAGGATATATGAATACACACTAGTCTAGGGTTTTAACTGACAATTTCCACGAGTTTTACATACTCTGTATTTTCCAGGGGTCATTCCAGAAAAGCCTAAAAGAGGGATTAAAGTGCATAAAACACACGAAACGTAACCGCGAAGGCAACATCGTCATCAGGACCCTAGAATCATCTAGAGAACACCCGAAGCAACCGAGGCCCCACCACCTGACAGGTGGGGCCGGCGGGCGCCAAGGGGGAGCCAGGCGGCACCTTCCCTAGGGTTTCGCCCTCCGTCTTCTGAAGTCTTCTTCCACCGCCTTTGAGGAGTCATCTCGGCCCTTGGTTAAGTCGGTATGATCCTACGGCACACGTGCATCCCACCGGAGCTATAAATAAAGGGGCAGACCCCCCTGGAGGCATCCCATCATTCATCCAAGGCATCAAGTCTTCGGTCAAGCCATCAAGAGCCTTCTAGTTCATCAAGAGCCTTCTAGTTCATAGTTCTAGCCTAGTTAGATTAGAAGTAGAGGAGTTCTAGTTCTTTAGTGGGATCTGGAACCCCGGAGTCTGTCTGGAGCATGGAGTTCGGTATAAAGATCTTTCTCTATTATTGTATCCTTCATTATGATTAGGGAACCATTGTTCTTAATAGTTCATATGTTCTTAATTACAATAGTCATTGTCTACTTTGATTATATGTCTAGTATAGTTGGTTTGATCTTATTGAATTCATGTAATTGCTTGTATAGCGTTTATCCAAACGATCGTTGGGTAGATGATGAACGATATGTGGAAGTGGTGTCTAGATATTTTGTTTATCTGCGAGTGCACCCTGATGTGCCGGGTCGTGTGGTAGATCGCGTAGGTGACAGCTACGTTGAGTCCTCTGTAGTCCACCCCCGTATGTAGGCGAGCAGGCACGGCCGCGAAGTTGGGTGATGACTCTGTTTCTACATCCTTCCTAGATGATGCCCTTTACATGTGTTGACGGTCGGTTAAGTACCAATTTTATACCGTCAACTAATGTCTAGGGAAGGACAATAATAGAAGCATAGGGGCTACTACTGACAAATTCCACTGAGTTTTGGTGAATTGTGTATTTTCCAGGGATTATTCTAGAAAGGCTTAAAAGAATGATTAAAGTGCGTAATTACCATGAAACTTAACCACCAAGGAAATATCATCACGAAGACCTTGGAAGAGTTCAGAACACACCTAAAGCGACCAGGGCTCGAACCCCACTAGGTTAGGGCCGGCCGGCGCCAGGGTGGGGCCGGCCGGCGCCCCCCCCTAGGGTTTTGGCCCACCTTCTGGAGTCTTCTTCCACCGCCTCTCTGGAGTCATCTGGGCCCTTTGTTCAAGTCGGTTTGATCCCACGGCGCACGTTCATCCCACCGGGCTATAAATAGAGGGGACAGACCCCCCCCTCTCAGAGCACCAATTCATTCCTCCTGCTTCATTCGTCAAGAGTAGACAGAAGTTAGGGTTTACAGAGATTAGAAATAGGGCTCTAGTCCTTCAAGTTCATAGTTTAGGCGTCTAGCAAGGTTCAAGTAGAGTTGGGCACTACGCTCGGGATTCCAGATCCGTTCGTCTAGGAGATCGGTAATCTTATCTTGTATCTCATTATGACTTTGCTTTATTTTAATATATTGCTACTTATTCAGTTATTAGTTTATTCTAATTGCATATTCGATATAGTAGTGATTGGTGATGATTATTGTCATTTGATCGTAAAGCTGCCTAATTCAGTACTCGAGTGAGTTAGGTGGTATACATTATGTAGACGTGATGTCTAGATATATTGTGTACCTACGGAGGCACCCTGACGTGCCGGGTTGTGTCGTAGTCCGCGTAGGTGACAGCTGCGTTGGTTCCTCTGTAGTCCACCCCCGTACGTAGGACGAGCAGAGCAGCGGTCGCGAAGGAGGTGACCCTTGTGTATTAATATCCTTATTAGATGATGCTCCTTATGATGTTTTCTGAGTTGATTATGCTATAGATGAAAATGTGTAATGTGGCGTAGGCTGTAGACTTTGTATTTAGTAATTACATAGGTTTTCCTTTACTTTAGCCGAATCTCGAGATTGTCTTACTACATTAGTGAGTCTCTATATTCTATCTCTAGAATACCATTTAGCTCATTTACTCAGTTATCATTTACCATTTATCATTGACTTATTTATCGCTAAAGCACTAGAGTTATGGGTTATCATAGGTCTGCACATTTATCTTTCCAATCATTATAGTAGATTATCCTAATGAGTAGAATGCCCCTTTATCCATTTGGCATAAAACAAATCAATGATACTCGGAATACTTACCGGGTGAAGTGCTACAATGGGAGAATTATCTGTGCGCTTGCGGATATATTCTATAGTATTATTTTCTAGGAGGCAAGTGAAGATTATTTTACCTTTGGTTTTTGGCATCATGTTAGGGATGACAACTTAATGTGAAGTGATGTTAAAAATAACAACAAGCATTTCTGGCGCCGTTGCCGGGGATGGCAATTGTATTCATTAGGATAATTTATTGAGTTCATTGATTTTATTCGCCAGGATATTTATTCTAGAATTTCATATAGGAGAGTTCTTCATAGATAATATTAATAGAAAAACATAAAAATGACTATAGACATAAATACTTACAGATACCCATAACCTTTTGGTTTAGCAGACTTACCCGTGTTTTGTTTATATTCAAATATCTTATATAGGGTAAGTGCAGGATTGGTTGTGTAATTTAACTCTTATCAATCAGGAACAACCATAGGAAGAAGGGTCTTACATTATTTTGTGAAGCCATGGCTGAGATGACTCTACGTGAATTCTCTGCTCCAAGCACTGAGAATATTCGCATTGGGCCAACTTTCAACATTGGAAATCATGATTATGAGATCAAGGCAAGCCTCATCAAAATAGTGCAAACTATCACATTTACTGGAAAGAAAGATGAAGATGCAAGTGTCCATCTGCAGAATTTCCTGGAGATTGGCAACACCATCAACATCAAAGGCATTCCTCAAGACGTCGTGCTACTTTGTTTATTTCCATTCTCATTGGAGGGAAAGGCGAAGCGGTGATTTTATCAGAATAAAGATCGAGTCAAGACATGCGTAGAATGTTCAAAAGCTTTCCTAGAAAAGTTTTTTCCAATAGGCAGAACCAATGCTCTACGAGAAAAGATTTCAAAATTTTATCAGCAGAAAGGTGAATCTATTTCAGAAGCCTGGGAACATTTCCAAGGTTACATATCAGATTGTCCCCATCATGGAATGGAAAAGTGGTTGCTCATGCAAATATTTTATCACGGACTAACTCAAAGGTCATGTGAGCAACTAGATGCCACTGTTGAAGGATCATTTATGTCACTCACTCCTGGAAGAGCTGAAGATGTTATGGCAAAGATAGCAGAAAATCATAATCGGATAAACAACACTCAGACATGCCATAAGAGTGAAGAAGTTCCAGAGGAAGTGTGTGCACTGTCAACCAAGATGGATGTACTGTTGAGCTGGTTATAGCAAAGAGCCAATCATAAAAGAGATTGTCAAGCCATTCAAGATGCATTCAATTCCCAGAATCAATATAAAGGATCTTTAGAAATTGAGTTTGCAAATCCCCCAGAAGATATTAGTACAGTCATCAAGACTAC
Organism: Eremochloa ophiuroides; assembly: GCA_038502445.1. Taxonomy (NCBI): domain Eukaryota; kingdom Viridiplantae; phylum Streptophyta; class Magnoliopsida; order Poales; family Poaceae; genus Eremochloa; species Eremochloa ophiuroides. Next base: position 42,366,274 of record JAHLJS010000009.1, on the reverse strand, counting down.
TTCTCAGAAGCAAGGATGGAATCAACCTCGGTCAATCCAGTCAAGATAAGTACCAAGGCAATTCTAATTTTTCAAATTATAGACAACCACCCTTGAGAGAATTAATATTAGAACAAGTTAGAATTAATGAAAGTATTTATAAGAAGCTTGCTTTTAATGATAAAGTTTTAAGGAATTAATTCTAAATTGGATAATTTCTCTTCTGCTGTTAAAGAGCAAATATTATTTAATAAAAATATAGAATAACAAATTGCTGTAACACCCCTAGTGTTACTATAACTAAAACATGTCATGTCATCATGATTGCATGCAAATCATCCCGCATTTTTATCCAGTTAGCATACATTAACAAAATAAATTTTATCTTATTCATACGATGGTGCATAGGTGAATTAGAGTGACTTATTTTGTTAATGTTTGTGTTGATGTGTATTTACCTAGATTCAATTAGAAAATAAAAAGAAAATCAATTATAGGCCCTAATTCAGGCCCAAAACCATAATTCAAAAACTAAAAGAAATTACATGTTGGGCCTTAAACAAAAGATGTAAATCTTTAAGAGTAGAGCAACTTCTATTTGGGGCAATTTTGTAGTTATTAAAAAGAATTTCAATTAAAACCTTAATCTATAATTGAAAGTTTAGAGTTGAAACTCGATTTCAAATAACAAAAAGGAATCTGATGAAGGTGATTTAATAAAAGTTGTAGATCTTTTAAAATGGGACAACTTTTATTTCGTGAGAATTTGAAGTTCTTGAAAGGAAAATTTGAATTAAACCCTAATTACTATTTGGAAATTCAAATTTGAAATGTCAATTCAAAAATTAAAAGGAATGTGGCCAAACACCCTGAATGAAAGTTGTAAAGCTCAATCAATAGAATAACTTCTATTTTTGCAGAAATTCAAGTTATTGAGAAAAATTTGAAGAATTTGAGTGGATTGCAAATCAAATTCAAATTCAAGAATTACCCCCTTTTGAATATTTTCAAATCTGAGCAGAATTTGAATTTGCTTCAAAAACCAAAAATGTTCTACATGAAATTTGGCACAACTTTTATTTTTGGAATTTTACTGTTTGCCTCTTGGATAGGGTATGATTGCACAAAATAGCATTTGACCTAGGGGCTTTAGCTACTGTTCACGGGCCCCTACACAGGGGCAGCGCTCACGCGCGCGTGCGCGGGCCGTGAGCCGGCGCCGTCCGGCTGGCTGGGCCCCGGACACCGCTGTGCGGGGGTCGCAGGGGGGCCCCGGAAGCTGCCTTGCGCTTATCCCCTCCTCCCCCTGTCCTTAAATGGCGACGAGCACTTTTTCTCCCTTTCCTTCTTCCTCCCGGTCGCCGACGGCTTCACCCCGTTCTGGGCCAAATTGGTGCCACTCCGAGCCTCGTCATCCAATTCCCTTCACCTTCAAGCTCGCTACTCCCTTGCGTCCCTACCCAATCCATTGGAGCCGGTGGTAGACCGTCGAAGGTGCCGGAACGCCATCTTCTTCCTTGACTCCGACCGAGCGCCGCCGAGGAACATTCCCTTAAGAAAGGTTCGGTCTTCAGGGGTGTTCATGCCTTTTTACTGTTGTTTCGAGTTCACCTTAGCCTCATGAAGCTCTGGGTCTAGGTGGTTTCCTTGTTGGTGCTTGGGAGACGTTGGAACGGCCACGACGTCTCCGGAGCACGCAGCCGTGTCCTCCATCAGCATCGCCAGTGAACTTCTAGCTGCTCTCCACTCCGACCCACACGCGTACAGGACCTTTGGTGAGCACCTGTTCCTAGCCGTGCCGTTTGTCTAAACGCTACCACGTCGGGTTAGTCGGAACGCCGCTCGCCGTCGAGCTGCTCACTGGCCGGGCCGCCATAGTTGACGTAGAGCTCGAGCCGTACCCTAATCCGCCAAACCGACCAGCTAGGTGTGTGCGAGAGGCATAGGGACGTGTCCGTAAATCTTTCTTTTCATCGCCAGGCACCCGCTGCCGGCGAGTCGCCGCAGTGGCGCCGTCGTGTTCGCGCGTGGGCCACGTCTGGAGGAGTGGGAGGGGTAGAAGAGAGAGGAAGAGGCTAGGTGGGCCTCGCTGGGCCGGCTCGGTGGCTCGGGTGGAGCCTGGGAAAAAGAGGGGGGCGCATGGGCTGGCCGAGCCAGTTGGGCTGCCACGGGCCGGAATTGGTTTCCTATTTTCCTGAAAATTTATGACTTGGTTTTTCATTTTCTAAGTATATGAATAGTGAAGCCTTTTATTATTTTTATAGGAATATTTATGTTGCACTATAAATTATGAAAATAATTGTGGGTGTTCCCTGTTATGTGTAGTATTTATTAAAAATATAAATTATGAAAATAATTGTGGGTGTTCCCTGTTATGTGTAGTATTTATTAAAAATACTAAATAATGACCTTGAGTAGTTCTATAGGAACTAAAAATCAGTGATTTAATTTATAAATGCCACTTTGATGAATTTTAATAAATTCTGTGTAGATCCAAAAATCATGAAAATTATTTTGGTACTGTTTTTGGCTGAGATATAGCTATGGAAAAAGTTTGGGCTCAAATGGATATAATTTATTTACTTATTATTTTACGCTCCATTAATGGATTAATAAAACAAATAAAAATCTTAATCAATTTAGGGATTTTTTGATTTGAGATTGTGTGTTAATCTTGGGTCATTATCCTGTGCTGACCCTTAGTGTCTTGCTAACTCGTTAAGGCTTATGCTAATCACGTTAATTAAGATATTTAATGGAACTTCAAGTAGGTAGGCCAATTGTTAATTAAACATTAGTAATTTATACACATGTGATAATAGGATTTTTATGAATCACTTAAGTGAGTGCTGGTCATTATTATAGGAGAGCTAGTTTAGCTTTCAACAACTGTTAAAATGGTCAATAAACCAAAGTAGCTAATACTCGGTAGTAATTAGTTTTGTTGACTTGCAACTTTATTGTGAAGGAAAGTTGTACTCAACTTTCAAATTAAGTTTACTTTCTACTGATCAGTGATTTTGTGCATTTCCTACATCATGGCATACATATTATCATGTTAAGTGTTGCATTAGTATTTCGTGTAATGATCGCGCGGTGATTATTATCTGAAACGTGTCCCGAATAAGGTCTTCGCTCGGTGGACGGGGATCCTTCTCAGGGTTTGACTTCAGGGTTCTGTCTACTTCAAGCAACAGGCAAGCCCCGGTGCATTCAGCCCTTCCTTGTGATTTACAAAATATTTATAACTTGAATTAACCTAATGCATTACGTTGACAGGAGTTGATTGTCACCTACTTGTTGCATTACCTACCTTGATATATTATCCCTGGAAACCTGTTTTAAAATGAAAACATTGGAAAATGCTTAGCCCTGCTTAAATAATGTAGATTTGCATAAATGCTATTTTGAGCTATTGTGATATGTTATTTAAACATGAAAAAGGGAATTGGTATTATTCTCGTTCGGTGGCTGTGCACCTGATCAGTACACTGTCATCGACGGGAAGGGATTTCCTGCTCGGTGATCGTGGCATTGGGTTAGAGTCCCAACAATTGTCACCGACGAAAACAGGATTTGAAAACCGAAGGGACATTTGTACTTGGGTTAGAGTCCCAATGCATTGTCGCCGACGGAAAAGGCATTAGGGACCATTCGTTGTAGGTCTGTTGGATCGAGACTTTGCAACTAGCCACATACTACGGAAAGCCTCTGACTCCGGTGGCTCTACTGCTGGAACCGACAACCACGCACTGGGAGTGGAGAGATGGCGAGAGTAGCGTGTACCCTCGTGGCCGTCGTGCCTAGAGACTAGAGGGGTACTGTGCTCTCGGGTGGCGCAGGACCGGTTCCGGGGTATGAAAAGCCGTGGTAGGCGGGGTTGGCATATGCAAGCTTAAGTGCTACATATGCAGTGTGGATAGGGATCCCCAGCTGGGTACTAATCGATTCGAATCGTCGTTGCTTCTCGGTTATGGAGACTTGATCCTTCGACCATTCAGCGAAGAGTGGTTCGGAACTTGGATGTTTTTGAGAATGATTAAATAATTGGAATTGAAGGATATATGAGAAAGAACCAAGAACTATCGATATTGATTATAATAATATTGAATAAAATACTGAAAGTAGGATTAGTAATGCTTTTCTGCAAAATTCTTTGACTCTTACTAAAGCCTTACCTTGACTCCCTTCAGCCTGCATTCCTGAGTCTCATTCCTTTTTCTTCGTTGGGTAAGTCTTGCGGAGTACCACATGTACTCAGGGTTTGTTAACCCCTGTTGCAGGTAAACTAAGTGTGCAGTTCTGCATGGGACCGTGCCGGTCAACGGATCGTGCATGGATGAAGGTGTGTATATGATCTAACCCTTGGGCAGGGTGTATAGTTGTATACTGCTACTCCACTACGAAACTCTAGTTTGGGATAATGTAACCTAGGTTGTAAACCTATGTTTATGTAATACTTCCACACCCTACTATGATTTATTCTATTTGTGTAAACTGTTGTAATACATGTAAGGTCTTTACAATGAGATCCTCGGGAAGTTAGGGTTTCCTAAGAGACCCGGCAGGCCACCTAAGTCAAGGGGAACTCGTGCAGACTGATCGTGGGTCCTTAGGGACGATGACGGTTTATGTGGGCCCTATGATTAAGGCGGTTCTATCACAATTGCACAATTATCTTCTACTTTGTTTACCACTAACCATGAACAAATAAAAGGAATATCTACTAGAGGAGGTAAGTCTACACGTGATCCACCTTACCCAAAAGGGGCACATAGACCATCACATTTAGTGCAGGTAGAAGAAGAGATTGAAAAGGACAACAGAGAAGAAGAAGTTATGCCACCTTCACCACCAGTTGAACTACAAGATCAAGAATTAACTCAAGATTTTCATGACACAACCCTCCTACCGTTTCCACGCAGAAGAAGAAGAGCCAAAACAGATGATCAATTTGGTAAGTTTGTAGGGGTTTTCAGAAGTTATATGTCAATATTCCGTTGTTAGATGCCATGCAGGTACCTACATACGCGAAGTATCTTCGAACCATGCTCAACAACAAAGGACCACTACCTTCTACTAAAGTTGTGAAGCTAACGGAGGAGTGTAGTGAGGCAATTCTGTGTTCTTCTCCTACTAAGAAGAAGGATCCAGGGTGTCCCACTATTGATTGTTCAATAGGAGACCAGATGTTCGAGAATGCTTTATGTGATCTTGGAGCAAGTGTCAGCGTCATGCCCAAGACCGTCTTCGATAAACTCAACTATTCTACGCTCACACCAACCACGATGTGTTTGCAATTAGCAGACTAATCGGTCCGCTATCCCGCACGAATCGCAGAAAATATTCCGGTAAAAATCCGTAACTTTTTCATTTCTGTAGATTTTGTAGTATTTGACATGCAGGAAGAGAGGAAGATACCCCTCATCCTCGGGCGACCATTCTTAAACACTGCAAATGCAACCATCAATGTCAGAGCTGGAGAGATCACATTCACCATCAATGGGCAAGAAGAGCGATTCGCATTCAAGCCAAGACTGGAGCAATGCCAAACATTGAAGTGCCATGAAGAACAAGATGCAACAACATCTCTGACACCGGAGATGAACCATGAAGAATAATTTAACAGGAGAAGTCTGGATCGGCGAACTCAAGATAAGAGTGTGTGTCACGCAACATGTCAAGGAGCTCCTCCTTGGAGAAGTACTCCTCCTCACTCTCACTACCGCTCTCATTGGATTTGGATTGTACCTTTGATGGCTTAGCCATGAGAAGTCGGTGAAGAGTCAAATAGTGATGGCTTGCTAGGAATAGCAAGACTAGCAATGGCCTTCTTCTTGGTGATCTTGTGATCATCATCACTATCATCATCATCATCAAAAGAAGAAGCATCACTATCCCATGTGACACAATAAGAATGTCACTTCTTCTTCTTGAATTGCATCTTCTTGTACTTCTTGTCCTTCTTGTCCTTCTTGGACTTCTTCTTCTTCTTGTTATCCTCACCATCACTATCATTCTTGTGAGGACAGTTGTCGGTGCTAATTTTGGCGAGGCTAACACCGGCTAGTAAATATGTGTTTTGCGGTTGAGGCTACGGATGGTGTGCAAGGGGAACACAGGGGTTATACTGGTTCAGGCCGAGCAAGCCCTACGTCCAGTGGAGAGGAGAGTCGTGTTGCCTTGCACCGGGGTGCTTGTAGTAGGGGTTACAAGCTAGTCGAGAGAGGGAAGTGCTCCCAGGTCTCTTATGAGTGTCTAAATGTTTACAAGTCGTTTGCTGTGGGTGAGAACTTGGAACTTCTCCGTCCGTTCTCCCTTCGTCTGTCCTCCTCCTAAAGCTGGTCTCTGCCCTCCCTTTTATAGCCGCAAGGGAGAGGCAAAGGTGGCTACGACGCTACCTATTAAAATAGTGAGGAGTTGCCGTTCCCCGTTTGACCAGCTGCTGCCTTTTCTCCGTGTCTCCGGGGTATGGGTATGGCTATCTTGGTTCGCGAGTTCCAAGGTAGAAACAGTCGTCTGACCATGTCTTGTCGTCAGCTCTCTGGGTCTTCTGGATATGGCCGTCGTGGTCCGCACGACTTTGGTGAGTTCACACCTACCGGCTATCCTTCCGTACGATGTGACAAGAGGGAGAGTCACCTTGGGGCGTTGTTTCCCGAGGCTCGGGATCCTGAAGGCGTGCTCGTCCTTTCGTGTGGACGGCGCAGTGGGCGTCTTTCCCGAAACGGGGCGGCGCACCGTGGACCACACCGTGGAGGACGGTCGTAGTGGGCCCATCAAATCTTGGGGCGTTGTTTCCCGAGGCTCGGGATCCTGAAGGCGTGCTCATCCTTTCGTGTGGACGGCGCAGTGGGCGCCTTTCCCGAAGCGGGGCAGCGCACTGTAGACCATACCGTGGAGGACGGTCGTAGTGGGCCCATCAAATCTGCTGTCAGGGAAATCCCGACAGGTGGTATGGCCATCAGGGGCGTGCGAAGCACAGTCGCGTCGAGAGTCTCGCCTGACGGGACAGTGCTTGTAAAGTGGTCAGAGAGATTTCTTGTGGTCCAAGATTGCTCCACTGACATCACCCGTGCCTTGGATGCCGACTTTGGCGCCGTGGATGCCGCTCTCCCGAGTTCTCCTGAGGAGGCTTCGGGCGAGGCTCGGGCGAATCGGAGACTTGGGCGCCCAGGACGCCGCCTCCCGAGCTCTCCCGAGGAGGGTCGGGCGAATCGGAGGTTTGGGCGCCGAGGACGCCGCTCTCCCGAGCTCTCCAGAGGAGGCTCGGGCGAATCGGAGACTTGGGCGCCCAGGACGCCGCCTCCCGAGCTCTCCCGAGGAGGGTCGGGCGAATCGGAGGTTTGGGCGCCGAGGACGCCGCTCTCCCGAGCTCTCCCGAGGAGGCTCGGGCGAATCGGAGACTTGGGCGCCCAGGACGCCGCCTCCCGAGCTCTCCCGAGGAGGCTCGGGCGAATCGGAGGTTTGGGCGCCGAGGACGCCGCTCTCCCGAGGTCTCCAGAGGAGGGTCGGGCGAATCGGAGACTTGGGCGCCCAGGACGTCGCCTCCCGAGCTCTCCCGAGGAGGCTCGGGCGAATCGGAGGTTTGGGCGCCGAGGACGCCGCTCTCCCGAGGTCTCCAGAGGAGGCTCGGGCGAATCGGAGACTTGGGCGCCCAGGACGCCGCTCTCCCGAGCTCTCCCGAGGAGGCTCGGGCGAATCGGAGACTTGGGCGCCGAGGACGCCGCCTCCCGAGCTCTCCCGAGGAGGCTCTCATTAGTGGAATGATGTCGTGGGCCTCTGTAGATGCGGCCTTCGTGGGCTTCCACTGGCCTTACTTGGGCCAGGCCAAGTTGGGAATGAGCTTTTTTGCATCGAAGTTGGGTACCCCTAACTTTGGTAACCGACAGTAGCCCCCGAGCCTGTGGCGGAGTGAAGGCACTCCTCCATAGGTTCACGCTGGTTCTTCCTGTCAAAAAAGATAAAGTGTGGGTTATTTTTTCCGGGGGGTGCGCGCGAGCGCACCCGCCGGGTGTAGCCCCCGAGGCTTTGGAGGGATGATATATCCCTTCAAAGGCTTAGAATCGTGTTCGTTAGTCCTCGGGTGTTTTTCGATTTATTTAGGTGCGTTGTTTCCTTGGAAGCGGAGCCCCCGAGCCTCCCACCATGTGGGAGATCGTTCGGTGGTCTTTCCAAGGTGCGGGGCAAGTTTCCGAGCCTCCGTTTTCGTATCGGAGATCGATCGGGTCCTTCCCTGTCTTTTTTAATTCGACCTTCACGCCCTTTTTTCGGGAAGAGGAAGGTTTGGTCCTGCTCGACTTCCCCGCTGGGGCACGAGTCGCCATTTCCGGTGAGCTACAAACGGGTTGGTCCAAGTGGAGGTCCGTGCCCTATTCGTTAAGGGTCGGCTAGTGGCCTGAGCACACTCCAATTATTTCCCGAGGGTCAGTTAGTGGATGTCGGGTCCCTTCGACGGGTCCCGAGGGCATGATGCCTCCCACGGAGGGATTCCACGTAGCCAACTCACTACTGGGACTTGGACACAGCATGGGATGTCCCTTGTGACGTTCCGGGCGTCGGGATACTGGCCGTTTTCGTGACCCATCCACTAGCTGTCCCTAACTCGATTTCCCTGGGGCGACTGTTCGAGCCTCGGAGGGCCAGTCTTCGATCCCCTGGGAACGTAACGGGCGCCCGAGCCCGGGGTTTCTTCATTGAGAAAACGTAGGTGGAATCGAAGCGCGCGGTTGTAATGATTTGGCTCACCTTTTGAGGCGCGAAGCCTGACGGACGCGACGGTTCGGCTCAGTCGAGGCGGTTTGCATGCGCGGTGATGGCGGGTCTCTTCCAAGTCGAGGTCGAGCTCCCTCCTCTGAACCTGCCATGAAGAAGAAGCGGGCCATAGTGCCCTTGTAAAAAGTAACCTTTCGGGAGTGGTTTGAAAGGAAACAAACAATATGGCCCTTCGTGGCCTTAACATTTATGTAAATATTTGCTGAATGTTTGTTTCGCTTTGTTTCATGCTTTTTTCCTTAGGCATTTTTTCTTGCCGATCCTGTGCCCGGGCCATCGAGCCTCGGGGGACGCTTTTCGGGTGTCGTAGCTTTAGTGGCATAGACGCAGCCGACGTCCTAAGAGCTTTGGCAGAAAGAATCCTTTAGAAAAAAAGCTTAGGTGTTTCCTCCCGAGCTTCCTCCCTTGGCCGAGCGTAGATCTTATAGGTTTTCTTCCGAGTGCGGGTTAGCTTTCTAACACGGAGTGGCGAGGGAAGATGCTGTGGCCCTGGGGCATAAGCGGTCTCCGACTCGACTGGCTCTGTCTTCTGGGGCTTCCCTCATTCTTCGAATTCTATAAGTTCATGCTTGATTTCCGGAAGGAAGCGTGTTTTAGGGAGAAACGAATTCGACAAGTTTTGAAATTTTTGCGTTTCCAAAATTGTTTAATCTCGGGATAGTTCGGGGGTTCCCCCCGTCCTAGCCCCCGAGGGAGGGTCGGCCTTTCCGTAGGATAGGCCGGGCCTCGCTTTTAATGCGTGGTGAAATAAAGGTTCATTTCACTTCCGAGTGTAGGCTCGGATTGAAAATCTAAAATCATGTTAAAAAGAGCAGAAGTCGGGTCTTTTCATCGATTTCAAGATTTTCAAAATAGTACAATGCATGGAATCTTAAGGATAGAAGCGACGTAGTTGTTCGATGTTCCAAGCGTTGTTGTAGACCTCGCCGTTCTCGTTCGCGAGCTTGTATGTGCTGGGGCGTTGTACCTCGGCGACGATGAATGGTCCTTCCCACGGCGGAGTGAGCTTGTGGCGCCCTTTGTTGTCCTGCCTGAGCCGTAGCACCAGGTCGCCTACGCTGAAGGTTCGACCTCGGACGTGCCGAGCATGGTACTTGCGTAGGGATTGCAAGTATTTGGCCGAGTGCAGCAGGGCCACGTCCCGAGCTTCGTCGGCTTGGTCCAGCGCGTCTTCCCGAGAAGTTTGATTGCCTTGTTCATCGTAGGCTCGGACTCTCGGGGCGCCGTATTCCAGGTCCGTAGGGAGGACGGCCTCTGCACCGTATACCATGAAGAAGGGCGTGAAGCCCGTGGCTCGACTTGGCGTAGTCCTTAGACTCCATATCACTGCCGGAAGCTCCGTCAGCCACCTTTTGCCGAATTTATTCAATCGGTTGAATATCCTTGGCTTAAGGCCTTGGAGAACCATGCCATTGGCGCGTTCTACCTGGCCGTTCGTCCTCGGGTGGGCGACGGCTGCCCAGTCCACTCGTATGTGGTATTCATCGCAGAAAGCCAGAAATTTCTTTCCGGTGAACTGCGTGCCGTTGTCCGTGATAATGGAGTTCGGGATGCCGAACCGGTGGACGATGTCGGTGAAGAACAACACCGCTTGAGCCGAGCTGATTTGGGTGATCGGCCGAGCCTCGATCCACTTGGAGAACTTGTCGATGGCGACAAGCAAGTGGGTGAAGCCCCCGGGTGCCTTCTGGAGGGGCCCGACAAGGTCTAGTCCCCAAACAGCGAACGGCCAAGTGAGCTGGATCATCTGGAGGGCTTGAGCCGGTAAGTGAGTCTGCCGAGCATAGTACTGGCACCCTTCGCAGGAGCGTACCACCTCAGTAGCATCGGCCACGGCGGTTGGCCAGTAGAAGCCTTGTCGAAAGGCGTTACCGACCAAGGTTCTCGGCGCTGCGTGGTGACCGCAGGCCCCGGCGTGTATCTCTTCGAGCAGGCGTTTGCCCTGACTGAAAGGGATACAGCGCTGAAGCACGCCAGAGGGACTCCGCCGGTAGAGGCTACCATCGATCATGGCGAAAGACTTGGCTTTGCGAGCCAGTCGTCGTGCTCTGGTCTTGTCCGGGGGCAAAATGCCTCGGACTAGCCAGCTGACCAGCGGCTCGCGCCAGTCTGGTTCGTCGTCGTCCATCTCAGTTTCAATCTCCATTGCCTCGGCTTCGTCGCCGTCCTTACCCATGACCTCGGGTGACTCCCCTTTGTCGGAAGGGTCGGCAGCCCCCGAGGGATCGGCATTGATCGAGGGCTTGTGGAGGTCATTGGCGAATACGCCCGTCGGGACCGTGGCCCTTTCGGCTGCAATTTTTGCCAACTCATCGGCCTCCTCGTTGTACCGACGCGCAATGTGGTTGAGCTCGAGGCCGTCGAATTTTTCCTCGAGCAACCGCACCAGCGTGCAGTAGGCGGCCATTCTGGGGTTCTGGCACGTCGACTCCTTCATGACCTGATCCACGACGAGCTGGGAGTCGCCTCGGACCTCGAGGCGTCGGATCCCGAGCTCGATGGCGATGTGGAGACCGTTGACCAGAGCCTCATATTCGGCCACGTTGTTGGAAGCCGTGAAGTGTAGCCGTAGTAGGTACTTGAGCCGGACCCCGAGGGGTGAGATGAAGACGATGCCTGCGCCAGCACCAGTCTTCATCATCGACCCGTCGAAGTTCATGACCCAATATTCCTCTTGGGTCGAGAGTGGCGGTAGTTGTGTCTCGGTCCACTCTGCCACGAAGTCCGCAAGTACCTGGGACTTGATGGCTTTGCGTGGCGCGTAGGTGATGCCGTCACCCATGAGCTCGATGGCCCACTTGGCGATCCTCCCCGTTGTTTCCCGATTTTGGATCACCTCCCCGAGGGGGAAGGACGACACCACGGTCACGGGGTGGGATTCGAAGTAGTGCCGCAACTTGCGTCGGGCAAGGACGATCGCGTACACTAGCTTCTGGATCTGAGGGTAGCGTGTCTTGGTTTCTGACAAGACTTCACTGATGAAGTAGACCGGTCGCTGTACCGGTAAGGCGTGTCCTTCTTCTTGCCGCTCTACGACGATCGCTGCACTCACAACCTGGTTGGTAGCCGCGACATATAGTAAGAAATTTTCCTCCTTCGTAGGAGGCACAAGAACCGGCGCTTTTGAAAGTAGAGCCTTAAGCCTTTCGAGGGCTTCCTGGGCCTCGGTGGTCCAGGTAAAGCGTTCGTTTTTCTTAAGCAACCGATACAAGGGAAGGCCCTTTTCGCCGAGCCTTGAGATGAATCGACTCAAGGCCGCGAGACACCCCATAAGCTTCTGCACGCCCTTCGGGTTTCGGATCGGACCCATCTGTGTGATGGCCGATATCTTTTCCGGGTTGGCTTCGATGCCACGCTCGGAAACAATGAACCCGAGGAGCATGCCCCGTGGGACCCCGAAAACGCACTTCTCGGGGTTTAGCTTTATGTTTTTCTTCTTAAGGCAGTCGAATGCCTTTTCTAGGTCGGCTACTAAGTCACTCGCCTTCCTAGATTTTATCACTATATCGTCTACGTAAGCCTCAACGGTTCGCCCGATGAGGTCCCCAAAAACTTTGAGCATGCAACACTGGTAAGTTGCGCCCGCGTTTTTGAGGCCAAATGGCATGGTTACGTAACAATATGTGCCGAAAGGAGTGATGAAAGAGGTCGCTAATTCGTCGGACTCTTTCATTCGGATCTGATGGTAACCGGAATAAGCATCAAGAAAGCAAAGCCGCTCACAGCCAGCAGTAGAATCTACTATTGGGTCAATGCGAGGTAATGGAAATGGATACTTAGGACAAGCTTTATTTAAACTAGTGTAATCGACGCACATTCTCCATTTTCCATTTTTCTTTTTAACCAAAATAGGATTTGCTAACCATTGTGGATGGAAGACCTCCTTGATGAATCCGGCCGCCAAAAGCTTCTGCACCTCCTCCCCGATGGCCCGGCGCTTCTCCTCGTCGAATCGGCGCAGGCGTTGTTTCACCGGCTTGGATCCGGCCTGGATGTCTAAGGAGTGCTCGGCGACCTCCCTCGGGATGCCTGGCATATCCGAGGGGCTCCACGCAAACATGTCGGCGTGTTTGCGGAGGAAGTCGACGAGCACTGCCTCCTATTTTGGGTCGAGGGTGGCGCTGACCTTCAGCGCCCTGCCGTTGGGGGAGTTCGGGTCGAGGAGGACATCCTTCACCCCCTCAGCGGACTTAAAGGTGCCCGTGGCCTTCTTGGGGTCGGGGACCTCTTTTTCTAACCTGTCGAGGTCGGTCATGAGGGCTTCTGACTCCACCAACGCGTCGGCGTACTCGCAGCACTCGACGTCGCACTGGTACGCGTGCTGGTAGGAGGCGCTGATGGTAATCACCCCTTTTGGCCCTGGCATCTTGAGCTTGAGATAGGCGTAGTTCGGAACTGCCATGAACTTGGCGTAACATGGCCTCCCGAGGATGGCGTGGTAGGTGCCGTGGAAGCCTACCACTTCAAATGTCAGGGGCTCCTTCCTGAAGTTGTCAGGAGTCCCGAAGCTCGGGCGAGGCTCGGGCGAATCGGAGACTTGGGCGCCCAGGACGCCGCCTCCCGAGCTCTCCCGAGGAGGCTCGGGCGAATCGGAGGTTTGGGCGCCGAGGACGCCGCTCTCCCGAGGTCTCCAGAGGAGGGTCGGGCGAATCGGAGACTTGGGCGCCCAGGACGTCGCCTCCCGAGCTCTCCCGAGGAGGCTCGGGCGAATCGGAGGTTTGGGCGCCGAGGACGCCGCTCTCCCGAGGTCTCCAGAGGAGGCTCGGGCGAATCGGAGACTTGGGCGCCCAGGACGCCGCTCTCCCGAGCTCTCCCGAGGAGGCTCGGGCGAATCGGAGACTTGGGCGCCGAGGACGCCGCCTCCCGAGCTCTCCCGAGGAGGCTCTCATTAGTGGAATGATGTCGTGGGCCTCTGTAGACGCGGCCTTCGTGGGCTTCCACTGGCCTTACTTGGGCCAGGCCAAGTTGGGAATGAGCTTTTTTGCATCGAAGTTGGGTACCCCTAACTTTGGTAACCGACAACAGTCGTCTATCAAGTGGTCCTTGCTCTTGCACTCATAGCATCTCATGGTTGGACCCTTGCCTTTGGTGAAATCTCTTCTCTTTCTAGCACCATAGCCCTTCTTTCTCATGAATCTTCCAAATCTTCTCACAAGAAGTGACATCTCCTCATCATCATCACTTGAGCTATCTTCATCATCACTAGATACTTGCTTCTTTGCTTTGTCCTTGTGCCTTGATGAAGTTGCCTTGAATGTAATGCTCTTCTTCTCATTCTTGTCCTTCTTCTCTTCATCTTTCTCTTCTTTGACTCCTCCATCTTTCTCTACTCGGTATGTCTCTTGTATCATGACATCACCTAGCACTTGTGTTGGAGTCACCTTTGAGAAATCCTCCCTCACAATGATAGTAACCAAAGTCTCAAACCGGTGGAGGTAGGCATCTCAAGAACCGATGGGAGAAGTCTCTATCACTAATTGTTTCACCGGGAGCCTTGAAATCACTCACAATAACACTCAACCAGTGAAACATCTCCGGTATGCTCTCATCATCCTTCATCTTGAAGCTTGCAAACTTGTCCTTGAGAATGTATAGCTTTGCAGTCTTGACCGCGGTGGTGCCTTCATATGAGTCTTCCAATCTCTTCCACACCTCATGAGCAAACTCCAAGTCCTTGATTTGCTCAAAGACCTTCTCATCAAGAGCACTATATATTGCATTGAGGGCAATATCATTGAATTGAAACTTCTCCTCTTCTCTTGGTGTGGGATCATTCACATCAATCACAACAAAGTCCTCAACAATTTCCCACATCTTTCTATTCATTGATTTCAAATGAGCTTTCATTCGCTTCTTCCAATACCCATAGCTTGTGCCATCAAACCGAGGTGTCTTGCCCATATGGTTTATCAAGTTATTATGAGCCATCTTGACACCGAAGGATGTTATGCCTTACAACAACGGTGACCTGGCTCTGATACCAATTGATAGGTCTAAATAGGCTAGAGAGGGGTGAATAGCCTAATTAAAACTTCTACAAACAACACTTGACCAAGTGGTTAGTAACAAAAATGGCGAAGCGAATTTTATGCTAGCCTACTCAAAATGCAAGCCTTCCTAACCGTTCTACTTATGTCTCTAAGTTCACACAAGCTAGCCTAGATTGCAACTACTTTACTTCTAGGTGGACAAGCAAACTACAACTACTAACACTACACAAGTTAAGTGCTCAAAGGTAAAGGAGAGGAGTACTGGTGTTATACCGCCGAGTAGAGTAGTTCACCAATCACCGGGATGAATATACCAATACACTCGAAGGTGATGGTCCAATGAAATCCAATGATCAACACAAGATGAACACAATTTAACCCCGAGGTTCACGTGCTTGCCGGCACGCTACGTCCTCGTTGTGTCGATCACTACTCAATGGTTCGATGGCTAATTGACAACCGATGTCAAGCTCAACAAATGAGCGCCACTAGAACCTACCACGAGTAAGGTAACTCAATGACACGAGCAATCCACTAAGGTTGCCTTTGGCACTCCACCGGGGAAGACACCAAACCCCTCTCAAGATCACCGGGAGTGGCCGGAGACAATCTCCAACTCCACCAAGCTCCTCCGCTGCTCCAAGCCATCTAGGTGATAGCAATCACCAAGAGAAATGTGAGAACTCCGCAACAAACACGATCAACAAGTGCCAATGGATGCAAAGATCAATGCAATGCACTTGGATCATACTCTTGCTCACAATTGATGTGAATGATGCAATCTTTGTCAGTGAGACTGTTGGGAGGGTGCTCACAAGGTGTATCAACATGTTAGGAAGCCAAGAGTACGAGCAAGAACCGGCCATGTGGTTTACATAGAGTTCCACAAACAAACATAGCCGTTATCCTCAAACTGCGTATCGTCGGACCCGAACCATCGGACGGTATCGCGTGGGCGTCGAACTAACGGAAAGTGCCCGACGCTCTCTCACCGGCGAATCGCACGCTGCCAAGTCAGTGTTACCGTTTGAATTCGAACGTTGACGCCTTCGACTGTAAACCGTAGGACGGAGGACGTTCGTCCAGGGATCGTCGGACTCGATATGTCGGACTAAAGATCTTTACTGTCCGACGTTTTCAGAGAGCTCCCTGAGAGCAAAAATGCATCAGATCATAGTCCGACGGTTGGCCTCGGACCAAAAGAAACCGTCTGACGCTTTGAACGATCTCCACGTGTCACTCCATTGCTGAGCAGCACCGTCGGACGAAAGAACATTAGTCCGACGCTCTGGAAAACGTCGTCCGACGTTCGCTTGCGCGTGCACTGGGCCGTCAGCCGTCGGACCCAAACGATTGGTCCGACGCTCGGTCATCAGAGCGTCCGACGCTCTAAAATTTGTTAGATTGAGCCCGTGTCAAGTTCCTTTGCTTGTGTGAGCTAACACATGTTATGTAAAATATCTCTTAGTGAGTGCTAGCCATTTTCAAAGTATTTTGCAAGGGTTTTGAGTTAGCCACTAGATATAAATGCAATGCAAGATCTAAATATCTAATGACACTTGATAACCGTGTTAACCATGGAATAACTCCCCTCTTTATAGTACGGCTATCCATGTTAAATGTGATCACACTCTCTATAGTGTCCTGATCACCAAATGAAAAGAGCCCTATTAAGTTTTACCTTTACCTTGAGCTCTATCCAAACCACCAAGTGTTGAAGCATTTGATCTTCATGTTGATGGGCTTACACCAAGAGCTTGGATGCCGTCATTGCTCCACACTTGATCTTCTAACCATACTTGTAATTAATAGCTTAATCACATGGTTAGATACTAGGTGTCATTAATTAGTCAAAACCAAACATAGAGCTTTCAGATGCAGCGGCGGCCAACCCGACGAGGCTGTGGCCCTATCAAGCGCGGCCGCGGCTGGCCCCCCGACGACTGCAAGCGGCGCCCGGCTTGGCGCTCCTAGCCCGACGCGGTGCCCCCGGCACGGCCTGGTGTGGCCACGACACGGACGACCGCACCCCAGCGCGGCACCAGCCAGCCCAGCCCGGCCACAGCTGGCCCGTGGCCATGGCCGGCCACCAAGACGACGCGCACGGCCTCCAGCACAGGCGACGGTGGCGCGGCTCCCCTGGCGCAGCCTGCCCGGCCCTCAGACACAGGAACACATGGCACCAAGCGACGGCACGGCCCTCAGGCAAGGCACGGCTGCAGCCCAGACGCGGCTGGCCTCGGCCGGCCCGACGACGGCGTCCCCCGGCTCCAGGCGTGGCGCTGCTGGCCCGACGCGGCTTCCACACGAACGCTCCTCGGCGGCGGCTGCTCAGTCCTCTGTCGTCGTGCGGCCGGCCACCTCCGACACTGGCAGCCCACCCCTGCGCCCGCACGGCGCGACGCGACCGCAGCCCTGCAGGCGCGGCGCGGCACTGGCAGCCCGGCCCTGCGAGGCACTGCGCCGGCAAGGCGCACGCGGCCACGGCTCCAGCTCGGCCCCCCCTCGCGCGTCGCCCCAAGACGGCCCCACCTGGCTGGGGCCCGCAAGGCGCGCATGCCTCCTACCAGGAGAGCAGGCGGCGGCAGTTGAAGCCCAATAGGGCTAGTGGCAGCGGCTGAGTTGGTGGCTAGGGTTTTCCAAACCCTAGCCACCGGTTTTTATATGGGCAACCCCTCATGGGCCAAATACACAGCCCAGGCCTAGGTTAAGGCCTGTGTGCTTTCAACCTTGGCCAAGTTATCTGCATTTTTTAGATTTCACATTTTATTTCCAGCAGATTTCTTTTCAATTGCATAGTATTTGTTTTCAACTCCCTAAATTACATCGGTTTAGTTAGTCTAATTACCTCAGTTTTAGACTCCTGATGTAATGCTACTGTATTATAAATATTCATTTATTATCAATGCATTGTGAATACAAATATTTAGTACATGTCGAATGCGTCTTGTTTTTACAATTCCCAATTACATGTACCGATGCAATTTAATTATGGTCGATTTTTCTCCCTATTTGGAACGCCTTTCACTCGATGTCACCTCACTTTATTAATAATTTGGTGAACACAAAGTAATACTCATACCACTGTGAGATTTATTCCTCAAAGTGCTCTCCCATTTAATTAATAAACATACAAGGATTACATCTCGACATGAAATAATTATAAAGATCTACACCCGCACGGTGATTGCCTATGTTCCACAAAATGAGATAAAATTTCATGTCATATACAAGTTTACCTTGTCTTACTTTATGCAAGTTTCATACTTATTATATTTTTGTTCCATTACAATTTTTATAATTCGTACGTGCAAATGCAATAATTTTGTTCTCGCTTGAAATCTAATTTACGCGATGTCACCTTTTGTTCTCTCAAATTGGCAATCACAAGGTATTATCTCATACTACTGTGGGATTTATTCCTCAAAGTGTACTTCCAATTTGATGATAAACATACAAGGACTACATCCTAATGTAAATTAATTATAAAAAAGGTCTACACCCTCATGGTGACTAACTAATTCTAAAAACATGAGATAAAATATAATCTCTATAATTCAAATTTATCTTGATCTTTGTATTTGCAATTCATAATTACAACTATGCAAATAATTTCAATGATTACCTTATCATTTGTGTATAATAATATCCTAAAACTTTGTATATTGGTCATACACAAGGTAGTACCATAGTACTACTGCGAGATCTACACTGTGTTACACATAGTGATTATCCTCAACGTACGTACCAATATTGAATTTTAGGACAAATGACCTTCACCCTCACGGTGCAATTTTTGTTTATTTTTTCGAAATTGGTCATACACAAGGTGTACCACAGTACTACCATGGGATTTTATCCTCAATGTGCGTACCCAATTTTGGATGCGAACCACAAAAGGGTCTACACCTGCAAGTGATTGCCATCCTTCATATTGGCCATACACAATGATGATAGTAGTGATTTTCCATCACCTATCCAACAAGAGGTAAACACTACACGTAATTCGAGACTCATCTTGACTTCACAATATTTGAATATGCCAATTCAAGACGCATCTTGAATATGAAGTTATTTGAGTAACCTTTACTTAAATAAATAGCAATATATAGTGCATTATTTTGGGGCACCTTTCTGTCACATACAGAGTCTATGTTTTGGCAAAGATTTTACATCATCTATTCCCACAGGATTGGATTCTAAAACTTCGATAAAATGATCAAGCATCACTATGAACCCTCAAAATTTTGCCTTTCTTACTATATAATTTACTATCAAAGTAAATTCATACATGATATACTCATGTAGGACACATGGCTAATTTCTCTAGTTCGAAATATTTTCCATACTCGCATTGGATGGAATTTGTTTTCCTGATATGAGCACCATGATATCAACAATATCACTGGGGCATATGGCACCACTACTGCTATTGCTTGATCCCAATCAAACGCTCAGTCCATTCTGGATATTACCATACTTGTGTGTTTGCATCTGATGCAACTCCGATACTTGGATTCCCACAAATCCGTGTATTCAAAAGAGTGAGATCCACCTACCTTTTGCAAGTCCATCAGGATTTTGACAAAGGATATTGTATTGCCCAAATCATAAACGATTGTTCACTCACTCGCTTATCAAGGATCTTCGGTCCATGACAATTACAACATGTTGGATTCTCATGAACACAAATGTCATTTTTCATTTAGAAAATTAATCATGTGTGACAAATCTCACATTTTTTCAAAAAAAAAGTGATTGTACAGTCCATGTACACGGAAATGCCAAATCAAATATTTGGCTCAATTATACCTCCAACTCATTGGAGGAAAGCAAGTTCTTTGGAATAAGTTTGAAGTTCACTTCAACGAGCAAGACTTCCAAAAGTCTTCATATTTCATTGGAACATTTTTAGCCTAATACTGTATTACCACATGTAGTACGTTGTCCACTACCAAATAATATCATGTACCTCACACATGGTATACAAATTCTATATGAGCGCAAATTCATAATCAAATATTGCCTCCCTCTATATAGAATCATTGGGATTCAACTGGATAGAAAGGAATCTTGCTTAGTGGACCACAGTACCGCTAACACAATTATTTGAGATTACGGTCTCTCTATGGGTATCAAATTATTCTTGGATGCATCAATATATCCTGATTCTATAAATACCCTCATGCTGTTTTCATGTTGCCTAGTTGCATGGTTTCCATGTCGAAACCCAATACTAAGGAGCGATGATGAAAAACCTTCACTCGCCTTAGCGCAACATATATGAAAACTATATACTTGTCCAAATTCCTTCCATATTATCTGGGGGCGTATTATACATACATCAATCCCATAATACATGTTGCGTACAAAATAATTTTCTCTCTTGATTCAATCAAGATTGGGCATACCTGCCTTGATCATTCTACATTTAGAATGATGAGAGAATTATATCAATTCTATTGGTCACAACATCAAAATACGACACTAAATTTCTCGAAGAAATTCAAGAACATACATGTGACTCCATTTGCCATTTTATGGACGATAATGATACCATATAATGCATACTCATGCACCCATATTGTTGTCCTAAGTGTGTGCCTTACTCATAAGGAACCACTATTTTGCCAAACACATTGCTCAAATTGTCAAATTTAGAGCAAATGGTCCTAGACGTGGGATCCAATCCATTGACATGGAATTGTTTGGTTTTAAGGACCACATCATTAAGTATCTCATGTTCATACACATTATGGCCCAACTAAATCTCTCATCAAGAGAATCGAGTATGTGTTTTGTTGACCCAAAATAGAATTGCAATTACCAACATCTAGTTGGTGGCATGCAGATTTACACAACGCATCATACATCCAAATTCATTAGTACGTGGAAATTTGGCCCTACAGCCAAAATATTTACCATCTGTGAATCGGTAACGTATCGCACGTACCGATATCACCACCGCGGCATACATCAATGGGCATTGGAGATCTATATGAGGTACCATTATCCGTCATTCAAGAATACCTCATATCTCTAATTAGGGATTTATTAATTGCCCGTATGCTGGACATATTGAGGTAAATTCCAGGCATTAGAGGGAGATACTAACCACACATAGAATGTCAGGAATCAAAAAGAGAATGTCATTACTGATGTTTATCCTCATATCCACGTACCAACGGAATCTGAACCAATAGTTCAGAATCTAGTATTTGCAACACATTGCAAATTGTCTGCCAAATGCATTTACTTGTCATAAAGTGTCACAAAATCCGATCCCCACATCAAGTGCCACAAATGAGTGGAGGTACCTCACAAAACCACTCATCTCCTGAATCTGAATAAGAGGGGGAGAAGTATGGCCACATGGGATGTAGCTTCTTGCAAGCACTCTCGGATTAGGGGGAGAGAATCCTCCAAGATAGTACATGCAAATCAACCTCAAGTTGATAGAAAATATGGATATTTACTATCCAAAGCCTATGGATGTTTAACATCCAAAAGCCCAGCATAATCTGTGCACAAATTCAGTCACTGGGTCATTGGAACACCCTAACTCTATTATTGTGGGAAATGACATGGAGTTTCAAAAGGTAAACATTTCCACAAGCTCAATTGGTTCCATTGAATCAATCATACAAAAGACTATAAATTATCGACATACTCCTCAATATTGCCATACACCTTCAAACTGGATCCAGACCAAAAAGTCCTAGGCAGAGTGTCACAACACTCATACTGGGTCAACTAAAGGTGGCAACTAAGGAGAACTGCTTTCACCCAATAGTGAGAAGTCTTTACCACAGTAATGATTTCTCCTCACAATGCTTTCCCCATGGAAGCATATGGATTCTCAAATCCATAAGGTGATGAAATAGTGAGAGCTTGTAGCACATGGTTTCATGCAGAGACCTAGCATAATATACCCATTGGTATATGTGGAAATTATGTTCCTATATTGATAATTGGCAGATCAAATTTGATTTGGATTATAAGTCCCAACGAACTCAATCGAAACACAAACTGCAACATGCATCTGTGTACAAATCAAGTCACTTCATGACTTGTGATAGTTAAGTTGATTGTGGTACAACTAACTAAATGAGTTCCTTCCACAGAAGAGGTACTCACATTATGATGATTGCACTTGTGTGTTCATAATAAAATCCCCATTGGATTTTATACATCTCATATGGCACATATCAAAACATGTAGTCATCATAAGACGGAATTTGAGATGAAATATTTGGGTAAAACCAAATTATGCTTAAGTCCATAACTTGAGCACACACATCAGTCTTCTAATATCCAATTGATATTGTATACCAATATCCAAATAATATTGGACAATCAACACCAATGGTCATTCAATCCCTAAATATAGATCAATATCCATTTAGACCCTGGGATGATAAACTTAGTGCCATCAAAACGCTTATGTATCTTGCATATCGCAACAGGCCTGATATTGCATTTGCAGATACTTGCTATAGCTCAAAATAGCGCAACATCCATAACACCATAAGGTGGAAGTCAAAGAATATATCCATAGATATCTATATGGCACAAAGGATCTTGATTTATTATGTAAATTAAGATATGACTATGTGGAGTATCAAAAGGACTAGCTATTTAATCCCTATAATGCTAGACCACGTACTGATGTCATAGTGGTAAAGTTTTCATGGGAGTCATCATACCTGACCCTAATGGTTACTTTCACTCCTCGTTCTGAAGTATTACATAAATTGTATGATTTCATTGAACAGTCACTTTTTATTCCATTGAATCACCAACCATTATCTTCAAAGATAATGCACCTTATGTTGCTTGGATGTAAACAGGTCCCATAAGAGCAATATCACTATATTGCCATCTAGAAATGTTTTATTCTCACCACAGTGGGGACATGAACATCTTGCAAACTAAATCAAGTGGTAACTCCACGAGATTCATTCACAAAGGTCCTACCAATTTCCACAAATCACAATTTGCTGTTGAGATCGGTATGCTATGACTTTGAGAGTTGCAAGGTTCAGGGGGAGATTCCTCTTGAAACTATAACCTGTCCAAAACATCATATTGTACTCTTTTCCTCTATGAGTTTTTCCTCACACAGGTTTCTCATAGAAGGTTTTTAATGAGACAATATCAATACAAGTTCATATGTCATATCCCTTATTTTTCCCACCGGGATTTTATATGGGGTATATAAGATATAACTTATGTCATATCTTCTGTTTTTCCCAAAGGGGTTTTTGAGGAGATATCAAAGACATATATTGTCCTCTAAACAATACATGAGTTTTCTCCTCATAAGGTTTTCTCATGCAAGTTTACAATGAGGCAATAATCATTATATGCTAT
Source organism: Eremochloa ophiuroides (assembly GCA_038502445.1). Classification (NCBI taxonomy): domain Eukaryota; kingdom Viridiplantae; phylum Streptophyta; class Magnoliopsida; order Poales; family Poaceae; genus Eremochloa; species Eremochloa ophiuroides. Next base: position 42,343,157 of record JAHLJS010000009.1, on the reverse strand, counting down.
ACTTTCTCCTTTTTCTCCCACAGGGTTTTAAGGAGTTTTAATGGCATATCTACCAGTATTCTTCCTCTTTTTGTCCTACAGGAATTTTTGGAGGAACAATACATTTCATTGATCTTAAGGAGGATTCGATCATGGGGAGTGTTACAAATATATCAATAGATATATTGGGGATGATGTCATCCTAACTAACTGTTGGGATGGGGTTTCTCCTCTATACTCTTATGACCCAAGCCATGGAAGGTTATCCTCCGTACCGGGAATATCTCCATGTAGGGGAAACTTCCCCACGATCTCCTCGGAAGCGGTATCTCCACAGCGACACCTTTTGGGAACTTTCCACGCCTCCCGACACGTACTTCACGAGGGAGTCCCCCCCCCCTCCTTCCTCTTGTATAAATACATGATGATCAATGGAATAAAGAGACAGCAGTTCATTCTATTCCCTGTGTCTCTGTGTCATTTACATTCTCGTTTACATACTCGCGATTACTCGCAACACACACAACCGAATCCAGCGCATCTTCCTGACCAACCATCGTCACCAACATCCGTGGACCTTGGCCCACCTATTCAACAGTCGAAGGCTACACCAGCAAGATCCAAGCTCTGCAATTCAATGTCATTATGCATAATCCCCACTATGATGATATCTTTTTCGCTCCCAAGTATGTGATGGGGTTGAAAGATGACATCAGATCCACAGTGGAGCCTCAAATGCCATAAACTGTGACTCGAGCAGCCACAATTGCAAGAATTCAGCAAGGCGTGTTCGAACGCTCCAAAGCAAGAAACAAGCAGGAAACTCCGCGCCACGTTTGGGTAATTATAATTACAGCAGATCATCTTTCCTGGCCAGCTGTACCTGCCTTCTTAACCCTGAAGCTAAACTGCCTTCCCCACGTGACAATGCGCTACTACAGCACCAGTGAGTAGTTGAGCGGAGTCACCTGTTTAAAAATAGATAATACCATCCTGGTTATCACTTTCCACCTGGAGGAATCTGATCGGACTCATCGGCCCCATCAAATACGCTTGTGACACTGCCCTGAATCTCATTTTTCCCCCAACGATTACTACCTTCTCCGACGAAAAGCTTGAGGTAGAGAGAACAAGCAAGAAGTGAAGAAGATGACCAAGACTAGTGCTAGTGCTAGTACACTCCCGCTGCTTACCCCATACAAGATGGGGAAATTTCATCTTTCCCACAGGTCTTCTCTGATCTCTCTCCTACCCTTCCTACCCCCACTTTCTTCCGAAGCCCCTAATTAGGTCTAACTGATTTACTTGTGAAACAAATCCAATATACTTCACCAAGAATAAGGCAGAATTATGCGCACGGTCCACGTGCGATCTTGCCTTAGAATAGGATACATGTTTTTTCGTGATGGTTCATCTGTATCTGAAAGTTCTTTTCTATTGTTTAGGGTAGTACATGCACCATTGACAAGGCAGAAATCCTTCGGTGGTGTTGCTCAGCCGCACGCCATACTGTATTATGAGCAGAGAACAACCAAAGGCGGCCTTTTGATTGCCGAAGCTACTACAATTTCAGATACAGCTCAAGGGTGGGTTTGTGGTCTTTTGTAGTCTTCGTGGAGTTGAAGCACACAAAATTCTACTATTTCATTATCACTGTTGAGTGTGATTCTAAACAATACATGGTGTCTGTATATGCATTGCAAGGTACAATAATGTTCCAGGCATTTGGACAAAGGAACAGGTGGAAGGATGGAAACCAATCGTAGACGCAGTTCATGCAAAGGGAGGCATATTTTTCTGCCAGATTTGGCATGCTGGAAGAGTCTCTAGTTGCAGTATGTTTGCTATCCCTGATATAAAGTTGTTCTCAAAACAAATGATGTACTGGTAACATATTTCATTATCAGTACGGAAACCTCAAATTTGTAGGAACGTCAATCTTTGTTTAAACTTTAAACAGCAGAAAACTCTCTAGAAACAATTTGCAATTTCTCATGATAACACATGACATTTATGTTGCATCCAAATCTGAAAAGGTTCGGTCGCACTAAACTATACTGAAGTTTCTTACTTTCAAGGTATAACAGATTTATGTTTAAATCAATGGTGTAGGTTTTCAACCCAATGGCCAAGCTCCAATATCCAGCACCGATAAGCAACTAAAACCTCAAGTGAGATCTAATGGCATAGATATTGTAAGTTTCTCAAGCCCAAGGCGATTAGACACTCATGAGATCCCTTTAATTGTCAATGATTTCAAGATTGCAGCTAGAAATGCAGTTGAAGCTGGTAAGTCCTTTCTCGCCACGGTAAGAATTCTAAGTGTGAACGAACATGAGGGTAAAAAAGTTTTTCTTTTCATGTCAATCATGTGGATTTATAACTTGCTTACACTACTTAGGTATCACATACATTTTTGAAAGAAATTAGCTATTACATAAACAGGATCTGAAGGAAACTAGCATGGATCAGTTCCTAGAAATTTTGAAGGAAAAAGTCTACATAACCCCCTCACCTTTGCTCATGTGTCTAATTCACCCCTTGAAGTATAAAACCATATATTGGGCACCCTAAACTTCTTCATATCAGGTATTTAACCCCCTTTACTGGTTTTAGTTCCTGGTTTTGCTGACCTGGCCGTTCAAGCTGTTTGCCTTGGCATGTTGACTCTCAGGCCACGCAGCTCGCCACCGCCACAACAGCCATGCCGCCGTCAGCCTGTCGCCACGCCTCTCTCTCTCTCTCTCTCCCCCCACTCGCGAAGCCAGCGGCATGCGGATGATAGCACTGCGCATCCGTTTGCTCCTTCAAGGCTACCAGCTCGTTGCCATCTCCGGACGCAAGTGCCAGCGTGTTGTCGCCCACTAGCATAATTTCATAGGCCTCCCTCGAGAGCGTCGTTGCCGAGCTCCCTCTCTGTCCCTCGTGTGCACCGAGGTCAAGCAGGCTGTGCTCGCTACGTACTTGCCAGGCATGCATAACACCCTAGTGCGTGCTCCAATTCGGCACCTTCATCGTCCTCTGTGGACTGCGGCCACGTTGATGATATGGCCATGCATGGCGTGCAGCAGAGTGTTGGGCGCCGACCCTTGACCAGCTGCCTCGCGTTGATGAACCTTCGTACCTTATCGGTGGATTGGAGCTTCCGTGGAACACTGGAAGTCTCAGCCTTGGCCTGAGTTGTGGCGTTTGGCCTTCGCTACCAGAGGACCAACCTGCCCCAGGGCTGTAGCTAGCTGGGCGTTAGAAGTAGAAGTGAAACGCTGATATGCGCCCTCTCCGCAGAGTAAACGTGTATTTGGAGAGTAGTATATAGTATACACATGTACTCCAGTACACAACACGCATTGCATGTGTGTGTATCTCTGTCACCAATGCGCTAAGCTTGCTTGCTGGGCACGTTCTTGTACATCCGTGTATAGGATTCGTATAATATAATATATATATATATATATATAGAGTACATAAATATAGACGCCAAAGCAATTAGCTTGCTGCATCTTTCCCTATTTTTATTAAAACAGAAGACATAAAAGTCAGAGCAATTTGGTAGGTTCCTTCACTATCTTTTTGCCTTTCCAAAGCGCACAGATTATGCATGCACATACAGTAAAAGCTACTTGCTTCTTTAATTTTTTCTAAATATTTTGCATAGACGGCAAGGGCCAGATTATACATACAGATACACGCACACACCTGCAGAGCCGCCATGGACGCCGCTCCTCTTCCCCTTCCTCTCTTTGCGCCACCCTGCTACTGCTAGTGCGGCCAGCTCCGATCCGCACTTGAGCCCAGCGCCACCGGCAGCCTGCAGCTCCGTCCCAGCCTATCGACGTTGCCGCCGAAGCTATTGCCGGCGGTTCTGAGACCGTCCGCTGCCCTTTGCTCCCTTTTCCGTCCCTCTGCTAGCTCCTGGGGTCGTGCAAGAATCCGCTCATCCGCTCAGGCAGCCGTTATAGGCATCCACATCTAGATGCATGGAGTATGTGCATGTGTATCTCGTTCCCTTACTATGACGCATGGGCCCAAAACGTCAACGTGTCTAGGTGAGGCAGGTTGGACTGCCACATCAACAAAACAGGGAGTCAAAACCACTAGAAGGGGTTATATAACCGGTTTGAAGAAGTTTAGGGTGCTTAATACACGATTTTATAGTTCAGAGGGTGAACTAGACAGAGGTTCAAAGATCAGGGGGTCATCTAGACTTTTTTTCAAATTTTTAATATTGTACAAACACCTAAGTGAGCCATTAAATATGAAAACATCAATATGTAAGTCCTTTGTTACCAAGGAAATAGATTACTCTAACCTTAATGCTTTATATAGGATTCGATGGTGTCGAAATCCATGCAGCTCATGGTTATTTGATCGATCAGTTTCTCAAGGGCCAAGTCAATGATCGCACTGACAAGTATGGTGGGAACCTAGAGAACCGTTGCCGATTTGCACTAGAAGTAGTCCAAGCTGTAGCTGATGAAATTGGAGCTGATAAGGTTGGGATAAGAATCTCACCCTTTGCAAACTACCATGAGGCATCAGATTCAGACCCAGAAGCTCTAGGGCTGTACATGGCCAACACACTCAATAAATATGGAATTCTCTATCTTCACGCGGTTGAGCCGCGGATGATCACAGTTGGAGAGAAAACAGAAACTCCGCATAGCCTTCGCTCCATGAGGGATGCTTTTGAGGACCTCCCTCGAAGGTTTGGATTAGATGCTCCTCTCAACAAATACAACAGAAGTACTTTTTACACCCCTGATCCAGTAATCGGATACACTGATTACCCATTTCTGGAGCCAGAGGCGTAAAATAGTGATATGTGGAGGGATTTCTATTTCTCTTCTTTGTTTTTTTGGAAAGAAAATATGAGGGAATTTCTCTCTTCAGAGTATCTAGCTGCTGGCCTGCTGTTTTAGTAACTTCAATGAATAAGTTCATTGGCTTGAATGTGTTTATGAGAATTTATATGGATCTTACTTTTCATGCAGACGGATTGCTGCTTACTAATACTTTATTGAGTAGCATGGGCATCACAATTAGAGTTTTAGAAACTTTGAACGTTTGCAACATTGTTTTGAACGACCATTTTTGAAAATGTATTTTTAGAGGACATCATTTATGCTGAGTACATGTAGAAATTGATAAAACGAAAAATAGTTTAAAAAGGTTTTGTTTTTTCTTAATCATAAAGTCGCACATTTTTTTCGCATGCGTCGTGCTGACTTCCCTGGATTTGAACCATGACCTCCCCTGGCATGACCCTTCCTTTTACTTATAGCAATAGAGCAACCTTTTCTTTTGAACCTCGTTGGAAACGATTTTCAAATGCTGCTAAGGAGCAACCTGTAGAAATATGTTTCAGAGGCAGTTCCTTGTGTGAGCCACGTTTGAAAATCATTGAAAGTCTTATTCAATATTGAAGTAAGTTAAATTTTACAATGAAACTTTTGAGAAGGTATCATGCCCAACCTCATATCTAGAAAAAAAAAATAGAAAATTGTAACGTGTTATGTGTGTTTCTAGTATACACCTTTGTGTGAAACGAGCAGTATATATTCCAAACCTGTATAACAAAAGTATTTGACAATTTTTTATAAATTTTATTACAATAATGGATATGCTTAACTAAAAATTTTAAAAAGACAAATATTTTTAGAAACACCTCATGTAAAAAGAATTAACTCTAAAAAAAATATCATTTCTAGAGGCGGTTTCTTGCCGAAGGGTTTGTAGAGTGTTTGTAGAAAACAGCTATTTCCTGGAAATAAAATTATAGAGGCGTTCCGCCGTAGAGCCACTGGATTACTGCATAGACAGTCGTTGTTTCAGATGGCATATATACAGTAAATAAAAGAGAGCATTTTCCAAAAGTAATTCTAACACACAGGGTGCTTCTTAGGAGTTAGGACTAACAACTAACGAAGCTGCCAAAGTAATCCAGAGAATTTGCAATGCAGTAGTGAGTAGTGACTGATGAAGATTGGCGAACGTGCTCTCTCGATTCTCGAGTCAAGGAAAAAATAGGCCGGCCGGCCGGTTGGTCGGTCGCATCGCATCTCCGTCACTCCACATCTTCATGACAGCATCAATGACCTCACTCGCAACCCCCAAGCTCTCGCCTGATGTTGTTGACCAGGCCCCCTTGGCTCCTTTCTCGAGTGATCATCGGTAGGAGCAAACGCCGGGAAACAAAAACAAGCCAAGTTCACCAAACTAGTCGTCCTCTCTCGCTGTTTTCGCCCATCAGTGTAATCACCCGCAAGGCCCCAACTCGGTAGCGTAAAGAGACGGGAAGAGGTGAAAAGGCGGTAAGAGTGGGAGGAAGATGACGAGCAATGACGATGCCAACAATGTCCCCCTCCTCACCCCTTACAAGATGGGCAACTTTCATCTTTCCCACAGGTAACCAACAAGCCTGCCGAAGGCTTACCAAATTTCCTAATCGCTCAATGAGAAAGTGGCGTTTTGATTGTCGCGCCCAAGAAGTTGTTCGTAGGTATCCTCGGTTCATGCAAGTTGCGCAACTGGCATGTCATTTAATTTGGGCATCGAAGTGCCCAAATAAGGTGGACCTGTTTTTTTCCAAACAAGAAATCAAATAAAGATGACAAACATGGCCATGGCCACGGCTTGCAGAAGCTCTCGTTTATGATCTTTTTGTGTTGGGGGCGGCGCTTTATTTGTCTTTATCTTCCCCAATTCTCTCCCCTTCCTTCTTTCTCTTTTGCCCTTCTGCTTTAAGATGAGGTTGCAGTGCTTCCCTAGCTAGATTCTCATGCAAAATTTTAGATTGGCACAAGTTGGTACCAAAAATAAAATTCAAGATTGGCGCAAGTTGATAGTACCACTAAACAAGCCATTAGTGAAACATGTCCTACAGATTCCCTTTTTTCTCCTTTTATTAAGATGGAACCTCCTGTAATTTTCTAAGTAATCATCACATGATGTGTATATCAGAAATTTGAAGATCTATATCCATCTAGATGTTTACCAAGGAACTTAACTTTCTTTTATAGGGTGGTTCTTGCACCACTAACGAGGCAGCGCTCATACGGTAATGTTCCTCAGCCTCATGCCATACTGTATTATCAGCAGAGAACAACTAAAGGAGGCCTTCTGATTTCCGAGGCCACTGGAGTGTCTGACACAGCTCAAGGGTGTGTTTTTCTAGATCCTCAGACTCTGACTTCTTGTTGATATATGCAGTCATTATCGTTTCTTTTTCATAGTCCAGTGATTTATAAGAAGGGATGTTAAATTTCTTTATGCCAACAAAGGTACAAGGATACTCCCGGCATCTGGACAAAGGAGCAAGTGGAAGCGTGGAAGCCAATAGTAGAGGGGGTTCATGCCAAAGGAGGAACATTTTTCTGTCAGATTTGGCACGTAGGGAGAATCTCCAATTCCAGTAAGTATAGTACACCGTATAATTACAAACTTGCTCCCAAAGCTCAATTTCATGGTAGCTAGTGTAGCTAACTCGCAAGAAAATTAGGTTTAGAGTTTTTATTTTTAATTTTTTTGAAAGAACCGGAGGGGGGGGCGCCCGTACTGGAAATTTATTAAAAATAAAACAAGGTTACAAAGTACAAACAAAATAGGAAAGAAAAGAAAGAAAGGGCCTGCTTGGTTTAGGGGCAAAACCAGGGCATGCCAAAACCAGGGCATGCCAAATTTTGGTTGCCAAAACCATGGCAAAATATTTGGTATAGCACTTGGTTGGCTGTCAAATTGTAATATCCAAAATTTTGGCTCTTAGATTGGATTGAAGCCAAAATATACATGCAAAGGTCTATGATTCAACACATAACACATATAATTATATAAGAACCATAGTTAGTATAACATATTACGTCTTGATAACATATTAATATATTATGTATTTTATACATGTCCAGTCATCATATACACCCATCTTCATCTAAGAACACCACCACATAATACGGATTGTGCTAAAACAGTACCATGAGGAAATGAACTCCTGACCATATACAAGTCTTCATATGCTGACAACATAAGACGTCCAGACAACCCAAAAGAGCACAAGTTTAGTTGGTGCTTCCATATGTTTGCCACCTGAAGCACGACCAAAATATCACAAGTTTTAGCACCCATTTTCATGTACAGCTACCAACTGCCACCAAAAGCTTGAGCATCCATATTCACATGGAGCTACCATGCTCACCATCATACATACCAGTAGCATGGTACTTGGCACCAAGGTAATCAGTGACCCAAGTTCCAAATGATTGGTCTGATGCAGCGCTCAAGTAGTTCCGCAAATGAACCTGCTCCGGCTTTGAAAGATAGGTCGCAATGTCAACCTTGTCCCTTGGTGGGAAAGGAATATCCTCAATACGCCTCCAAAGATGAGCATATGGATCTGTAGTTGCTGGGCCACTTGATGCGATGGATTTGGCAAGCATGGCAATACTTGCAGCTATTTCATCCTCTACTGTTGCTCTGGCACGTTTTGATTTACCCTTTACATGCTTCTTCCCAGGTGACTTCTTATTCTTTCGTTTAATGCTGAAACTAGAGCCTACAAGTGCTGGGCTTGTAGGAGCAATAGTGTCTGAATCATTCTCAGCATGTTCAGGAGTATATGCTTCATCACTCATTGATTCATTGTTATCATCTTCAGCATCTACGGTGCACTGGTCAACAGCCAAGGATCCTTTGGCTTGGGCAGATTCTCCAAATAGCTCTTCCATGAGATGGAAAAACTTAATAGGACGAGTAAGATAGTTGTATTTTCCAGACTGCAATAATTATTAACAAGTCAACATAGTAGGCTGGGAGTCCACAAACATTTTATAGTGAATAATAAACGTACGTGTATGCAGTGGATATACTTACCCCAAGCTTGGAAGGTGATTTCTCTGAATAGTGAATATTGAACTTGCATGATCTTGCATCAAAACCATAGCCACTCTTGGCCATAGCTTCTTTTATCCAATTCCACTTCTCCTTAAATATCGTGAAATGGCGATCAACTTGCTGTGTGGTAGCTCCAATTCCAAATCTAGCATTCAAAGCCTCTGCACACATATGGTGGTGATGTTGCTTCCACCTTGAGGTACCAGGTTTTTCCTTCAGGTAATCAATATACCATTGAAGCATGAACTCGGTGCTATCATCAGTCCATGTTTTGTACTTCTGCCGAGATCCAGCAGCAACATTCCCATCTTTCTTTTCCTTACTCATGCTAAAAATGAATTTTAAAAGTAAGTATAAACATTATTAAACAATATAATAAACGATGTTTTGGTTAGACAGAAACAAAGATAATCTATTAAGCAAAATAACAATATTATTTACACGCGTACAATATAAGCAACAACACAGTCTAAAGGTTATTACACAAACACCAAAGTGTAGAAAAGCAAAATACACCAGCAAGTAGTAACTAATTGTCAATGGTCATATCGTTGTTAAGTCTATCATTCCACATCTGTTGGGCAATCGAATCACGCTTCGCCGCCCACTCACGTACATCGGCCTGTCGATCAGATACACGATTCTTACTCCTCGGAAGGTGATTGTACCAAGTTGGCTCATCATATACGAACTCATCAGGTCCATCATCTAGTATCCAATTATGAAGGGCACAACAAGCAATGACCACCTTGGCTTGTGACTTCAAGGGTATGAATGGCTTGTTACTAAGAATCTTGAAGCGATTCTTGAGAGCACCAAATGCTCGTTCAACTGTTGTCCTAAGTTGGGAATGGCGGTGATTGAAAAGCTCTTTTGGACATTTAGGGTCCTGGGCTCCGTAAAACTCTTTTAGGTGATAGCGAACTCCACGGTAGGGCGGTAATATGCCTGGCCTAGTGGCATATCCAGCATCAGCCAAATAGTACTTCCCTACAAACAAAGTTTAAAAAATAATGCCTAATGTGATGTCATAACAATGAGACTATGTAAGACACATTTTAAAAACCCATGAATACCTTCAGGAATTTTAAGTCCATTTGGACGAGAAAGGGCATCTTGAAGCATGAGAGAATCATGAGCAGATCCCTCCCACCCTGCTAGCACATAAGTAAAGTATAGGTCGAAGTCGACAACTGCTAGGACATTTTGGGTGGGGTATGACTTGCGGCCCCTAAACCTATCCACTGATTTAGCAGGCACACATGCCTTGATGTGAGTGCCGTCTAGTGCCCCTATACAGCCCTATGTACAGAGACAATCATGTGTCAAGCATTTATATCTAAAATTGCACATTAAAATATCGCTTATGCTATTGAGAGTTACCTCAAAATAAGGATAAAATTTGTTAGGGCTCTGAATTATCTTTGGATGTGTGGACGTAGATCTCACATAAATTAGCTCAGGAGCTAACTTGACAATTGCACCCAGGACAGCATTGAAGTACATACTCACTGTCCATCCAGATCTCCACAATGCAACTGCTACGGAGGATTGGGTATGGTACTGCCCAACAATCTTCAAAAACATTGCGAGCTGCTCCTCTACTGAAACATGAAGTGTGTCAACTAATAGCCCCTTGTGTCTAAGCCGAGCACAAAGCCTATAGAATATAGGTCGGCACATCCTGAGCTCACGCATACATATTCTGTCTGAGGTGTCAATCAATCTAATTAGCTCACTACTACGCCATATATCCCTCTGCACAAGCGGAGCATACTTTATGCGTTTGGCTGTACTCCTCTTGTGATTTTTGTTCCTCCACCACAGGGCCAGCACAGGGCCAGCAGTAGAACAAGGAAAGCTATGGTCTTTTGCCTCGACATACAGGCCAAATGGAATTTTTGCTGAATATTGCCAATAAAGGTGTAGGCGGGTAGGCAATGTGCACAAGGAAAAAATAAGAAAAAATAAAATGGAAAGCATATATCAGCAACCAGGACAATAACTTTTGATATGAGAAGCATAAATGGCAACGGAAGAAGTAGTAGGTAGCATGTATAGTAGCCAATAAATTAAATTAGTTTGGTGAACAGGCCGGTTTACTGAAGCTATGACCTTCAACTGCAGCTAAACTAAAGTGATTTCAACTAATGCACACCATCATGGAGCACCAGACAAATATTAGTTATATCAACATTTTTTAAATCGGCAAGGTGAAGTGTTTTACCATCATAAACAATGCTAAAATCTAAGCAGCACACGCAATGGCCTTATGCAGTTGGGGAATCTGAGAAACAACTACAATCGTACCAGCCTGCTGTACCTATGCAGACTCAGAGACCAAAGGGGCTCGATTTGAAATGTTTTACCTTCAGGAGTGGAGAAACGGATCTAGCTGGGGCGATTGCGGTCTGGCTCGTTTTCCTCTGCACTTGCTAGCAGTAGATCTGTAAATGGATGATGCATTAGAATGCCATACCTGCAAAATGGATAGAGAATTGAAGGAGGAAATCACAAGCTGAATAGATGGATAAACTGCAGACGAGAGACCACAAAAAGAGGGAAGATGCTCCTGCTTCCCCAATGGATTAGGGGAACTATTCTCAAGAGAGGGATGGAAGCAACAAGCAAGTGACAAGATCAAGTGATGGAGCAATGGAGCCACGGGGCTGGGCACCTGAAAGTGACGACGGCCGTGAAAGTGACGACTGAGGAGATGGAGGCGGCCGTGAAAGTGACGACGGAGGGAGTGGGTGAGAGAAAAGTAGTGGCTGTGTGAAAAGCGTCGAGGGGAGAGGGCAAAAGGAGTACGGCGAAGGCAGCTATAGGCGCTGGGACGTCTCGTATCCGCCGCCGAATTGGCTAGAAGCGTCCGTCCGCCAATTTTTAGAATTTGAACCAAACGACCACCAAAGATTTGGTACTGCCGTAGTTTTGGCTGCGCAACTTTTTGATACGAACCAAGCAGGCCCAAAAAAGGAAAAAAAGGGACTTCTTGATACTTCTCTTTAATTTGGTGAAAGAAGATATACTTATGTACTGGCACACTCATGCTGCATTCTGTACTGCCGTTTTATAAGTAAAGGCACTGTACCAATAAATGTTAATTAAATGCTTTAATGTAGCTTTTCAGCCTAATGGGCAGGCTCCCATTTCAAGTACTGATAAGCCACCAAAATCTCAACATGTGGATAAGTACACTCCTCCTAGAAGATTAGAGACTGAAGAAATCCCTTTTATCGTCAACGATTTCAGGCTAGCTGCTAGAAATGCAATCGAAGCTGGTAATTAAGCTCCTTTCCTTCGCATTTTACAGTCTCAAGTTAACAAAGTTAGTCTACAAAACATGTTTCTTGACTTTAGTCAGACTTATTTTTCAATCAAATTAAGATCCATAGAAAACCATAGAGCATACTAATGTTCTTGTGGCATACTATTGTTAAACTACGTGGTAGTTTGCTGCAATCCTAGTTTTGATTCCATAATAAGAAGGCAATCAGACTAAGTCTCCCTGTCTTGTGTAGGATTTGATGGTGTTGAAATTCATGGAGCTCACGGTTACTTAATTGATCAATTTCTAAAGGACCATGTCAATGATCGGACAGATGTATATGGTGGCAGCTTAGAGAACCGTTGCGGGTTTGCAGTAGAAGTGGTTCAAGCGGTAGTTGATGAGATTGGAGCTGACAAGGTTGGGATGAGGCTGTCACCTTTTGCTAATTATTCAGGAGCAGCAGACTCAAACCCAGAAGCTCTAGGCCTGTATATGGCAAATGCACTGAATAAATTTGGAATTCTCTACTGTCATGTAGTGGTGCCACGGATGGTAAAAAATGGTGAAAATTTTGAAACTCCCAGCTGTATGGAGTTAATGAGGAGTGCTTTTAAAGGAACAATTATCGTTGCTGGCGGCTACAATAGGGAGGATGGAAATTATGCAATCTCCAGTGAGTATGCTGATTTGATTGCATATGGGCGCTTATTTCTGTCCAATCCTGACTTGCCTCGGAGATTTGAAGTTGATGCTCCTCTCAACAAGTATAACAGCGAGACCTTTTACATTCCTGATCCAGTTATCGGATATACTGACTACCCATTTCTTCCAGGTGTCTAAATGTGCCTTCTTTAGAAAAGTTGATTTTAGATCCAGTAGCTACCATTTGTGTGGAATACAAGATCATTGATCTCATTGCTTGGAATTCATGTGCATGTGCGGATACGAGATCAGTGATCTCAGTGCTTGGAATTCATGTGCATGGATTTATACCGCTGTCTCCTTAATACTTACAGAATTATTTACTCCGTGAATAAATCAATTCCTAGAATCCGTGACAGTCAAACCATCTTAATTTGACTAACTTTATAATAAATAATAATAATATCTATGACATAAAATAAGCATAAATATATTCTATGATATATCTAGTGATACTAATTTGATGTAAAGAATTTTGACATTTTTTTTAATTTTATCAAAGTTTAAAAAGTTGACTTCAAACAACTTTAGGAATTTATTTATTTAGGGACAAAGAGTAACTACCAATAGTTCTAATCCCAAAGTAAAATTTAATGGATAGTAACTCAAAGTCCTAAATTTATATAATAAAAAAATGATTCCATTTTTTATGACTTTAATTAATATCATTAGATATACCATAAAATATATTTTCAAAATATACTTATCTGGATCAAAAGTATTGTTATTCTTCGGTACAAAGCTAATCAAACTCAAGATAGTTGGATTTGTGGTGATTCAAGATGTTAATTTATTTGTGGACTGAGTAGATATCATATTGTCTCTATTAGATGTAGTGCTCATTTATCTACCTAGTAGGGCACTGGCCTGGGCAAGAAAGGTCGAAGTCTAGTTATTATTTTAACTATTATATAAACTTTGTGCATCCTCTTGTTCTACAATATACAACGAACAAAAATTAAGAAAGAAGGTTTTTCCGAGACCAGCACCACTACATAAAGTTTGGAACTTTCACTACCAGTTATGTGAGAACCGGTACGGTGCTGATACATATCATCGTCTGTTCATAGTCTGAGGAAGTCGCAAAAAGGTGACTTACCAACGGTAATAAAAGCGTATGATCCGGTGGTGAACACAATGTCAGTCTTTATCATCATATCACATGATGAACTAGCGGTGCAACATTTAGCACCGTTGGCTAGTCATCCATTGTGTCAGATTCTCAAGCAGGGGATGAATTGATTTATTCGGTGGGTTGGGTTGAGTTGTGTTCGACAGAAAAATAGGTTGGATGCGATTGGGTTGAGTTTTTTTGGGGGGTTGAGTGGGTTGAACCCATGGACCATGGTTTGATTTCTATATATTTAAGTATACATATATATTGGTTTCAAATGAGTTTAGTGATTGAGCTAACGTATGATGTAATTAGTATGTTAACTTGAGGTGGTGCCCATATATAGTATGTTAACTTGAGGTGGTGCCCATATATTTATCTTACCGTACTAACTAACGTAATAGCTTCATGACAATTTGAATCTTATCCAATAAAATCCAATCAATTTTGTTAAAATTTTAAAGTGTTAGATTAGCTTATGACATTCTGAATCATATTCAACAAATTTCAGTCATTTTCATTAAAATTTCAAGATGTGAAGGGACCATTTGGTTTGACTTTTGTTGTGGGCTCACATGTAACTATTATCGCACTGATTGGCGCAAAGTAGTTTCATGTTACATTGAATTTTATCCAATAAATTTTAGTCAATTTTGTTAAAAATTGAAGGGTGTGAATAAGCTTTTTTGTTTTTAGGGTCCAGTTTTGATATATGGCCTACATATTTGTCTGGCAATACTAATTGGCATGCAATAGTTGCTTATTCATTAAAACCATCGATAACAAATTTTAGTCAATTTGGATATAATTTTATAATTTTTAAATTTAGAGGTTCGACTTTAGTTGTGAACTCATATGGCTAATGCAAATCTATGGATTTTTATAATAAACTGTGGGTTCAACTAGTATGCGGATTGGATTCGGGTTGGATTGGGTATAGGTGATTTTAACATATTAGCACACCTATATGTCGTGAACATGCATATGAAACACTCGCTTGCAGTCAGGGGCGGATCTAAGGGGGGCTGTGGTTGTGCCATTGCAGCCCCCACCCCCCCCCCCCCCCCAAAAAAAAAAAAAATTTAGCCATAAACCATAGTTAAGGAGGGGTTGGAGGTGTTTCCATGGCTGGGGATGAAGGTTGAAGACCATCTCTCTTTGTTGTAGCCTCTCATAAATTTTTCTTCTAGATCCGCCACTGCTTGTAGTTCCAGCAGACCAGCACCCATCGCCCACCCCCGGCTACGGGCTGTGGGCTATGGTGCACTGCGTCCTGGTTCACCAGCTGAAGCAGGCCACGCACATGAAGAAATCTCGAGTTAAAAATTTTTAGAAGAAAAGGAAGAAAACAAAGAAAGCTACGCAACATAAAGAAAGTGGAAACCTTGTGCAAGAATTCTAAGCATATGAGAAAAACATAGATGTTACTTTGGAAAAATCTCAACTACATTAATCACTTAATAGTTTTTATGAACTTATTATGGTATGCTAGCATTATCCTTTTCTTAAAAAAATATAATTCTAAATTTGACCCATCCTATTATCTTATCTAGCTTCCTCTCTCTCATTTTTAGAGTTGAAGCGTTATTCAAAGATGTCACTAATCCTGACTCTGTTGGAGGTAGAGATGGCAACGGGTATGTACCCAATGGGTAGTAGCAGACCATACTTATAACCGTGATATAAAATTTTAGCCGTCGGGTTACCGTACCTGCGTAAGGGTAATGCTCCTATACCCGTATCCGCACGGATAATTCTACCTGACAGGTAACCCGCACCTAACAACAGACCCGATATGTACATATATTTACCATACGTTCACATAAAAAAATATCATTCCAACAAATTGCATATTAACATTCATATTAAAAAAAGACATCATTGCAATAAACTGACATTAACATACAAATATGGTATTTTAGCAGAAGCTAAATGTAAGTCTATGTAAATAATATTTGTTCAATTTAATCGAAATTGGCATATTTGAATTATGTTTGTTTTTAGTCTACGTACTGAAGGCATGATCACGTAGCTTTTTTTTTTTTTGGTGGGCCGTTGGAGCCCTAAAGCCCATTCAAGGAAATCCCCCCACCCACCACCGCAGTCCACGAACTGGGAAGCCACCGGCCGCCGCCGCCCAACACACGGGACACGGCGCACAACGGCAAGAGTCGATGCGGCGTTGGGCGGCCTCGCGCGCTTTCCTGCGACTCACCGTTCGCGCTCGGCGCCTCGACGTCCGGGCCAGCCGGCGAGACCGCGAGAGCCAAGCGGCCAGCGACATGAGGTGTGTTTTCTTCCTCGCACCGGTTTCGGAACGAGGTTTCCGGTACGTGGAACGAAGCCACGTTCCCATTCCCTGGCTGCTACGGTGCTAGTACTCGACGAGAGCTGAGAATGGTGCATCCTGGGCTCCTGGCTGCTAGTGCCTTTTTGTTTTTTTGGCATCGCCTGAGTGGCTGAGTGACAGTCACCTCACCTCACACACCACTACACGAGCGCGACTGCGGACTGTTCGGTCTTGCCTGGCGGCTTGCGCCTTTGACTGTTGGGACTTGCCTGGCGGCCGGCGCGTTTGTCTCTTTCCTGCAGCAAGATTCCTGGAACGCGCCAGATTCAATGAATCCACCATCTCCACCCGCAATCCTTTTGTTCACATCACATCTGTAATCATAGAGATTTTAATCGGCAGCAAAGAGAGGTGCATGTCTTCTCCGTGCTTACCACTCGCCGTTCTTAACGCAGCCCCTGTCCCCTCCACTCCCTCCACCCAACGCAACACACAACTCTTTGATTGTCACTTCTTGTATTCAGTTTCGATGTTCTCCACTTCTTCTCGATGAAATACGTGCTCCAGTTTTAGCACGTTCCATAAAAAAAAACTCAACGCAACACACAACTGGCCAACACAAAGAGAGGTGGCAAGGCAACGTGAGTAGACGACAACACAGAGGGAGAGCAGGAGCAGAGAACCATGGGCAGCGGCGGCGCTAACACTGTCCCCCTCGCCACCCCCTACAGGATGGGAAAATTTGATCTTTCCCACAGGTACGCCCTCAGCCCTGGCCCCTTGCTATTTGGTTCGGCCAATTCCCAAATTCCTAATCCCTTATCAGCAAAGAGGTTCGTTTGGAATCCTGTCGTGCGAGTTGCGCAAGCGCAACAAGGTGCTCCATGTGTGCATCAAAGTGCCAACTGCCAAGCGCTGCTTATCCCTATCTAGGAAGATGAGATGACCTGGCTCCATGGCCGGCATAAGGTCGTTCGTACACGATCTATGTTGTGATTTTTAGCGATTTTATTATTTGGATGCCGTGCGTTGTTCATCGAAGACTAGGTTCCCCACATCACTCTCCCTTCCCTTTCTCTTTTTCTCTCTCCCTCTTCTTGCCCTTCGGTGAGTCGAGGTGTGGAATTTTTTTATTTTTTTTGGCGACCAGTCAAGGTGTGGAACTGTGGATGCTTTGCCGTACGCAGCATCAATGTGGGTCCTCAACGTGTGTTATCATGTTGACGCCAAACAAAATCAATGGTGACTTTAAGTGATGCTGAAAGCGAAAGGTTTGAATATTGGGGATGTCTTCGGATTTCACATCCATGCATCATTTATGTGGAAGAGAAATTTCAATCCATAATTCTATGGCTATCAAAAGAGACTTGTGCTTTCGAACAGTTGTTGCTACAATTCAGAATGAGGTTATAGGTAGCAAACCAAGTAATGCAGCGAATCTTAATTCTTTTCACGAAAGAAGGTCTGCTGGAAGTGTGAGGTGTGTATCACCATTTGCAAAGATCCATTCGATCCTGAGAATCCCTTTTCTCTGTTGTTTGTCTATAGGGTGGTTCTCGCACCACTGACGAGACAGCGGTCCTATGGCAATGTTCCTCAACCTCATGCCATACTGTATTATCAACAGAGAGCGACTAAAGGAGGTCTTTTGATTGCTGAGGCCACGGGAGTTTCAGACACTGCTCAAGGGTGCGTCTGCTAGACCATCACTTGCTTGAAATATGTGTGGTCATGTCAAATTTCATTTCAGTAGTTTAGTCTAGTCTATTTCTAAATAAGATATGTTTTCTGTATGCATACAAGGTACAAAGATACTCCTGGCATTTGGACCAGTGAGCAAGTCGAAGCTTGGAAACCAATCGTTGATGGGGTTCATCAGAAAGGAGGGATATTTTTCTGTCAGATCTGGCATGTAGGGAGAGTCTCTAGTTCCAGTATGTTTTCGACCTCTAATACAAATTGGTACTCAAAGCTAAATTTAATGGTAGTCTAGTCAACTTGCAAGAAAATTGGATTCAGAATTATCCATGAAGACTTCATGGCAACATTAGTCGTGTTTGTCACAAGATATTTGTGCGCTCATACTATTTCTGCTACAGTTTTTTAAATAAAAGTGCCATGATACCAACAAATGTTACTTGCTCCAATGCAGCTTTTCAGCCTAATGGGCAGGCTCCGATTTCAAGCACTGATAAGCCACTACAACCTCAAGTGAGATCCAATGGTGTAACTGTGAATACTTTCACACCTCCTAGACGCTTAGAGACCGATGAAATTCCTTTGGTCATCAATGATTTCAGGGTAGCTGCTAGAAATGCAATTGAAGCTGGTAAGCTCTCTTTTGCACACCAAATGTTTAGATTAGCATACAAAGAATGAACAAATGTTTATTTACTTTAGACCGAACTAGGATCAGTCAAAAATTAGCAAACACAGGTTCTTATGGAATATCTGTGAAAATGTTAGGCGACTAGTTCTGACTCCTGAATAATATTGAACTGTATGTAGGATTTGATGGTGTTGAAATCCATGGAGCTCACGGTTACTTGATTGATCAGTTTCTAAAGGATGGGGTCAACGATCGCACAGACAAATATGGTGGCAATTTAGAGAATCGTTGCCGGTTTGCACTAGAAGTAGTTCAAGCTGTAGTTGATGAAATTGGAGCTGACAAGGTCGGGATAAGGCTGTCACCTTTTGCTAGTTATTCGGAAGCACCGGACTCAAACCCAGAAGCTCTAGGCCTGTATATGGCAAATGCACTGAATAAATTTGGAATTCTCTATTGCCACATGGTGGAGCCACGGATGGTAAAAGTTGGGGAAAGATTTGAAACCCCCCACAATCTTCGTCCAATGAGGGATGCTTTCAAGGGAACATTTATTGCTGCCGGCGGCTACAATAGGGAGGAAGGAAATGACGCAATCTCCAGTGGGTATGCTGATTTGATTGCATATGGGCGCTTCTTTCTGTCCAATCCTGACTTGCCTCTGAGGTTTGAAGTTGATGCCCCCCTTAACAAGTACAACAGAGAGACATTTTACACCCCTGATCCAGTTATTGGATATACCGACTACCCATTTCTTTCGTCAGATGCGTAAATGTCCATTTTCATCAATTTCCAAAAAAAATGCCCATATTCAGCAAAGTCCTGTTTAGATTGAGTAGCTAGTTGTTGTACCAGTAATATCAGAGGAATAAATCATTGGTCTGGATGCCTCATTTCCATGTATATGGACAAAGGGGGTGTTTAGTTCCTCTCTAAAATCCCAAAACTTCCGTCACATTAATTTTGCGGCACATGTATGAAACATTAAATGTAGACGAAATTTTTGCATGTTTGCACAGTTTGCCTGTAAATCACGAGACGAATATTTTGAGTCTACTTAGGCTATAATTGGACACTTATTGCAAAAGATTCCTCGCTGCTACAGTGCCAAAATCCCAAAAATTTTGGGATCTAAACACCCCTAAAGAAATATGATAAGTGAATTGTGCCTCAAATCTTATAGTAGTAAAGAGATTGAAAAGCCAGCCTGGTTTACCAGCAACTACTATGATCCTGTTGTAGACACATGGGGCTTGCATGTTTCCTTCTTTTGCTTCCACGTGTGCCAATAGTAAATAGTTACTGCCTTACTAGCAAAGTCAACAAAAGGTATTGTATCTTAGTGAAATGTTATGGCAAAGTTCTTTCAGCAGTCTTTCAAATTCCACTAGTGATTGAGCTTATCAGAAAAGTAATTGCTTAAGTATGTATCAAAATTATTATCCATCTACGAAGTATAATTAATCTTATTGTTACTAAGGCCAGTCTCAATGGCAGTTTTAGTAGAGTTTCATTGTCATTAAATGAGCTGCCACATAAACACTTTTGATGATGTGGCAAGGTTTTAAAAAAGAGAGACAAGAAGTGAGTGTCATGGGGATGAAACTCTCTTGACACAGTTATCAACTCTTTTTGAGTCATGGAATTAAATAGAATGAAACTCTCCATTGAAAGTGGGAGTTTCATCCTAATTTCATTTCATTTTACATGGCATGGCAGTCTTGAAAACAACGCCATGAAACTCTCCACTGAGACTGGCCTAAAAAGATCAGGCTTATGGATCAAGACAACATTATTTCTTAGCTTCAATCGTAGATATCACTACCTAGAGTAGAATGTTGATGCTCCTCGTCTCAAAAAGTTACTATTTAATACATCAACACGGTTCTAACATGCATATTTGACACTAATCCATGCTGCCTAATATTTGTGTATATTGGCATGTAATAAAGAGGCGCCTTTGATAACTATTTATCTATAACGTTTCTAAAATCTATAGTAAAATTCATCACCGGTCCCTAAACTTGTATCGCTATGTATCTCGATCTCTAAACTCGTAAATCGACCGTTGAGGTTCTCAAACTTGTTCATCTAGTATGTCACCTTGGTCCCTAAATTTGTTCATCTATGTCATCCCAGTTCCTAAACTTGGAAAGTTATTCAGTTGTGTCATGACAGTTCCTAACTTGGTTTTTAGTCACATCTAGGTCAAAAAAAGTCGATCTAAAAACTCTATACAAAAATAATTTAGTTTTTTATATGAACTCGAATAAATATCAAAATTATAATCCTCGACACGATCTACACCTTTGTAATTGAATTTTTTTTGAATTAAAGTTGTTCAGGACCCCACAAAGTTTATAGATTTTGTAATTTAAAACTTAAAATTATCAAACAATCTTGAATATTGACATGATCTATATGAAATTTTTAATTCTCAATACGATCTATAACTTCGTAGTTGAAATTTTTTTAATTGAAGTCATTTAGTGTCCCAAAAGTTAATTTTAAAATTTCAAATCTAAAATCTGTAAACTTACAACAATATTTTAGTACCTGAAATAGTTTTAATTTAAAAACTTTTTAACTACAAAGTTGTAGATCGCGTCGAGCGCTACAATTTCGATATAAACTTGTCTTTTTTTCAAGTTCATATGAAAAAGTTATAAATTAGGATTTTATAGAGTTTCTATATCGTCGTGTTTTGACCCAGATGAGACTCAAAACCAAGTTTAGGTGCCTGGACGACACAACTGCATGAGTTTAAGGACCCAAATGGGTAATTTCCAAGTTTGAGGACATAAACTGTTGATTTGCAAGTTTAGCGACGAGAATAACACAGCCGGACAAGTTTAGAAACCAATGATAGACTTTACTTCAAAATCTAATGTATTCGTGATACTATGAAAGAAAAATTTTCAGACAAATCTTCACATATCATTTTTGTATGGCCAGTCCAAATATATCGTGCTATTGAGAGTCAAAGATTAGGAGTTTGATCGTATCTATTCAAAACATCACTTACTTTCAATCGAGGGAATAGTAAAAAAAAAAAAAGGCTGCATTATTAGTCCAAATTCCAAATGAAAATAAAAGCTATGTAATGGCTCATGCTTGTTGCATTCCCACTTTAGCATCTTGGAAGTGCTACAGTTTCTTGTGTTAATTTCGTGAAACTTTTAAGTGGTGCTAGTGCTATATTATAGCCTTATAGCTGCCACTCCCGTCCCATAAGATAATTTCTCCAAAAGTGCACTGCAGTCTGCAGGTGCACTAAAGCACACCATTAACTTGGATTTTGTTTGTTGGCGATCTGTCAAAAAGAATCTTTACGTATTCCTTACAATTTCTACTCACTCCGTCCCAAAATATAAGACATTTAAACAATTTTAAGATCAAACTAAGAATTTGGCAAAGACTAATGGGCTGTTTAGATATCTCGTTCAGCCTCGCCTAAGTTTGGTTCAGCAATACAACACAGAATCCTTGTTTTCGTTGCCAGCGCACCGGAGAGCTGGGTGAAGATCCAAACGCATCCTAAACTTGTCTTTCACTAATTTTTCAATAATTAGTTTTATTTCTAGTAATATATAATTTAAAAAGTCATGCATGCATGTCATTGATTTTGGCTACTAATTATATAGTTTTAAAAAGACATGTATTGATGGGGTTTGTTGAGTACCAAACATAGAGTCGATTAAACTCCAGATTAATGTCATGAAAGTGTGAATAACCCCCTGACTGTTCTAATCAGCCAGGGGCTTAGGGCTACACCTGTGTGTACGCTTGCATGTACACTCTGGCCCATTAGCGAATGGCTTGATGTGCCTCAGAAGGTCTGTTTTAAGAGAAGGCCTTAGCGCCTGAAAAATGAACCGAGAGGATAAGTCCTCGCCCGATTCACTTACACCAGGAGGCACGACCAGGCCAAAGTGATTATTAACCTTGGGAGGCGGCGGCCAACCAAGGGCCACAACCACAAGCACCTCCGAACAGCAAAGATTGAGTCAGCAGATCTCAACGTTGACGAAACCACCACCACAAGATGCCTCGATGTTGATGGGCACGTCGCCTACCACTGAAATAACGATGTCGTTAAATTCTAAGATAAATCCAGAAAAATATGAACACCAGTGTCAAGTCAAGACTTGAATCATAACGCAGATTCCACCATAAGACATTCAACTAAGAAATTCCCAGGATTTGCTGAGTGATTTATATGATTTCACTGTTGTGCCTCGATGCTGGGATTGATCACCTCGACTTACAACATATACTTGAAGATAATTGGTTCAGAATATAAGATCTAAAGCAATATTAAAGGGCTTATCAAAGGAGTGGTCCTGGTAAACTGCAATCATGGTCCACATGGAACCCTATAGTTTTTCTTTAGTTTGATAGTTTGGTCAATTAAAATTCTGTTTAGATGTGCGTGCTCAAATTTATTATATGTACGCCTGCTGAAAGCTTCTTATTAGCAATAAAAGGAGTGGTCCTAAGCAGATGGTGCATGTTATTGCTTTATTCTTTTAGTACTTCCCTAGTTGGGAATGTGCAAATGACAAGGTTCTGGCTGTTGAGTGAACTAATGCCTTCTCCTCAATTAAACAAAATTATAGTGCCAAACAGCAAACTGAAACCTGCTAAACAGCAGGTAGTTTGCTTGTTCAAGTCGGTCATGCCAAAAGAACAGGTTGTGCCTCTGACAGCTCCTTTTGATATTCTTTTAATTGGTGTTGGAGTTACATAGAAAGCAGAGGTCCAGAAGCCGAGTTTACAGACAAACAGGTGTTTTTTTCATTTAGAAATGTGTGTATGTAGTGGCACCTCAACAGCTAGGTGTGCACCTTTTCTATTTTGTGCTATTTAGAAATAAGTTTAGAACACACAGCTAGCTAATATTGTTTTCTGTAATTTGAATCAGACGGCAGGCATCAAGAATATATGAGCTTAGAAGAAAGGTAGTGCAGATTTTGAATCTTTATTAGTCTGACCTTTCAAAATAGAACAAATTCTTAACAATAAAGTGCAAATGTCTTTACATGGGATATATCCCTCACTAAATATTCAGTATGATCATCGACAACTTGGTTGTTTAGTTTGGGGCAGTACAGGTGACATGATTATTTTTTATTCATTTAGAAAGTAATTTTATGCCCTCTGAACCAGTTACCTAACTTGATGTCTGAAATTTCAAGCACACAACGGTTTCACAGTAGTTTTGGCTTCTTCCCTACAAGCAATGTCAGACTTCGTTGCCGTTATCAAAACAATATTTTCAGTTCAGGTACTCGGTGAAAAATGTCTAGTGTATTTGTATTTCTTTTGCCACTTTCTGGAAAGAGCATTGATGCAACAAGGAGGTACAAGAGTGTTTCCGAGTAATAACGGCTTGATCTTGAGAAAACTAATGAAGACTGCAAGAAACAGAGGGACATAAGTGGTATGATCTGCATACAAGGGTGACCAATCTTATGAGCCTTTTGTCCTTAGCTACAGAAGAGATAAGACATGAGTGTGGCAGGGGCCCTAGGTATCTCATACCTGTACGTGCAAATCCAGAACCTGTATGTGCAAAGGGTAATACGGTTAAGGGAGAAATACATGTATTTTAAATGGGAAAAGTCATTAAAAAGCTCAAATGTCATGTATAACGAAGTCATAACATTTCAAGTGTTATTTTAGCGAAGTTGATGTTTGGAGTTGATGTTTGGAGTCCTATAATAGCGAAGCCCATCATTTAGTCCCATAATAGCAATTTTCTCTATACAAAGTGGAAGGGCTGGCCTACCAGTTATTCTTTGTTCTCAGGAGTCAGGAGCGACAATAAAATGCTCACTTCCATGGTGGATCCAAGTCGCCATTTGCCACAAGTGCAAGAGGGAGGTCAAATTGCTCACAACAGTCTCAGAAGCTAGTCAAAACTAGTGGGAGGTTGTGTGCACAAACCTAGAAAAGAAAGGCTTGAAGATCGAATGGCTCGTGGTAAGGTTCAGATGAGGAGGATAGAAAACCCGGTGCACCGGCAGGTCACCTTCTGCAAGCGGCGAATGGGCCTACTGAAAAAAGCTAAGGAGTTATCTGTTCTATGTGATGCTGCTATCGGTGTCATCGTGATCTCCCCTCATGGCAAGATTTATGACTTAGCCACCAATGGGTCTGTATTTCTTTCATGTTTATTGATCCAAAACGTTACTGTGCATAGTGATCATTGTTAAACTTTGTTGATGTTAGGAACATGCAAGGTTTGATCGAGAGGTACAGGAGAACCTATTCAGAAATGCATGGTGAAAGTAGCAACCACAAGAAAACTCAGGTCAGCAACTGACAGTATGCATCAAGTCATGTGGCTCCGCAGTTTAGAACAATTAACAGAAAGATAGATTAAGGAGGAAACTTTTTCTTACCTGTCCTTGGAATTTGCTTATCGTGATGCTAACAGGACTTCATAAGCACTAACAATCATTCTGTACTCTGATATTCTCTTCGTTTGTTGCAGACAATACAACAAGAGATGTTAGCGTTAACACATGAAATTGAATTGCTTCAAAAGGGATTCAGGTAAAGTAACTGTATTTCATGTATACTGTAAAAAAAATCATAATCAACTCTGCATAGTGACTTGTTTTTTTTTATATATTAGAGTAAAATTTATTATCCTGCATGCTGAATGCTTTTGCAAACAATAGTGTGTATGGCATGCAGCGTCAGGAAAAGAATTGATAGCACAGAGGTTGGACAAGAGTAACACATGTTGCATGGTAGTTAGGCCGGTGGTAGTTGCAAACACTTTAACGAGTAATTAGCTTCCCCCCCCCCCCCCCCCCCCCCCATCCGTCTGCGAACGGGGGCTGCGCTACTCATGTTCCTAGTTGTGAACTCTCTTCTCACTTATTAATATAACACCGAGCAACCGGATCTTAAAAAAAAAACACATGTTGCATGGCATCTCTTCATAAATGTAGCCAGGAGAGCTGCTGTAAATTCATACAAAACCCACACCACTATACAGCTGCATAAACTTCAGAGAGGATGCAGCTTTATCTTCATAGCTATAATATTTAGGTTCCAACAACTTACTAGTATGAGCTGTTGGGTCATGTTGAACTACCAAGAATTCGCAAATCACAAGAAAGTGCCAAATTATTCTAGTGTTTGGTAAACAATTTTCTCGAAAACGCGTGAGAGTTGTGCATCATTATATTAAGAAGAATGAAAAGGGCTACAGCCCTAAAACACACACCATGCATGACAGATCTAAGCACATCCATGCAGGTACATGCATGGAGAGAATGGAGAGAATGATATAAACCACATGAACCTTGACGAGCTCCAAACCCTTGAAAATAATCTTGAAATGTGGGTAAATAACATTCGCTCCCAGAAGGTAAGGATTTATACGCTTCTTGATACCTACTCCCTCCATCCCAAAAAGAGTGTCGTTTTAGAATTTCACACGTGTTGTTTGACCATCCGTCTTATTCAAATAAATTTTATAAATATTATTTATTTTGTTATAACTTATTTTATTACTAAAGATACTTTAATAATGATTTATTTATTTTATAATTTGCATAAAAGTTTTGAATAAAATGAACAGTCAAACACGATGTTTGAAAGTAAAAAACACACTCATTTTTGGAACGGAGGGGGTACGGATGAAATATTTTCCAAAAAGAAAAATAGTATCTGCAATTTTGATGTGCTACTCTCATATGTTGAACAGATGCAGATCATGTCTAGGGAGATTGAGATGCTCAGGAACAAGGTTGGCTTCAGTATTTGTCGCTCTGTTCCTTCAACAAACTCAGGTTTAGCAATTTCCCTCACCAGTGGTTCTTTGTATTTCTGTTTTTCAGGAAGCCACACTGCAGGCTGTCAATGGCGTGCTTCAGGAAAGGGTACTGCAAATCTGCATGTCCTTTCTTTTAATATATATAAAGAACACTCTCTCTGAAAGATCACATTAGGATCTACCGATCTAGGAATGGACAATAGGCCTTCTGGCTGCCCCTTTATCTATACAACGGCTAGAGTGCCAAACATTGTTATGAACCATAGGTCATGGGTTAGTGCAGTCCAAAAAATAAGGCCCTCAAAAGTTGGGGGAGTCCCCAAGCAAAAAGTAGAGACCCTGTTTTGGGGACTTTTGCTGGAGATGCTCTTAGGGATGAACAATGCCAAGATAGCCAGAGGGAAGTGGCTGGCTTGGAGGGAAACTAGACTTTTGAGGAGACTTGGGAGTTGCTTGATTCTTGATTGAGACACTACCTCCCTTTATAATGACATGATTACTTGACCCCCTAGGTAATATCCAGCCAAATTCTAGCAAACCATACCTAGAAGGTAACAACATAAACAAACTATCCTAATTGATCTAATGTCTCTTATATAATCTTTATTTCTTGACGTGAAGGATATATGCGCTGGTCCTCTGGCCAACAACAGGTTAAGGGTTACATCACATTATGCGCTGACTCAATCTTGTGCATGCAGATAATCGAGCAGAATGGGATTCTGAATTTCAGCAACACGGTGATGACACAGCAAGCACCATTTAAGCTAACTATGGAGAGTAACTACTATTTGTAGGCAGCTGCCATCCTATGGATTTATACCTTCGGTTTCAAAACTGTATGGTGTTTCACTTTTGTTCCAATTCAAACTTCTTGACCAAGTTTGTAGAAAAATATATTACAGTCTACCGTACAAAATAAATGCACTATTGAGACACATTTAATGGTGGATTTTAAACTAATTTGAGTTGTTGATGTTGGTGCAAATTTCTACAAACTTGGTCAAGGTTTGGCTTAGGACAAACTAAACACAATGAGAGAGTAATTCATAAGCTCTGGCCCTACATCTTCGGGAAAATTAGTATTTGTGTCTATGCAAGCTCTGCATGTGTAAATAAACTACTTTTTAATATTGGATTATCTCTCTGTTCAATATGTTAGAACTTTGTGAATACAATGATGAAATTCGGCAGTCTGAGTTCGGGCTCAGATTCATTTCGAGTTTCTCAGCACTACATTTTTGCAACTATATATTTGTTTCAAAACAAATGAATCCACGAAGGCATAGAAACACATCTAGCAGATATCATTTTACTGATCCTTGAAAGACAAACATTGCTGTGCCTCATGTTGAACAGCATCTACTCTTCTGCTGCTCTTGCTGAATTGGCTGCCCTTTCATATGAACTATATTGGACGGCTTCCTCTCCAGGGCTGCCTGACTTCCTGCTTTACTGCAGATGAGACAAGGAATTTCCATCTCAGGATAATCCCTTTGAGTGAAACCAGAAAACGCTTTGCCATACCTTTTCTTAATTGCAGCAGACATTGCCAAGAACGCCTCCTCGACATTGATCGACTCTTTAGCACTCGTTTCGAGGAATGGGATGCCTATCTCTTCAGCATAAGCCTGCACTTATTTCAGTTGCTGATTTAGCTCAAGAAAGTTTAAAGAGGTCAACCATTGTTTGCTAAACTCTAGAGTATCGATGGATTTATAGGCTACTTGGAAGTTTTGACCTGTGCTACTGAAGTATCGACAGCCCTGCTCTCAGCCAGATCACATTTGTTGCCAACAAGAAGCTTGCATACACTGTCATTGGCATATCGGTCAATCTCGCTAAGCCACTGCTTCACGTTGTTGAAGCTCTCCATGTCTGTGATGTCATAAACAATCTGGGGACATTTGGGTAACGAAGATGCGTTCAATGAAATGCAGGTCTAAAATTTAGGAAATTTATTCGCAGGTTAAGCAACTTGTTATTTGTTTACAATTATCCCATGAGCTCCTCGGTAGTAGCTGCTTGTAATGGTCCTGAATCGCTCCTGCCCTGCCGTGTCCCACTGTTGAAACATCAAACATGTAGCATCAGTCCTCAGGTACCACTAATATCTGACCAAATTGGGTTTCTTTGAATAAAAAATCCTAAATGAAAGGATCAGAAACCAAAATGAATCAGCAGTGACGTGTTTAGTCTTTTGTTTTTCTTTCATGCCAGGAATTAGCCGATACATGTTGTTCAATATAGACTCACAGAGTTAGATCTGTACCCTTTATATCATCATTGATTGGCACAAGAACAAGAAATTGTCTATCTTTTCACGTTGACCTAAATGATTTTAGGCACTTCTACATCATGGGCCTTATGTCCCTATCATGCACCATGGTAGTTTGTGTTCTCGACCAAATTGAATCGGCTCCCAGAAAACAAAACCGTAGCCTGGATTGCGTCCAGATTTTTGTATGTGACTTCCGTGTAGCAAACAATGCCAACAAGTAACGTGTTCCATTGCTACCAAACACTGTCATAGAAGATGGTACTTGTACAAGTGTTGAGGAGACCACTTACAATCTGCAGCTTTATGGTCTTGCCCTCCACCTCGATCGTGCGGATTTTCTGCACAGTCAGAGCCAGGAAATGGGATGGTCAGTAGATCAAAGAACACCCCCAAATGCCCTGAAGTTCAGGTGGGAGAGGGGGAAAAAAGCACCAAGAATGCATGCAACATTCCACGAGGAACCAACTCACAAAGTCGACACCAATCGTGCTGATGTAGCTGTCCACATAGGAGTCGTCCTAGTTGAACACAAAGGGAAGAAAAAGGGGGTAAGAAGTCACCACAGAACCGTATGATCTACAGAGTAGCATAGCCTGCCCTGCAGCAAATGGAGGGCATCAATTGGCACTGCCTGACTCACAGCGAAACGGAGGAGGAAGCAGGACTTGCCCACCGAGGAATCACCGATCAAGAGAAGCTTGAACAGGTAATCGCTGTCAAGCAAACAGGACCAAAATTTTGAGAGAGGGAGAAAAATAGATAATAAGAGAGGAATGAAGAAAGGGGGAGGGACAAACTTACAATTCGTTGCTCATTGTTGCTCTTCCCACCTTCGACTTCGATTCCAAGAACAATGCCGAGGAAAGAGGAGTGAAGAATGAGAATGCTTCTACGAGGGGGAAAGGTGAGGAAGACTCGTGAGAGAACAGAGAAGATGCAAAACCACCGGGAAGTCGCCTCTGTTCTGTCACGCACCTCGAGAAACCGCAGGTGTAATACTAGTATAAACTAAAAGCAACCGGTCCGGTGATGCATCATGCATTTGTTTTTATGGAACTCCGCAGCGTCGTGTCGTCGTACTGCTCTCAATCAAGGCTTTTTTATGAGATGACAGGGATTCACGGGCGCGCCGCACCGGCCGCTCGCGGCACGTGCACACGCCCCTGGCCTGGCCTGCCAAAGACCATCACGAACTTGGTGCGTAGCGTAGCTTTCTGCTCTCCTAAAGTATTTGTACGAACTATGTTGCTTTCGGCTGGTAGAAAAAAAAAAGCATTGATTTTGTTTATTTTGGTTGACGTAGATTTGTTACGAGAGAAAAATATTTTATATAGCTAAAAAAATGTTGATTTTAACACTTAAAGCTCAAGTGAACAGGGAAGCGTGAGAAGCACAAGTGCAGCAACCAAAGTATATGTACAAACCACGCCTAATAGCATTGTACCAGCACATATGTAAGAAGTAAGATCACATGAAACATACAGTTAAGCTGTGGACGTCTGCTTTCTAGTCCTAGTTACTACTATTTGAGTACTGCTGGAATAAGTAAGCTAGTATCTCCTTATGGTTGCTCGACTGGAATCCAGTGTTAGGGTCAATCAGATATGGCACCTGCAACACCATGATTATTCGTGAGTTAGAAGTTACCCTTGCCACACCCTTTTTCTGTTGGCGAGGTAAAGTTATCCAGTGCAGTTAAACAGCCACGCTATGTTCCCCATGAATGAAGAAAATAAAAAGGAAGAGAGAAAAAATGCCTTGCTAAGTTAGATACCAAATTCAATTTGCAGGTATAACCAAATAATGGCCACGCTGATATACCAAAGAAAGCATATCTACAATAATACAGGTAGATAGGCAACATTTCTGAGTATCAGCTATTCAGATACTATCCTATCATGAAAATGGTCAGTTGATACTTCTCATGGTGTGCCATATAGCTACCGTTATTACCTGTTTAGAGCCCGACTTCCTTAGAAGCAAATTCGTCTTTGATGATCCCTCTCCAACGTTCTGAAGAACATAAGGAAGCTCCAATTCACAGAGAGCTTCTCGGACTATTCTTGCATACTGAACCCATAACATACCAAGGGAGAGGTCACCACCATAAGAAACAGATAATACAACTAACTTGTAGCATGATAACAATGAGAGCAGCGATTTCTCACAGAATTATTCTCATATGAGAAGAGCTCCAACTTCTCTGCAGGTACAGCACCAGCTTTGTTCCACAGTGTCATTCCTCTTCCAGCTCTAAGAAGAGTGGGCACCCATCCTGTGAAAATTGTACTGCAGAGAGATGGGGGGAGGGTTTGAAAATCATAGACATTGAAAAGAAATTTGTCCAGACCCGCCATAGAAAGCATTTTCATTTTACTCATCCCAGTAAGGCCAGTATCATACTTCCTTGGAAAATAGTTTCAACATCAAATATGAAGCATATCACCACAGTTACATAAGGTAGGTAACATTAGCTGCTCAAAACAATCAAAGCTGGATACCTCTCAAGAAGTCCAGGAGAAGGACTCTTTCCTTGTCCATACTGCCTGAACAGGTACTTCACAATATCTCCTGCACATCCAAGAGCATATTAGCATCCAAATTTATTATACCGTTAGAGTAGTGAACTTGCAGTGCACTATACAGACTTCCAGACAAGAACTAAATATTTTTTTATGATTAGACAAGAACTAAATCTGAACCTTATCTTATAGCTATGAAATACACTGTCTTTCTGACTGCAGACCAAAAAGTTTCAGACACAGTATCATGGAATTGTAGCAGATAGCAAACCAGAACACTGACTTGGATTCACTTCGAACCAAAAGAACTAATCTGAACTTACCACTTTCATACATTGAGATACCAGTACTAGTGTCAACAAGCAGTGGAAACCTGCGTACAGATACTACAGTTCAGCGACAGTAAGCAGTGTATCAGAAGATTTATGTTTATGGCTCTGTGCAGTAATGCCAACAATGTTTAATGAACAAACATATAATTCAGAAAGTTTCCAAGATATATTCACTTGAAGCATGGCCACATATATTAGTAAATAGTAATACTTAGCAGGTGAAGACATACTGCTCCTTCCCTCCAATTTTCTTGACCACATCCCTGTGCCTTAGTGACCCTTTTGGGCAAGGATAAACCTGAAACATTAGGAATAAAATTTGGTACCACTGCGATGACAGCATCAGAATGCTACATAAATAGCCAGCACTAACTACAATGTAAGTAGCGCCGGTACAGGTAAAATGGTTGCATTGTTGTCCTAAGTTACTAATTCCCAGTATCATGCTTCGATTGCAGAACTGAAGGAATATTGTAAGATGTAAGGTTGAGCACCTCTGCAGAAAGGTCAAGCTCGGTCATGGCCTCCCGAACTCTCCTACAGAAGGGACATGCCTCTTTGGAACAATAACAAGGGATTCAATCAGTACATTGCAGAAATCAGAAGTACCAACCGACGACCATAGGTAACAGAATATATTGTTTTATCCAAACTCATACAGTTGAAGAGTTGGCGTGCTTATTGCCGAATCGATGTTCTCCCCGCTGCCAGTAGCCACTTTTGATCCCCAAGGCAGTCTAGATAAACTTGAAATTGAAGATGTCGTGACCTGGGAACAAAAGTAGCCTCATGTACACAAAATCATGGAGGGCAAGCAAAAAGGAAGATTACCCTATAAAGAAACAACCAGCGTGGCCAGAAACAATCGCATTGTTAGTAGATGAACCAGAGTGAAAATGAAATGGAGACTAATGAATACGATGTCAGAAGCAGCAAATACATGAACTGGTCAGACGTTCCCCTTTTTTTTTCTAAATTTATTACGCAGTATACCATCTGATTCAGCATCCAATTTGGGTTCAGAACTCTGAATTCTAATCCAAGTTGTTAGTATTACTACTAGTTCAGGGGGTTCGTAACTGCTCAGCCACGAGATTTACCTCCACAACGTCGTTCCGTTGCCGCGAAGGATCGCCTCCCTGCCCACAAACTCACACAAAGCAACGCTGAGTGATAGCTATCCCACCCACACACACAAGCCGAACCAAGCCCTGAGTTGGGCAACCGACCAATCCGACACTGGCTAGTTACCCCGAGGAGTCTGAGGAGCGGGCACAGGAACGACAGGACGCTGCCGCTAGTCGTCGTCGAGGCGGTTTCAGTTCCGGCCGCCCCCGCGCTGGGACTGGGACTGGGAGGGCGCGCTCGGGCGAGGGTTCGGGCGCCGCGGCGAGTGGGAAGGTAAGCTCGACCCGGAGCGGGAGCGCGCTGCAGCGCTGCGGGAGGCAGGTGGAGATGGCGGTGGCCGGCGGAGTGTGCGAGCGGCGGCATGGCAGACAGCGCCTGGGAGGTGGGTGGTGGCCAGGGTGGGAGCCGGCGTGTGGTGGCCGTCGCGGGAGGCGGACGAGCGGTTCGGCTTGGGTTTCTGGGATCGAATGGGCTCTCTGTGGGCCGGGGCACTGAGTCGTCGTGGCACCGGCGCGATGATGGGCTTGTTTGGTCGCGAATAATCGCCGGCCCAGGATACCCGACAGCGGGCGGGCGAGACCACACGCCGTGGGGTGCCGCCCGTGCGACGGCGAGGCAGCAGCTGATCGGAGTTGAGAGAGACGTTCCGTCGGCGGCGCTGTCGGTTTCCGCCGCTTTCCGGGCGCGTACCCCCGCAAGTCCGAAATTTCGAGGATTGTGGTTTCATCTTCCACGTCCACTCCAGCACCATCTGAACCTTGTGTCCTTAGCCGCGTGCCCAACCAAACTTTTACCGATGACCTGACACAACAACTCGTCACGCGTCAGTCATCGTGTTAGATAATTAGACAATTTTATATTATTTTAATTCTATAAATTAACCTTATGATGATGACAAAAAAATTACTAATCATTAAGATTATAGCATCAATTATATTCATGATAAATATATATGCCAAATCATATACCATGTGAATCATATGAATATCAAAAACATATAAACATGATTCATATAGCATAATTAACCAGAACACAAAGCATGATATATATATCATAGAAGTAACACAAATATGACAGTAGAAACGAAATGACAGAACTGATGAAACAGACTTAAGACAGCATATGAAATAACAGAACAGAACAACTGAAACATATATACAGAGTATATATCCAGCAGGAACAGACATAAGAAAACTTATGAAATGACATGACAAAACTATTGATACAAAGCTTACGATAACATATGAAACAACAAGACAGAACTACTGAAACAAATAGACATGACATAAAACTTATAACAGAAACAGATAGACAGAACATGAAACTAGCAGAGACAGACATCAGGTAAGATATGAAACGATATGAAAGAACTACTGAAACAGACTCAGGATAGCAAACGAAACGATATGAAAGAACTACCGAAACAAGCAGGAACTGCAGAACGAAATACAGATTGAAGATGAAGGGATCATACCCTCCCATGCGCTCCGATGATCCGGATTCTTGTCCAACTTCCAGCGTCATACCTCCAGGAAGATGATGAAGTCCGCCCGCGAGAAGGATGAAGACGATGTCGCCGGCGACTCGAGGTAGAAGACGACGAACTGGCGGCGGTGATTTGGCAGTCGCGAAGACGCTCCCGAAAAACCTAATTGCCGATCCCCGTGCAAGGTCTCGAACGACAAGGGCTTCGGAGGCACCTGCCCTCTCGCTCCTCCGTGCGAGCGGAATTACGAGATGGGAATGACTTTTTTTGCTGCGAAATTGTGCATCTGCTGTTTCTCTCTCGCGTACCGAAGAGACGGGGTCTCCCTTTTATCCTTGCGCACGGAGGGAAGTGAAGGGTCACGCATGGCATTCAGGAGACGGGCATGTGAACGAGTTGAAACTCCTATCATCATTGTCACGTCTGCCTGCCTGCCTGACCTTTGAAATTCCAATCCGGTATAAATAATAATACTCATAATTACATACCATAAAGTGTATTGATTTATTGAATATATAAATGAGCTTGGTGCATAATAAATCCAACACATCGCGCTCAGGCTAGCTCTTTAATTCTCCTCCAAATCAAAATCATCAACAGCTGGCTGGCCAAAGCGACGGGTCGACCGTGCTGTTTATGTGAATGCGTATGGGACCAATATGCAATCATGACCGAACGTACAGTGCGTACGTGCACATCAATCAGCGGGCGCGGGCGCGGGCGCGCGGCTCGCTGTTGGTGCATCCCTTTCGTCATGGCTTGTAGCTGTCACTTGCGCGGGCGGTGCAACGACGATCTGGTGTGGCCTGGACACGGAGACGTGCGCGGAGCCGTACGTGGGCACACGAACGAGAGTATATACTAGATGCCAACCTATACTATCACCAGGTAGGAGTACTGCTACAGTGCTACAGTGCTGAGATCGACCGCGGATGGATGGCCACTTCTGATGCATGCATGGCGACTGTCGGCAAATCATAAACATATAGTACGAGTGACACAGTTGAAAGGCAAAAGGATCGAGGCAGCTAGCAGCGTCCAGAAAGCCATCTACAAGTCGATTTACTATTGTATCGGCGGCCATCGTCATCGTGCGTTGCACAACTCACCACTTGACTACTCGAGGTTGAGGGTGAGATCTTCGTCGTCGTCCGTGACCAGCAGAAGGGAGGGGGATGTCGCGACGATGAGGGTGCTACAGGAGAGCAAGTGCATACAGCATGTGTATCGCACGCACGCACAGCTGCACGAGTGCACGGTCCTTGTATATGCGCGCTGTAGTCATATAGCTAGCTAGCCTATATATAGGCTCTAGCTAGGTCTGCGTGCGGCTGATGATCCAGTTCTGCACTCTGCACACGTACGGTAGGCCAGCGCCGCACGCACCATCTATCAGACATGCCTCATCCAGGATCATCATCTCGTACAAGTACGACTACTACCTGTGTACAAGTCCAATATACCACGCACACGAACAACCAAATTATAAAAAGGTGCGTGTAGACGAGGAGCACGGACGACGTACCGATGGGTGACGATGGTGATGGGACTACAGTACGATCGATGCGCTAGCTAGCTCATGCGCGGCCGGCGGCCCTCCGGTGGATCCTTTCTTTGACCGGCCGGTCCGTCGTCCGTCACGTCCCAGTGGTACGCGCGCGCGCATGATTGATGATCCACCGGAATCAAGGCATGCAGCACGCGTCGTCAAGATAGATCGGCCAGCTTGTCACTCGGCACTCGTACTACGCGGCCGCGCGCGCTCCGATCGGTCCCGGCCACGCGCGCGCACGGGAGGGCCCGTACGAACGAGCGCGACGACGACGAACCACACCCACCGTGTACCGTCGTACGTACTGGGACCGCCCCCGGCCTGTGCCTGTTCCTGTGCGTGCCCAACGACGATGCCGCCGCGGTGCTTGCTGTTGCGGTAGTTGCTGCAGATAATCAGCACGGGCGCGGCTGGCTGGCGTACGTACGTCCTGCGCCCTATCTCCCCCCGGTCCCGGCTGGCGTACGTCCTGCGCCCTGCAGGCCCGGCGGCGGGGACGGGCCGTGCAGTGCAGTGCATGCATATGCGCGCCACCTCCACTAGGCGGAGGCGGACGCGGAAGGCGGAACGACTAGTCAAATCCGACCAGGGCCCGGCGCACGGAGCCAGAGCCGGGTGACGCAGCAGGCTCCCGCGGCCGCAAGCGCCGCTGCCGCCACCGTGTGTGGCTCTCTTTCGGCCGACATGCCCGGGGTTCGCGCGCGCGTACGGGCACCACAGCTCCAGCCAGCCTCCAGGGGTTTCGAAACGGATCGGAGCTACGAAACGGATCTTCTATGTTTTACTGGGATCTAGCTATGTGTTAAGACTAATGAGGTTGTCAACCTGTCATATTTACTTATACTATGATCTATGTTTCTAAGTGCTTATATTACCTAAGACTCTGTTAGTTGTCCAGGCTTGTCAAATTCCCTGGATCCGCCTATGATTATATGAAAACAACCATGGCTTGCGTTGAGATGTGACTAGCAAGCTAAGCATATTATCATTATGCACTCACGAATGGTTGGGTGTGTTGTGCTCCACCAAACGCAGATTACGGGAACAGGGACACAGCATGCATGCATGCAGCCGTAAAAGTCCATCCGACACTCCCTCATCTCGCAAGTTGCAACTACCCAGCCACCCACGCACACAATGATTGGCCTCTGATCCCTGTACGGCTGTGTACGAACAGTAGCCTAGATAATGCCAATTCACTCCGGGCTGGCACGTGTGGGGTTCGTGACCCTGATTTCCAGCACTGTTACGGTTCAGTTGTTAATTCATGATCATGACTCGATGCTCCTAGTTATTTTGACTACATATGGGTGTATTTGGAATCCTCGACTAGTGTGGACCGGTGTGGCCGGCGCGTACCACCAGCCAGGCCTGCCTCAGGCTGTGCAACTGAGGTTGGTTGTTTGGCTGAATGCAATAGGGGTTAGTTGAGTGTGAGACTGTGTTCGTTTGTATGTACAAATATGTATGATTATCCTACATAGCTTTACCACCACACCTTCTTCTTCCTCACACATTTCATTGAGCACATCATTGGCATGGCGCGACCTACTAAAACACAAGAAGGCACATGTGTTCCGTCCTTGACTCATTGCACGAGCATAGATGAGATAGCAGGAGCGCCTCCTCCCTATCACTGCCTTTGTCGCGAGAAGGGAGGGGGTGCTCGACAGGCTGGTGCTCTACAGAGGAGGAAGCGGCGGCAGGAGGGGCTCGGACGACTGATCCGCCATGGCCACCACCTCGAGAGCTCGGCACGTGTGGGATGGGGGCACGGGCACGAGGAGCACAAGCAGTGTAGGGAAAGAGTCAAGTGTGAGATAGGGAAGAAACATTCGGTTTCTTTATAGACAGACTCCCATGAGAACACGTGTCTCAAATTCTCTGGTACATTTTTTTTAAGGATGTGTAGTCATCTGCTCCCTTCTTTTTCTCTTTTTATTTCCTCACATCTCCTCATCGACATTGATTTCATCCTACTATTGGGGATGTCCTTAATCCTTATAGACGTAAAGGGAAATATTGGTACCAAATATACCATCATGATGGATTAGCTGTCCACCAGATGTAGCACCTAGGCTCAGGGCTGTCATTAGATCTCAGGGTCTAAGGGCGTCCCCAATAATTAGCTATTTGACTAACTATTATGACGTAGACATCTAAAAAGTAGGAGAGAGTAGTCACTAGCGACGAAGAAATAGCCTATCTATTTCATGTGGTTTAAGAATCTGAGAGGCAAACATGCAGGTCATCTGTGCAACAGATAATCAGATATATAAAATAATAGCTTTACTTTTGTCTTTTACGTCTATATTAGGTAGCTACGTAGCTACGTGGATGCCCTAAATTAAGTTTGGTTAGCGTGGCCCCGTTTGGCACGGCTTCACTTCACTAGTGAAGCCATTATTTTTGGCTCCGGCTCCATAAACAGCTCTATCGGTGGAGCTGGAGCTATTTTGGTAAATCGTTTGGCAAAATAGCTCCACGTATAGGGTTCCTCAAAATATGCTCTCACAGGGATGAGGTGAAGTCCAGGAGAAGCCACTATTTTTGGCTCCTTCGCATCCAACAGCTCTGTGAGAGCATGTTTTTAAGGGCTTCATCAGTGGAGCCATTTTATTTTACCCTGTTTGGCATAAAATGCCTCCAAATGGCTCATAAAGCCGCTGCAGAAGCCCTGCCAAACAGGGCAATTCCAGATGCAAATAGCCATAAAACTGCTGGCAGGTCTTTCCCGTGCCAACTTTTGGTGTTGCTCTGGACCCCGCCCAAGTGAACCAACAGAACATTTCCGTCTGCAGAGGTGTGGTAGCTAGGGTCGTAAGGGATAACTTCATAGTTCATACCTGTTGCTCGAACGCTTGCTGATTACACGGCAGTGCTGTGCATACTGCGGCTGCGCTGTTTAATTTATGGTCGCCGTCGCCCGTCGGTACGGAGTACGCATGGCACGGTACGGCCCAGTGGCATTCCGTACGCATGTGCTTGATCCGCGGTTCGGACGCGTGTCACATCTCCCCTGCGTGGGCCCCACACGGATACATGCCCTCCTTCCCCGATTCGGGGCTCGACTGGCCCCGTCCGTCTTCAACAAAAGATCCCAATTAATCATGATCCAGGGCATCCCCAATTCCCCACCCATATGACCATAATATATATGGCTCCATGCATGCTATAAAAGCTAGAGAGAGCCTGGACTTTCTGTGCCGTACAGTACGCCGCTCCAACCGTACGCCGCGCCTGCACTGCAGTCGTCAGTGTGCCTCGTTTCAGATCGAGCTAGATCTCGCTACTGTTCCTCGCCAGCTTGCTCCCCGTTGCCCTGTCCTGTCCAGGCTGTTTGACGACCCCATACCAAAATGGACCGGATGGGACCAGCGACCAAATTAAGCTACTAGCTCCAATTGCTTAGCTAATTAAGCTTGCAGATAGAGAAAGGTAGCAATATTATACATTTATACTCTCTCTAGATATTACTTGTGCATGCAGCCTCTCTCTAGATATACGCACAATGCAGCGATTTGGCAACATGCGTTCAACGCTGATAATTTGGTGAGTATGGTACATGCGCGCGTGTTTATTTACCACAGCTCTAGCTAAGCAATTGGAGTGCGTCATTTCCACTACTGTAGACGCTCATTATCTATTCTCCTTGTGAAATAATGGGGCAAGGCTGATTGATAGTCCACATATATATACTACTTACAGTTACAGTGCTAACACTAACACTAATACTACCTCAAAAATGGTTTGCAAGTGCCAGCCCCATTTCACTGTAAGGGGGATTAAATCACGAGCACCTCTTACAGTGGATTGGCCGGGCCCAGGAAACCAACCTCTCTTACAAATGATTTGTAAGGGCGGTTCGTGAACCAACCCCCTTTACAAATGGATTTGTAAGGGCGGACTGGTGATCCAATCTCCCTTAAAAATGACCTGATTTTTAAGGGCGGTTGGTGATCCAACCGCCCTTAGAAATCCATTTGTAAGGGGGCTAGATCACCAACCGCTCTTACAAATGATTTGTAAGAGGCACTGGTATTTGAACCGCCCTTACAAATGCCGACTTGCATAAAACACTAGACTCACCTTCTTCCTCCTCGGGCCAGTCACTCTAGCTCGCAGAAAAAGGCTGGGAGGCCTTGGGCTCCTCCCAAAAAATTGCTCTACTAAAGGAGGGAGGTTTTCAACATAATTTTTTTGTTGGAGAGCTTCTAGAAGGTAAGAAAGTGTTATTCTCACCCTTTAATTAAAGTTTCAATGGTTGGTTAGTGGGAAAATTAGAGTCTTGTTTTCTCTCTCTTCCATGGTGCTTGAGCTTTGTGTAGAGTAAATTAGAGCTTAGTAAGGAAGCTATTAGTGTTGATTAGTTGTAGAAATTAGCTCACACCCTTTATTAGTTGGTCTTGCATGATTTTTTTGAGATTATTACACCCTAGTTTCATGCATGGAGAAATCTATTTTTAGATCTAGGGTTACAAGTTTTTTTTATTTTGTGATTTATGTTTCATGAATTTGAAATAGGGTTGCCATGAAAGGTAGTGGGTAAAATAATAAATGTTGGTAATTGTTCTCTTTGGAATCATATATTTTTAACATTTAATATATATATATATTGTCTTTACAAATATTTATGTATTAATAGGAAATCAATTAATTATCCTCCACCATAGAATTTTACAATTATTCTCAAGTAATTAATTATTAATTTGTTTCCTTTGGTGGAGAACTTGTAGAAGGTAATTTTTACCATTTAATGGTTTGTTAGCGAGTAAATTAGAGCTTTGCATAGACAAATGAGCTTTGTATAGAGCTAATTAAACCCTGGTTTCGAAGCTATTTGTATAGATTAGTTAGAGAAATGAGCTCACATCCTTTATTTAGTCACTCTTGCTTGATTTTAGTGGAGATTACCCTAGTTTCATGTATGTTTCATGTATTAATTTGATTCATTTCATGTATTTTTTATCGTTTTATTTTTAAAAGATGGAGTACAAGAACTCTTGGATGTATGGTTGGTCAAGGATTGATGAAGGTTTCCGTGATGAGGTGGACAAATTTATTGAAGCCGCACAAAAGCATGCATCAACGTTGACATATAATAGGGATACAATCATTTGTCCCTGCAAAGATTGCAAGAACCGTATGGCATTTGCAGATGTGGATACCATCAAATCACACCTGGTTATGCGAGGATTTGTTCCAAACTACGCAGTGTGGATTCATCATGGTGAGACAATTGTTGTTGATGACGACAATAATGCTCAAGGACTTGATGCCGAAACCCTGAAGCATCTGAACCAATACGACAACGATGAAGACATGTTCTATGACTGTGGCAATGAACAAGGTGCTGACGATGCTGGTGGCGGTGACGGCACTGATGGTGGAGCACGTGAGGGGGATGGAGATGACGGTGACAATTTGGAGGACATGCTTCGGGCCTTGGGACCAGAAATATTACTACAAAAGAAAGGTCTAGAAAATCTAGAGAGGGTGAAAAAAGCATCAAAGGAAACTGTGTATGGTGTTGAGAAGGGTTGTCCGACACACTGGACACTACTTCGTTTTGTGCTTGAGTTACTCATCCTGAAGGCTAAGTACGGCTGGTCCGACTGCAGTTTTGATGATCTGTTGCATGTCCTATCATTGGTGCTTCCACTGCCAAACTTAGTTCCTGCCGACACATACTATGCGAAGAAGGTTATAAGTCCATTGACAATGGGTGTTGAAAAAATCCATGCCCAAACCACTGTATCCTTTTTCGTGGTGATACGTTCAAAGATCTGGACAAATGTCCTCGGTGTGGGGCCAGCCGGTACAAGGACAATGACCTTTTACAGTGGCGGAGAAGCCTCCACGGGGAACAAGAGGAATAAAAAGGGCACGAAAAAGGCGGTACAAGAATCTCAACCCCCAGAGGACACTCCATTGGGCAACGATACAAAGAAGAGAAAAGTTCCTGCCTTGGTAATGTGGTACCTGCCAGTGACCGACCGCTTGAGACGTATCTTCCTGAACCCTAAGGAAGCCGCACTCATGCCATGGTGGGACGATGAGCGCAAGGTCGATGACGATGTGATCGCACACCCGGCGGATGGTAGTCAGTGGCAAGACTTTGATGAGAACAACAAACTATTCAGCTCAAACCCAAGGAATGTACGTTTCGCCTTGAGCACCGATGGAATGAATCCCTTCAATGAGAGGATGACTGACCACAGCACTTGGCCAGTGATCCTGACCATGTACAACATCCCGACGTGGTTGTGTCAGAAGAGAAAATACCTTTTCCTCAGCGTTCTTGTTTCTGGCCCTAAACAACCAGGCATTGATATAGACGTGTTCCTCAAGCCTGTGATGCAAGAATTTGAGAAACTATGGAGGAATGGGGAGCCGATGTACGATGCATTTCAACAGGAGGACTTCACATTAAGAGCAATAATATTTGTGACTATCAACGATCACCCCGCGCTGTTTGCCATGTCTGGACAGATCAAAGGCAAGATGGGATGCTTTGTCTGTTTGGATGATACTAAATCGGTGTTCCTAGATGGATCCAAGAAGGTTGTTTACATAAGGAACCGCCGCTTCTTAAAGATGGGTCCCAAGTACCGCAACAAATTGTACTTATGATACTATGGCAACATTGAGGAGGATGAACCCCCTCCGGAGAGACATCATAATGGACAATATGTGTACAAAATGGTGAAAACCATACACATCGTCTATGGAAAGAAGAATCCAGATGGAACGATCAGAGATAGAAGCACACCTCCTATCGAAGGCGTACCCTTTAAGAAACAATCGATCTTCTTTCAGTATCTACCTTATTGGCCAGAATTGGCGGTCCCCCATGCCATTGATGCTATGCACGTCCAGAAGAATGTCCTTTGAGAGTCTCATCGGTACCTTGATGGACACAGCGAAGTCAAAGGATGGTCTGAAAGCACGGAGGGACATGGAGCAGCTAAACGTGATGCCAGAGCTTCACCCAGTACTTCAAGAGAATGGAAAATACACCCTGCCCACGGCTAGCTACAACCTAGACATAGAAGAGAGGAGAGCTTTACTCACATCCGTGAGGGGGATCAAAGTCTCGACTGGGTTTTCGGCGAACCCGAAGAAGCTAGTGTCGATGAAGGACCTGTCATTTCGCTACTGCAAGGCTCATGATTGTCATATGATGCTGACAGTGTACCTACCAATTGTCATCAGGGTTATAAAGCCAGAGTTCCTAAAGATAGCCATCACCCGCATGTGCTACTTCTTTTCAAAGATCTCACAAAAGACGTTTCGTAGGAAAGAGCTGAGAGACCTACATGATTTCATGGTGGAGACCCAAAACCAACTTGAGATGTGCTTACCTCCTGCTATTTTCGATATAATGGTACATCTCATGATTCACATGGTTCATCAGATAGAGGCGCTGGGCCCTTGCTACTTGCATGAAATGTGGTCCTACGAGCGGTTCATGTCGATCCTAAGCCGATACGTGCATAACAGAGCATACCTAGAGGGATCCATGATAGAGGGTTACAGTACAGAAGAAGTCATCGAGTGCTGTCAAGAGTACCTAAAAGTACAGAGAGGGATTGGTAATCCTGATTCTCGTCACAAAGGTAGGCTGGCTGGAAAGGGGACTAGTGGTAGAAAAATATTCATCGACTACGAATACGAAGAAGTCAGTAAGGCGCATTGTTGTGTTTTGCAGAGCACAAAATTGATGCAACGGTACGTTGACGAACACATGGCTCTCATTAAGGAGGAGAGAAACGGTCGTTCAAATGATTGGGTCATGAAACAGCATAGGCGACGCCTGACTGAATGGTTGAGGGACCAGTACCACCTGGAGAAAGTGAAGATTCTATTACCATCAGTACGTTGGCAAAGGGGCCATCAAGACAAGTGACATCTTGGAATGCTTATGACATCAACGGGTACACATTCTATACCCACACAAAGGATAGTAAAAGTGTGAACCAAAATAGCGGCGTTCGAGTAGAGGCTCTCGATGGACTGGGGCGAAAGGTCCTGTTCTTTGGCATAATAGAAGATATATGGGAGCTTGACTATGGAAGAAATCTAAAAGTGCCCGTGTTTCGATGCCACTGGATCAAGCAACATAAAGTCAATGAGATCGGGTTGAGAGTCGTGGACCTCCAGAATGTTGGCTACCAAGATGACCCTTGGGTACTCGCTTCACGTGTTGCACAAGTTTTCTATATCCCCGACCCGCTAAGTAACCTCCCCCCGAAGAAGAGGACTAAGCATGTGGTTGCCTCCGGGAAACAACACATTATCGGAGTTGATGGCGTGGACGATGTTGGAGCTTACAATGACTACGCTGAGATGCCGCTATATACAGACTTTAGTAGCAAGATTAGTGCAGTGGAAAGGAACCTACCCAAAGACATACTACCATGGAAACGAAAAAATGCCAAGGGGAAAGTTGTTGGGGCCTAGCTAGTTTGTGTAAGTGTGTGAGACTACATTTGTGTAGTTGTATGTGTATGAGACTACGTTTATGTATGTATGTGAGACTACGTTTTTAAGTTGGGAACATTTATTGTTTCAAAAACTGCACTGACTATTAGAAATCAGCTCTTTGGCGCGCACACACAGTCACAAGCAGTAGCACAAAGAACACAGAGAAGTAGAGAGGAAGATGGTTGTGCATTGCTTTCTTTCACAGTTGCTCAGCCCTTTGAAATTCTCCTCTCCTCTTATTAATTTAGCCACCTCCAGAGTCATATGTTCATATTACTTTTTGACTCTGGCTTTACAACAC
This sequence comes from Eremochloa ophiuroides, assembly GCA_038502445.1. Classification (NCBI taxonomy): domain Eukaryota; kingdom Viridiplantae; phylum Streptophyta; class Magnoliopsida; order Poales; family Poaceae; genus Eremochloa; species Eremochloa ophiuroides. The sequence goes on along the minus strand of JAHLJS010000009.1, from coordinate 42,298,702 downwards.
TGACAAGTTCGTAAATAAAAAGAAATATTTATACAATTAATTCTAGAAGTTAATTGTAGAATAGCTCACAACATTTATACACTGGTTTGGTCCAGCGGAGGAGTAGGCAAGCTGTTTTCTAGTGGTACTATAGGGGCGGGTCATTTTTCACCCGCTCTTACAAATCGCCCTGGGTATATAGCTCTGCCGTCTCTCCGAGCGACTCATTTGGGGACGCGAATTTTTTTTTGGCGCCGTTAGGCTGCCAAAATCGCCCGCCACCGCCGCCGCCGCCGGTGCCCATGCACTCCTCCGGCTACGCCGGTGCCCGTGCCCTCATTCTTGGGATCCCTAACCACGCCGGCACTCCACTGCAGGCCGCCCGCTCGAAACCCTAGCCGTCCGCCGGGCCAGAGCTCCTCGCGCGGACTGCCCGCCCGCGACCTCGTGGCCTGCTTCCACGACCCCGGCGAGCCCGGGGAACTCCGTCCGTTCGCGAGCCTGGCCAGTAAGGCTGGTGGTGATGCTCCGTCCGTCCGTGAGCCCAGGCATTCCAGTCCACACGAGCCCGGTGTTCCCAATCGAGCTCGGTGACCTTCCGTCCGTCCGCGAGCCCAGGCACTCCGTCCGCTCGAACCCCAGCTGCCCCCCGTCCGCGACCTCTCTCCTTGCTCCTCCAAAGGTACCGCACCCTGTTTAAAATAGCGGGCTATAAGCTCCAGCTATAGCGCCGCTATAGCTATAGGAAGGACTTACCGCTAAGCTATTCGTATTTCCGCTATAGCACCGTTATTTACAGCTACTTACCGCTATTACCGCTATAGCGCCGCTATTTACCGCTATTTCATATTTCATTTACTACTAATTTGACATTTTGGACAATTAAATTTTTATGAATCATGTTATAATGTCATATTGGTATCTGGTAATATTATCTAGACTTGTAGAACCTTAGAAATGTATTTGTGTTTATCAAATATCATATTTGTCTTGTTTTACCATCAATTATTGGTCTTTTTTTCATAATTTTCTTATAAACCGCTATCTCGCATAGCTTCGCTATAGCTCCGCTATAGCTTTATAGCCTTTTAGAAAAAAGATGTCGCTATTTGTCATAGCCCGCTATTTAAAACTATGGTACCGCATCCCCTCCCCCTCCTCTCCTCTCTCAATTTGGAATGTCTCAGGCTGGTTACCGCACAAGGCTTGTTCTAATTTCCATTGTTAAATCTCCAGTGAGTACTGGCTGCATGCAGTGATGTCTTAACAATTTTCCCTTTGCAGCACCTTCCGAATTAAATATTTGCTTACTTCACTCTACTGCTATACAGACATGTCTTGTTCTACTGGACTTTGTTTAATGCCAACAAGCCTAAATTGCTCAAATGCTATACAGAAATATTTGCTTACTGACGATACTAGTACTAGTTTCAGGCAACAACAAAGCAATATATTCAGTTTCAGGCAACAATGCAAAGTAATTTGATGTAGCAGGAGCGGAGTTTATATATATAATGTATATATTAGTAGTAGCTGCTGAGGATTAGGGAATCATTGGCGAGGGCGCCGATGATCCAGTAGATGAGGCAACCTGATGCCTACCTGTATATGGATTCCTAATAGTGTGCTTTAACTATGAATCAGGTTACTTCAGTTATTAGCTTGTTTACTACTCAAGCATGGTTAAGACCTGTCCTAAGCTTTCCAATTGTCGTATAAGCAGAGTCAGCTCTCTGCCCATTACTAAATACTAATGGTAGTCTCTTGATGTATATGCTATTTTGAGCACTCTGCTTGTTAAATACCTCTATGATTTGGTGATAGATTGTGTTAACATCCTGCCTGTAGCCTGTAGGTCTTTATATGAGTCTCAGGCATCAAATTGCAGTGCTAATTGCCACAAATTCAGTTTTAGTATGAAGTTATTGGCTATGCAACAAGCTATTTGTTGTTCTCTGTCCATTAAGTTATACAATTGGGTCAGTAGGTTGCCCCATCAGATTATCTGTTTTTCCCCTATCAGTAGTTTCAACATGCTTAGCTCAGATTACCTTGCTGCTCACCATGTTTAATTAATTGCATATGAGCATGAATTGCAGAACTTCTTAGTACATGAAAAAATAATCTTCTCACAACAACATTCACTACCATTACTTAATAATCTTCTCATTTTAAGTTTTTGAAAACCTGATGCCTGCCTGTATCCAATGTTTTGTGGCAGGGGCAGGCACCAGCTGATTTGTTTGGCCTAGTCCTACTACTATTCTTCTCCTCTCCTCTCCTACTACTTCTATGTTTGCAGCAGCTGTTTTTTTACATCTTCTCTCTATGTTTTGGTAAACAGCTGTTGTGTTTTTGCCTACTACTACTACTCCTTTATCCTCTCTTCTCTCTACTACTACTACTCTCTGTACTGTTTTTTAAACCTTTCCCTTTCCTCACCTCTCCTTCCTACTACTCTACTAGTACTACTACTGTTTTTTTTTCCAAACTCTCCCCTCTCCTTCCCTCTCCTTTCCTCTCCTCTCCGTTTTTTGCCGGTGATGAAATTGTCAAAGTCCATTCATTTTATGGAAATATGAGCTGATGATCAAATACTTGTGAGGAACTTGGCACCATTACCAACCTCCCTTACATTATCTTCTCTCCTCTCTTCTATGCTATGATGCCTTTATGCTCCAAGTTTATGATCAAATGATGATTGACATGTTTCTGAGGCGTTTTTTAAACCTTTCCCTTTCCTCACCTCTCCTTCCTACTACTCTACTAGTACTACTACTCTACTGTACTCTACTGTACTACTGCTCTACTGTACTCTACTGTACTACTACTACTAATCTTGAGCCTTTTGATTTCTTCCATCTATTAGAACAAAGCACGAAATGTCAAGGAAAGCAGACAGTGCAGCTTGAGACCCCAGAAATTCTGATCCGTCACCCCATGAAGGGCAAGAGCACGAGGACCAGCTTACTAGGGAGAAGTTTGACAACGAGTTAGAAAATGATCTAGAAGTGTTGCTTACTCAAGAGGAGCTTCACGAGGAGCAAGGGGGGTAGAGAGAAGAGGAGGAGAGGCTGATGAAGGCGAAGAAGGAGAAGATGATAGCGAGAGCTCATCCTCGGGATATGAAAGTCCCGAGGATCCTCACCCACAGCCACCCAGACGGAGGCCTAGGGAGGACGAGTTGGACCTGGATTTTGACCCGAATGAGGAGGTACGGATGCAGCCTTTCTAGCCTGTAAAATTTCCTGTGGCTTTGGCTGTATTACCTCTGCTAACGCTTTTTGACCTGTCATATATGCAGGTCCCTGCAAAACCTCCGAAAAGACGACGTCGGCGTCCGGCACGTTATGCCGAACAAGACGGAGTAGTAGGGGAAAGGAGGGCAGAGGCAACAGCCACAGACACTGACAATGGGGCCTCTGCTCCAGAGCCCTCGGCTACCGAACCAAAGAGGGGTCGAGGGAAAAGAATGGCGAACCAATATCCAAAGAAGGGGGTATGTTATGTGATAACACGCGTTGGAGAAGAAGGGCAGATCCTTGAGCCAACGGAGTACATCAGCCGATTTCGTAATGCGATCGGGGCAGTAGTAAGAGATCAACTGAACCTAGCAATCCATTTCAGGAGTGGCAAACATGGCGTACCTGAGGACGAAAAGAAAAGGCTATGGGATGAATGGCTGATGGGCACTTTCAGGTTACCGGAGGGAAAGCATGAACTGGTAAAAAAACATGCATACAAGATAATGGGCGACGCCTTCCAACGTTGGAGGTCGGATCTAAACAAGAGGTTTATCCAAAAGGGGAAAACTCCTTTCCATGAGTTTGGCAACATAACTCATAATCAATGGGCACAGCTCGTGGCTGAGAAGACTTCACCCAAAGCATTGGCCCTCAGTAAACGTAATAGCAAGCTGGCGAAGAGGAACAAACACCACCCTCGCCTAGGCCCGGGTGGCTACCACGCCAAGCAAGGCGTGTTCAGGAAGCTGGACGAAGCGGCCGAAGCTACCGGGGATCCAAAGAGACAGAAAGTGAAGAATTTGAGGCCACGTTTGAAGCAATGGATATATGCGAGGAGTGTGAATTCCTCAGACCTCAAGTTTGCTGAGCCGGAGACCGAAAAGGCAGTATCAAGGATACTGAAATTGTCTGAAGACATGGAGAAGGGCACATTCACTCCTTCCAGAGAGAGGGACGAGCTAAGCCTTGGCTTGGGAAACCCCGAGCACCCAGGGCGCACTAGGGGCCTAGGGAAACGGACAACATGGAAGCAAGGATTCCTAGAGGACAACAACATGTACAAGAAACATGGCAGAGACCGAGAGTCCAGTCTTGAGCTCCAAGTGAAGGCTCTAGTTGCGAAGGCGCTTTCAGAGTAAGGTGTGAATACGGAGCCACGGACGCTAATAGGGGCCGCCGGGAGAACTGGCTATAATTGGCAGCCCTCCAGATGTTCCCAGCAGCCAAGGTTCCAATGCAACCTCAACCGTCATCGATCACATACGGGAGCCAACTAGTTGCACCCTACTGGTTCCCATGGGCAGGGGAAACACATTTGTTGAGGTGGCAATGGGTGTGGCACATCCTCCGGGTGGCATCTGGCACCACCATGACATCCCGCAGGACTACACTAGGGTCGAGGTGCATACCGTGAAGCCTGAGTTCATGACGTGGAAGATAGAACACCCAACTCTTGAGGGGCTCCGTGAGCTTGGAGCAGTCATGAAACAGTTCATCCTCTGGCACAAAAACGACATTGTGTTGAATGTTTCTTCGCCAACTCCGAGTGATGTACATCTGGAGCGAGCTGATCAGGACGGGGCCGTGTATTCACCGGCCCGTGGCGACCACACGCCTGAGGTGCCACATTCTTCCCTGACTTCTAGTTACCACGTGCCTGACGAGCCACAGACTTCTCCAGCTCGTCAAAGCGAGCAAGGGCATGATGAGATGCCACAACACACTCTGGCTCGTCCTACCGAGGGACAAGGGCATGATGAGATGCCACAACACTCTCCAGCTCATCGTACTGAGCAAGGGCATGATGTGATGCCACAACATTCTCCAACTAGTCATATCGAGCAAGGGCATGATGTGATGCTGCAGTCTTGTCCAACCGAGCAAGGGCCTAAACAAGGTCTGCCTTCTGAAAAAGAAGTTGAGCACGCGCCTGTATTAGAGGCCCGAAAGAAGATTCCCATCCATACGAGGCCAATGTTTGAGGCGATGGAAGACGTCCCTTTGATAGACAAGTGGTTTGCTCGTGACCAGTACAAGCCTGAGAACCAAGTGAAAGAACTCTATGCACGTCATGCTGAGCCGCCCGACACTAGCAAACTCCACCAACCGGTAAATAAGTATCCACGTGTTGAGGACATCACGTGGACAAATGATTGCCCGAAGAAATATGTAAGAGGCAAACACTTCCTACCAAACCAAATCATGCAGCGCATGCCAGCTGGAATGAGAAAGTTCCATGATTGGTACTTGCGTGCTGAGTCGACGAGACTAAACAAAATTAAAGCTGTCTTCACTGAAGGCACGTTTGGAGGCCCAGCTGGGAAAATATTATTTGACTTCCAAGACATGCAGGAATGCTTTTACCTCGGAATGATGGAAATGAGTCTAGTTCGCCTGTGGTGCCTGTAAGTCCTTGCCCTCTCGATATGATATGAATGAAATATGTGGATTTTGTTGTAACTAACCCACATTGTGATTTGCAGAATGCAAACACAAATTGTGAAGAAGATATCAAGTCTAAAAGCCCCAAGTACTGGGAAATGGATTGCGAAGAACTAAAAGGAGGAGAGACCGTTGAGGAGAAAGAGAAAATCCGGAGAGATAAGATGTACAAAGAGAGCACTAAGGTTGCGGCACGGATTGCCCGATTTCTTAAGGATCTCCAGCATTACGAAATGATATGGTTACCATACCACTTCGGGTAAGTTCGACTCTATACTTAAATAAAGCATTGTTCGATATATTTAGTTTGATGCAAAAGGGCTTATATTGTTTCTTCAATGATTAAATTCATGCAGGAACCACTGGATTCTTATAGGGATCAATGTTGGGATGAGCATGGCAGTTGTCTATGACTCAGCAGATTATGCGCCAGAGACATACAAGGACTTCATAGCGATTTGCAAGACGTACATATCGACAATAATCCTCATTAGCTTATATTAGTTTGTATATATACTTGTAAACTTTACTTTTTTATACTAACAAGTTGCATTTGCTAAAACCATTCGTTCAGGGCATTCATGCACTATGTGAATCAACATAAAGGAAGGCTTGATCCAAAAAGGAAAGGCAAGTTGGCTATCAAAACTCTATGTCCGGTATGTGTAACTTACATCGGTACACTCCATTATGTGCTTTGTCAATAGCATTACTTAACATTTTCATATGCGAAACACACAGTGTCTCAAGCAGAGGCCTGGGAGTCTACATTGTGGATACTACATATGTTGTATGATGAGTAACACTAGTGCCTACAGGAGACACCCCAATCTGGTTAGTTTGACACTTTCTTAGCTAATTGGCTATGCAATAAGCTAATTGCTGTTCTCTGTCCATTAAGTTATACAGTTGGGTCAGTAGATTGCATCCAAGGTATACTTGTTGGTATGCCTTTATTTGCCAAGCCTGGTAGCACTAAAGGCATGTAACAAAGACCTTGCTTGTAAACTAGAATACAAAGTAACTTAAGTGTAAAGGATACTAGTTGATGGAATATTTTTTAATTCTCACCGAACTCCTTATGTTTGAAGTGTAATGTGACATCTTTTACTAAGGTGCTTGGAATTATTAAGTGTCTTGACTTATATTTCATAGTGTCTCTAAAAATATAATTCAGGTTACCTGAATACTTATTTAGCTACTTTGTGTAATTTGTTCCTGTTTAACAAATCAATATCTAAAGTCCAATTTTGTTGTTAGTGTATTTGGCAATCATAACTCCCATCAGATTATCTGTTTTTCCCCTATCAGTACTTTCAACATACTTAGCTCTGTAGCTCATATGGTTAACTGCTATTTAGTAACTATATAAATGCAACAAAAACCATGAACACACCTTTTCTGTATTTGAAGAAATAGTAAAAGAGATTCTCAGAGGATGGAAGAAAAGAGTGACTTGTTTAATTACCTTGCTGGTTAATGCTGCTCACCTGATCCTTAAGATGAGACTGTACTTTGTGAATGTCTGAAACTGAAACTGAAAGCCATTCACTTGATCCACGGAAATTTCAGGTTCACTAGAGATGCAAGTGTTTCCCAGTATTACCATTTTATGCTTATGTATTTCACACACTATGAATCAGTTTACTAAATACTAGACCTAAACTTGTTCTCTTGTAGTGGAAAGAAGAGAAAGACCAGAAAAGGAACGTATACAAGGATGATGAACTCTTGGAGCTCGTCGGCGACCTTTGCGGCTTCATCATGAACGAGGTTATTGATTGCAGAGGCACCTATCATGATCGATCTTCCGAGTTAGGTTGTAATCCTTTGTACCAACACCTCCGTGAGACTCATAGGTTAGCTCTAGGCTCTTGAAAACAATCTGGAATGGTTAGGACTTATGTAACTTTTGAACTTGTGATGGATTGGACTTGTGGACTATTTGAACTTATGAATTATGGCTATGTAATGTCGTAATGATGGACTTTGTGAATTGGACTTTTGAACTTGTGAATTATGGCTTGGACTTGTGGTTTATATCGGGCTTGTGTGTTTGTGGATGAATATATGTATATATGTTGTGGTCAGATTTGGATTTGAAATTTAATTTTTTTACCTGAAAATCAACTGTAGGGGCGATTGGTTCTGCAACCCCTCTTACAAATACATTTGTAAGGGGGGTTGGTGATCCAACCGCCCCATTTATAAGGGGGGTTAAAAACGCCAACCGGGCGGCTTATCCCAACCGCCCTTACAGTGGGATAATTTGTAAAGACCATCTGATAAGGGCGGTTGTAGCACCCGCCCTTACAGTGGCCTGCTGCAGTAGTGGTACAGTACACGAGTATGTGTCTTCGTCCAACAGCGCGCTCAACTGCATGGCTCCCCAAGCTAGATCGATTGGTATACACTGTACACGAACCAACAGCTATGAGGCGTCCACAGCAACTGCACGCGCACAGTGCTGCCAGGACGAGAGCGAGGGCATTATTGCGCCCAATCATGGATCAAATCATAAGCTTAACATAGTAGCTGGCCTCTTGAAGTGACTTGTTGCGACCCGGTGCTGCCCCCATCATGCGTTGCCTATATATAAGGGCCCCCATCATCAGCTCGACCGATCGATCTTCACATGCATACATTCATTCTCTTTGGCTAATTCGCTAGAGAACTGGTTGGTATTAGTACTAGCATAATGGACCAAATGGGCCACAAGCACGTCCTGCATATGACGACCGGCGGCGGCTGCCAGTCGTCGTCGTCGCAGCAGCAGCAGTTCCGGGGCGTGCGGAAGCGGAAGTGGGGCAAGTGGGTGTCGGAGATCCGGCAGCCGGGCACCAAGACGCGCATCTGGCTCGGCAGCTTCGAGTCGGCGGAGATGGCCGCGGTGGCGCACGACGTGGCCGCGCTGCGCCTGCGGGGCCGCGACGCACAGCTCAACTTCCCCGGCTGCGTCGGCTGGCTGCCCCGCCCCGCCACCTCGCATCCCGCCGATGTCCGCGCCGCCGCGGCCGAGGCCGCCGACCGGGTGCGCCGCGACCCGGCGCTGCTGCTGCTGCTGCCGGCGCCGGCGCCGGTGCGGTGCCACGAGCGAGGGGCCGGCGGGCCGGTGGTGGTCGAGCTCGGGAGCGACGAGGAGTTCGAGCTGGACCTCGACTCGCCCAGGCTGTGGGCCGAGATGGCGGAGGCCATGCTCCTGGACCCGCCGGGCTGGGCCACCGGCGTCGGCGACGCGGAGGTGGCCCAGTGCTGGTCACAAGCCGGCTCCCTGTGGGACGCCTGCTAGTGTTGGGCCATGGCCCATGGCTAAACGTCCACCAGACCAGACGCTGTTCAACCTCACAAGTGTGGTGTCTCAATGCTTTTGGTGCGTGCCACTGTGAGCGCGTCTCTATTGATTGGATTCTCCCGTGTGGTTTCATTTCGTTTCCTGTTGCAGTTGGGCTTGCCGTTTTCTTTCTGTTATCATCATCTTACCTGTATTAGTAGTATATTAGCAAAAATGGTGACAAACCTCGATCATTTGAAAACAAAGAGTAGTACTGATATTATGGTTTGGTTTGTTTGTACTGTACTAATTTACGTGGTCACATTGGAGATGACCGTGCATGTTAAGTACTCACGAATCAAATATGATCTTGTATTTTAGTGTTTTAAAAGCATGTCATGGTGATTTTTGTAGACGATCAGACCTAGTAATGAGAACCCGTGTTGGTATCAAAACGACTATATTTCCTCCGTCTCAATATAATTGATCTTATAATTTTGTCCTAATTTAAATTATTTTAATTAGATTTAACTAAAGTTATAGCAAAGAATGTAAACCTTTTGGCACCAAATTGGACGACTAAGTATAATATAAAGATATATTTTGTAAATAAATGTGACGATACTTATTTGATATATTAAATGTTAGTATTTCTTTATATAAATTTAGCTAAACTTGTTTGACTTGGACCAAAGCTAGAACATTACAATTATTTTTAAGATGGAGAGATCATGTTTAGATGGAAATAGGAAAAACGAGTCTTCTAGTACATCTATATAATGACAATATAAGCCAATTCCATATGGGGAACTCCTTACATTACATAGTCCGTACTACCCACTTTCGAATACGGGGCAACATAATGATTTAGCCACGATGGCAAGGACTACTTTTGTTTCAGGAAAATAACGGATGCTGAAATCAGCTGATGAATCAAAGCATGTGTAGTGAGCTAGCTTATTTTCTAAGGGTGGTATTTTCTAAGTTCGTTTTAAGTATCCTGGCGGAACACCTCGGTGCCCGTGTGGGAGCATAGGACGGTTCACAAGAATAGTCCATGCATGCACTAACTTGGCTGCTTTCCTAAGTGTTCTTGTGGTCGATCTAATGACTCGCCGGAGGGTCTGCAGGTGCAAGTTCTGAGAGGGGTACTGTTGGCGGTTCTTATAGATCATTTTTAACTGTCAACTTATGTCTAAAAGGAGAGAAACTATCATACTTTAACACATAGACATATGCTATTAACATAGTTTCACTTGTACCCCTAGTGTTTATGTTTTTGCAGGATTTATGGTGAAACAAGTGAAAATGCACAACACCAATTAGAAAGCGTAAAGGAGAAATGTGAATTCAGAGAATGCGCAACCAAGAATAACAAAGAAGCCCACCTTTATTACAAATCTGGGCCCATTCGTGACCATAGGAGAGGTCTAGACCCAGAGGAGAACCAACCATGCGAAGACGGTGGCCAAACGGGCCCACCAGGGGACCGGCCGGTCCCGGGGGCGACCGCCCCCCTGGCAGTGGCAGGCGTAGGATTTTGAGGGTGTGTATTCGAAATATATATGGATGTCTAAATTTTTTTTTGACAACCAAGACCTAATATATGGCATGTATAATGCCGCATAGTTGTAAATACATAATATATAACAAATATACATACACGCACAATTGAGCATGATTTAAAATTATCTATCACAAAAAGTAGCAGTAGTTCAACATAGCAAAGTGGCAAAACATCACATATGGAATATATATAGTCATCTAGAGGATAGAAAATTAGAGAAATGATAAGAAATCCTACAAATTATAAGACAACTTTCCAATCCTTCATACTTTGGAAACATTTAATGATGTTCTCATCCTTAGCTTGGAAGAAGAATTCTCTTTCAATGAATGTAACCAAGCAATCATTTAAGTAATCGTGCCCTATCTTGTTTCTTAGCTTATTTTTGATGTAGTTCATTATAGAAAAGACCCTCTCAACACCGGCTGTTGCAACAGGGAGAACTAGCACCAATTTGAGAAGTTTGTAAACAATGTCATACCGAGAAGCCTTTCCGGTTCTAACAAGCATCATGGACAACTCTGCTAGACCTTTTACATTTGTGAAGTTTTCATCTCTCCTCACATCATTAATATAGTGGTTCAGTTGAAAAGGAAGCTGGTTCATTTCTTCAAATTCAAAATCATGAGGATAAAATCCAGCAAGCTTCACCAACTTCTCAACATTGAAGGCAGCAAAAGAATTGGTTGGACTGAATGATGCCATGCATCGAAGTAGCTCAGTGTTTACCTCATCAAACCTGTTATTAAGCTCTTAAAGTTGCCTATCAATGACACCTAAAAACATATCCACATGAAACCGGTGATAATTGTTGAGACCTCTAAAGAATTTCTTTGATCTTTGTATAGGCTTATACATCTCTTCCATGTTAACAACTTTAACTTTATGCTTCTCACAAAAAGAAGTGACCTTTGTAAGAAATTGTGTCCATCCACTGTCATGCCTCAGAACATCCAATTCTACCTTTGTGAACTCAAGAAGATCCATTGCATTAACAATATCTTGCTCCCTCCTTTGCAAAGCATTGCATAATTCATTTGTGTATCCAAATATTTCATTCATCAAGTGTAATAGGAAAACAAACTCAAATGATTGAAATACTGTAAGCATTGTTTGAGCTCCTAAAGCCTCAGCCCCTTTATTTTCACTCCCAATCTTGATGAGAACTTTCTTGATTGAAGGATACAAAGCCATAACATGCATCACAGTCCTATAGTGAGATCCCCATCGTGTATCTCCTGCCCTTGCTAAGCCCATCTCTTGATTCAACCCTTGGCCAGTTTCAATTTCTCTCAATTTCAAAGCCTCAATCATATACTCAGCTTGAGCCACACGAAGCATTCGAATCTTCTTACAAGACATTCCAAGAGTATTCAATAGATATGCAAGTTGCCCAAAGAACCACTGACAATCAATATTCTCCTTAGCAACAGCAACAAGTGTTAGTTGTAATTGGTGAGCAAAGCAATGTACATAATAAGCACTAGGAGAATCTTCCATGATACATTTTTCAAGCCATTAGCATGACCCTTCATATTACTAGGTCCATCATACCCTTTGCCACGTACCTGCAGTAAGACAAAGCATTGCATAAGTCATTTCCGAATAGTTCATTCATCAAGTGTAATAAGAAAACAAACTGAAATGATTGAAATAGATTCATACCTTGGAGAAAGGCCATTGATATTTAAGAAGCAAGGAGTGAATTGCTTCTTTCAGAGTCAATGAAGTAGTATCTTCAACATGGACAAGACCAAGAAACCGCTCAACTAGCTCACCTTTTTTATTGACATAACGCAAGCAAAGTGCCATTTGTTCTTGTAGGTATGCATCACTAGATTCATCAGCAAGAATTGCAAAACACTCATCTCCAAGTTTCTCCATGATCAATTTAGTTGTTTCTTGAGCACAACAAGCAATGAGATGTTTCTGAATTTTATGATCCACCATTTGACAGTTTTGTGGAGCATTTCCTAGAACCACCTTATTAACTTCCTCAAAGTTTCCTGCCAACCATGCTAGAAGTTCCCGAAAATTCCCTTTATTATGTGAACCCACACCCTCATCATGACCACGAAAAGCCAATCCTTGGCGCAAAAGATATCTTGCGCACTTAAGTGACCATGTCAAGCGAGCTAGATATTGAGCCTTGAACTCAGCAGTGTTGGAGGCAATAGATTCATGAATTGATGCTTTAGGTGTCATAAACAAATTATACTTCTCTTGAGCCTGTGAATGAGCACTATTAACAGTACCAACATGCCTACGAATTCTTGCTTTCACGTTCCAATTTCTAAATCCTTCATTCTCAAATGCATCCCCCCAGCATATTTGTTTCTATCTTTAAACAAAAAGCAAACAAAGCAATATGCAGCATCTTTTTCTATGCTATACTCGATCCACTTGAGCTCACTAAACCATTTAGGGTTGAAGCGACGCATACCTCCACAATCATGTTGTGGGAAATCTTTAAGCTTCATTTTTGGTTTACATGGCCCCAATGCAATATATCTCCTTCTAACTGAATCTTGATCATTCACAACATAACTTGAGGTAGGAACTCTCAATCCTGGATCACGCTCAATTTGAAAATTTTCATTGTTGTCTTCATCACTAGAAAAGGATACATTTTGGGGGATTGGGTCATCTTCACTAAAATCAATTTCACTAGGATCAACTGTCACTTGTTCTGGTTCAGGTTGCTGTGTCCTTCCACCGCTGCTCTGTCCTTCAAAAACCATCAATTGCATTTGGTTTTCATTAACAAATGGAGCAGCCATCTCTTGTCTCTGTCCGGCTTCATCTCTTTTTTTTCTTCTTCTTAGCATTTTCCATGAAAACCCTCAAATCTGTACTAGAACTCTCCTGTTTTTTTATCCTCTTCTTCATGGTGGACACAATCACACAATAAATCTAAAAATCAAAACAGTAAAAAGCATTGATTCAGATTTCAGAGACTCAAGTGCTCAACCATTTGAGTATTCAAACATTGAACAAAGAAATTGCACAAACCCTCAAACGCTGCAGCCAATTTGACTGCTGCCCTGCCTGCTGCTGCCTGCTGGCGTGCTCGGCCGCTTCCCTGCGCAGGCGGCAGGCGCAGCTGTGCTCAGCTCAGGCCGCTCCCCTACGCAGGCGGCTGTGTGCAGCTATGCTCGGCCGCTCCCCTGCTGGCTGTGCTGGCGCTGGCGCCCTGCCCGCGTCCCCGCCACCGCGCGCCGGCGCCCGGCGGGCACCCGCGCCCCGGCCCCGCGCCCGCTCAGGCGCTCCCGCTCCCGAGACGGCGAGCCCCGCGCTCGAGCCCCGCGCCCCGCGCCCCGCGCGCCGGCGCTCACGCGCGCCGCGCGGCCGCGCCCTCGCCGGCTTGCCTCGGCCGGCTGCCGCTGGCCGCCCCTGCCCGATGGCCGCTGCTCCTGCGCTGCTAGGGTTGGGGTCGGCCGTCAGGTCGGGTATGCCCGAGCAGAGTGACTGAGGGAGGGAGGGGAGTGGATTTTGGGCTTGTTTGGGCCATGTTGGTTGTTGGGCCGACTAGAAAGAGAGATGAATTGGGAGGACAATGTAGGTTTGGGCGGCAGAATACAAGAAACATTGATCTTTTTCATTTTTTCCAATACATATGTATATATACACTATATGCATAAATTTTTTTTCCCAAAAATAATTGGTATTCAACTGAATACCAATGAATCAATGTGGGTCCGCCCCTGCCCCTTGGTGGGGCCTCTCGGGCCCAGTTTTCTTCTGACAGGTGTAGGGCGGTTCCCCAAGGACGATCCCACCTACGATCAACACAGATGGCAAGTGGAAACCGCCCTTTGGAGGTCGGTTTGAATCTTTCCTTGTGAGGATGATCCTTTTGCATAGAACCCCCTCCTCTTAAGCTATAAAAGGAGGCCTCCTCTCTACACCTATTCATCAATTGATTCACCAACACAAGAGGTCACAATGTAGAGAGGAAGAGCAAGCTCCATTCCATTAGCTTATAGCTAATTTAGTATAGGGAGTGAGAGAAGGACAAGAGCTGGAGAAAGAGCGGAGTCGAAGCAGTTCTGCCTCCGGGTGGACGAAGTGCCGAGCTTGTCGGCTCTCGATCCAACTTGTACCTCTACGATCGTCTTGCTACTTGAAGTAAGAAGTTCGTGTTCAACTTTGGTTTGATTCATTAAGCATGTTACTTCTATAAAGCTACTTGTTTGTGGGATCGTCGTTCGTCCTTTGGACGGATGCTCTAGTAAGAGGACTCCTGATAGAGACGGATGTTCCTGTACACCGCTAGAGTAGTAGTCGCCTTCGTAGACGTGGTGTCTAGGTCAGAGTCTACCTTCGTATGTTGCGTGCGCCCACGGGCAGAGGGGTAGGTGGCAGGTGGTGACAGCCCTGTCCACTCGTACCAGCATCCCCCACGTTCGGACACGGAATAGCGCTGATACTGGTATCGCCTGGCAGACCAAGTGCGTCAGTGGGCCTGAAGCAAGCAAGTAGTGTGGAAGTTTCCATCACTTATATGTGTTTGACCTTAGAAGAACCTCTCTACCCAAGTTATCCCTTCCATCTCTTCTGAGTAAACTAGTTTAAGAGACTAAGTACAAAGACCGTTTCTCTGGGAAATTACGATGCCATGAATACTTTCGGGTGAAGGCTACAACGGTACTTCCGTGCGCTTGCGGACTTTTCTGCTGACGCTAAGAAGCGCCAACAGGTACTCTCGGATTGGGAAGTGAATATTTATTATTTTTACTGTTTGGTCTGGTGTTATCATGGATAGACACAGTGGGAACATCAACTGCAAAGGCTATGTAACAACCCTAAAAATCCACACAACCTAAAAATCCCAACCAATTAAAATTTTTCATTTATTTATTATGAAAACCCATTTTTCTTGTGCAAGCATATAGGTTTCATTATAAATTTGGTAAATAAAGGAGTATAGCTTGCATTTTAATTCCATTCACATAGAATAATAACTTATGCATCACATTTGGGATTTATTGCAATTTATGTTTGTATTTACTCAATATTTAAAATGGGTAATATATGTATTTATACACTAAAGTGAAAATAGAAAAAGAAAAGAAAATGAAAAGAGAGAGAGAGCAAGGCTAGCCATTCGGCCCAGCCGGCCTGCTAAACCAGCCCAAACACCGCCGCGGCCCATCTCTCGTGCGCGCTCGCACCAACCACACTGGGCCGGCCCAACATTCGCGACCGCCCTCGACGCTCTCACGCGCGCGTGTTGAGTCACTGCCGCAACGACCCCACCCGTCAGCGTTTTTCCTCTCGCTACTGTTCTTCTTCTCACCTCGCGAAAGACGGTGGCCGACAGAGTCATGCAAATGGCGTGACCGACAGCGCCACGCATGGCAGAGCCCTGACCCCGCTGTCCCTCGCCTGTCCCCTGCCTTGCTCGCCAAGAAGCCCGCGCGCACCACCGGAACCTAGCTCGCGCAAGCCACAGCCCTCCAATCGGCCCGAGCAGATCAGAGCCGCCCGCCATAGGTAGCCACCCGAGCTCCGCTATAAATTGGAGCACCTCACGGCGCCCTAGCCTCGTTCCACTCGCCGCCGCCACTGGTGGCACCGCCCTACGACACCGCACCACACCGAGAGAGAGAGCGAAGGAGGAAGGCGGAGCGGAGAAGGAGAAGCTGCCGGAGCGCCGCCGCCGCGGAGCACGCCGGAGCCGGACACGGAGGAGGAGCCCGAGCTGCGGACGAGGAGCGGCACGGCACTGCGATCGCTCTGCACGGCTCTGACTCGCCACTGCACTGCCATCCCAGCTTCACCGACACCACGGTGAGCCACCGCACGCCATGTCCGAACCTCGCCCTGCTTTTGCAATGGCGTTCCGCCCACGGGACGCGCAGGCACGAGCCTTTACCGGCTCAGGAAGATCACCTGCACCATGCACTCATGCGACCGGCCGAAACCCCCGGACTACAAGCTTTGATAGACCGAGAACGCAGCACGACGCATTCTCGGCGGAGCGCGCTCACCACCGACGCGTTCCGACGCCGAATCACCCGTTCCGAGCATTCCGACTAGCATCCGGATAGGTTAGAGCGTCGTGGAGCACCGCCACGACCCCCCGAGCTAGCTACGCAGATCTAAGCGCTAGGGGAAGCCTCGTCCGCCCTGCTCGTGTGCGTCGCGACCACACCGGAGCTCCGCCGTATGCCGCGGGAGAGAAGGAGGCCATACCACGACTCTAACCCGCCACCATCTGGTCGGACGATTGCCTGAGCACACCAATTGGGGAAAGCCAAGCCCTGTCTTGCCAAAATATGGTCATCGCCGCCCTGTCATCGTCCGCTGCACCGAAGAGACACCGCCGCCTTGAACAGACGCCCTGGAACCCTGCTAGCACCAAATTGATCGTCGGATCCCTTGCAACAGAGCTCGGGGAGGCGGATTCACCACTCCTCAGACCTTGTCGCGCCTCGCCGGAGCCCTGCCGGCGCAACGGCCTCACCGCCGGCGACTGGAGCATCTCAATACCGCGACCAGGAACAAAAACCGACACCTTTTGGACTCTAGAACACACCACTAGCCCGACGGCGAACTGTGAGAACCACCCCCGACCACTGAGAACCACCCCCGACCACCGTCGAGCTCGCCCGACCACCGCCGAGCTACGCCGACGCCCCCCGACCAACGTCGAGCTCGCCCGACCACCGCCAAGCTACGCCGACGCCCCCCCGACCACCGTCGAGCTCGCCCGACCAACCGCCGAGCTACGCCGACGCCGGTGACTATCTGGGAACCAGCATCGAACACCTGGTGGGCGACCATCGGGTCTGTGTTCTGTTGAGGCGCCACATGCCACACTACTGGACCCGCGCGCCACGTGGACCAATCCCGAGCTGCCATCCCCTGATTAATCGGCCATTTTCTATTTTCAGAAAATAGGATAATCTTCGGAAATTCATAACTTATTCATACGATGTCCAAAAATTGCGCACCATATATCAAAATTCTCAGAAAAATGAGATCTACAATCTAAGACTATGTTTGTGTGCATTTGGCTCTTTATTTTATTGGATTTTTCTGAAATACTCTATAGGAGTCGCTGACGCGACTATTTCGTGTTCGATTTCAGAGCCGGAGGAGGATCTGACTAAGGAAGACGACCACGAGTACTTTCAGGAGCTAGGAGACGACTACGAAGGTGCCACGTCCCACCAAATCCTTAGATCCTATTTACGCATTGCAAATGACATTGTTGCTATTGCTTTATGATTATGTATGGATTGGTTGCATGATAGTATATTTGAATTCCCTGCCTTGATAAGACTTTACCCTGCTGTCCGCTGCTAGGATAGCTGCTGCTTAATTTACTGTTACTCTTCCACTACTTACTACTTGCTATATGCTGTGTGGTGGAATTGGGACGGTGTATAACTGATTATAACCACTGGGAGAGAGTGCTGCGTACGTCTTGGGTGCGTGGTAAGGGTTGATGTCGACCAAGTGGGATGTGAGACAAGCCCGTGGGGCAAGTTGTGCCGGGGGTGCAACCTGGGCATCCCCAAGCGAGATACCTGTGGCGGGTAAAGTTGTTGAGGAGGTTCCGGGTGGGATAGCCTTGGTGGTTTGAAGCCCGAGGACGGAGGTGCTGTGATGGCACGGGGAGAGTATCCCTAACTGAAGATGCTTGCTTGGTCAAACCTAGGATGGACTAGTTTCAGGTTCATGGGAATCCTTTTCTACTCACTCGCTTCTGATGGGCGGGAGACGGCTGGACTACTTGGTAGGACGGTGCCACTACTGCTAGGTTGAGAGGTGATAAGGGTGGGCGGAGACGGTCGATGGGTTCCCGTTCCGTTCTTGATGCGCAGTACCACCGGATGGGCCCTGTACTGTGTCTCCCAGTCTCAGCATAACGGTGTAGGATCCGGAATATCCCAGGGCTGAGTGGTAGGGTGGCATCGACCTAGGCAAGCAAGCACCCAGAATTCTGCCTAGGTGTTTGCGCAACACCTATGATGGCTAATCTTGTGGGTAGTGAAACCTCTGCAGAGTTTACGGTTGATCGATCGATACATATGCCAACCTGTTGGCTATGGACCTTTCCTGTGAAGCTTCTACTAGTGTAGTGAGTGTTCTCTTCTCCCCCTGGATGACATTTTCTGGCAGTGTACCCGCTGTGGTAGTGTGCCGCTGAGATAGGCCCGAGAGGGAGTTGGGCCTATCGAATGAGAGTGAGGTGTGGGTATATGAGATGTGGAGATGGGAAAAGGGATGATGGTGTAATTGGAGATAAAACTTGACTACTTAAACATTGATTACAGCTGCATAGGAAACCCCAGCCTATAGGACTGCTTGTATAGCCTTGCATCCACTTTCCACAAAGCAAATGCTGCATAGGTGGGCTCCGTGGCCAGTACATATCGTACTGATAAATTTGCTGTCAGGTGACGAGAATGAGTACGACTTCGAGGAAGACGATGGCGAGGAATAGGGTCACGTGCTACACTCAAGTTGGCCGTGAAGGATGAATCGTTTCCGCATCTTCTAAAGCTTCTCTGAATGTTGATTCCGCCAATATGGCGATGTAATAAATGTTTATGTAAGACTTAATTACCGTTGTATGGATCCTGGTGTCAACTGAGATATGGGTAATTTCATGGATTGTCCCAAGCAATCTGTTGAATTACAATTCGAGCCTGTGGATTTCCCTTCGTGGAAATCGAGGTCGTTTCAGGCTAAGTGTTGACTTGTTGTGCCGAGTGAGTGTTCTCATAGATGGTCTTGTGACTGGGCGGAGGGTTTGCGGGAACGTTGACAGAACCTATGCGGCTCACATAAGTTCTTGGTGTTCTTGGGTTGTGGCTAGGTTCATGGATGATGTTATCATGCATGTGTTGTGGCTGCCTAGGGGTACATAGGTGAAGTGTAGTGTTTGGTCTTGTGTAAGCAAGAGATCAAGCCTCTAAGTGCAAGGTGAAGCTAGTGATTGAGATTGAGATAAACTTGAATAAAAAGGGAAATTCATGAACTTAGGGTATCGTGTAACTTGGATCCATGATTTGGGTGATCTTTGGGCCACCAAGATCAAGTCTAGATCTAGCTCTTCCTTGTTTTCAAGTTAGAAAGATGGATTTGAGCCTTCTCCTGTTTTTCTTGCAAAAATGATAGTAACACTATTAGAGAGAAACTCTATGAAACCATGAGATGATTGAGCAAGAGGTGAACTTGGGCTTACACTTGAGATGATGGAGTGCTTAGGAGCCTTCCTCATCCATCCATCCACGAGGAATCAAGAGTTAGGGTTTGGGAGGAGATTTCAAGGAAACGAAAAGGAAATTTCTTGAGCTCACCCAAGAATAAAGGTGAATATGAGGATCTCCACCAGCCCCTTGAGATGATGATGTTTGGCATTCCATGATCTTCTTTCATTTCTCTTCCTTTCTCTCTCTAGTTCATTATTGTTCTTATTTTCTTTACTTAAGGAGAAAAGGAGAGTGCAGCGTGAGTGGAGTTGTGAGAGTGGGCTAGCTTAGTAGAGATCGCCGTCCACTTCGAGATGACAAGTGGGACAGAGTACGAAGGAAAGGAGGATATCTCATCAAAATTGATTCTACTAAAAAACTGCTCTGGTGGATGATCTATCAGGCACTAGACGGTCCGACATACCATTGAATTTGAGAATTTGTACTTGGAAAGAAGAGATTGAATTTAGGGCACTTAGTTCCACTGATGGAATTAGTAGAAACCTTCTGAGAGTTAGGATGGTACTCTTTGGATGATCCATCGGAGAATTTCCTTGATTCAACTACAGGTTTGACCCAAGTTGACTTAGCTTAATTTAAAGAGATTAAGAGACTTGATAAACAGATTTGGAGTCCTTGTCCCATAGAGAGCAAGGCAGGGGCTTAAATGGACATGATAAGGCCATTCCACTACTAGAGAATGGTTGAGTTAGGGCTATTGTTCGGAGTCTCTCGTTGGAAGTCCATGTTCCAAACATGTGATTAGAGGGTCCAAGTGCTTGGGCCAAGGTTTTAGGAGAGTTTGGCTAGAGTCCTAGAATACAAGGGGTGTGTTTGAGAAGTCTCAATTAGAATGACCGTTGGAAGATGCAAAAGAACTTGGGTTCAGCTTTGGGTCATGTCGTCATCTACTCGGCGAGAAAACAATGATGCTCACATTTACTTCCCTTTTGTTTTTTATGCTTCATAATAATATCATTCTATATTTTAATTATGAAACTGTTCTGTGTCTCTATTTGGTTGGACGTGAGTGGTTCCATTATTTTGTTTCGTTGAATGGGTAGGAATAAATAGAATAACAGATCCGTTAGACAAAATTAACATATTGCCCACCAGTTATTATTTTGTTTCGTTGAATGGGTAGGAATAAATAGAATAACAGATCCGTTAGACAAAATTAACATATTGCCCACCAGTTATTCAAAGACCCTCCACTTTCTTATCTTCTTCTTTAGGGCATGCCTATGCCCCACAACAACCACGTGGCTTGTCCACCTCTCGCGCTTGTTGCTGCGCTCGTGCTCAGCTACTACGTTAGCATGCCGAATCAATAAGAAGAGAAAGACATGAGACGATGGAGCGGTAGCAACAAGAAACATGGTCATGCAAATAGAGGCTAACGACGTTCATGTGGAATGAGCGTGCGCTTGAAAAATTTTGTATGGCACACCTGTTCTGAGTCTAGCGAGGGTATTCAACTTTGAAGTTAACTCTAACACTATGTTGTAATACAAAATATTCCGAAAACTAAGATAGAGTTGGTATATCTCATATTGTTTCTCAACCAAATGTTATCTAAGAACAATGTATTTGAACAATATACCATGGTAAACTTAGGATGTTCACAATGAACGTTTGCAAGTTAGTTCTATATAATAAATTGCTGTAGGATTAAAATCATTTACATCGTAGAGGTATTTCATGGATCAATAACTGGCACAACTGGCACTATGAGACACGTCAATCTTTTATTTTAGTATAGGTTCTCATATAGCTAGCTCCAAATAGCAAATGACGCTATTCATTGTGAATCAACCTAAACCTTTGTTCCTGTCAGAACGGATTATCTGTGCAGCCACGTCGCCAGTTACTGTTCCACGTTAATATAGCAACGCATTCGCCCTTTCCACCGTACTACCTTGCTTGGTCAGCCTTATCCGACCTCCTCCCCAGAAAAAAAAAAGAAAAGAAAAAGAAAACGAAAGGTAAAAAAGCAAAAAACGAAACAGAAAACCGCAGCCTCGAGGCTTCGTCCTCCCGCACGGCCGTGTGCTGCGCCTCCGCCGCCGCCTTCTTCACACGCACCGGGCCCACGCCGCCATAGGGCCTCGCTGCCTCTGTCTTTTGGACGGCCCTCACCGCACTGCCCTTGGTAGTCGCCGCCGTCCGCACCGACCGCACACGGCACTGCCGCCGCGGCCTCTCGCCTCTCGCAACGTCGCCGTCTGCTGCGCCTCCGCCGCCGCCTCCGCGTGCGCCGCGCACACGCGGCCACAGGGGTCAGCTACCTCCAAGCTTGCCCTTCCGACGATCCCCACTGCGCTACCCTCGGCAGTCGCCGCCGTCAGCACCGACCGCGCAAGGCAGCGCCGCCGTGGCCTCTCGCCTTTGAAGCCACCACCGTCAGCACCAACCGTGCAAGGCAGCGCCGCCGCGGCCTCTCGCCTCTGAAGCTGCCGCCGTCCGCACCGCCAGCGAACTCCATCTCTGGCGCCCTCGCCTCGCTAACGCGGTCACCCACCTGCCGCAGTCGTCGCCGGTGCCTCCTCCATCGCACTGTGCGGGTATGCCACCGACTGCCCTGCCCTCCGTTTACTCTAATGGATGTACGGGAGATCTCAACATATTATATGCCTAGTAAAGTGTAACAACAGCGAAAGATTTACTAACCAGAATTTCTCCGATCGAAATTGAACCGTATCTCTAAAAAGCAACAATAATAAGAAAGTGAAATTAAGATACAGCTGAACCGTATCTCTAAAAAAAAAATCAATAATAAGAAAATAAAAATAAAAATACAGCTGTGAGCAACTGTCGCCTCTGGACCAACCACCTCTCCCCCTTCCGTCTTTCTCCTCCTTTTCCGTTCCAATTCTGATTCTCACGAGAACACACATCGAGCTTTGCGGGTGGAGAACACAGACCGACCCCAGCGGCGGCACGAGATAGTGCACCCACGCGGCGCGCGCCCTGTCGACGATCGCCGACGGCCGACACGCCGGCGCCAGGGGGTTCGCGCTACCGCGCCGCTGGTATCCCGCTGCGGCGCTGCCCCGCCGCCTCGGTGCTCCGGTGCATTGCTCTGCCACCGGCTCAACCCTCGCTTCCTCGGCTGCTCAGTCTCGCAAATTCGTTGGGTAAATTACCTCCCAACTTCTTCTTTTTTTCTGATGAAATTACCTCCCAACTTCTTTTGCTCTTCCGAAGCAATTTTGATGCATCGTTATTAAACTGATGGCCTAGGATTCAACTTGTTAGCATTATTAGTTGAAATTCTTCGAATCGTACTGTTATGGATTCAATTCTGCGGACTGTATGACCGTTCGGTTCTGCTAAGGAATTGGGTGTGCGGGGATAGATTGTATGACGTATATTAGAAACTTGTTGTTAGTTCTGCAGTAATTTTCGTTAATTTTGCTTCTATATATGCCCCGAGACCCTTAGATAGTTTATAGATAACAATACAGTAGATTTACCTCTCTGAATAGGTCTTGTCGTCCTCTTCTTTTTTATCCTGCCATGTTGGTGTTATATATGTACTTATTAGGTAATGGGCAATGATCACCTAATCATAACGCAATAGTTGGTGGATCTGGAGAGAGTTCCATCCATAGAAGTCACAGAAAATTTCAGATGGAAAGTGAGAGACAGAGTTTTGTTAGACAATTCAAAAGGGAGTTGTAAATTTGTATAGGCCTGTGACGCTGAACGCGTCCAATGGTTGGTGAACAGAGCCATGTCAAAGATAAGCATGAAGTACTAGATTGGAAGCTTCATTTGTTATTGTTGCCCATTTGAAGTCTACCATTGACAAGTATTGTCTGTCATGTTGCAAATAAATAGATGTGTTGCTAGCACCTATGTATGTGTTCCATCTGTTGATTAATTTCTTGCTACCTTTCCCTTGCAGGTTTCCTTTCTTAGTGTTTTGTTCAGTTTCTAGGATGCGAGAACAGCTTCTGTGTTGATAAAAGTGAGAATGCTTGGTTATCTGGAATTGTGGTGCTTTATGTGATGCACTTGATCACATATTTCACCAATATCATTGGTGTCGTGACCATTGCTCTCATCTCCATTGTCTCCATCTTGGGCCTGATCTGCCTCTGCCGCTCAGTATACTTCCAACTGTGGATCAAAAGAAGAGGCTATCAGCGGCTTAGCTATTTCAACGGGCCATGGCTGACTCGGATAACATTGATGCTGGTTGCATTATGGTGGGGTATTGGCGAGGTACTCAGGCTCACCTTTGTGAATGGGGAGGGGAGGCTAATTTCTAACCGGGCGTGGCAAGTGAACGTGTGCAAATTCTACATCATCTCAAATCTGGGGTTTGCAGAACCAGGATTGTTCCTCTTGCTCTCTTTCCTTCTTAGCGCAGCTTTGCAAAAGCAAGAGCTTGGTACCTTGAATAGGAAATGGAACCGGAAGACTATAAGAGCAGTATTCATTCTCTGCTCACCATCTTTGATCTGGGAAGCTTGTGTTGTTTTCGTTGGTGGCCGTATTTCCTTTTATGGTGGTCAGCGATCAAAGGTTTCAAAGTACTGGTATTCTGCCTCTGCAATCCACAACGGCGATATTACATGCACATATCCACTGTTTAGCAGTGTATTTCTTGGGACGTTTTACATGATTTTGACAGTCTATGTCATGTTTGTCGGACGTCAGATGCTGCCTTTGGTGATCAACAAGGGACTCCGACGAAGGATATATATGCTTATCTTTGCCACCGGAATATTACTTCCCCGAGCAGCACTTCTTGGGTTATCGGTTCTTCCTTGGCCTGGTGAAGTAGTCCACGAGGCTCTTGTGTTTGTTTCCTTCCTTGTGTTGATGCTTGCTGCGATGGTCGGTATCGTTATTCTGGTTTATTTTCCAGTGGCTGATACTTTTGCCATAGGTGACCAGGAGCATATAGAGATGCAAGCAAGTCATGACATGATCCTATGATAGCCTTTTGACTTGATGCTCCGCTTTTTGTTCGAGGACTGAGGAGGATTCCCATGCTACTTCCCCTGGCTCGGGCCATATTTAGTCTTGCAACTCCGGCTGTGACTTTATCTCCAAAGTTTTGTGAAGATAGAAAGGTTAAAGTAGGGATAACATTCTCGTTTTTACTTTTTCCCCTTCATCTTAACTCATGTAGCATGAATAGTCCTGTAAAATAGTTCCTTAGATAGTGAAACTTCACTTTGTACATTGAGGCAAAGCTTTTAAATCAGCCTTTTGGATGAGCTATATCCTTTAAGCAATGCCTCCACCATTCAGCAGGATTGTTTTCTGTGCGTTCTGTGGAAATGGTTAACGATATCCAATCGATCTATAACAGCTAAAATGTGCTTTGACATCGTCAATTATTTGGTAATACTTTAGCAGCTGAAAATCTGTTGTAAGTAATACTCCTTTTGTTTTTCAATATGACATCTTGGAACTAAATAGATTGTTCTGATGATCTTTTTTGTTATTAAAGAAAATGTAGTAACTCATTAAACATGTTTGAATGTATTTATTTATCTTAGTTTTTTTAATGATGTGTTTGCCGAGTTTTAATATAATTCTCCCTTTCCTCTAAAAAAATAATGGCATATAATTCTCCCTTTCCTCTAATAGCGATGCGTCGCTTGGTACCCTAGTTGTACTAGAAGAGAGAGAGAGAGGGAGGGGCAAGATAATTGGGAGAGAGGGAGGGGCAAGATAATTGGGTGAGCGATGGAGAGAAGAGAGGGCATCTTTTTTGGAGAAAAAAGAATGACACAGCATGCACAAGATGTTAATATTTTAATATGGGGCGTTGGTGGTTGAGCGCGCACACCTCTCTGCACGTCTTCTTCCCCCTCTCCACCCCCGGCCGCTTCCTCGCGTGGGGCGTCTTCATCGCCTCTGGCGCCTCCTCCCCCCTCCTGCCTCCTCACCCCGCTTGGCTCCGGATCCGCCACCGCAGTCCTCGCCCTCGCCCCCGCATCGAGCACCTCCCACTGCCGGCGCCCGCCACCCACCACTGCGACGCTGTAGCGCCTCGCCAGAGCTCCGGCAAGCTAGGGCCCCGGCGGCCTCCCTCTTCCCCACCCCCTCCCCCTGCCCTCTCTCGCCAGCGGCCATGGCAATCTCTGGCGAGCTCGTCCCCACCCTAGACCTGCCCCGGCCGCCTCCCCCGCCGTCAGGACCCTAAGGCCGCCCGCCCTCCTCCCCACTGCTTGTCTTCTCTCCCTCCCCTCTGGGCGACACCTTCTAATGCCGCTGGAGTTGGCTTCTTCTTCCTCTCCGGCGGCGGCGAGGTCAAGCGCGATCGGGCATGGGCGACGTCGAGCGCGGGCATGCTGGCGTTGGCGTCGAGCGCGGGCGCGAATCGACTGCCGAGGCGTAGCATGGTGGGAATCAACGGCCGAGGCGGGTGTGCGCGCCGAGCGGCTTCCGCCTGTGTGCGTAGTTTATCATTTCCCTTTAATGTGTTATATTTTTCTTATGTTTATTTTACTTATTATAGATTTCTTTTATCTTCGTTATGTTTTGTGCTTGTGTCACATGTAATTTTTCCTATTTATTTTAGTCACAATTCTCTACTGAAGTTTAACTTGCTAGTTGAGTGAAATATAAAAATATACTTCCTCCATACTAAAATAGATATCGCTATGAGATGTGTGCTGGTCAAACTTTCTCACCTTTAACTAAATTTTTAGAGAATACATGCAACACTTATATCTCCAAATAAATATATTATGAAAGTACATTCAATGATCTATCTAATGATACTAATTACATATTATAATTATTAATATTTTTGTATATATATTTGGTCAAAGGTAAAAAGTCATTGACTTCTCGGAAAGTGAGAATGACATCTATTCTGGAACAGAGAGAGCAAGTGAGTGAAATATAGAAAGACAAATAGGAGAGTTCGATTGGATCAGAGATTTTAGTGGAGAAAGTCCTACTTGAAGAAATAGGAGTCAAAATTGAACTTTGCAATAAAGTTGCAATGAGTGTGTTGATTTCTCGAAGCAGAACAGATTAGTAGTGTTAACCGTGTAGGATTGGCTTCAAATGTTTAGGCATACGATTGAGACACAATTCATTTTTGGGCATTTCTCGGTCTTCAGCTGGGTTCTCGGTTTGTGGAATGAAGTAGTCCATCTCATCTCATTCTTTATTTTTTATTGAGGTAATATAATAAATTGCTCCATCACCAATTTTTTTCCTCACGAGCTAATAACTAGTGCTTTATAAGAAATGAAGTTATTTCACTAATTCGATGAATTGACTTATGACGCAGAATGGATCGATTTTTAAACAAAACAATATGTACATCATGTTTTGATTTGGTAGGCATACACCTTTCACAAAGATTATCCAGTTTTTTTGTTGCTCGTGTCGGCTCCATTGCAACGGAAGATAATTTGTGTGGCTTTTGAAACTTGCTTCTCAAACAGTTGCTTCGATTAATTCCCACTAAGCTGTCGATGCCAGCATATATCGAAACAAACAGAACTGTCATAATGAGCTGATCCTGCTTGATAGGAGTATAATAACATCATGGAAAGCATTACAATGCACTCAGCTTTAACTATACAAACATATGCATGTCGCAGAGTGATGTCAGCCAAAGCAACTCAGGCGAAATGGGAGAGTTGCCACCAGATGATTGTTCACGCTTGCATGATCATCCTGAACCTTTTTTCTCTTCGATAGGAAGAGAACTCGGATGGGCAGATCTACTCATCATTTTCCTAAACACTGCCCATGTTAGAACGGTAACTTGCACATCATGCTAGTGCTGCCATTTTTTAATAAGCCCAGGTATCTGAGAAAAGTGAAGTGCCAAATATTAGGTCAAGGCAAGGAGAAAGAAAAGGTGGAGAAATTGCATATATTTCGAATAATGAAGGTCAGAGCGAACGATAGACTCATTACTGACCTCGACACCGTTCGGCCCTATTCTGTTGCGGGATATGAAATTCAATATGTGCGATGCAAATTCTTCAGGTACATCTTCCTGGAATAACAATTTGATGACGTGGCAAAAGCAGTAAAAGGTTTGTAATTCGTTGGTAAAACTATATTCCTAAACCAATGCTCCCAAAAGAAAAGAAGTCCACAGACTATAGCAGAACACAAATACACAATGAACATCACACGGAGGATGAACCTTTCATTGCCAATTCCTGCTGTTGCTATATAGGCAAATTAGTGAAATTTTTTAAGTAGCCATAGAGCATTCAGGCAGAGCAGGATCATCACAAGCTCTAGAAATAACCACTGAACGATCTAGAGGAATGGTACAAAAGCTCCTAGCCTTGAATGAATTATGCAAGGGACTCATATTAACATAAACATACTAAGAACCAACCTGTATGGCATGTCCAGTGTGCCGAACCACCACCATTTGAAACTTTCCTTGCATTTGACCAATTGTTAAAGCTCTGCAAATTGTAAACCAGATAACCAATACATTACACAATTTATCTTCAATAGCGAATCGTCTAGTGATTGAAGGTGTTTGATATTTCACACTTAACCAATAGGATTCCACATCCAATGGAACATGACAAACAATTTACAAGAGGTCTCACTTCAATAAAAGCAGCATTTTCATAATTGATTAGCACATATCGGATTTGTCATTCAAAAGCTCTAGCAAGAAAGCCTGGCAAGAATTCCCATATTTTGCGAACCATAATCATGACAAGCAACTGACTTTTGCTGCCTTTTGATTTATAGTTTATCAGCCATAATCAACAATTGATAAACCATAATTCATAAAATATGCTACAGGCTGACTTTGCAAGCCCATTCAGTTGCAACTGACAAGCAGCAAAACATTGAATGAAAGTGAGTTAAGTCATTAGCAAAAGGTGATGAGATTAAATGTTGAGTAAAAATCATGAACATGGACTAGAAAATAGATAATTTATCATACTCGAACATAACAAACCTGTCTAGTCTGTCGGTACCAGCTAACAACAGGATCTTTTGCACTGGGCAAGATAGGAACTTGTCTGAAAGACCTTCATACCTAACAAAGAAACACATGCACTTTAGTATCAGCTAATCATAGAAGAGAATTAGTAAAAAGGGCATCAGAAGACTAAAAGGAATTTACAAAATATGAGTAAATGACAGATAAAGAAAGGAAACATCAGATTGAAAAAGCATACCATCCTTTCCAGTACTTTTCTGTTTGCTCAAGAGGAGTGCGATATGTATAGCTGAAACAAAGTAAGACGGCATACTTAGTTTTCAAAATAATTACAATACTACATTTACAATGGTGGCCAACAGGCCAGCATGATTCTTTATGCGCATAAACCTGTGAGATACAATACTAAAAACAGAAACTAATCAAAGTACACCTCACCATTCTCGTGATTCATCATATTTCAGGGTAGATGGAATGGACACACGAGCAGACTCGATGCTCCTTAATGGCCCACCTTTTACGCTCCATTCAATCTGCATAATTCCAAAAATGATTGATAAGATGGGGAGATAATTTTAACAATATCAACTGCTGCCTTAGCAAGAATGGTTATAATTGCATGGTTTAATAAGCATGATACTGATTCAAAACTGAAATTAGTTTCATTGAACAGTTGTTCTTCCATTTTATTTTCAGCTTTTGCATGTTTGTGTCCATACACAACTCAAATACATATGTGACTAACAATTACTCATTTCAGCTTAAAGTGATGAACGAGATATCTTTTAAGATACTGAGAGCAATGGATAATTACACATATTCAAAGCTGATTTGAGGTGTTAGAAACAATGTAGGTCGAAATCAACATACTGCCTTTTCAATGCTAGGAAAATGCTGTGCCCGATTTGCTAAGATCTTCTGCATATGAACCAGTGAAGCCATTGCTGTTCCCTGTTTAGAATGAAGATATGCCAGAGTCAGTAATGGTTAAGATTGTATAACCACAAAGTAAGAAGACAATAAGGAAAATCTCTTTACTAACCTCAACAACATCAACGACAACAAGCCCATGAAGATTTTGAATTTGTTTTCTTGCAGCCACATGTACAGCCACTGAACCACCCATGCTAAAAAGGAAGTTCAACCATTTTATTAGTAAGGTTTTTCATAGATTTAAGCTACAGATAGAAATAGAAATATTCTATACAAACAGGCTGGCTGAATTTAAAGAGAAGAGGAGGAATTCTACAAAGCAAAGAGATGGTGTTTCAGTGGAAGTTCCAAAACGATAAAACGTTACTTTCAGGGTCTATTTGGGTAATTCACTCCTCTGTTTATATTGTCTTTGAAAAGCCTCATCTAGGTTTAATTAACCATTTGTAGACTGATTCAGATAATGTGTGGGCAACAGAAGAAAACAAAAGGGAAAATGCATGCTGCTGACTCACCTATGCCCAACAAGTATAATTGCTGGTGGCAAATCTCCATACATTGTACGTATAACAGCTATGACATCATTGGTAAGAGTCTGCAGTGGCAAACAAAAACGCTTTTTAAGACTGAAATGTGTCCAGCAATGAGCAAATCACAAAACAACTTATGTAACAGAAGTGTAGCCGCTAATAAACTAAATAAGCATGAGTGTAACCATTATAATTACTAAAAAGAAGTCAGGAAACATGATGGACGTACTTCTATGGACAAATCCAGATCATCATTTGTTGTTGATTTCCCATGCCCCCGTAGATCCATGGCAACAACACGAGCCTTGTCCTTCATTCGACTTGCTGCTAGAGCAAATGAAAGCCTAAGGCAGATCAAAGAATAATTGCAGCAAAGTAAGCATATCTTTCCCAATAGACAAGTTTGCTACGGCAACATTGCATAATAAGGCAAGTCATTTATAGCAGGCATTACAATATTACAGGAAAAAATGTCTTCACATGCTTCCCTGCAAAGCAATTTTTTAGGTTTCAAATCATGTTTGTAGTGGAAAGGCATCAAAAAAATACTACAACACCTATAGGGGCATGTATGTTGTACGACACAGGTCACACAGCTATAGTTAGTTATTCAGAACCTTACCAAGAATAAACACTGATTGTGAACATTGCCAGGAAGAAAACATTTGATTGCAGTACAGCTATAGTTAGTTATTCAGAACCTTACCAAGAATAAACACTGATTGTGAACATTGCCAGGAAGAAAACATTTGATTGCAGTATTTGTACATTCAACATGTGGCCTTATTGTGGGTTAATCATTAATAAAAAAAATGAAATTCAACAAAATGTTTCACAATCGCAGCAGATATGATTTATACATTTTCAATAACACCGTGGGAAAAAAATTTCCATGAGGATTGCTCCGAAAATCCAGCAAGAGGCTTAATTTCACAAAATAAACATTTCAACTGGTGTAATCAGGCCCCAGCCCTTAAGCTCATTAAGCACTAACTTTGCCCCACAACTTTGAATGTCACAGATAGCAGCTGTTGCTTAAAAATTCTTTTATGCTCCATCCCTCCCCGGTTCACCAATACGTTTACAGTTACAGTGTAAGACTAAAGACTAACCCATCCCAATCAACCTCAGTGCCCATGCTAAGCATTTTCCTGCCATTCCCAACACATACTTGCAGAATTCACCAGCACAACGTGTAGACTATTCGTATAGATAAACCAAAGCACCAGAATTTTACCCTGAGTAGCCGCCTCCGTGCAGACAGAACACGACGGGCCCCTCCGATCCGGCCGTGTACACATTGAAAACCTATAATAATAATAAAAAAAAAAGAAGATAAGAGGAGGATCCAACATTTAGATCGCATCGCGTAACAGCAGCACCCGAGAGAGCTCCGCCTAAGGCCAAAACTCACGTCGTCGGTGTCGGGGATGGCTACGCGGCGCTCTTCGTCGAAGTAGGCGGACCAGTCCAGCGGCGCGTACTTGTGGAGCGAGTGGCTGCTGCAGAGGCACCGAGTTAGGGCATCGCGGTTCCGAAATGGGGAATTAGGAGGTGCGGGAGAAGCGTGTGGGTGTCTCTGCGTGTGTGTGTTGTGGGGAAAGGGGGTGGGTGACGGGTGGCTTACTGCGTGGCGGGGCGAGGCGGCACGGCGGCCGCGGCGAAGGCGGACGAGTCCTCGACGGTGGGCTCCTCCTCCCCCTCCTCCTGCAACGAGGAGAGCGGCGGGGGCTCCATGGACGGCGCTGGGGCTGCGGAGGCAAAGGAAGCGGCCGGTGTGCCCGCGAGAAGAAGCCGCCAGAAGGAAAGACGACGGCGAGGAGGGTGACGCAGAAGAAATCGAGAAGCCCAGGCCCAGAGGCCAGAGGCTAGCGGCATATTTTTTTAAAAAAAAATAAGCGCTGATTTTGACTCGTGTTGATTTGTTATGATAGAAAAATAAGATAAAAATAAACGCTGATGGGTAAAAAAAAAAAAAGCTGCAGAGAGAACGGCCGATTCGGAAGTGTAAAACGCTTTCTCTAGGGAGGAAGCGGCTTTGTGTCTGTCAGTTATTATCTAGATACTGGACCTCCGTTCCTAAATAAGCACAGTTTTACAATATTCCGCGAAAAATATTGGTACTTTGTAATATGGGAAGGTATGCTATCAAACCAGCCTTCTATGTAAATTATGGAAACTCTAATTAAGGTCACATAAAAATCTAATCAGATGGATACATGTGTGGGTCGTTATTTTAACACTTAAACCCTCCACCCATCCCATCCTAAAGGTGGGTTATTTTATCACTTAAACCCCCACCTGTAGCCATCGGACTAGATTTATGTGGCCTTGACTAGAGTTTCCATAGTTTACACAGGAGGCTGGTTTTCATAGCATACGTTCCCTTATAATATCTCCTCCATCCTAAATTGTAAGTTATGCCAAAAATATTGGAGAGTCAAAGCATCACAAGTTTGACTAAAATTGATGAGAGAAATATAAAGATTTATGATACTAAATAAGTGTACTATATGAAACTATATTTGGTGAAATATCTAATGATACTTAGTTAATATTGTAAATATATCTTACCATATAAGCTTGATCAAAATTGAGATATTGACTCTCCAAGATTTTTAGAATTACTTGCAATTTGGGATTGAGGGGGTATAAAGTTATAAATATACATTTCACATTTTATAAGGAGTCATTTCAGGGTACCAACTTTTGGATTTGTATACAACTAAAAGCTACTTTTGAGAAAAAACTTTTATAGCTTTTGGTTTTTTTATTGGCTTTTAACTTTTGCAAACAAAAGCAGGTAGATAATAAGTCCGGTCAAACACACTCTCAATCTACCATGTCTTCAGCTGCCTTTTTTTTTTCGTCAGCCGTTCTATACAACTTTACATGTATCCTGTGCTATTCTAGAACTCTCCATCTCTCCACGACTCCACCTGAACACCTTGCTCTACAGGTATACCGTATACATAAGACAGAACCGGAAGCAAAAATTTCTATCCTAACTGAACCTTCTACCGTTCTATACGTTCTACTCCTACTCTTCATCGTTAACAACTTGCTATTTTTTTAGCACTATCATTAACAACTTGCTGCACCACGCGACAGACGGAGAGAGACAAGTGTTATTGGGCTGCAAAAACTGAGATCTCTTGCCGGCCCACAACAAGAAAGGAGATATGAATCCTCAAACACGATTTATCTTATTCATTCATAACACGTCACCAGCACTGACATAATCATTATAAAAAAGGTATGATCTGTTTAAAAAAAATGGCGCGGCAAGGCTGCGCCTATTTTCTTGTAGGTACTAAATTGATACTCACTCCGTCCCGAAAAAGTATTGTTTTAGAATTTTAGACATCTCATCTAATCATCCATCTTATTAAAATTCTTTGAATGTTCAGTTGCAAAAATTGTGTGGGCTTGTGTTGCCAAAAGTGTTGGAGCTAATGACATTCCTGACAGTTTTGTGAACTGTTGGGAGTGGCTAGACAAATGGCTTCCGAATGGAAAAAATTCTCATGTTTGGGGAATGGGTGTGATTCTTTGGGCAATCTGGAAGGCTAGAAACAGGGTTTGTTTTGAGGAACAACTCATCAAAAGCCCACTTGAGATCCTTTGTCATGCTGGAGCCTTAATGGAATTCTGGACAAGTCTATTTGCTGAAGTGGATAAGTATATGCTAGAAGACGGCGTCGCCACCATGCTGCAGGTAGCCAAGTCCATTCTCTCCCACAAGCAGGAGGAGCTGTCGTCGTCGCCTGGCAATGGTTTGGATGATAATATGCTGTGATGATGAAGTTATGCTGCTGGAAGTGATGACAAGAACTGTGTTGGTGGTCCTTTTTGGTTCTGATGTCTGGTTGTCTCTTCTGTTTCGTTTTTTGGTTGGGTTCTTTTGCGTGATGGTCAAACGCATTTTGCTGTTGGTCTGCCTTTGCGTGGAGGTAACGTAGTCTGTTCTGTACTTTGTCCGTCTTTGCTGTTGCAGCTAGGTGCTCTCAGCGATCTGCCTCTCTCTGTTTTCTTCTTCTAAAACTCTAAACTCTGTATTTCCGTTTGAATGAATGGAAATTGAAAGATCCTGTCTTGAAAAATCCATCTTATTAAAAAATATAAATATTATTTATTTTGTTATGACTTATTTTACAAGTAGAGATACTACTTTAATAATTATTTGTTTATTTTATAATTTACAAAAAAAATTAAATAAAATGAACGTCAAATACGATGTCTAAGAGTCAAAACGACACCCTTCCCAAGACAAAGGGAGTATGTAGTACCAAAATAGGTGGAACCGGTACCAAAATTAGTGGGCCAATTACGGATTTTTCTATACTATTAGAGGGGGCGCGCCCTTACGCGCCAGTGGGATTATACACTGTAACATGATAGGCTAACAAAATATGTATGTTGGATTAAAGTAGCAGCATGTTAATACTACAAACTGGAATGGATATGTTTAGTCATACAATACCAAGTTTTTATATATACATGAAGTAATGTGCATAAGGCTGAAGTGCTTATTACAATATTTACCTCGGAACTGGTTTCATTCAGAAATCAGCCTACTATACATAAGCTGGCTGCTTGTGATTACTGAACATGGAGACGAAGGCAGCAACTGAGTGGTCGTGATTTGTACATACTTCATATTATACATTATCTTAGACGTATATATAGTATATTGTCTTAGCCATAAAGTACATAAATAATAGTGGTCTTAGGGAGTATGTGTTTCAACACCAAATAGATGTAGCTTGTGAGATGCCAGAACATTGCATATTACACATAGATAGATGAGCATACGTCGTAGCACCATAGGGGTTAGCTACATTTTTTTTCTGATATTTATGATTGGTAACATAGTTTTCAACTTCAATACGATAAACCAATGTTATCAGACTTAGATTCGAGTTAGGGAAGAACCTGTTTAAACTTTGAAACAAAGGTGAGTATCCGCAATCCATCAAATATTTCAAATGGTTGCTATAATTCTAGCCTGTGATGTATCTGCTGGTGCTAGAATGCTGCCTGGCAAAGTATCTTCCATAAAACCTTGGCTGCTCAAACTCCTGGTTAGCTGCATACCAGAAGGAAATGTTAACTTTTCGAGCTAGAAATCTAATGTATAAAAATAAAAAGGGAGAATTGGATCTATACCATTGAAAGAACCGGAGTTTAGAAAAATAGCATCCAAAGATTCAACTTTAGAAATTTAGCATCAAAAGATAGCTTCAGTGTTGCTTTCTACCATTTCCGTTAAAGATAGCTTCAGTGTTGCTTTCTACCATTTCCGTTAAATGGACGTCAATTCGAACGCTGCACAGCTGCCACGACGTCATCGTCGAGATCCCGCGCGCTGCCGCTACTGCAGGCTCCGGCGAGCGTCCTAGTCCACGAGATGGAAGTCTGAGTGGATCGCAAACTCCAGCGTGCTTCCTGGTCTGCTGCACGCATGGATCGAGGTGGTCGATGTCAGGCCCAGCACTGAAGTCGGGCGAGGACGACGTCTACCACGACGCATTGCTCCGTGGCGGCTACATCGGCGACGGCAGCAATCAGCTACTACTGTGACCGCGATATCGTTGCCGTGGTGGCCGCATCCGCGTCAACGACGGCAGCGGCGAGATACAGCGACCGCGACGCATGACTCCGTGGCCTCTGCATCGGTGGCCGCAGCGGCCAGCTATTGCGACCGCCGCATCCGCATCAGCATCACACTGGCAGCAGTGAGCTATGCCGGCCGCGATGGGAGCGAGCATCATGACAAGAAATCAAGAATACAAGATACGCGTCGCTAGCTGCGACTCATGGTGGAGGGAACATCTCGTGGCTGCTCGGCTGGGGTCCAAACTTGCATTGAGAGCAATGCGCCTTACGCCGCCATCGTTGATGTGCTACTGATTGCCGATGAGGCCTGCGCGTCTTGAGCCCGCTGCAACGTTGAGGCCATGCTGGCTTGTCTAGAGGTGGAAGAGGTGCGGCACATGGAGGAGGAGAGGAGGAGGAGACTGGAGACAGCGCCCCGAGCGGGGTGCCACGCCGCCGGCCGGTGGTCTTCGAGTCTGCGTGTGTTCTGTACCTGCGTGATGCTTGTGTTAACAGTTAGTTAACAGAGATGCTACAATTCTATAACGGAGGGAACTTTCAATGCTATTTTTCTAAAGATGAATCTTTGGATGCTATTTTTCTAAACTGTGGTTCTTTCAATGGTATAGATCCAATTCTCCCAAATAGAAATAAAAAGGTGGATCAGAGCATTATGAAAAATCTGCACATGAGAAAGGAGCAGCCTGGAACCTGCACAACAAAAGCTCAATTTCAGCACTTGTGGACAATCTAATGACTAAGAACATGTTGCCTAGCATCTGCGCTAATGTTTTGTATGCGGAAGCAGCAGCGCGGTCGCTATGGAACCGAAGCCAACAAAAAAAAGCACATGCAATAGATTTAGCAAAGAAAGGGATAGATGACATGAAACCGAACGCATACCACTTCAATAGGAGCCGTATTGGTTGAGCTCAACATTCCGTTTCAGATCTTCTTTATCACTCATGCTTTCAACTTCTGTGATATGCTGAAAAATAATTACAGTTACCTACATGCATATGTGAAAAAACATGCGAAATCAAAAAGGATAATGGGACCATCTGAAACACAGCTAAATGAACCATCTGAAAGTGGGATGCATGGTATCTTCCTAACCTTATCCAAAAGAATATCTTGAGAAGAAACACTACTAATTTAATTAGTAAGCCCACATGATAAAAGAGCAACATTAAATTCATCTCAATTGCAGATAGTGAACACTAAACAGTTATGGGCCCCTCAACATCGTGCCTTTGAATGAGCCCACTGCATATTTTTTAGTATCAACTGCCAAGAAACCAAGCCACTTAGGAAGCGCTAATTAATTAGAACCTAAAACCCAGCCATACAAATCAAATAAATCCATAGTCGTCTTTGTATGCCTAAAAGAATAACAATTGGATTCACGTACTGAAGATTCCATGATGAACCAAATTAAGTACACAGCCCAGATCTGTAATAGATCAGTTAGCATACAGAGAAAATTTGTACAGCTTTATAATAAGTCAATAAACAATTAATATAAAATAGTCTCTAATAAAATCCAATTTCAAACCCTGTATAGTCATCAAGCGTTAGTGTCAGGTCACCAAATATAGAGGAAGATTTTTTTTTTCAGGTCACCATATATAGAGGAAGATTTTTTTTCCGCTGATCCGAAGTAGCAATGGTACTATGCTAGACAGATGTAGTGCTGTAAGTGCAAAAGCATCCCAAGCGATCTCCTTTCCATAGCAAAGAATGACTTCAAAAGCAATGTCCTGTCCTACCTAAATCAGCTATGATATTGGAAATCTTATTGGAAATCTGATAATACCATAAATGTAATTTTATTTGATTTGCTTGGACAGAAATTAATAGCGTCTGAGAACTAACCGTGATCATTTTTTTCTAAAGAATGAGGATATTTTTCTGGCCCTTGATCTAGTCATTTAACTTGACATGTCCTTCAAAAGCATAACAATAAACAACAGACGATTTTTCTTGCTTGGATCAGCTCATGACATTCTTTCTAAGTAAAGAATACCCTACTGCACTGGCCATCAGTCATAACTGTCTATGAAGCACAAAAAATCATAACTTAATTATGAAAACAAATAAGATATATTCCAAAAATGTAGCATTTGTTAGCAGTGTCATCAGAAAATAGATCTGCAAGGAAGTGGAGTGAGACGGATAGGAAATACATCATTGGTCATGGGATGTGCTCAGTAATACAACGAACAAACTATATGAATTGAAGACATCACTGGCAATGGATATAAGCTTAGCAACAAATGGACAGTAGTAGCAACAAACAAAAATAATTTCATTGTCTCAGTCTAAACAATGGTCATCATTGCACAGCCCCAAAACCTCAGTTGAGAAGCCAACACGGCAGCCCAGAACTGTCGCTGCTCTACGCTCATGCTAATTAGTGGGCAATGCTCAGCCATCCATTACAGCACGTACACACGGAGAGAAGAAAAAGGTGGGAGAGGAGAAGCCCAACGTAGGGGTATGTACTGGCATGTGGCAAGGCGAGGAGCCGCAGCACCATAGGACGCCTCCATGCCGTGTCCCTCAACGAAAGGACGCCACCAGGCCGGATCCGGTAGGGGAACGACAAGATCCGGCCATGGAGGTCCCAAATCGACCCCAGCATAGAAGACCAAGAAGCACGGAGGAGAGGAGCATAATGGGTTCAACTGATGCACATACGCAAACGGAGTCCGAAGCTAAGCAGGATCCACGGGATAGCGATGATGCTCTGCTAGATCCGCGCTGGGGCACTGCGCCACTGAATCCATGCCGCCTCAGCCGCACCGGGGCAGAGTGGAGGTAGGAGAAGCAGCAGATGTAGCGCTGGATGGAGACAAAGCATGAGAGTACGCTATGGCTGTAGCCGGACCTGCGCGAGCGGCGGTCAGGACACCGTCGGTGTCACGCGAACCAGCACTCCGGCTGCCGTCGGGGCCGCTCGATCCGGCCGCTCCTGTCGTCGTAGGGCCACGCGTGGCGTTGCTCGGGCCATCGCCGGGGCCGCGTGCCGAGCGGGGGATCTAGAGCTGGCGCCTGAGAGAGAAGAAAACAAGGGAGCATAGAGAGAGAGAGGAGGGCGGAAGGGTGAGGGGAGGAGCAAGGGAGAGGCCACCTTCACCCTGCACGGCGGTGACCAGCTAGTGCGGCGACGACGGCGCATCTAGGCTGGAGCTGGCCATCAAGCATGCCAGCGCCCGCCCAGCGCCACACTCGCACCACCGCCGGGGTAGCAATGGTACTATGCTAGACAGATGTAGTGCTGTAAGTGCAAAAGCATCCCAAGCGATCTCCTTTCCATAGCAAAGAATGACTTCAAAAGCAATGTCCTGTCCTAGCTGAATCAGCTATGATATTGAAAATCTTATTGGAAATCTGATAATGCCATAAATGTAATTTTATTTGATTTGCTTGGACAGAAATTAATAGCGTCTGAGAACTAACCGTGATCATTTTTTCTGAAGAATGAGAATATTTTTCTGGCCCTTGATCTGGTCATTTAACTTGACATGTCCTTCAAAAGCATAACAATAAACAGCAGATGATTTTTCTTGCTTGGATCAGCTCATGACATTCTTTCTAAGTAAAGAATACCCTACTGCACTGGCCATCAGTCATAACTATCTATGAAGCACAAAAAATCATAACTTAATTATGAAAACAAATAAGATATATTCCAAAAACGTAGCATTTGTTAGCAGTTGTCACCAGAAAATAGATCTGTAAAGAAGTGGAGTGAGACGGATAGGAAATACATCATTGGTCATGGGGTTGCTCAGTAATATAACGAACAAACTATATGAATTGAAGACATCACTGGCAATGGATATAAACTTAGCAACAAATGGACAGTAGTAGCAACAAACAAAAACAATTTCATTGTCTCAGTCTAAACAATGGTCATCATTGCACAGCCCCAAAACCTCAGTTGAGAAGCCAACACGGCAGGCCGGAACTGTCGCTGCTCTACGCTCATGCTAATTAGTGGGCAATGCACAGCCATCCAGTACAGCACGTACACATGGAGAGAAGGAAAAGGTGGGAGAGGAGAAGCCCAACGCAGGGGTATGTACTAGCATGTGGCAAGGCGAGGAGCCGCAGCACCATAGGACGCCTCCATGACATGTCCCTCAACGAAAGGATGCCACCAGGCCGGATCCGGTAGGGGAACAACAAGATCCGGCCATGGAGGTCCCAAATCGACCCCAGCATAGAAGACCAAGAAGCACACAGATCGATGCGAGGAGGAGAGGAGCATAATGGGTTCAACTGATGCACATACGCAAACGGAGTCCGAAGCTAAGCAGGATCCACGGGATAGCGATGATGCTCTGCAAGATCCGCGCTGGGGCACTGCGCCACTGAATCCATGCCGCCGCAGCCGCACCGGGGCAGAGTGGAGGTAGGAGAAGCAGCAGATGTAGCGCTGGATGGAGACAAAGCACGAGAGTACGCTATGGCTGTAGCCGGACCTGCGCGAGCGGCGGTCAGGACACCATCGGTGTCGCGCGAGCTAGCACTCCGGCTGCCGTCGGGGCCGCTCGAGCCGGCCGCTCCTGTCGCCGTAGGGCCACGCGCGGCGTTGCTCGGGCCATCGCCGGGGCCGCGTGCCGAGCGGGGGATCTAGAGCTGCCGCCTGAGAGAGAAGAAAACAAGGGAGCATAGAGAGAGAGAGAGGAGGGCGGAAGGGTGAGGGGAGGAGCAAGGGAGAGGCCACCTTCACCCTGCATGGCGGTGACCAGCTAGTGCGGCGACGACGGCGCATCTAGGCTGGAGCTGGTCATCGAGCATGCCAGCGCCCGCCCAGCGCCGCGCTCGCACCACCGCCGGGGGGAGGTCCCAGCACTTGGGGGAGGGGCGCGCCGGTCCCGTAGCGCCGTGCAGGAAAGGAGGGCCGCACCCGCGCCACGCCGGGGAAGAGGGTCGCACCCGCGCCGCCGCGCACGGAGGCGCGCTCGCCCTATGCCGCCGGCCCTGCATTGCCGCGCCAAGGGGGCGCTGGGCCTGCACCGCCGAGGCTCCGCACCTGGGAGGGCGCACAAGCGCCGTCTAGGTAGGGGTCGTGGGTGCCCCCGCCGCCTCAGGTCGCCACATGGAGACGAGGGGGAGAGAGAGGAAGGAAACCCTAGATCTAGGGCTTCGGAGAGGGAGGAGCAGGGCGCACCCGCGCCGCCACAGCAGGGGAAGGAGAGACAGGAGGAGGAAGATGCGGAGGTGGAGGAAAAGGAGGAGGAGGAAGGCCGCCGTAGGCCGCACGTGCCGAGGCCGGCGCTGTCGCCCCCGTTCGCGTCGTCGCGAGGATGAGGCAAAGGGCGACGGGAGAAAGAGGAAGGGATTTTTTTTTACTGGGAGGAGGGGGCGGGCTGGATTTTTACCGGCGGCAGCGGAACAGTAGGTCAAACCAGATCGAACCGTCTACTCACGGATCAAGCGGTCGAAAATAATTTTGCTACCGTGGACGGGCTGAACGGCCGCGGAGCATTGCCGCCTTGTTTCGGTAAATTTATTCATTCCAAATAAGGGGTAATCTGGTAATTTCAGTATATCCATTGGAAACAACCAACCACACATCGGCGCGCGCACGCCTGTTTCTAGCTCCATCGCCTTCTCTCGCCACCTAGAAATCCTCGATCCACACACTTGACACTTGGAACAACGCTTGTTCCAAAAGCAGGGTACTGCACGAACATGCTAACGTTGCACCGTATATAGTCTAGTAGTGAGCGCTGCAGCTGCAGAGAGTTGTGCATGCTGCATCGTGATGTACTGCGCCTCGCGCTGCTCTTCGTCGTGCTGGCTGCCGCAGTGCCACGGTCATCATCTCCATTCTCCAGGGCCTGCGCCATCGTCGCAGCCTCGCAGGTCCCGTCGTGCTCCTGCAGTCCTGCTCGAGCTCATCACTAGGCTGCCGCTCCAGGGTGCGGCTGGTGGTGCACACCGGTGTGCATTGAGATGCCGCGATCCCAGTGCTACCAATGTTTGCCTACACGCTAACTAAAATTTAATTAGCTCATTAATAGAGCTAGTCGGCTAAAGATTAGCTAATTAAACTTTAACTAGAGGTCTTTAGATAATCTAGCTAATTAAAAAAACTTGACTATATTATCTCTTATTAATTCTGTTGTTTAGCTAGCTAGCTAAACTTTAGTAGAGGTAGTTTAGTCATTGAGGCTTTTCAACTGATTTTGGTTCAGTTGAAACAGACAAAGGGTTGTGTATGTTTTCTTTAACTAAAATTTAGCCGTGAACTGTTAAATGCACCACAGCAAAAATTTAACTGACAGGATCGTTCCTGTACTCATCGGATCTTTCTTGCTGTTGTCGCTGGGTCCATTATCCATAATGGTGCCTGTGCTCATAGAATAAAAGCTATATAGAATCTAATGAACTAAAAGGCAGTTGTGGTGGACGTGCCAGAGTGGTTATTGGGCATGACTAGAAATCATGTGGGTTTCGCCCGCGTAGGTTCGAATCCTACCGTCCACGCTTTTTGTTCTTTTTTTTTGTTTGTTTTGTGTGTGCGTCGTCTTTCTCATTTTGTTCTATTTTTTTGTTTGTTTTGTGTGTGCGTCGTCTTTCTCATTGGATAACTCACTAGCAGGATAATGCAGTCCTGGATCCTGATTCCTCGTCAGCGTATGCAATTCCGTTCCCTGACCATCCAACATGGTTGCTGTTCATTCTTTGCATTACTGGCATGTCTAAACTCTCTTTCTGTATCTCCCATCTCACATACGCGCTGTCGCGGTTTCACGTTCCCATCGTTAGATAGCATCCAGCGGTATACTATACTACTCGAGAGCAGGAGCAGCGGCACTTCTATCCTCCCATCAGTAACTGCAGCTAAAACTAACAATGCCCTGATTCCACCACTGTCCTGCACCTTTAAGTGACGGTCAAGCAACCCCCCGTCGGAGAGATCACAAGCTCCGAGCCACAATTCCGATCAAGAAACATAAACCGAGAGAAGGCCCCGCTGAACGAGATCGTCATTTATGTTCTATATATACTACTACCATTCCTCGAAAGACCCAATCACAGCAGCAGCTGCAGCATCTTTATATTTTGTTCTGAAAAGTCCCCTTGCAATATGATTACATTCAGAGCAATACTCCAAACACTTATAATGGAGTTAGCAACGCGCCACGCCACCATGAGCAGAGCAGCCATATAGATTATTAGGACCAGTCTTGGATCATGGATTCATGCTATGGCCATCCCAGTAATCTGCGGCTCTGACTCGCGCGCTTCTCGGAGCAAGATCAAGCTCGACCGCATGATAACGTAAACAAAGCCATCCACTGACCCACATGCAGTTTCCTGAATCAATCAAATCAAACACGCCG
Source organism: Eremochloa ophiuroides (assembly GCA_038502445.1). Taxonomy (NCBI): domain Eukaryota; kingdom Viridiplantae; phylum Streptophyta; class Magnoliopsida; order Poales; family Poaceae; genus Eremochloa; species Eremochloa ophiuroides. The sequence continues at coordinate 42,255,650 of JAHLJS010000009.1, read as the reverse complement.
CGCCGCGCGCATGCAGCAGAGCAACCTCGCCGTATAAAATCCCCACAAGTCGCGGTCATGCACTACGACAGAGACTCGCAGTCGTTGCGTGCGCGGCGGCAGAGAAGAAGATGACGAGCTGTGGCTCGTCGAATCGAGCTGCATTGGCATCACGATCGAGGTCGATGCCACCGTCGTCGTCGTCGCAGGCTCTAGTGCTTCTCGCCGTCGCCGTCGCCGTCTCCTTCCTTTCCGGCTCCAGCCATGTCGCTGCCGGCGGCGGACACCCGGACTACGCCGACGCGCTCGCGAAGGCCATTCTTTTCTTCCAGGGGCAGAGGTCCGGCCAGCTGCCGCCGGACCAGGCCGTCACGTGGCGCTCCAACTCCGGCCTCTCCGACGGCTCCGCCGCCAACGTACGTGGGCCCGCCTGCACGTGTGCTTGCTGTTGTAGAAGAAGAAGACGTGCTTGTCTGAACGTGGTCAGCGCGCTGACCTTTCTTGCTCTCTCTGTCTGTCTGAAACGTGCGCGGCGCGGCGGCAGGTCGATCTCACCGGCGGGTACTACGACGGCGGCGACAACGCCAAGTTCGGCTTCCCGATGGCCTTCACGACGACGATGCTGTCGTGGAGCGTGCTGGAGCACGGCGGGCGGATGGAGGCGGCGGCGGGCGCCGCCGTGCGCGACGACGCGCGCGCCGCCGTGCGGTGGGGCGCGGACTACCTGCTCAAGGCGGCGACGCAGACGCCGGGGAGGCTCTACGTCGGCGTGGGCGACGCCGACGCGGACCACCGGTGCTGGGAGCGGCCGGAGGACATGGACACGCCGCGGACCGTGTACTCTGTGTCCGCGTCGGCTCCGGGGTCCGACGTCGCCGGCGAGACGGCCGCCGCGCTCGCCGCGGCGAGCATGGTGTTCAGGGCCGCCGACCGGGCCTACTCCGTTCGCCTGCTCGCCGCCGCGCGGGACGTGATGGAGCTCGCCGTGCAGCACCAGGGGAAGTACAGCGACTCCGTCGGCGGCGACATCGGCGCCTACTACCAGTCGTACTCCGGCTACAAGGTGCCAAATTAAATCAAATCAATCGAACCTCCGGGCCGGATCAACAAGTGATATATCATTGATTGATTGATTGATCAGATAATTCGAGCGTGTTTTATTTTTTTCCCCTTTGCATGCAGGACGAGCTCCTGTGGGGGTCGGCGTGGCTGCTCTGGGCGACCAAGAACTCCTCCTACCTCGGCTATCTCTCTTCCTTGGGCGACAATGACAGCGTCGACATGTTCAGTTGGGACAACAAGCTCGCCGGAGCGCGCGTGCTGCTGTCACGGGTACGTGACACGAACAAACAAATCACGCTTAATAATCATGCTCATGTTTGTGTGCGCGTGCCTGCACTGCACGGCTGCATGCACCTGCAATTAAAATCCTGCATGCATGCAGAGAGCTCTGGTGAACGGGGACGAGAGGCTGGAGCCGTTCAGGCAGCAGGCGGAGGACTTCTTCTGCAGGATCCTGCGCGACTCCCCTTCGTCCACGACGCAGTACACGGCCGGCGGCCTGATGCACAAGTCCGGGTACGCCAACCTGCAGTACGTCACCTCGGCCAGCTTCCTGCTCACCACCTACGCCAAGTACATGGCCGTCACCAAGCACGCCTTCTCCTGCCAGAGCCTCACCGTCACCGCCAGGTCCCTCAGGGCTCTCGCCAAGCAGCAGGTGGATTATATCTTGGGCGTCAACCCCAAGGGCATGTCGTACATGGTGAACTTCGGCGCGCGGTGGCCGCAGCGGATCCACCACCGGGCGTCGTCGCTGCCGTCGGTGGCCGCGCACCCGGCGCGCATCGGGTGCCAGGAGGGGTACCAGAGCTACTTCTACTCCAGCGGCGCCAACCCGAACGTGCACACGGGCGCTGTCGTCGGCGGGCCCGACGAGCACGACGAGTTCCCGGACGACCGCGCCGACTACGCGCGGTCGGAGCCGACGACGTACACCAACGCGCCCCTCGTAGGCTGCCTCGCCTACCTCGCGGGCACCTACAGGACCTAGCTGATCATTGATCACGTACGAGTCCACGATGTGATGGTCGTTGAATCATGTAATGTAATGGCGAAAAGCTTAGCTTCACTGTCACTGCCTCAGGGTCGTGGGCAGTACCAGACTACCAGCTGAAGAGTTCAGCATTCACTAGTGCACTTAGCAGCTACTAGCACAAAAGTGGAAACGTTGCCTGTTTTTTTTTTTCAGTTTGGGAGAACCACTGCCACTACTATAGTAAACTATGGAGGCCGGTAAAATTGATTAATCAAGACGGTTTTCACAATCGCAATCGACTTAAATCAAAGGTTACGGTAAATGAAACCTTAACTTAGGCGGTCCAAATAAATGTATCGATAAATCAAATGGAAAAAAAAACAAAAAAGTTTGTACCCCATCGTCCTATGCATGTCTGGATCTGGGCCTTGCGCCGCCGCCGTCGGATTCACGCCGCTCGCCTAATCACCTCCACCGCGGGGGAAGCGGTTTCATTTACTGTTTATTATGGCAGAAACTTGCGTATGACAGAAATGTTTCAACGCTAAAACGTTTTCTCCTTTCACCGATTGGAAGTGTTTCTGTGGTTTGATTTAAGAATCCAAAACAATTTAGCCTGCCAAATGCACCCTTTATCATGTGTCCACACATGCTCAAGGGCGCAAGCCACATAACTATTACACAAACATCGCACATAATCTAGAAACAAATAGAAAAGTATTTATGACCAGTGGCTTGCAATAATGATTTCTAATTGAGACAATAGAAAAGATGTCACAACCCATACTACTATAAAAGATAATACTCCCTCCGTTATAATTTATAAAAATGTTTTTTTTCTAAATACATTACTTTTACTATGCATACAAAAAAGATAAAATGTCTTATAATTTTTAAATAGAAGGAGTAATACTATAGATTTTTTAAAAAATAATAAAGACTTTGGTTCAACATCATTTTTATAATAACTATATATTCAAATTGGATAATCCAATACGTGAGTATCATGCACCGGGGTACACAGGGTCGCCAGACCCAGGGCCTTTGCCGGGGATCCTTGGTGATCAACTTCACTAGATCTAAGTACTATATAGCCCATGTATTGTGAAGATCGTAGTTTGAAGTATTAAGATTGTAGTTTCAAAAGTTAGTGTCCTGTTTGATATAGCTCACAACAGCTCGTGTTGTGAGCTTTTTTTTTCTAAATAATCTTTTCTAGCTAAAACGGCTTTATTGGTGAAGCTATTTTTTTTCTCTTCTCATAAAAGGATGAGTTAATATGAAACTTACAAGAGTAGCTTATGAAGGCATTTTCTCGTAACCATACGTGAAGTGTTGGTGAAGATATTTTGCCAAATAACATTTTCAAAACAATTTAGTTACGCTAAAAAGATTGCTCATGAAGGCATTTAAAAAAAAACTACTTTACTTGTGAAATTAAGCTGTGACAAATAGGACCTTAAACATGATTTAAAGTGTCAAATTTTTTTTTTCTTACTGGAGGGTTCATTTCCTCGATCTTGACATCTTAATTTTGGTTTTACTAGTTAGAAGTATCGCCATCAAATACAAAAGGAGCAGGTGAGTCTTTCATTCCTCATTCATCATCACAAGCAAATAGAATATCTCAAGATTCCTCGTGTTTGTTCCCTGCGCAACGCAATAAAAAAGTGCTCCGTTGGACCTTTCCCATCCATCAACCACCCCAAAACCAAAGACTCCAAGAAGCCAAGAACCACGACGGCACCGTGCCAGTCCGCTCATCCGCTATTCCGCTACATGGAGGCCGCCGCCGCCCTTCTTCTCCTCGTCCTCAGCGCCAGCCTCTCTTCCTTCGCCTCGGCCGCGGCTCCGTACGACCCGCCGACGGTGCCGGAGCTCATGGACCGGTTCGGCCTCCCGCGCGCGCTGCTCCCGGAGACAGCCCGGCGGTACCTCCTCCACGACGACGGCACCTTCGAGCTCTTCCTCGACGACGGCTGCGTGGTAGAGGTGGGGGGCTACCGCGTCGGCTACGACATCGAGCTCTCCGGCACCGTGTCCCCCGGGACCGTCACGGGGCTCGAGGGCGTCCGCGTGCGCGTGCTGTTCGTCTGGGTGCCCATCACCGGCGTCGAGGTAGCCGGCGGAGAGGTCACTGTCCACATCGGGCCAATCAGCAAGTCGTTCCCCTCCGTTGGGTTCAAATCCAGCCCCCAGTGCATCAGCGGATTGGCGGCGGCAGATGTCTTGCTTCCTTTGGTGGAACAGTAGTCAGCTGCGTGATTCGTTAGGATTTAACAGTCAAAGTTTGTGGTGTTAAGATTATAGTTTCTTTTTGTTTTTCTAATTTTTTTTTTCTGAACTGAAACTTCACTAGTGTATGCATACTGTTACACGATTATTACTCTTAGGCCTTCTTGGATGCAAATCAATCCAACGGAATTAAAGCATCTCTTACCAATAACTTATCCCCAATACAATGGTATTAGTGACAACAATAATGCTTTTTTTATTATTAGGGGAGATGCCTCAACACATCCCCAATACGTGGTTTGGCATGTGGGTGTGCTCGGCCAGCTCCACCTCTACGGCACGAGCTGGAGGTCGACGGAGGCAACAGCAGCTCATGGATAATAAGATTCACATTCCACGTGGGCGTTGGAAGGAAATCGAGACGACTGGGATGTGGTTAAGGTTTCGGGGAGCTGAAATGTTGGTGAGAACGGAACTGTTGGAGCAAACTTTTTTGAATCAACTCCCCCAATACGATTGTTGGATTGTAGATAGGAGAGCTGTTGGAGATCTCTTAATTCCGCCTCAATCCCCTTATTCTCCTTGGTCTGGGTACAAGCGAACAAAGCCTTGAGACTATTGTTTTCTCTCGGACTGGCATGAGACACGCTTTGAGTGTCTTAAAAAAAAAAACTGTTTTTTTTTCTTTTGTTTTACTCAAACGGAAATCATGCATCCTAGTTTGCTGTAGACTTGTAATTCAACAAGAGATGTGAGGTGTAATGTCCAATTTGCATCCACAACTGCAATTTATTGAGTTTGTTGCACAAAAGATCATGCACTTTCATGTCGAAAGCTGAAATGACAACCGGGATTATTGCGCTAAAGACCATGTGCTTTCATATTGAAGGCTAAAATGTTCACGAGAATTGTTCGCTTCATCTTATCAGCGCTTATTTTTCAGATCTAGAAGAGTGTTTTCCTCTCATAACAAATTAGCATCAGCTAAACTCAGTGCTCAACTGCATTCAAAAAAATGTATTGAAGACGAAAAGCAACCAAAAACGTTAAAAAGAAAAAACAACAGTGAAGACGAAGAAGCAATTGGAAACATAAAAACTGAATTTAAAAAGAGAAAAAAAAACAACTAAAATAAAACATTTAAAACTGTAAATCTATTAAAAAATTTAAAAGCGCCGTCTGTGGGATTCGAACCCACGACCACACGGTTAAAAGCCGTGCGCTCTACCGACTGAGCTAAGACGGCTGGTGCTTAAACTATCTTGAGCGTTACAACTGATGGATGAGTGATAATGGTTACTGGCATTGTCTAAAACTCAAATCGGTGGAAATGGATTTCAGCCAAAAACTACGAATAAGAACAGAGACCACATCAATCAATTGCACGTTGCTATTGCTTTGTTGCTAATTAATACTGCTACTTATCTACTCCCACCTGCGCAAAATGCAATGGTTGGTTATTGCAGCCTGCTAACACTTTCACCTGAAACATGCATTGAGACTGTTGCTGCTTTATCCTGGACAGCAGGAGATAGACCTCCGGCGTTGCAAGATCCATCCGCTCATGAGATTTACTTGCTTCACTCACCAGCATTGATACCATGGATTCCAATGCTCCCACTCGCCCTGAGGGTGACGAGGAGCTCCATTCAAGGAGTTGGAAGGCGGTGGCTGAGTCCCGCGCCACCGGACAGGAAGGTACGGGTCTGCGATCTGGAAATAGTTCAGTGTTGTGAGCACGCAAAGGGCATGCCGGCAGTGGATCCCTGACGACTCGAACATCTTGCAGCAGCAAGAAATGAGCTCCTCCCTTTCGTTCCATGTGACTGCACCCACCCGCCTCCTTGGTAGGGTGACGGACAAGAAAAATACTCCCTTCCAAGCAGTGGCGGAGCTAGAGCAAATTTAAGGGGGTGCGCTTATCTTGTAGGTGCAAATGTTTTTATTTTGAGGGTGTAAATATGATGAAAATTTAAAGGCTATCACTGTTTTTTCAAATTTTTATGAGTGCAGGTGCACCTAAAACTCCCTATATAGATCTGCCCATGCTTCCAAGTGTAAGGATGCATATTGAGTAGATCCAACAAGTTCATCTTGTAGCTTAGAGAAGGCATGTGGGTGAGAACGGCAGCGCATAGCCTTCAATTGGAAATGTTGCCTTCAGGCTTTCCGCACTCTTCATCTTCTATATCTATCTTCTAAAAGGAATATTTCATTTTGGTCATCAAGATTTAATCTTCTATATTACTTTCTTCCGCATTCATCCATCCTCTATATCTCATACTTTATACTAACTCTTATCAACGGCCCCACTTGTCATCCTCTATAAATTTTATCTAAATATATCCACGTGAGATCTTGTTTTGAAGAATTTATTGAAACGAATTTAATGGTGCAATAAAAATTTAATTTAGTATTTTAATTTGTGAGTTATAACATTTTTTATTAGTTGAAAAAAGTGAGGCCCGCCATTTAGATCCACTGCGCATGGCTGTCTCTCACGCGTCCCACCACCAGCAGCGGGCCCTGTCGGTACCGGAGGACCGGTATCCCGCTCAGAATGGCAGACGAGAAGGTCGTCCTGAGCTGTAGCGAACTACTTACCGGACCCGCTGCGGGGGGTGTTTTCTGCTATTCGTTCCTCCAGGAAAACATAGCGTATATGAGTGCGGTTGGTCTTATGCTCTGCAAATTTTGCTGCATCATTTCTTGTTCACCAGCTTGGTTTTTGTGTGTTTTCAAAAAAAAAAAGCTTGGTTTTTGTGAGTGACAATAATTGAAGCCTGACAAAAGGATTAGCAGAGTAACACGTTACCACCTTTAGTTCACACAAAGCAAGGAGGAAGCCCAAAGAAATTTATGTTAGCATGCACACAGTATGGGCTATACTGGCTGAAGCCACAGTATGGCCGTGCACACAGTATGACCGAAGCCTAAGAGCAAGTATAATAAGTACGTGTAAGCCGGCTAAATGCTGACGTAGATGAGAGAAGGAAAAAGAAGAGACTTTGTTCGCTTAAATTACCAGCTATCATCAGCTAACCATTCGATAGTGTTTTTCTCTCACAACAATCAGCCAGCCAGCCATACAATCCAGCCAGCCAAATAAAGGCAAGAAACGGGCTGTAATCTTACAGTCGGCTTGGGCATAGGAACCAATAAACTCTGTGAGAGAAATAAATGAACCATATATTAACGGTGAAAGGCTAACTACTATATGAGTTAGCTGAGAGAAGGCTGTTAGAAACCTTACAACTATTAAGCCAGCTATATTATTAGCCTTGCCTGTTCGGTTCCTCTGCAATAGAGACATGGAATAAATGCTAGTTGGATTACTTTAATAATTTATATATACTAATCTTGAGGAGCTGGAATTGTTCCTGGTCAGATCCGAGGAAACCAAAGGGGATTGCATTTATCTCTACAAATATCCGAAAACCATGGCGATCCACATCAAACAAAAAACTTGGTATTCCACAACATATGTTCACCTGCTCAATGAAGTTTGCAAGGTGTGTTTGATACTCAACCTGAATGAAGGCATTTGTTGACATCGAAACAGCTAGGGAAGTAATCAGTCCTGCAGTAAAACTCCCTCTCAAATACAAGAAGACCCAGAGATTTCGTGATGCATATAGACTACGAATATGCTCATTTTCTTGAAGTCCATAGCAGTTCACCATCTCATCCCACCCAAGATCAAATGCTATTGCTGTCCACGTTATATTTTTTAATAAAGGATAATTCATATCCGGCTTCATCTACTAAAAAGTAGAATCATGTCAATTATTACAGCGTTCGACTTGGAGGCCGGCACACTAATTGTAGAGTACCAACTTATAGCCACCGACACAAAGGACAAAAGTAAAGTTTCAACTAAGCAAGACCAATCGGATTATTTGACCGCCATCCTTTGGAACCGAAAAAATAGAAGGCTGAAGTCTCTAGATATTGCACAGAAAGCAGCTGGTCCCGTTGATCATCACGCTGCTGCAGTCTTGCCCATTGACGTAGCGAGTGGGTTCCCCTGAAAAGGACCAGCAAAAAAGATTTTGATCTACATTTATCAAAAACCACTTCGTTTCTCGTAACCCAAACTGCCCAATAAAGCTGATGCTACAGTTAACAACAAAGAATTGTGTTTGTTACCACCAGTCTTAAACCACCTGTTAAACAAGTCATCAATATTGTGGGGAGGCGATATCCCAAACAATAGATGTACCGCCCGCCGCAAGAATTTGGCATAGAGACAATTAAAAAAAGGTGTTGAATACTTTCTTATAACTAACAGAAGTAATAACTCGTATCACCAAACCAATTTCGTCGAGCGAGGTTATCTTTATTAAGGTCACACCTTTTTTTAGGTACCATAAAAAAGTAATTCTTGTGGGAATTTTAATCTCATATGTCGTGTGGTACTCTGCCTCTATTGTTAGACAATGCAGCATACATAGATTTAACGAAAAAAGTACTTTGTTCACGTTATATAGCTTATCGAATTTTTTCTAGTCCTTGCAACGCTCTCCTATATTTGCACCAAACCAATATGGGAGCTTGGCTTCTATCATTCATTTGCAGAGGACATGCTTTGTGCTAGGTAGTTCCTTTTCAATTGCTTCCTTGAGACACACATTTTGATCTGTGAGTATCGTCCAAGGAGCTTTCCTATTCATGAAGTCGAGAAACACCTGTCAACAAGAAATGTTGCGCCTAAGAACAGTTGCAAAGTGGTAAAGTGAGTTTTTACCCTGATGAACGGTTACCTGCAATGCCCATGCAAATGGTATCTGATTCTCCTCCCATAGAAGCACTGAAGCACACAAGCAAAGAAGAAAGGCATTCCATAATTGTTCAAACCAAGACATATCCCGAGAACCATGCTAGTGCAGATAACCGATGAGTGGTGTCAAACTCAGCAGCATCACCAAATAGCTCGTAAGCCTGAACCGCAGCCGCATACGCAGGCCTAGCCCTGTCAAATTATAAACCCGGAGCCAAGCCACACCCTTTAATACAAGCCTAATAATATAATAACAAGTCTAATAAGTGTAATGCAAAAAATTCTTATGAAACAACTAAAAAGTTATACATCTTATATTACCTTAAAAATTTCTTCTAACATTTTCTAGTAATGTTTGTACTGCTCTTAAAAAATTTATGAATAGATCCCATTTGTGATTCTTTCAAAGCCTCTATCTTTCTCTTATATTTTTTTCTCACTTCCTGATGCATGTTTTTTTGGGCAACATGAGTTCACTTTAAAATTAGAAAAATACCTAGTAATTAAAAATAATATACTAAATTCAACATGATTGCTATTTGTATTGGATTCCTCATTCTTAAATTCCAAATCTAAAGAAATATAAAGATTAAAGAATAAAGATTGCGGTTGGAGAGATTATGGGGAATTGGCTGCTTAGGGTCAAGAGCCAGTTTGTTACCTCCGCAGGAAGCCAGAAACACAGATGGACAGAGTTAGTGCGTGTGTGTCGCGCCGTCACCGGCCAGCAGCCGGTCGTGCTCGATCACAAACATCACCAAGACGCACGCACGCGATCGTCGCTGATCTGCTCACGTAGGAACGGAGGAGTCACCAAGGCCACGCGGCGGAAGGGCAGAGTCGCGGACGTAGAAGTACGGAACACAATCTTTTCTGGACTCTATCTCGTACGCGATGGTTCACTTGTTCTATAGGCTAATAATGAGCCATACAAGAATACTAATACTTCCTCCGTTCACGAATAGATGTAATTCTTTGACTTCTAATAGTTCTCTTTGACCATTCATCTTATTTAAATTTTTTATATAAATAATAAATTAAATAAATCATTATGAAAATATCTCTAACAATAAAATAACTCATAACAAAATAAAAAATATTTATTGAATTTTTTTAATAAGACAAACGATCAAGCACAAATCGAAAAAGTCAAAGAATTACGTTTATATATGGATAGAGGGAGTACTCGATACATATATGGGGTTGGCCGGTTGGGCCCCCTGGCCTCGAGGGCCCAGTGCAGCTGCACAGCTCGCACCTCCCAAGGGCTGGGCCTGTTCTCCACATGATTGCTCGCATCTTTAATGAACTCATCACACTTAAAATTGGGATTCATCTCTTCGAAATTCTTACACATCCTGAGCAGATCGATGCTCCGGTCCTCATGCTCAAACTTCCTGGACTGTATGAGGTTCCTTGCATCCTTCTCGATGAAACGCAGGTTCCTGGCTCAATGCACTTCTGAAGCTCCATTATCCTCATCATCGCCGCACAGTGATCCCTAACTTGGCAAACATCAGTGGTCCCTGACTTGTCGTGCCCCAAGAGCGCGTGGATGTGGCAGTTGGAGAACCCCATGACTCGCCATTCCGGTAGCAGACCCTCAGCGTCCGCTGTGCCCTTGCCTATGTGCATATACACCTGGCACCCACATTGCGAGGAGCTCCTATTTCCGCTGTAGTCTGGTGCACCAATAATCTATCAGTTGTTTGTGCTCTCTATTTTGATTTCTACCTAGGTAACAATTTCCCTTTTGAATCGAACAACTAAACTAGCTACATTAGTAATGAAACATAGCAGATTACACTCTTTCTCCTTATGAAAATCGAGTCATTTCATTTCTACCTAGGTAACAATTTCCCTTTTGAATTGAATTTGCACCGTTTGTCTTATTTACCATGTTTATTTTTCAATATTTTCTGGAACTATAATTTATATCCTTGGTTTATTATGTTTTGCATACTTATTTTCCATTTATGTCAGCTTGAAGGTCCTATAGTCGTATCAGATTCGAATAATTAGTAGAAGTTGTCCTCTTCGTGTACTAAGTATTCAACAATGCATTGTAAGTCAGGAAAAGTCGAAGAGACCTCGACATCAGCAGGTATGATGTGTTCCTTCAAGATGCACTATGAGATCACCTAGTGAGCAACAAAAGCTCCATCTTTACAACCATAGTTAATGTTCCTGTTTATGATCCACAATTTCTTATGTCCAAACTCCAAAGTTATATGTAACCTTCATTTCAAAATAACTATTGTTTCCTTTATATGATCTGCAAATCTGTATGCATGGCATACTCTTATTAAGGATCTGTCTAGTTTGTACTCGGTTGTTTTAGGGCCAACCAGCAGTCGGTTGTCGGTGGTCTCCAAAACACTCAATTCCCTACCGACTAATTGTCTGTGTGTTTTGGGCAAAGAAGCACTTGGTTGTTATGGGCTTAAAAACACACGAATTCCCATAAAAGGAACTATCACTCGGTTATTGACTCTATGTGAAACACTCAATTAAAATAATAAGAAAATCGTGTGTTTTGCATACATCTAGCACATGATTTCTACAACATGCCCCATGTAAGGATAACAACTAAAGCCAACCTAACCCAATAGTACATCCCTGTTGGGAGTATGCCCTAGAGATAATTATAGAGATGGTTGTATTTCCTTGTATCCATGACATATATATTGAGTTCATTGAATTTCCATTAAAGACAACTTGTATTGATTAGCAATTATGTGAATTGTTTGTGAAACTCTTTTACTTGTATGGTTATTCTAAAGTTATCCATGATCGAAGTTTGTGTAAGACACAAATGAATACTAGATCAACATGATAAGTTGATGACTATGTTTCACAAGTCATAAACATGGAGATGTTAAACTAATAATATGGGCACATGTATGACATGGGATTGGACTGACCCAACGTGAGATGTTGTTACTATCTCTATTCACATCATCTACCTTATGTCCTTAGACCTGAGATTGTTGTATGTACTCAAGATGTGAAACGACTTACTTAGGGACTGTCAAACGCTACTCCGTAACTGGGTAGTTATAAAGGTAGTCTTCGGGTTTGTCGGGAAACATGTTGTGAGACATAGACAATCAAGATGGAACTTACCCCTCTCTATGTCAGAGAGATATCACTGGCTCACTCGAATGATTGGATCAACAAATGCATGGCCATACTTGGGTTAAGTGTTAACCCACGAGTTGGACCATATATCGTGTGGCAAGGGAATAACATGTATGTGGTTTATGGTGGTTCGTCTGATATAAGCTTCGTGTACACATAGGAGTTGTCACGCCTTGCCAGAGGCCGCTGTCAACTATTGGGCGAGTAGGAGTACTCGGGTCATGCCTATGTGTGCGTGAACCCATAGGGTCGCACGCTTAAGGGGCTAGAAGTCTAATTCGAATTGGACCAGAATTAGACTAGGATTAGGGTTTCTAATGGGCCTCCAACTCGGGAGCACATTAGGGACGCCTATATAAGCAAGGGGCAGGGATGAGGCTGGGTAAATACCATGCCTTTTGGTAGCCACCGTCGCCCTCCCCACGCTCGCGCCTTTGCTCCTCACGGACCTAGCAGTCCGGAGGCGCAACGCTTCCTCCCTGTACGTGTGGATACCTCGGAGGTGCTGCATCTAGAGCACAAGGACGAACCGCACGAGAGGAACGGGCAGATGGATGATCACGCAACTGCATGGCACTACTGCAACGCGTACGTCTACATCGAGACGACTTCCGCTACACCTGCACATCTAGTGGTAATCCCATGATCTATAACTAGCAGTTGATCCTGGTTTATGAGATTAAAAATTTTGTTTTCCGGCTAGCGTAGCATCCTCATAACCCTACAATCCTAGTAAGTCTCATTAAACAAACATGTATCAGACCAACCTAGACCAAAAATAGAAACCCTAAGTTACATAATACATAGTCTTGGAAAGCAAGACAAACGAAACAGATCTCCTCTACCTCACGCAGATATGACTAAAGTATTGGACTACTTTGGAGAGAAGAAAATAGAGGGTTCTTCTTTCTTTTACAAGTTACGACTTAAGCTCTTTTTATCCATTTGGATCGAAAAAATATTTTCTTTTACATCATCAGTAGAGAACTCCAAACATTGGCGTCGAGCCAGGTCCTCCTTAACTGAAAACAATAAAAGATCACGATTCTCATGTCGGTAAATGATATGCTCAATCAGGTAATCTTTAACTCGATCTTGATTAGGTAGCCTAATCACCTCTCCACATAGTTTTTCTCCAAAATTATGGCTACAGGTAAGAAACAAACTCGGCTCGATATCCTCATATATAAGAGAAGGAGTGTCATTTCTTAATACATTTCTCTACTTCTCATCCGCTAAAATGATCCTCCCCACACTTCCACAAACCAGTCTATTTCTCAGTTGGGCTGTATATTTGAACAGGACATACCAAGATCACCACTAGCGATAGTTGTTACTGCCATGGAATCAGTTTTGCGTGACCACATACTATCCAAGTTTGAGCGTCTCCCTCTCTTCGTGATGCAATTGGCATTATGTACTATTTAACTGACTATTAGATACTAATTAAGCTAACTTATTTTAACTTCCCAAAGAACATCGGTGACTCACTAGATTAAAACAGTAATAGATGAATTCGAGTGCAGAACATCTGCGGATCACCTCTAGGAGAGAGTGAAAATGAGAGATAGCGGATCACCTCTACGAGGGAGAAAGAGTGAAATGAGAGGAAGTGATGAGGAGAAGTGCTTGCCTCTCCTATATATGGAGGCTTATTACATTTTTCACTTAGCCCCTTACTTAGTCTCTAACCGTGTGTTTGGTTATGGGATCACCAGGGATGGGTTCAACCCAACCCAGATTTTTGGGATGGGTCGAACTCATCTCACGTTTGGTTAGAAGGTTTGGTTGTATGGGTTTTGAAGAGTGGATGAGTCACTGATGCGTGGGGCCCATATGTTAGCCTCTGAACCTTATCTTTTCTATCTCTGCTTATTCTTGCCATGCTCCCATCATGGCGGTCCTCGCGACCACCTGAGCGCAGGGGACTCCAGCGGCGGCAAGGGATCGGGAGGTGGAGTAGGAGCAGCGGCATCGGGCCCCTGCTCTGCGTGCCCGCGACGGGGAAGAGCAGCAGCGGCGGTGAGCCCTGCTCCACGCTCGCGAGGGGGAGGAGAAAAAGAACCGGCATTGGGCCCCTGCTCCGCACGCCCGTGATAGGGAGGAGGAGTGGTGACGGCGGGCCCTACTCCACGCTCGCAATGGGGTGGAGGAGCGGCGGCGGCAGTGCCCTACTTCACGCTCGTGATGAGGATGGGCAGCGGACGACGGGCCCGGCTCCTGCGCCTGCGACGGGAAGGAGGAGCGGCGGCGGCATGCCCTGCTTCGCGCTCGCAACGGGGAGGAGGAGCGACGGTGGCGGGCCCTGCGCTGCGCTCGCGATGGGGGAGGAGAAAGAGTATTCTCACGCAACTATACAAGACTATGTATATAATTTGGAAAACACACATGCACCTGAAACATATATTCAGGAACTTAGGGGGTGTTTAGTTGGTGAAAAGTGAGTGAAAAGTGCACTGTAGCACTTTCGTTTCTATTTGACAACTTTTATCCAATCATGGCCCAAGTAGACTCAAATGATTCATCTCAAGGTAGCCAGGCAAAAAGTACAAACATGCAACAACTGCTACTTCATGTAGTGCTCCATGCAAACGGAAAGTACAATCGATGTGATGGGGAATAGTGCCAAATTTTGGCAACTAAACAGCCCCTAACTCTCTCCATTCTCTTCACGAAACAAAGGTTTTGACAGGTAACACAAGTTAGCATTACCCATTTACACAAAACAGATGCCGTTCAGTATAGTTGGCTAATTCATTTCAAAAGTAGATATTATTTTCTGAATTATGATAATATATAGGCAACGTGTTTGAATGGATCAATTCCTTGGGCTAAATCACCATAGTCCCTGTCACCCAAAGGCCTTGTTCGGTTATTCCTCAATCCATGGGGGTTAGAGGGGATTGGGAGGGATTGGTAGGGATTTTGACTTGCTAGGGATTTAAATCCCCTCAATCCCCTTTGATTTGTTGCAACCGAACAAGGCCGAAGTGGTTCAGTGATATTATGTAAAACTAGTTAGGGGAGGCGCGCGCCGATTCAGATAAAATATGCCGTATAATTTGAAGTATAACATATTAAGACGTCTAAAGTGGTGCTATGCTGATCATATAGTGTGTAAGGTGTGCGCCATTGCGCGCATATGCAGGTACAATAGAATTTTTAAATATGTAGGAAGCTTTGTGAATGAGAATTTATCCATAGATTTAGGAAAGATGTATATGTTACAGTTCAACGTGCTATATAGAACTTCTCAAAAAAAACCCGTACTATATAGAAGTAGAGATTTCGTCATATAGTGATAGTAGCCAACTATACAAGAAGGTACAATAGATGGGGTAATACAAAAGAAGATCAAGTCGTGAGACATTTTTTCTAAATAGGAGGGTTTCTTATTTTTGGTGGTAGCTTCAAAGCCTCCCAACCCGAACAAGATCGACCTAGTAAGCACATGATGAGGACGTTTGTCGACGGAATGCCGGCGATAGTCTACCGAGGGGTATGCCCAAGGTAGTAGATGATTGGTGAAAGTGCGCCTTGAGACGAACAAGAGTAGAGCAGTAAGCGCGAGACACGAGGTTTATACAGGTTCAGGCCGTCGCGAGACGTAATACCCTACGTCCTGTTGAAATCTCATGTTCGGTTTTGGGTAATTGATGAAACCTAGTTTGCTAATAGTGTGCTCTAAGTGTTTCATGAGAACAATTAGCAAACAAGATGGAGCAAAGGACTGGGTTGGTGGAGGCCACAAGTGATGGGCAATGACGGCGTCCATGAAAATGGTGTAAGACCATCAATAAAGGAGAAAGCCCTATTAACGGCATCCATGCAAATGGTATAAGTCCATCATCAAAGGTGTCCACAAGGTCCATCAAGAGATGAGAAGAAAGTTGATAAGAAACCAGGAGCTCAAGGCAAAGGTATAACCAATAGGAGCTCTTTCGCTTTTGGTGATCAAGACTCCATAGAGGGAGTGATCACATTTAGGATAGATAGCCGTACTATCAAGAGGGGACGAAATCGTTGATGAAATGCGGTTATCAAGTGCCACTAGGTGTTCATGATCATTGCATATGCATATAGATGCTAGTGTCACTAACTTGACCCGTGGAAAACTCTTTGAAAAGGCTAACACACGTGCACCTAAGTGAGAGACACTTTGGAGTGTTAGCACACTTTGGAACGGGGTGAAGTTTAAGGGTTAGAGAGGGTTTGGTCCTCTCTTCCTCCTGCCGAGCTTGCGAGGCAGGATTCGGCGATTTTCGGAAACATTACAATAGAAAATCTAGCGTCGGACTCTAACTTGACTGAGCGTCGGACTATTGCCTTCGGTCCGACGGCTAACCCTTCAGTGGGCGTCCGACGCTCAGTTTCTGAGCGTCGGACTATTGTCCAAGCGTCCGACAGTGTTGATCGTGCAAAGACTGACACGTGGAGAACTCAGAGGGCATCGGACCGTTCTGTTTAGTCCGACGGTGTGCGTCGGACTATCGTCCGACAGTTTTCAGTGCTCGAGGAGCTCTCTGGAAACGTCAGACCGTGGCTTCGTTTAGTCCGATGCGCAGTGAAACTTCAGTCCGACGGTGGTCTGCTGAGGGTGTCGAACCGAGGGTTTTGGTCCGACGATGCTCTGTCCGATGGTGAGTTTTGGCGCGAGAAAATAGCCGTTGTGTTTCAACGGTCGACATCAAATGGCAGAGGACACGTGGCGTCCATCCGAGGCGTCGGACCAGCGTTGTTAGTCCGACGATCAGGCCGTCAGACAGTCCGACGGTGCGCAGTTTTGTCCAAATGGCTAGTTCTTTGTGTATGGCTTATAAATAGTCACTTGGCCGGTTTGGGGAGCAGCTCTTGGCACTCCTGAACATTATAACATACTTGTGAGCGTTCCCACTCCACTCTCACTCATCCTACTTGATAGTGATCATCATTTGGTGAGTTTGGAGAGCATCAAGTGCATTGCATTGATTGAGATCATCTAGAGGCACTTGGTAGTTGTCTTTCGCAGTGGTTTCTCTTGTTACTCTTGGAGTTTGCCGACTCCTAGATGGTTTGGAGCTGCGAGGATCGTTGAGGGGAGTTGGTGATTGTCTCCGCCTCCGATCGGTGAAGTTGTGAGGGGTTCTTGAGCCTATCCCCGCGGGAGATCGTAAAAGGCTACTCTAGTGGATTGCTCGTAGCTTGTGGATCCCCATCTTTTGTTGGTTGTGCGGCACCCTTGAGAAGGGTTTGTCGTGTGATGCCAATTAGCGCGTGAATCTCCAAGTGGGTGTATCGCTACAACGAGGACTAACTTGCCGGCAAGCAAGTGAACCTCGGTAAAAAATCTTGTGTCATCTCTCTACCGAGGATTTCTATTGTGTTGTGATTGATTATTCATTTGGTATTCTCTACTCTTCACCGGCGGTATAAAAATCACTCTCTACTCTTTACACTCTCGCACTTACTCTTGTGTAGCTTGTTAGCTTAGTGGCTCACCTAGGAGTAGAGTAGAAGTAGCAACTTAGCCTTTTGTGTGTGAAATAGAGACTATAGTTTAGAACGGTTAGGTGTCTTGCATTTTTTAGTAGGCTAGCGCAAGAGTTTGGTTCACCGCTTATTTGTCTAACCACGTTGTCTTAAGTGTCGTTTGTAGAATTTTTATAGGCTATTCATCCCCCTCTAGTCATTTAGGACCTTTCACATGTGTGTTGTTGTGTTGTATTGCTATTAAATGATCTGAGTTGGGTTGAGTTGTGGGATCTATCCCTGCCCCTCCTTATATAGTCTGAAGGGATAATGTTACAAGTAAACTATCCAAGTTGGTACAATAACTGTGCGGTGCAATGTCTTGCGCCGCACGCCTTCGTCTTCTGGGCCGGGCCAGCTTGATGGTGCGACTCAAGTCTTGTCTTGTGGTACAGGGGGTTTATATCCCCACAACTAGTCCCCGAGCGCCTTACATTCGTCGGGAGATGCAAATCTTTGGAGTTGCTGGACCAGACGGATGTAAGAAGCTCAGAAAAATTTTTGAAGAGAGCTCTCTCTTGGTGAAGTGTATCCACTTTTGGCTCGCCAGAGCTAATACCTTCACCGCTAGGTGAAGTGTATCCACTTAGTCTCTGAGCCTGATAGTAGGTAACGTAGTCACGTGGTGTCAGGGTCACAATCGAAGTCTCCGAACACAGCAAGTGATCGAAAAAACTCTTCCGAGTAGCCGAGGTGACGACGAAGTCTCCGAGCACAGCAATTCATCGGGAAAAAAAATCTTCCGAGCAGCGGAGACGACGATGAAGTCTCCGAGCACAGCAAGTGATCGGAAAAAAAATCTTTCGAGCAGGCGATTGACGACGAAATCCCTGAGCACAGTAAGTGATCGGGAAAAATCTTCAGGCGAGGCGATAACGTAGTCCCCGAGCACAACAAGTGATCGGGAAAAATCTTCAGGCGAGGCGATGACGTAGTCCCCGAGCACAGCAAGTGATCGGGAAAAATCTCCAGGCGAGGCGATGATGTAGTCCCCGAGCACAGCAAGTGATCGGGAAAAATCTTCAGGAGAGGCGATGACGTAGTCCTCGAGCACAACAAGTATTCGGGAAAATCTTCCGAGCAGTCGTGGCGCATATCAAGACCCCCGATGTGCTGCCCAAGATCAGCACCCTGATCCGAAGAGCATTGAGTGACTTGATAGCTCAACGACGAGTCCCCAGCGTGGTCGGAGGCGGCGAGGAGCGACGACGAGGATGGTGAGGAGCGGCGCCGAGTCCCCAGCTTGGTCGGAAACGGTGTCCGAGCAGTGCGAGGACGACGAGGAGTCCGGCAACGAGTCCCCAGCATGGTCGGAGGCGGTGTCCGAGCAGTGCGAGGACGGCGAGAAGCGACGACGAGTCCGGCGACGAGTCTCCAGCGTGGTCGAAAAGGTATCCGAGCAGTGCAAGGACGACGAGGAGTGGCGACGAGTCCCCAGCGTGGTCGAAAACGGTGTCCGAGCAGCGCGAGGACGGCGAGAAGCGGCGACGAGTCCGGTGACGAGTCCCCAGCGTGGTCAGAAACGGTGTCCGAGCAGCGCGAGGTCGACGAGGAGCGGCAACGAGTTCGGCGACGAGTCCCCAGCATGGTCGGAAACGGTGTCCGACCAGCGCGAGGACGACAAGGAGCGGCGATGAGTCCCCAGCGTGGTCGGAAACGGTATCCGAGCAGCGCGAGGACGGTGAGAAGCGGTGACGAGTCCGCAGCGTGGTCGAAAACGGTGTCTGAGCAGCACGAGGACGACGAGGAGTGGCGACGAGCCCGGCGACGAGTCCCCAGCGTGGTCGAAAACGGTGTCCGAGCAGCGTGAGGACGACGAAGAGCGGCGACGAGTCCCCAGCGTGGTCGGAAATGGTATCCGAACGGCGCGAGGACGACGAGGAGTGGCAACGAATCCCCAGCGTGGGCGGAGGCGGTGTTCGAGCAGCGCGAGGACGATGAGGAGTGGCGACGAGTCCCCAGCGTGGTCGGAGGCGGTGTCCGAGCAGCACGAGGACGACGAGGAGTGGCGACGAGCCCGGGTTCCTGTAAAATAAATATGTACAGTGGGTAGTACATGATGTAGATTTTGGAGCGGATCCTAATATTGTAGAATGCATGATAAGATTGTTCGTTTCTTGCTCTTGTCAGGTCACGTAATTTCCCCTGATAGTTGGCCTGTTACATTTAAGCACTTGACCCGACGTCTGGTTCAGAGGTTTCTTAACATGACCATGTTTGTGACGGCTTACGGAACGAAGACAGGTTTCACGGATTAAGGTGTGTGCTATCAAGGCACGTTAAGCAACCCTTGAGAGATGAAAACGGAGAGATACTTAGTATCTCATTGGTGGAGAAAATCTTCTGAGTGCCCGAACGTGGTCGGGGCTTATGGAAAAATCGTCGGCGAGTTGCCCGAGCTTTGTTGGGACTTATAGAGAGGTCGGCGGTGAAGAACCATGGAGATAATTTCCGGAGATATATGGAGGTTGAAGGATATGTAGAACAATATTAAAATTGTGACTTACCTTGTTTGACGTCGAGCGAAATGGTCGGCGTGTCGAGGAGTCGCTTGTCGTGACTCGCGTGATGGCCCGAACAAACGACGTTGAGACCATTGCAGGGCGCTGACGGCGAGAAGACGCGAATGATTTTCTGCCAACAAATATCATGTAGATTCATGGAGAAATTCAAAGTCGAGACATATAATTAAATATTTTAGTTAAGATAAAAAAGTGACTTAGCTTTTGACCAAACCATGCATGAAGGAAGGAATTTTCCGTGCATGCTTGCTGTATGCGCATCTTCATGCCTCCGTATCTTCATGCCGGTACGTGGAGATGTTGCTTGCGTGGGGTATGTAGTTAGGTACATGAATCTTCGGGCCAGCTGAAAAAATCGGATCGGATCTGATACGTGTTGGCACACTCCGTGAAGGACTCGTGGAGGCCTCTCGAGCCGAGCCCGAGCGATCTGCATGCTCCAGGGCACCAGACTGCGATGCCGATCTTGACTCCACTTCCACGCACAGAAAAGTGCTGATGCCCGTTTCCACGAGGAGCGTCGAGACTTTGAGCCCCTATTGCACGCCAAACAACAGCAAGCGGAGGCTTGATCGTCGAGATGTGAGGTTTGGCCTGTAGTTCTTCAGGCTTCATTGTTGGACGGATCTGATCGATCTGCGGAGGAAATCGACTTCATGCTTCATGCTGATAACGAGCCGCCGCAAATCGCCACGAACCGTTGAACCCATCGTCGTTTTTATGCGACGAGTTGAGGGAGAAAAAATCCATCTGGTTCGCCGCTGCCGGATATGGTCGACGACGACAAAAAAAATCGTCATCTTGTTCGTCATGGGATCAGAAAGCACACCCCCTGTCTGGCGCGCCAACTGTCGACGGAATGCTGGCGATAGTCTACCGAGGGGTATGTCCAAGGTAGTAGATGATCGGTGAAGGTACGCCTGAGACGAACAAGAGTAGCGCAGTAAGCGCGAAACACGTGGTTTATACAGGTTCAGGCCGCCACGAGGCGTTATACCCTTCGTTCTGTGTGTTGTTGTATTGTATTGCTATTAGATGATCTGAGTTGGGTTGAGTTGTGGGATCTATCCCTGCCCCACCTTATATAGGCTGAAGGGATAAGGTTACAAGTAAACTATCCAAGTTGATACAATAACCATGCGGTGCAATGCCTTGCGCCGCACACCTTCGTCTTCTGAGCCGGGCCAGCTTGATGGTGCGGCTCATGTTTTGTCTTGTGGTACCGGGGTTTTATATCCCCACAACGTTTGACGCGTGAAGTAAGATCATCCACACATCGCAAAATGGTGAGCCAGACATGGTGTTGATTGATGTTGCCTGGTGTAACAAACAGCAACCACATGTAAGTTGATAGAAATGGACATATAACTAAGTTTCAACTAATCCTCTAATGTTTGAAAAAAAACTAAACCTTTAATGAGTTTAGCAAGTCAGGGAAAAAATAAGTTACATCTGTACTTGTTGAACATAAAAATCAGCACACATAGGATTAGGCTATAGAATATAGAGATTCATATTGCCAAGGTACCTTGCAGGTTGCAAAGTTAGTCTCCAGGCTTCAGTAGCAGAGTTCACAAAGAAAATTATTTTCTCGGCCCTAAAAAAAGTTCGACTTAGTTTCTTGGTCATCGAACTTTGTTATTTGGCTATAAAACGAAATTTGTTTATTTTCTTGGCCCGTCCGTCCACTTTAAAAGATCATAACTCTTCGATACGACATCAGATGAAGATGATTTTTATATGAAAATTGTAGGTCTCGATGAGATCTACAACTTTATAGTTTTAAGTTTTTTCATTTGAGAAAGTTCAGATGCCTAAAAACATTAATAGATATATTGATGTTTTTAGGCATTTGAACTTGCTAAAATAAAAAAACTCAAAACTATAAAGTTGTAGATCTCGTCGAGACCTACAATTTTCATATAAAAATTATCTTCATCCGATGTCATATTGAAAAGTTATGATCTTTTAAAGTGGACGAAAGGGTCAAGAAAATAAGCAAATTTTGTTTTAGGGCTAAATAACAAAGTTCGATGAAAAGAGGGCCAAAAAACTAAGTCGAACTTTTTTTAGGACCGAAGAAATAATTTCTCCAAGTTCATATTAGGTAAAAGGAAAAGTCAGCTTCAGATATCAAAGTTATACTCGGTGTAGCAGCTATAGAGTAGGAACCCAAGAAGCAAGCGAATCCATAGCTTCAGTTCAGAAATCTAAAGAAAAAAATCGAAATACCCTGATATTGCAGTGCCACCAAGTAATAAATTACTTTGCTAGGAAGCTCAACTGGCTTTACTGCTCTGCAGACCATTACAGGGAGTATCGTTTGGCATGGAGCCCCAGCTGTCTTGATCCCTATTTGGTGCAATCTGACACTAGACACTTGCCTCGACCTAAAGGCAAAAAAAATTGTCATGGTCAGCCTGTTGCTGAGTCGTCATCAAGGCACACACTGGAAATCTAATGCAAAGACCAATCTCTTTTTTTATTTACCTTCGAAAATTTTAGTGGCGCTCGTTTCATTGGCCTGGCTGGCTTGCCCCCTACTCGCTGCAATGAAACAGACCTACCAAAAGGAAAAGCAGTAACTGTTATATTCATGCAGTCAACATCATACGTTCTCCAGTAACATAATCTTTCATACATCAATCAGATGATCCATGGTTTTGCCAAGAAAGGTATAATGTAGTTACCCAGGAAATTTAATAGAAGGGATGACAAACCAACTATGACAGTGTGTCATTGTCATCCAACAAAAGAAATGAAATTAGAAACTATGACAGTGAATTGTTCAAACATTTAAATTGAAAGTGCAATTATCTATATGTTAGGAACTTGTCAGTTCCTAATTTAGTAGGCTTACCTTTGTAAGCAGTGATCATATGGCAGTGAAATCCAATTCCTAACTCAGTAGTTGGTTCAACAGACGATTGCCATATGTTTGCCACTTTATACTTCTGAGTTTTGCTACTTTTAGCAAATACAGCAATAAATCATGGAAAATAGAATACTTGCAATGTCAAATCTTTGAATGCGCAAAACATCTATTTAAATTAAATTTGGCACATACTATATGGTAGAATTATATAATGGCACTGTGAGTCAAAAACAAAAAAAGTCAATGAGTGTTCCTTACATAGATATGGAAGGTACAGTAGGCAGCACGAAGTTCATTTCATATATTGGTAGCCCATCAGCTCCCTGTGTGACAATCAGCAGGCTGCATTTAAGGCTTTGTTCGCTTCAGTTAAAAAGCTGAACTGATTTTGGTTGAAGCTGATTTATTGTGAGGGGAAAATACTGTTCCAGAGCTGAAAAATATGTGCTGTTTAGTTGAAGCGAACAGAGCCTAAAAATTGTCATAAATTCGCTTGTGCAGACAAACATTTGCACAGGAACAGGATAAGACCAATCAAAACCTAACTCATAAACATGTTACATAAAGGCTGATTAGGACAATTATAGAACAAACTAACATACTAATACCATATCGATAATGGTGAAAGAATTTTTCTCATCAGAAAGTACAGAACAAACCTATGTAACAGCAGAATTTGAAGTCACTGTAGCAGGAGAATTTATGAATTGGAAAGTCTAATTTAATATTTAGTTTTTAGAGGTTTCACATAGCTTCAATCTAGTTCTGCCAAATTGAGAGGCAGACATAATAAATAGCAATAGAATGTATATAAAATATTAAGTAGCAGTAGAATGGCATGGAGCATGTTTTTTTAGCTGCGACAAGCTGAAGATGTCCCCATAGTAGCAAAATGAAAAATGACCTAAACAAAGAGCTGCAGATAACAACCCTAAAATCCCACACCGAAAATCCCAACCAATTAAAATTTTTGGTTTTATTTATTCATTCTTGTGCATGCATGTTAATATCTAAATTGCAATAAATGTAGAGTGTGCAAAATGCCCTTAATTACTTTCTGAATTGTGTCATTAATCCATACTGCATATTTGGGTTTATTTGCATTTTATGCTTGCTCATGTATTACATAAAAGCAAATGGGAATATATGGTTAATAATTTGAAAATCAGAAAAGAAAAAAGAAGAAAGTAGAAAAGAGAAGAAAGGAAAGGAAACCAGCCTGCCGCTCAGCCCAACCCAACCGGCCCATCTCCTTTTCCCCTTCACCCGCGCCGCACCAAACCAGACCGGCCCATGCCGCGGCCCAGTACCACGCGCGCGCAGCTGCACGCTCGCGCCCGCTTGCAGCCGCTGCCAGCCCGGCCCCACCTGTCAGCTGCCGCGTTTTCCCCTTCTCCTGTTCTTCTTCCTCGCGCGAAGGAGAGCACGCGAAATGCGTGACCCCGAACCCACGGCCGACAGCACCACGCCCCGCAGAGCCTGTCTCCTGCTTGTCCCTTCGCCTTGGCGACCAAGTCCGCGTCGAATGCACGCCAACCCTAGCCCACGTCACCACGACCCTTGGATGCCGCCCGGTGGATCTCCGCCGCTCGCCATGGATCGAAACCGAGCTCGGTGGTATATAAGGACCCCCTCTCGGAGCACTAGCCCCATCCCACTCGCCGCCGCCTCTGGTGGCACCAACCACGCCACAACACACTACGAAACAGAGGGGAAAGGGAAGGAGGAAGGAGGAAGGAGGAGGAGCTGTCTGCCGGAGAGCCGCCGTCGCGGCGGTAGCCGGAACCGGAGCCGGGGACGGAGGAGAAGCCGGTGACGTGGTCGCGACTCGGCACGGCACTGCGAACACACGGCACGGCGTCAAATCGTCACTGCATCGCCATCCTCTCGACCCCGACACCACGGTGAGCCGCTCGCACGCCATGTCCAAACCTCGCCCTACTCTTGCCATGGCGTTCTGACCCCGGGACGCGCAGGCGCGAGCCGCTACCGGCTCAGGTGAAGCACTTGCACACTGCACGCACACGACCGACCAAAGCCACTGGGCTACGAACCTTGCTAAGCCGAGAACGCAGCACGACGCGTCCTCGCCGGAGCGTGCTCACCATGGGCGCGTTCCGCCATAGCCACTGCCGTTCCAAGCGACCTAGCTAGCAATCGGTTAGGATAGCTCGTCGCGGAGCACCGCCGCGACCTCTTGAGCGAGTAACACAGATCTGAGCCCCGGAGGAGACCCTGCTCGACCTGGCCGCGTGCGTCGTGACCTCGCCGGCGCGCCGCCACGAGCCGTAGCCACAAGGAGGCCCAGCCTTGACTCGATTCGCTGTTAATGGAATCATATACCTTCCTAGCCACGCCGAATTGATGGAGCCGCCTCGGTTTTGTCCAGTACTCGACCATAGCCGCCCCACCGACGCCTACCGCCGCCGGTATCACGCCGCCGCCACAACCGAGCACCCTGGGAGCCTCGGTAGCCAAAATTGGAGGTCGAACCCTCGTCGCCAAAGAACTTATACCCCAAAACCGACCTCTTGAGAGCCGATTATGCCTTGCGGGGGTCGTTATTCTGCAGTAACCTCGCCGCCGGCCGCCGTGACACCTAAATCCGGCGACTGGAAGCTCGAGCCGACTCTTTTTGACCCATCGGACACCTCACGAGACCGGTGGCGAACCTTCGGAGCCATCTCCTGTCACCAACGAGCTCGCCGGACCATCACGGCCTCGCCGGCCGCCGGCGACTCATTGTGACATTGACTCGAGCACTTGGCGGGTGCTGACGCAAGCACGGGCGCCTGCGTGGGTGCACGCCACCCCGCTGCAGCCGATCACAGACCCGGTTCACCGTGGCCCATAGACTGTAGAAGGAAAGGTAGACCTGGTTCACCGTAGGCCGAGACGTCGGTCCATCGAGCCGACATCCTTGAGATCACCATGGACCGCGTGCATACTCACCTGGCCGCACCGTGCACAGTGCCACCACGTGGCGCGCCATTGAGACGACACGTGTCCCACCGGGTGACATCATGATGACATCACGATGACGTCACCGACCCCGCTGGCCAGACGCTGTTAACTTGGTTAACGATGACGTCAGCAATGACGTCATGCTGACATCAGCAGATCAGTGCCAGCCGAACCGTTGACCTGGTCAACGTGAACAGTGCCTCGACCAATCCTGTGCCGCCACGTGTCACCCCCTGATTAATCGGCCATTTTTTCATTTTCAGAAAATAGGATAATCTTCGGAAATTCATAACTTATTCATACGATGTCCAAAAATTGCGCACCATATACTAAAATTCTCAGAAAAATGAGATCTGCAATCTGAGGCTATGTTTATGTGCATTTAGGTCTTTATTTTATTGGATTTTTCTGAAATACTCTGTAGGAGTCGCTGACGCGACTACTTCGTGTTCGATTTCGGAGCCGGAGGAGAATCTGACTGAGGAGGACGACAATGAGTACCTTCAGGAGTTAGGCGATGACTACGAAGGTGCCATGTCCCACCCAATCCTTAGCTCCTATTACGCATTGCTAATAATGTTCATGCTACTTGCTTTACGATCATGAGATAATTATGTATAGGTTGCATGGTAGAACATTGTTTTCCCTATCTTGATTAGACTTTATCCTGCTATCCGCTGTTAGGTTAGCTGCGGCCTTTATACTGTTGCTCTACCACTACTTGCTACTTATTACATGCTATGTGGTGGAAATAGGACGGTTATATATATGAACCTGATCATAACCACTGGGAGAGCGTGCTGCGTGAGTCTCGGGTGCGTGGTGGGTGTCAAACGACCAAGTAGGATATGAGACAAGCCTGAGGAGCAAGTCGTGCTGGGGGTGCAACCTGGGCATCCCCACGTGTGATACCTGTGGCGGGTAATGCTTTAAGAGGGGGTTCCGGGTGGGATAGCCTTTGTGGTTTGAAACCCGTGGACGGAGGTGGTGTGATGGCACGGGGAGAGTATCCCCTAGGTGGAGAAGCCCGCTTAGTCGAAACCTAGGACCTGACTAGTGACCGGAAACATCTGGACTCCTTTTCTACTCACTCGTCTCTGGTGGGCGGGGAACGGCTGGACTACTCGGTAGGGCGGTACCACTACTGCTAGGTTGAAAGGTGATAAGGTGGGCGGTGACGGATGGAGAGATTCCCGTACCATCCTAGATGCGTAGTACCACTGGTTGGGCCCGGTGCTGCGTCTCCCAGTCTCAGCATGACGGTGTTGGATCCAGAATATTCCAGGGCTGAGTGGTAGGGTGGTACCGATCTAGGCAAGCAAGCACCCAGAATTCTGCCTAGGTATTAGCGTAACACCTATGATGGCTAATCTTGTGAGTAGCGAAACCTCTGCAGAGTGTATGGTTGATCGATCGATACATAAGCCAACTCGTTGGCTATGGACCTTTCCTAATGTTTCTGCAACCACTATTAGATGAGAGCATATTCTTTTCTCTCCCTGGATGATGTTTTCCGGCAGTATGCTAGTTGTGGCAATGTGCCACTGAGATAGGCCCGAGAGGGAGTTGGGCTTATCGAACGAGTGTGAGGTGTGTGTACGTGAGATGTGGTGATGGGATTGGGTTGATGGTGTTGAATTAGAGGATAAAACCTGACTATTAAATAATGATTACCATTGCATAGGAAAACCCAACCTATAGGATTGCTTGACTAGCCCTGCATCCACTTCCCACAAAGCAACTGCTATCATAGGTGGGCTCCGTGGCTAGTACAAATCGTACTGATAAATTTGCTGTCTGGTGACGAGAAAGAGTACGACTTCGATGGAGACGATTGGGAAGAATAGGGTCGCGTGCTACACTAAAGTTGGCCGTGAAGGATGAATCGCTTCCGCATCTTCTAAGCTTCTCTGAATGTTAATTCCGCCAATGTGGCGATGTAATAAATGTTTATGTAAGACTTAATTATCGTTGTATGGATCCTGGTATCAACTGAGATATGGGTAATTTCATGGATTGTTCCAAGCAATCTGTTGAATTACAATTCGAGCCTGTCGATTTCCCTTCGCGGAAAATCAAGGTCATTTCAGAGAGAATGGGACAAAGATATGGGGAAGAAGGACAAACAATGGAGGTTGAGCGATGAACCATCATTAGGCCGATGATGGGAAAGCTATAGGCCAAGTGAGAGGGATCACAAACTTTTAAAACTTTTAAAATTTGGATCTCACATTTAGGGGGAGCAAGCTCACAAGGATGATTGCAAGCATTTGATTGTGCATTCTCATATGTTTGTTGCATTGCATTTGTACTTAAATTCAATAGACGTGCTTGCTTGGTATATGCTAGTCTTAAATTATGTGGTGAATTGAAGTACTAACATGCATAGGAAGTGGTAGCTAGTTCCCGATCTTTCCAAGTGACTCTAGAACCTTGTTTCTAATGTTGATCTCACGAGGTATTCTAATGTCTTTGGTTGCAAGAATTCTTTCAAGTGAAATCTAGCTATCCATGGTGTTAAGGATGGTTTATATATGCACTCCGATGGTATCGCGCTTCAAATATCCAATTCTATAAACCTTAGCATCAAATTGGTAGTAATATCTCTCCCATACTTCAAATCCAATGCATATGTGCAAAGCCTTTTAAATCTAAACACTTGGCACATATGTAGGGGGAGCTAATATTACCAAATTGAATTCATTGCATATCTCTGTATAGGTTATCATCAATTACCAAAAAGAGGGAGATTGAGCGCTCTATTTTGGTTTTGGCTAATTGATGACACCTAGTATCTAACCATGTGTTTAAGTATTGTGATTACAAGATTAGTTAGTAGAACAAGTGGGGAGCTATGATGGCGTCCATGCAAGTGGTGTAAGTCTATCTAGATGTTGGATCAAATGCTTCTCAATTTGGAGTTTGGAAAAGGGCTCAAGGCAAAGGTAAAATTTATAGGGCTCTTTTCATTTTAGTGATCAAGACACTATAGAGAGTGTGATCACAATTAGGTTAGATGACCGTACTATTAAGGGGGATGAAATTTCGTTAACAACCTCGGTCATCAAGTGCCTCTAATTGACATAGTTGAACATATGCATTTAGATCTAGAGCACTAACCTAAAATCTTGTAAATGAACTTAAAATCAAGCTAACACTCGTGTCTAAGTGCTCATTTACTTGATTGTTAGCACCTAGAAGCAAGTTAGTTGAAGAGAGGGCCAAAACAGCTCTCAGAGGTGCACCGGACGCTGGGCGTGTCCGGTGGGTGCGCACCGAACGCGTCCGGTGCAGTCAGGACCTCTCTGGAACCTCTCTGGTTGAGCACCGGACGCTGGAACAGCGCGTCCGGTGATGTTTTTCGTGCGTCCGGTGAGACTTCGTGCTTTCTGACTGAGTGAAAGTACCGGACGCTGGCAGCGTCCAGTGACCTAACAGCGAACGCGTCCGGTGCGACTTTGAGCTCTCTGATGCTCTCTGGACGCGCACCGGACACGGGCGTCGGAGCGTCCGGTGTGACGTCTCCGTGTCCGGTGAGTTGGCGCGCTGCGGAAAGTTTGAAACGGCTAGTAGACATGGCAGCGGGCGGTACACCGGACAACCACCGGACGCATCCGGTGCCAACTTATTCAGCGTCCGGTGTGGACGCAGAAACTATAAAACGGGTAGTTTTTCACCCTCACTTATAAATAGCCGATCAACCGGTTTTGGGAGTCCCTCTTGCGTATTTCACTCATTGCTACGCATCTCTTGAGCCTCCCAAACCTCTCCCACTCACTCTAGAGCTTGATTCTCATCCATAGTGAGTTAGGGAGTGATCCAAGTGCATTGTGTTCATTTAGATCATCTTTGGGCACTTGCTGATCGTTGTTGCTGCGGATTTTCATCTATTCTCTTATTGATTGCCATCACCTAGACGGTCTTGGAAGCAGCGGAGGAGTTGGCGGAGTTGGAGATTGTCTCCGGCCACTTCCGGAGGTCTTTGTGAGGGGTTTGCACCTTCCCTTGCGGAGAGCCACAAGGTAGCCTAATACATTGCTCGTGTCATTGAGTTATCTTGCTCGTGGTAGGTTCTATTGGCGTTCATTGGTTGAGCTTGACATTGGTTGTCAATTAGTCACCGAACCACCGAGTAGTGGTCGACACAACGGGGACTACCGTGCCGGCAAGCACGTGAACCTCGGGATAAATTCATTGTCTCCTTTGTGTTGATTTGGACTTCTATGTGACCATCACCTTCGTGTGTATTGGTACTCATATCGGTGATTGGCTAACTACTCTACTCGGAGGTATAACGCTACTACACTCTTCTCTTCACTTTGAGCTCCTTACTTGTGTAGTAGTAGTTCTTGTAGTTTTGCTTGTCCACTTAGGAGTAGAGTAAATCAACCCAGACTAACTTGTGTGTGATCTTAGGAACTTAAGTAGAACGGTTAGGAAGGTTTGCATTTTGAGTAGGCTAGCGCAAAATTCGTTTCGTCGTTTTTGTTACTAACCAGTTGATTAAGTGTTGTTTGTAGAAATTTTCTAATTAGGCTATTCACCCCGCTCTAGCCTAGACATATCACTCGTCCTTTTGATTTGCGGCCCGAGAGCCTGTGCGCACTCGTGTCGATCGGCTTGCATTTTGTCTGTCAAAGGGCTATGCTCTGTTTGTGTTACACCAGGATCGGTAAGCAAACTATTTTCTTCAAAATCTAGACGATGGTGTAGAACAGTTTATCTTTAGCCAGGCGACAGAATAATCTGACATAGATAGATATTCAACTAGCAGACACAGTTCAAAAAACAGCCCTCCCACCCCCTGCAATGAATTTGAAGCGATGAACTAGCTGGATGAATTTGGAGAGCGCTATGTAGTGCCACCTGTCCCCTTCATTTTCCACGATTTGAATTGTCAGTGCCAGCAGGCAAATAGGCCGGCGAGTTGGATCCGACATGTCTACAGCGTATTGGTGCAATGGCACGCTAGTTGGCACTTGGCACTGTAGAGCATCATCGTCATCAAGGAAGTTAGTCCAGGAACATTAATGCGCGATAACAACAACTGGGTTTGGTTGTCTAATTTCCCTTCGCCTCATGGCGTTCATGTGATCTGATAGCGAAACGCGAGGAGCAGAGACCTTAATTAAAGGCTTATATACCAAAAAGAAAAAACTAGGGAGCTCGTGCGCCTTTCCACACCTTGCTGGCTGCAGGTCCGATCTGACTTTGGACCTGCCGAAGCTCCTAGAGAGATCGATGGGGTTGGAATAAGCAAGCTGCTGTCATCGAGCGCAGTAGAGTTTTTTTTTTTATCATAACCTAGGATCGGAGATCAGGGGCTAATCGGAGGTGCTCCTTTTCCTGCGGCAGCTCTCTTCTGTTGTCCACTTGTCCTCTAGTCCACTTGTGGAAGGAGGAGACGAGAAGATTAGCTGATTGATTACCGATTGGTATTTTTAGTTAGCCCCTTTCTGATTACCGACTGGTATTTTTAGACGCCTTCAGCAGGACTGGAATACATCAATCAATATTCAATACCGTACAACTGATACAATACAACTTTCGTAAATATTTTAGTAAGCTAGCAGGTCCCTGAACTCGGATGCCAACATGGCAGCTCTGCATGTTTAACTGTAGCTCCCACGTTGTCATCTACTCCTATACGGTATTCGGCCGGTAGCTTTTAGCTGGAACGTACTCCTACTGATTGCTGCGGATGAGATTGTCACGGTACTAATACCTCGTAACTTCGTAAGTCAGACATCCAGGCAAACATGCATCACGTTACGACAGTTGCCGAGTTGCGCATGATCCCCTCTTGTTTCCTCTGTCATTTTTTCGATCAGATGACCCGTCACTGTCACGGCCAGGTGGAACAGGTGAAGCCTCCCCGGGATGCACGCTGCCGCGCGTTGCGCCAGGGTTACATGATTGCACGTAGAATCGGAAGGAACATCTGCCCAGCCAATACGCGGTGAGTATACTCCATCCAAGAAAAGAAAAATCAATCTCGTAGATTTTTAAATAAGAAAATAAGACGATAGCCTATTTTCCTTGATCTCATCTCCTTGGGATAAGAACCTCAATTTTTAAAAATAAGATGGGATAAGACGAAGAAACAATGGGAAAAAAAGAGAGAGCACAAATCAGGCCAGCGGTTGCCGTCATGGCTGCCGCCCACATTTACCGGCGCTTTGGCAAGGTGAGCCGGAGCGTCCCACGTGTCCCTGTCCAGATTGGATCCGTGCGCGAGCGCGCTGGCAAGCACGACACGCAGGCTCGCGACCCCCGAGCAAGTATGACGAGGACCAACCGCCAAGGCCGAGAGCCCGCACGACGAGGCGGGACGATCTCGTTGTAGTACTCGCACCGTTGCACGGGTGGCGTGCGCCCCGCGCCGCATCGGCCTCATTTAAAGCGAGCGAGCGCGGCGTGCGCCCTCCATCCCATCTCTCGCGCCGCCCGTCCTCAGCTCTTCCTCAGTTCCGCTTCCTTTTTTTTTTTTTTTGTTCCCTCTCTGGATTTGATTGGAAGATTCTCCAGTCCACCAAGCCGCGGCCACCGGCCACGCCCACACCCCACCTGGGCCTACCTGCCCAGGACGTGCGTGTCTCTCGGCCTTCGCCGTCGTCCATCCCCAGGCTGAGCACAGGGCGGCGAACGCCGAACGGGCTTGTGGACGCAGGCGAAGCGGCCAACTGCCGGCCGAGCGAGCGAGCGAGAGGATCTCAGTCTCGATCGTGGAGAGGAGAGGACCTCCGGATAGCTGAGCTGATCCATGCTCGTGGCGGCCGGATCAGTTTCGTCCGTCCAACCGGGATTGGTAGGTACGCACTCGACTTGTGTACTCGTAACTCGTCCTTTTGATTTGCGGCCCTAGAGCCTCTGCCACTCGTGTCGATCGGCTTGCATTTTTGTCTGCCAAGGACTGTGCTCTGTTTGTGTTACAGCAGGATCGATCGGTAAGCAAACTATTTTCTTCAAAATTTAGACGATGGTGTAGAACAGTTCACCTTTAGCCAGGGCGACGGAATAATCTGACATAGATGGATATTCAACTAGCAGACACAGTTCAAAAAACAGCCCCAACCCCCCGCAATGAATTTGAAGCGATGAACTAGCTGGATGAATTTGGAGAGCGCTATGTAGTGCCACCTGTCCCCTTCCATTTTCCGCGGTTAGAATTGTCAGGTGCCAGCAGGCAAATAGGCCGGCGAGTTGGATCCGACGTGTCTACAGCGTATTGGTGCAACGGCGCGCTAGTTGGCACTTGGCACTGTTTAGCATCATCGTCATCAAGGAAGTTAGTCCAGGAACGTTAATGCGCGATAACAACAACTGGGTTTGGTTGTCTAATTTACCTTCGCCTCATGGCGTTCATGTGATCTGATAGCGAAAACGCGAGGAGCAGAGACCTTAATTAAAGGCTTATACCAAAAAAAAAAAAAAAAACACTAGGGAGCTCGTGCGCCTTTCCACACCTTGCTGGCTGCAGGTCTGATCTGACTTTGGACCTGCCGAAGCTCCGTAGAGAGATCGATGGAGTTGGAATAAGCAAGATGCTGTCATCGAGCGCAGTAGAGACTTTTTTTTTAGCATAATCTAGGATCGGAGGTCAGGGGCTAATCGGAGGTGTTCCTTTTCCTGCGGCAGCTCTCCTATGTTGTCCACTTGTGGGAAGGAGGAGACGAGAAGATTAGCTGATTGATTACCGACTAGTATATTTTAGTTAGCCCCTTTCTGAGAGAGACGACTAATTTATTTGCCGGAACGGATCAAGCCAAGTGGGATCAGGCTAACAACCGATGAGCCGTGAGCAAAATGGCACTTGCAAAAAGTGGCGTGCGAGGGATGCGAGGCTGCTGCCGCGCCATGTGGACTCCGAGTCTCCCGCGGGTGCGGGAATCCCTTGCCTTTACACGTGGTCAGGATCATCTCGGATAGGACGGAGAGTGGTTGCGACTCCTTTTCCTTCCTTTTTTTGTTTTGTTTTGTTTTGGTGGATGGATGAGATGACACAGCAGCGCCGGGATGCTGTGCAACGGTTCGTGTCAGGAACTCAGGATCCGAAACGGAACTGATCCGGGTTCTTGCTTACCGATGGATCGGTGGAATATCGATGGGCTTCCTTCCTTCCTGTGAGGTCTGTGCCTGCGTTATAACTGATATAGGACTGGATAAAAGACGTGTGCAGCTAGCGTGGTCACGGCTCTGCTGTCTAAATCATCATCCATTTGGAGTGGGAAGGCATCCGCACTGAACTTAACAGTGGCCGTTGCCAACGCCCGTCACGGCAAGGCAACGTGAAAGCAGTTTGATCGGTCAGTTGCTCGGCTCGGAGGGCATAATGGTGTGGCCAACGGCATCGCTAGAGGGCATGTCGCAATGCGCATGAAAATATTTCGGGATCAGGGACCTGCTGAGTTGCGGTATCTCCAGGCGCAAGGGCACCCCCTTCCTCTCCTGTAGTCTCAGTCGTATGACATGAGGATGGCCACACAGCCCACGTGAAAAATGAAAGCTCCAGATGTCCATCCGATCCGATCGAACCACAACCACAACCTGTCTGTCTCCACAATGATAGACGCACCAGCACCAGCACCACTAATTGGTTAGGGTGTGTTAAGTTTCCTGAACGTAAAGTTTTTTAATTTTACTACGGCATATGTGCTAAATTTAACAAAAGACTCAAATTTGTCTCGCGGTTTAAATTTATCTATATTTAATGTTTTATACATATATTCAAATATTCGATATTGGCTTGACGATACGTAACTTTTGTTTTACCGAGCATCAGTCGAGCTGGACTGCTGGAGCGTAGAGTGCGTCAATGCCTCTGTTTTCTCTCTCACCCTTTAGTAGACTTCGATTCTAGAGAGAACCTGATGGATGAAAAATGTGATCGAAATCAAACGAGATGAGAGTGACAAGGAAACAAAAGCAGGTAAAACCGGGGGAGTATCGCCGTGTGGCCTTGTGGACCACGCGAAAGCTCACGGGCTCTTCTCTCCTATACCAGAGATTGTAAAAGTGTCCCGCCGCCTTGCGACCACAGGAAGCAAAATTCCATCCCAGTCGGTCGCCTATCGTGACAAGTGGCGGCACACGGTAGGCCGGAGTCCGGAGCCGACCCCACATGGGCGCGTAGTGTGCTCTGGCTTTCGCGTCGATGAATCGAACTCCCCGTTCTTGTGGCGTGTCTGAATGGATGGGTAGTCCACCACATGATTTTCACGCCGATCCAGCTGGTTTTTTTTTAATTCCTACTATATATACTAGGTTAGTTGCATTGTGAGTTGATGAATACATACCGACATGATTGCGAATGTACAGTTCAGAAAGGGAATGAATTACTCTATATTACGATTCAGTTTGATAGATTCAGCTCGACATGAATAAGCAGAGGCCTTTTTCTCCCCTGAATTTTAAGTAATTCACTAGTTCTACTACGTCGAAGGGTAATTTGTGCTCACGCAATTGATAAGTATCCATTTCCCTTCTCTGTGCAACTTAGTACCAATTCCTTTCTATTTTGTCTCATATAAAGTGCAGGCATAGCTCAGAAGTCAGAAGAGGGGAGGCCGCGGCAGCGTGAGCGACGCCGCCACAGCCCAAGCGGACGGCAACAATGGACGCCCACCACTCGCCGCCGGCGCAGGCGCCGGAGAGGCATGGCAGTGGCAGCTTCAACTACGACATCGAGAGCACGGACGGCCCGTGGCGCGGCGCGGGGGCGCCGGCCGGGCAGGACCGATCGTCCGACGCCCTGCTGCGGTACGACGACGACGGGCCCCGGGAGCCGCTGCTGCGGAAGCGCACCATGAACACCACCTCCCAGATTGCCATCATCGGCGCCAACGTCTCCCCGGTCGAGAGCCTCGACTACGAGTACGTCCCTCCACACACAAAACCGCCTCCTCTCTCGGTCTTCCCCTCCGTGGCTCCGTTGGTTGATATTGTCAACTTCCCGAAAGCTTTCTGTGCTGATTCGGCGAAGATGTTTGGTCTTTACTGTTTTCTCGTGGTGATTGCGACGAAAGATCGTTGGGGTTCCCCCTGAACACCCCCCCCCCCCCCCCCAAAAAAAAAAGGACGGGTAGAGGAAGATCCTGTTATTATTTGTTTATTGTTTGGCATGCCTTACCAGAAAGGTATTATCCTGCTTGGTTATTATTGTTCAACAAAGAGTTAACATCCGTACGCCTTTTCGCCACTGAATTTTGTAAATAATTTCATACACTAATACAGCAATGCTGTATCGATAATGTCATGTTCTGATCGTTCGTGTACTTACCGAATAATGGTTGAGGGAGGCTAATCAGTAAATTATATATGAACTTCTTAAATGATCATAGTCGGAAACCAGGATCTTCCTTTGTTACAGTATGCGCATGGTTTAACTGAACACTTATGATAAAGTATCAAATGTAGAATAAGAAAAAACTTGACCTAAATCTAGAATAAGAAAAAAACCGTAATGATTTGGGATCTGAACCATTCCTGATTCAATGCTGTTTGAGTTTCGACAAATAGAACACACACACACACACACACACACACACACGAAGCAACGTGCTTTCTTGCAGTATGAATAAATATCGATGCAGTTATATGTTCTTAAACAGGGTTGTAGCATGCCAAAAATAGGAGATGCATTTTTGTTTAGTGTAAACTCAATGACAATAATATCTGGCAGATGTAAATTGCTGGCTGTGTACTTCTTAGAAATAGACAATATGCACAATTTAGCAAGCTTGCTATATTACTTCCTGACTTACCGTCAAATTTTTTTATTGAATGAATGTTTCAGAATTGTGGAAAATGACCTTTTCAAGCAAGATTGGCGATCAAGAAAGAAGAAGCAGATATTCCAGTATATTATTCTGAAATGGTCCTTGGTTCTTCTTATTGGCTTGTGTACTGGACTTGTTGGCTTCTTCAATAACCTTGCAGTTGAAAACATTGCTGGGTTCAAATTGTTGCTTACAGGTGATCTAATGCTCAAGCAGAGGTAAAGCTTCACTGAGATGGTTTTGCTATATTTACCAGACTATTTAGTTCGATTCTCCAGCTGTTCATTATAACTTGTCATCGATTAAGTAATAAACGTGGCTCACTATCTTGCATACGAGTAAGATTTTACTGGCTAACATCAATTAAGTAATGTGAAGTGTCAATGGTTTGTTGCTTCCAGTGCAGGTACTTCACAGCATTTCTGGCATATGGAGGTTGCAATCTAGTCTTGGCAGCTACTGCTGCAGCGATCTGCGCTTACATAGCACCTGCTGCTGCTGGGTCTGGTATCCCTGAAGTTAAAGCATACCTTAATGGAATTGATGCTTATGCTATATTAGCTCCAAGCACACTGTTTGTGAAGGTAAAGTCTAACTGAGGATAAAATAATTAGTGCTTCCGTTTTACAGGGAAACCATATTTTATTTCTTACTCTTTGAGCTTGGTTTCGTGGTATTAACTTTTTGCTATCTGACCTGATTGAATTACTAAGATCTTTTCCAGCATTTGCATGCCATGTACCGACGTGTCAATTTGTGATTGACAATTATTGTAGAAACCTCTGAACTTTTTACCAGCTTAATACGGAATCCTGATGATGCATTGACAGCCAAATTGTTGTTTAGGGGACAGTCGTACTGCCTTGCTCATTTTTGTTTGATTTCATTCTCTTTTCTTTTTTAAAAACCTGCTGCAAATTCACAAGTGTGTCATTGTTCGTCTGGCTTCGGATATGTGTTGCCAAAGAGAGGCTGTTAGACTGTTATTTTGCGTAGTTCATCCATTAGTGATGCTTACATGCTTAGTCACACATGTCTGGTAGCTTATTCAGAATCATGATCCATAAGCAGCTTGTTTTGTGGATGACACATAATACTATGAGGACGCCTGGTTTTTCTAATTGCCTGTTCGAGTCCAGCGATCTATTTCTGAAAATTTTCTTCTCTTGTTCTGCAGATATTTGGTTCAATACTTGGAGTTATCAGCTGGGTTTGTACTTGGAAAGGAAGGTCCCATGGTACATACAGGAGCATGCATTGCCAACTTACTTGGTCAAGGGGGGTCACGCAAGTACCATCTGACATGTAACTGGCTCAGATACTTTAAGAATGATAGAGATAGGCGGGATTTAATTACTTGTGGATCGGCTGCTGGAGTTGCAGCAGCATTCCGTGCGCCTGTTGGTGGTGTGCTCTTTGCTCTTGAAGAAGCAGCATCATGGTAGGAACTATTTCTCTTGTCTCGAAATTTAGTTCATATTTAACAGGTGCTGCCATTTTGCCATATGCGGTGCCTTTGGACGTGTAATAGCCTTGTTACCAACCTGAAAATGCAGACCTTCTTCACAATTGTAGTAGCCATATTTTAACAGGTGCTGCCATCTTACCACATGCTGTGCCTTTGGATGTGTAATGACCTTGTTACAAAGCTGAAAATGCCGACCTTCACAATTGTAGTAGCCATATCCCATAGGTATCTGACTTCCAAAATATCAATTCGAGCAATAGATCTTTTGGATAAGAACCATAGTTTGATTGCTTCATCTGTATGCTGATGGGATAATTTATCTATTTGCAACTGCATCAGATGGGTGATGTTGACATTTTTATTTTGCTGCATTTTGTTTCCATTTGACTGAATGGGTCTCTACTTCATGTTTCAGGTGGCGAAGTGCTCTTCTGTGGAGAACATTCTTTACTACTGCTGTTGTTGCTGTTGTGTTGAAGGGCCTGATCGAGTTCTGTCGTAGTGGAAAATGTGGTCTCTTTGGTCAAGGAGGGTTGATTATGTTTGATCTTAGTTCAACCGTTCCAAGTTACAGTACCCAGGATATCATTGCAATTATTGTCCTTGGAATAATTGGTGGGGTCTTCGGGGGCTTGTTCAACTTTCTCTTGGATAGGATTCTCCGGGCCTACAGTTTTATCAATGAGTATGTATAATCACATGTATTTAGTTACTCTATAAATTTTCCTTCAAGGTGCAATCTCTTATATGTTGTTTTCTTTGGCTGTCTGCTTTTAGGAAAGGTGCTCCATACAAGATTCTTCTTACCATCACAATATCAATCATAACATCAGCATGCTCCTATGGGCTACCTTGGCTTGCTCCATGCACTCCGTGCCCTGTTGATACTTTGGAGGAATGCCCTGCAATTGGCCGCTCTGGGAATTTTAAGAATTTTCAGTGCCCGCCAGGCTATTACAATGGTCTGGCATCGTTGTTCTTCAACACAAATGATGACGCCATCCGCAATCTATTCAGCAGTGGCACCGAGAAAGAGTTCCACATGGCCACTCTTTTCGTATTCTTCATTGCTATTTACTGCCTTGGCCTTGTGACATACGGTATTGCTGTTCCATCTGGTCTCTTTATCCCTGTTATACTTGCTGGGGCTACATACGGGCGCATAGTGGGGACCCTTCTTGGTCCGATTTCGGACCTTGATCCTGGACTATTCGCACTTCTTGGTGCGGCATCTTTCCTCGGTGGAACAATGAGGATGACTGTATCAGTCTGTGTGATACTTTTGGAGCTCACCAATGACCTCCCTATGCTCCCGTTAGTCATGCTCGTTCTTCTGATATCAAAGACTATAGCCGACGGCTTTAACAAAGGGGTTTATGACCAGATTGTAGTGATGAAAGGTTTGCCATTCCTGGAAGCTCATGCTGAACCATACATGAGGCACTTGGTTGCTGGCGATGTTGTGTCTGGGCCACTGATCTCCTTTTCAGGCGTCGATCGAGTGGGGAATATTGTTCAGGCGTTGAGGATCACAGGCCACAATGGGTTCCCAGTGGTTGATGAGCCACCTCTATCAGAGGCTCCGGAACTTGTTGGGCTTGTGCTTAGATCTCATCTGCTGGTCTTGCTGAATGGCAAGGGCTTCATGAAAGAGAAGAAGAAAACCAGCGGTAGCTTCGTGCTGCAAAGATTTGGTGCCTTCGATTTTGCCAAACCCGGTTCAGGAAAGGGTCTGAAGATTGAGGACCTGGATTTCACTGATGAGGAAATGGACATGTACGTCGATCTCCATCCAATTACAAATACATCACCGTACACGGTGGTTGAGACCATGTCACTTGCAAAGGCTGCCGTCCTTTTCCGGGCACTGGGACTAAGGCACCTGCTTGTTGTGCCAAAGACCCCAGGGGTGAGCGCTCATTCTCTGAATCTTCCTCTAGTAGAGATCAAATATTTTGCAGTGCTGGCCATTCTTTTGACATGATATAAAGTTCATGTTGCAATAGCCTTCATAGTTGTTTTTCACAAACTCGATCTGATGGCTAATTTTCTTTATCGTTGCACTGCAGAGACCTCCAATTGTTGGAATCCTGACGAGGCACGATTTCATGCCGGAGCATATTCATGGGCTGTTCCCAAATATACACAAGTCGCACTAATGAAGCACTCAAATCAGTATCATATTTTGTTTGCCGTCGCCTTGTAGCTTTTTCCAGTATTTGCTATCAGGCATTTGGCATTTTGTTTTCCATTTTATTTCTTCTGGAATACTCCAAAATCACATAATCACTGAATAATATTTTATTTGTTGTAAAGAGCGGGTTCCCATGCAGTAATCTGGCAGTACACTCGTATAGTCATATTTCTGCCTTCTCGTGTGCTTCTCATCCTCCTACAGGGAGAAGGAACTTATTCTACCGTTTCATTTTGTTTCCTTGTAGCGCATATGAATATGTTGTTTTACAAACTGCAAAAAAGCCCACGTTGATTTGCAACCAAAAATATTATGCTTTCATGCAGAAGAGAGATGTTTAATTCCCAAACCTTATCTAGTTAGTGACGCAAAAAAACAAAACAAAAACTCTTATCTAGTTACCTGTCATGTTTGCTGCGAAAAAAAGAACCTTATCTGTCACGAAAATGCGGTTGCTTCCGGGCAAGCGGATCGGCTGTCCACATGCTGACGAGAGACATCGTATTTGTAGCTATCACATGCCCATGATCTCTAAGGATCCCTGGAAATTCGCTAGGATCCTTCAACAGCGACGCCGGTGGCATCTACCAATCCAACCACCATAACATCGCCTGGCTCCCATGGCAGTATCCCAAGCAAAGACTCGAAACCAAAGTCGAGAGGGGGCGAACAGTGACATGGGGAGACACCATGATGCTGCCCCTGTATATTCCAGCATGTGGTGTCTCACCTGCCAAAAAGGCCGGGTTTTTTTTGTTCAGGAACCCATCATTCTCAGTGGACCATGCCCTTTAGTGTTTTCTTGCCCTTTTCTTTTTTTTTTCCTTCTTCTCTCCTCGGAATTACTGCAATGTCAATTGCAAGAGCAACTATAATAAGTTCATAACAAACTCTTTCATAACTATAGTAGTTTTTAATTGTCAAATTAGATTCTGTGTTTGTAGAGACTTGAGCTTTGGTTCGATCTGTGGCTCTGTTCCCTGCACCGTTGGTCTGGACGATTGGCTGGTCCACTTTCAGAGTAACATCCCATGTGTGAGTATATACTGCTACTAGTATTACTAGTCTAGTACTACCTCGCCATAGCTAAATTACACCTTTCTATAATATAAGCGCACATTTGGTTTTCAAATAATCAAACTTTTTAAGTTTAGCTAAATTTATATAAATTATTATCGATATTTGTATCTTCTAATACATTTATAATGAAATCATATTACACTTTAAAGTTTTTGGTTTACATGTTATTATCGGTTGCGGCCCAAAGAAAATTTATAGAAGCCAATTTATGGTGCTCATTTTTTTAAAGAAAAAAAAAAGACATATCTAGAAGGCGAAGGTGGAAGCTTTCCACTAAGCTAGATGCTTTTTTTACCACAGGCTAGATGCTAACTTATGCATTTTGGTTGACACATATTTTATTCAACAATTAAATGCTGGTATTTCTAAACAAAAACCACAATTTCAATCACCTCTATAGACATATAAATTTGTGAATTTTTGGATAAAATTCATCAAAATTTGAACCCTAATACTTATTATGCGTCGTAAATGTTAGTATAATTTTGTAATATGTTTGATCAAGCTTTAAAAGTTTGACTCTTCAAGCCAAGATGTTTGGTTGTTTTAGGATGAACAGAGTTCCATGATTACTTAGTAGAGGTCAAAGCGAAGACTTTTTGGATCATATATATTCCATGAGGCGTCACTGCATTCCTTGCCTTCCACAAAAGGGCAAACGAGCAAGCAAAAGATCCTTGCAATTTCTTTATCTTAACTAGCGCTGGATTCCATGCTTAGGTTCCCTTTGGATTCTATAGTCTAAATTTTAGTTAGCTAAAGTTAAGATTGACCTTTTGTCAACTAAACTTTAACTAAACCAT
Organism: Eremochloa ophiuroides; assembly: GCA_038502445.1. Classification (NCBI taxonomy): domain Eukaryota; kingdom Viridiplantae; phylum Streptophyta; class Magnoliopsida; order Poales; family Poaceae; genus Eremochloa; species Eremochloa ophiuroides. The sequence goes on along the minus strand of JAHLJS010000009.1, from coordinate 42,213,285 downwards.
AGAAAAAAAGATAAAGTTTAGATCTGAACAAAAAGACTTTTGTGCTCGTAGAGGAATGAGGGATGAGATGAAAAGGCAGTATAAAATTGCCTTTTCACCATAGAAATCAAAACTTTAGATCTTTTGGGTCAGCTAAAGTTTAGACCACCAGTTTGAAGTCTTAAGAGCTAAAGTTTAGTGGCTAAACTTTGGGTCATTAGATCCAAAATTGGACCCTAAGTCTAATCAATTATCAGAGCAAAGAAAAGGGTTATCACATCACAACTGCATTGGCCACCTAATCAAGGCCCATGTGAAAGAAGGGCCACCTAGCTAAAAGCGAAAAAGGTGAGAATATCCAAAATATACAAATGGGTATCATGTTGCTATATAAAGAGCCTCTTACCTTGGGAAGTGTTCTCTGGAATATGCCATGCTACCTGATGGATTGTGAGAGAAGTGTTCTGGAAGGTTTCTCACTCTTTCTCCTTCTAAATGTTCCAAATGATGTAAACCGGTATAACATTGAGAATGAGAAAAGATTTTTTTTTTTTTAGTTTTGTTTTGCGATCTCCTGCCACCAATTGGACATATTAGTGAACTTATCCCGTGTAACATTTGATGGAAGGTCTAGCAATAGAGAGGACTTTGGACCAAACGTAGTCGTAGATAGAACAATTAAGAAAGACATGGCCGTTTCTTGGTTAGATTGACCTAAAAGATAGTGTGGTTGATACCACCACCCGACTATCAAATAGTCTACAAATACAAAGGAGCTTGCTTTGAATTAAGATCTAAGATAACAATTTGTATTTTCTTGTCTTTGCTTTCCACATGAGGTTTGTATTGAAAGTTGAAAAGGAACCTCTAACTTGAGCAAGATAAGCCATTTTCACCTTGCAAGAGCCATTTGTTGTTCACCGCCAAGTGATAGTATCCAAAAAAGTTTGCAGACGTCTGCACCTGTTCAATCTTCGTTCAATCTAAGTCCATAGATCAACAAGTTCTATAAGCTCTGCTTGCATCCTTGAAATTGAAATCTGTTAATTAAATTAATATGGCCAGATATGAAATATACCTATGAGTTGCACTTTTGCTATAGGAGAGCAAGTTGTAGAAGGTGCTATAAGTTGTAGAGTAGAAACATAACATGGAGATATATGAAATTAATTTATCTCCCACCCTATGAATTTAAGATAGGTCTCTACATCTAAACGAAATATAAATTTCAAACTAAATTAGCTTAGTCCATAAAGTAAATTCTAATTTCTACCAAACGAAAGGATCCAGATGGGCCCTAACATGATTTGGCAAGGTTACTTTTCACCAAAAAATCTGAATGCATTTATCACGTAAGAGTTTCATGGAGATGGAGTTTTTAGTACACCGAATTATAAGGCAAAGAGGGAGGTGCTATGTGCTCGTGGAAGTTACCAAATAAGACATTTGTCCAGCCAATCATGATGATGGTTGATGCCTCAAAAAGCTTATGATCCGTGTCATACTCATACAAGGCAGCTCGGAGCTGACCCAATGCTTAGAGTCTAGGTGTCCACCCATCACTAGTCCTCTTTGTGCTATCACAATGAAAGAACAATAGATCTTCTAGGGTGTGTTTGGAACAAAGATATTTCATAAAAAATGTGCAAAAATTTGAGAACTGTACATAAATTAAATATGAAAACGCAACAGTAGAAAATTTTCTCCGTATTGGACTTTAGAATTTTTTTTTTCCTCCTAGCCCATTTGGGAAGGAGGGAGACGACGGCATCCCTATGGGTGGAATTTTGAGGCTAGTCTCTTTTGTCTTGGCATGTGCATAGATAAAGTGCTACCCACAGAGAGGATGTGACCCTTTTCTAGAATGATTAAATGTGGTATACCAGTAGTTATCTTTTTTTATGAAAAACGAATATATATTAATATAAGAGCCTCTGCGTAAGCAATAATTATGTACTGTGTCATTTGTTCTATTTCTAGATTATAAGTGTGGCACAGGTAAAGGATTTAATTAGCCATGTCAAACTGACACTACAGGTGCCTTATCAGAAAATACAATCACTCGCGTCAAATCGAGAACTTAAATCTGAATGATTACATTTTACTTTACCGTAAGTAAACCCCCCACGAACCAACTGAGCTGTCAGGAATGATGTGCAACATGGATCACTAGTTTAAACAGTCTGTACTTATGCTACTATAAAGTAGTCATGTCTTTGAAACTTTGAAATTCTGGATCCGCCGCCAAGTGCTACTACTGTGTGGCAATAAGCTTCATGGACACCGTACGTACCGCGGCACCGCCCAAAGGTACATACACATTGACGCCCCGAATTGAACCACCGTATCCAGAGAAAGATGGATCCATCACAACGAATGAATGGAAAAGCTGCTAGGTCCGCTTTCTACATACCTGATCGATCCCGAGATTTATATATAATTAATAAAAGTAAAAGTGATCGATGATCAGGACGTGGTTATTATTATTAAATTAAACGGAAAAAAGGCACATCGTATTCTCCGTGCCCGGTACATCCTTTCTGAGGGCGAATCTGAGCAATAGCAACCTTTTGCTTTAGCTCCGCGCATCACTGCTATAATCACTTCTTTTTATGGCAAATCTCTGCAATAGTAGCCCATCGACATCGAGCCTGGGAACGAGGTCCTGATCGAATTCCTGATGGCCCCGGCTGCTGGCTGTGGCTGAGCTAGCTCCTCCCGTGGGCCGTCCGTGCGGTGCAGCTGGTATGTACTGTAGGAGTACTCACGTACTAGGAGCAGGAGTAGTCCACTTCATTGATCACACACACCCCTTTGTGGCTCGATCGATGCGGCGGGCCGTCGTTAGATCCGGAATTTTGAAGCGAAGACTGCCGAGAGACTGCAGCCTGCAGGTGAGATCTTGTGGAACAGGCAGGTGGTGCAAAGCCCGACCCCGCCAGCGGCCAGGCCAAGAAAAGAAAAGCTGCCGCGCGCTTGCGAATGGTAGTAGTAGTAGTAGTAGTAGTAGTGTAGTACCCCTGCAGCGGTGCAGCGTCGTATCGCCGGAGAAAACACCGTACGTATCCACTAGAGCATCCATGGTATCCCCAGGCGATCGCGCGGATCCGGCGACGACGCTTCCGTGCGCCAACGACCACGCGTACGTACGGTCGGTCACGAACGACATGGGGGAGGGGAGGGGAGGACAGCACAGGACGTGATGTACTGTACTCTACGCTCGAGTAACGGGCCAGCCAATCCGTTCGAGCAAAAGTACAACTAGTGCTCATAGTACGTATCTCTGTTTCAGATTGTGTGTGTGTTCTTTTTTTCTTACCACTGCCGCCTGCCTCGGAGTCTGGGCCAGCAGTCAATGTTGAACAGCCTGTTCTTTTGGCCAATCAGCGCTTATTTTCAGCCACGAAACAGTATTTTTCTCTCACAACAAATCAGCACGAGCCGAAATCAGCGCTTAAAATCAGCCAAAAGAACAGGCTGGAAGTAGTAGAATGCGAGTGCGACCACGCGACACGGCAGCAGCAACAGGAAGAGATGTGCACGTCGCTGGTGCAGCAGTCCAGTCCAGCAGTTCGCTGATCGCAAACACGTCGAAGTGCATGACAACGTCGTACTGCCCGGTCCACGCCACTTCATTTATCCCGGCCCCGCGGGGCTGTTCAGCAGCACCGATCGATCTTCATTTCTTTCCCTTCAATAACAGGATCCGGGGAAAATATCGTCAAACAAACAAACGGAAGACGATCCGGGCAAGTGGAGCCCGCAGGTCAGGCAGGACAAGGGAACAAAGCTGCCGCGCGCGGTAGCATGGACCTGGCGTGCGTGGCTGCCGTGCGTGTCCTGGGCGCAGGCAGATCCCCGGATCTCGTCGTCCTCGGGAATCCGGCGACCCTGGACGCGGCAACCATGGTGATGGTGAACCAACCAAACCAAAACCCCCTCCGGCCGCTTCCGAGTCAATGCCGCAGGCGCACTCCGATCCCAAGTTTTCGGCGCTTCAATGCGTGGGATGGACGATCGATCGGACGGACGGACGGCAGGGCCAGAGGAGATCCGGCGCCGCTCGTCGCGGTCGGGACGCTTGCGCCTGGCGTTAGTGAAACGCACGGCCGGTACGTACGTGGCAAAGAGGTTTATGGGGGCAGCCGTGCTTGTGAATTGACCCACACACACGAGTACGTACTGGAGGAGGGGCGGTCGGGTCAAGGGACTGACCGGCGGCCTCGATCGGGTTCGTCTGCCACGAGCCAGGTACGTGCTGCTGCTGCTGCTACTACTACTACGCTGCCTGCCTGCCAGCCTGCCTGGGTTGGTCATCCGTCCGGCAGGTTCGGCCGGCCGCTTGCGCACCAGCACCATGCATGGCAGTGGCAGCCACCACAGCACGGGCACTGCTTTAATTTCCGGACGCACGGCGGTAAGCACCGCAGCTGACGTATCCAGATCCAACTTGGAGGGCCAACACAGCTACTCTTGTAGTAGTACGAGTGGTACTAGACTAGCAGTATATAAAATTGCCTGCTGCTCCGATCCTTGACCGTATCCTAGTAGGTATAGGCGGACTAGGAAATTCGACAAGCCTAGGCAACTAACAGAGTCTAAGTAACAAGCATTTGGAACACATAGAAGATGAGTGTCCCTTCTGCTTGGGAGTGGTATTTAAGGATGAATGAAAACGGACGGAAAATCTCTCTATCGTTTTCATTTTCATATTATTAGACGGAAATAGGAGCGGGAGCCGGACAGCCAGAAACGAAAACAGTAGCGGGATCAACGGTAATATAAAAACTGATAAATACCATTGGAAAACAGACGAAAGCGAATGATAAACGAAAACTTAAGGCGGAATTACATGTATAGAGACCAAAGTGTATTAGTAAATATCTAATATATACCAAACATACCACACATAAATACTAGTACAATATCAAATATGAAATATTCATACATCACACAAGCACAAGACAAGAGATGAAGAGTGTAGGAGAGAGTAAAGTCACAACATCACAGGACAAGAAATGAACAGACCACAGAAATATTAAAAGGTCACCAAATTAATATCCTAACACATAGATCTTACCTCCAGCAATACTAAGGCGGCGCCGAAATGGTTGGGGGCGGCTGTCTTGGAGGCTTGGGCCAAATTAGGCTAGCTCTGTTGCCTATGGGCTAACTGGGCTGCGTATTTCGTATTATAGAAAAAACGGAATGAAAAACGTGATATCCCGGTGAAAAACGGGATTCCGCAAATACGGACGGAAAAATGCTTCGCCGTTTTCGCTCCCGCTCCCGGAACACTCTATCCCGTTTTCGTTCGTTTATCCAGAAAAAACGAAAACGGAGTCCGTTTTCGTCCTTAGTGGTATTGGGCTTAAGGGTTGTCGTTCACCGTCCCCCCAAGCATAATAATGTCCCCCCCCCCCCCCCCCCCCCACCCAATTCATTTCTAGAATCTCTAGGAGGATTTGGCGAGAGTAGCTACAGCCAACAAGGACCGTACCGTCTGTACTGTATACCAGGCCAACCTGGGACTGACTGGCTGAGCCCGTGACGTGAGAGGGTGGAAGGCGGTGATGGTGGCCTTGGTGGGTGGTGTCAAGCGAAGCGAGAGCGAGACGACGAGGAAGGAATCCACGAGACCCGTGACGACGTGTCCACGTTCCGGCGAGCAGAGGACCTGCTCCGACCACGACCATCCATTCCATCCACTCCGGATCTTTGCCGAGATCCCCACCCCCCTGCTCCTGCTGGCTGCTGCTGCCAGCCTGAGCCATAGATTTGGGTTTTGTTTGCTTCTCCTCCCTCCGATGTCTCTACCAGAGTCCATCCTGCCGTCTCGGTCTCGCCGAGGCCTCCCCCGAGGAGGAGCGAGGGCCGAGCAAAACCTGTCCCCGCTTGGACATGGACGACTGCGACAGCTACACCTAAGCACGGCTGATTTGATTTTGACGGGGTAACACGTCGTATTACGGAAATCAGGGACACCATCCATGATCAGAGGACCTCGGCATGCGGCATGGCATGGAAACACCACCAAAGCTGAGGAGATGACGTGCCGGCTCGGGCGGCCCCGGCGCCGCGCGTACTAGGAGCAGTACACGCCGCTGCTATCCTCGAATATAGGAGTATCTATCTGACTCTCTCTCATCCCTCTGTGGAGACGCTAGCTAGCTCGGCGGCACGTCGTGGTCATGCGTACTGCCTGTGTGCTCTACTGCAGCTGCCAGCTATTACTATTAGGGCTCCATTTCCTTCCATCAAACTGTCAAGCCACCCACAGTCTTCGATCTGCATAGTATACACAGTATTCGTGACAGCAGTGAAGTACGATGAGCAGATCAAGAACGCTAGCTGTACTGCTGTACAGTACACCAAACCCATCAGTCAGTCAGAGGGAAGGCCCGTTTAGATCCAGTTGCAGTTGCAATTTTGCACTGTAGCACGTTCGTTTGTATTTGACAACTTTTATCCAATCATGACCCAAGTAGGCTTAAAAAATTCGTCTCGTGATGTATATGCAAAAAGTACAAACATGCAAACATTTCGTCTATATTTAATGCTCCATGCATGTGCCGCAACGTTGATATGACTAGTTGCAGTTGCAATTTGCACTGGATCTAAACAGGGCCGCAAATCTTGTTGCAATGCTCTGTACCGATGCTATCCTCTTCTCTTCCTTTACCCTTTACCCCACCTGGCCACCCGTTTCTTTCTCTCCCCGACCCGAAAGAATCCTTGCGCGGAATTTCACGTACGGGCGATCTTTTTCTCGGGATTTTCTGATGGGAACCCTGCCCCGGTGGCCAGTGCTATGACTATGATACTTCAGCCAGCTAGCAGAGCGCCATCTCCCTTTTGCATTGGCGACGCTTTTTATTTGTTTGGAGAACCCGCGCATTCTGCTGTAGTGTAGGATCGTTTGCTGAGACCTGCGCCCCTGCCTCACTAACATGCATGCAATGCCATCGATTTGTTGACGGTGTGTGCCATCAATTGAGCGGCCATGCCTCGCTGCCTCCCATGTTCTTCATCCTCAGCAGCAGAAGCGACAGTGACCGCCGCGTTCGGTCGTTCGGTCGTCCCTTTTTGCAGTAAAGCGAGCCACCAGATATGGTGTGATGTGCAAGCAACAGAAGAGCGGGGCATATATATATATATATATATATATATATATATATATATATATATATATATATATATATATATATATATATATATATATATATATATATATATATATATATATAATTGCCGCCTAGTAGATTCGCCGCAGCCAACCGACCGACCGGCGGGTCAAAAGATCAGCATCAGGCCAAGGATCGGAGATCTGTGGCGAAGCTTTTGGCTCAGGTCAAATTGCATTGGCGAGATCTCAAAGCGATCCGGAAGGCCTTGATGCTCCGGTCTCTCGCTCGCCTTCATTATGATGCTCTGATGCAGGCGCGACACGCATGCATGCATGCATGCGCTATCTATGCGTCAAAGACGCCCTTTTGGGAGAACAATATCAACAGAAAGCTCTTAAGGGACTCTTTTTCTCTCTTTTGCTCACGTCACGGATGGACTCATGAATCATGATCGGGTACATATATATTATAGTGGGGTTGCTTTTGAGGCCGCCTTTACAACAAACAAAAATTAGATGCATTCAACTTTTTTTGGAACAAAAGATTAAACCTCTGTTCTAGGATATAAAAAATCTACTGGATGCCTTGCAGTTCTATGTACTTTTTAAGTTTTTATTTTATTTGAGTTTTGTAGGAAACCCTAATCATGTTTTTTTTATGCTTGTGGATTGAGAATTTTGCTCACTAAACATGTAGTTTATGGCCTTATGGGTCTGTTTGGTATAGCTAGCTGTTCTTTTTTTTTTTTGCCAACTTTTCCAAAGCAGTTTTATGGTGAAGTTGTTTTTTTGCCTTCTAATAAAAGGATAACTTGACATGAAGCTAAAAAAATACCTTATCCTAGTTCTCTCTAATTTCTTTTACAACCATACATAAAATTGTTGTTGAAACTGTTTTGTCAAATACGGAGTAACATCACTAAAATAGCTCAACTTCATCTAAAAAGTTATTCATGAAGCTATTTTTTAAAAAAAAACTTTTCTAACGATTAGTGAAACTAAGCTCTATCAAACAGGACCTATAGTTAAGTAACTCGACTTTCAGACACCACTGAGAGAGTGAGGCAGGAGGTTTCCATTTCTTTTTATTTGCAAAATAATAAAGGCGCCCCAACTGGTCACCCATTGTATGGCTACGCGCACTGCATGGACTGTCTCGAAGTTCGTTCAGTCAATGGCTGCGTTCGGTTGAGGGTATAAGCGCTTATAAGCGCTTATTTTTCAGCACTTTAGCAGTATTTTTCTCTCACAAGATTTCAGCACTTCTACAGCACTTCAGCGCTTATCTACAGCACTTCAGCTTCACCGAACACAGCCAATATATGCCAGCGCTTCCGCATTTAGGAAACCTGAGTAGTCATGTTTTTTTTTTCCACCGCACCTTAATTCCACAACAGTTCCTCCCTGATGGGCACATATACGAACTCATTTTCTCGACTACCTCATCCTCATCAATGTCGTAGCAGTGTGTACGTACCTTACCTTTACTTTTTTTTTATTCAGCTATCCTATTCCTATATATGAGGATCTTTAAAAGACTGAGTTGACAGATTTTAAGTTGATCAAAGTGCTATAGATGCTTCATTATCAACGAAATTGCCAATAATGAAAAGAGTAACACGTTAAACTCTTCTATTAACACAACTACCTCTTAGATGCTATGGCTATTAAAGTATTTAGTTTTCAAGATTTGAGGGGGGGGGGGACAAGGTTAAAAGTCATAATTATGTTCATGCCTATTCTACCCCAACCCTTAATAATTATAAAAGGTTCATAACTTTTGGGCATACGAAGTCAGATGCAAAATTTATATTTTGAAAATTCTAAAATTTAAATTTTTAAAAGAATATAAAATGAATATTTAGAACTCTAAATGAATTGAGGTACAAAATTATTAACTACAAATGATTGACAGCATTGATAGGTTTAACTTTTGTATAGACCACACAATGTCATTTGAAAATTCTAATCCTTGAATTTTAGAATCTAGGATTATAAGAATATAAAAATGATTTTTGCTATTCCAAACATTTTCAAATAAAAACTCGTAATAAACTACGAAGTTGTAGATTCATTGAGCTCTACATATTAATTTAAAGTTCGTCTTCATCAATCTTCAAGGGCGGATCTAAAGAGGGGGGTTATATAACAGAACCGCCTAAATCATGTAGCCCACAGGCACCTGTCATTGTCACTAATGACCTCTGACAACTGTACCCATGACCCAAATGATCTAGAAGACTCTACTAGGCTACATCAGTACCCGTTTCTCCGACAGGATCCCATTGCGAAGTCATTACAGAATTACAACATTTCATAATAAAATACATCAGAGTAAAAGTGCGAAAAGATTACATAGTACTTAGATTATAAACCAGTTGGCCAAATAGAATTTAAGTGCAATTATTACAAACCATACGTAGACAGCAGTAGCACTAGAGTAGCTAAATACAATACACTTAGATATAGATAATAAGAACCCTGCCCAAGGGTTTAGCTTCACTCATCATCACTTCCTTCCTCGATGACTATCATGCAGCAGGGGTTAAGACAAACCTGCCGCGGCTGTTCTCCTGCAATAAGGGTTAACAAACCCTGAGTACTGGGGTACTCCGAAAGACTTACCCGACTAAAAAAAATGGGGAGAAGACTCAGGAATACAGGCTGAGGGGAATAAAGGTGGAGGCTTGAGCAAGAATCAAAGTCTTTTGCAGAAAAGCTCTTCATTTTTAATTTTCTACTTTCAGTACTCTATCTCATTAATTAACAATAGTCCTGAAGCTAAGTAGTTCACATGTATCCTTCACATTCCAATCTCTTATCCATTCAGAAAACCTAGTTCCGAACCACTTTTCAATTGTAAGTCTAAGGATTGAGTCTCCATATCCGAGGAGCAACGACGATTCGAATCGATTAATATCCAGCTGGGGATCCCTATCCTCACTGTATATGTAGCACTTAAGCTTGCATATACCAACCCCGTCTACCATGGCTTTTCTAAAACCTGAACCGATCCTGCACCACCCGAGAGCACAGTACTCCTCTCCAATCCAGCACGTCGGCCACGAGGGTACACGTTACTCTTGCCATCTCTCCACTCCAATGCGTGGTTGTCGGTTCAAGTAGTAGAGCCACCGGAGACAAGGCTTCCCGGAGTATGTGGCTAGTTGCAAAGTCTCGATCACAGCAGGCCTACAACGAACGGTCCCTAATTCATTTCCGGTCAGTTGCGATGAATTGGGACTCTAACCCAAATACAAGGTTACCGAACGGTTTCCAAATCCGTCTCCCGCCGGTGACAAGGCATTGGGACTCTAACCCAAGTGCTCAACCACCGAACAGGCTCATATCTCTTTTTCTTTCTCATGAGTTATCAATATATATATCACATAACTTAAAAATAGCATTTTATGCAAAAACTAAATTGATTAAGCGGGGCTAAGCATTTTTCCAAAAATTTAATTTAAATCAGGTTTCAAGGTGGTATATCAAGGCAGGTAATGCAACAATTTAGGTGACAATCAACTTATATCAACCTAATGCAGTAATTTAACTCAAGGTGATAAAATTTTATAAATCACAAGGAGGGGCTAATGCACCGGGGCTTGCCTTGCGCCGCGTAGAGTGTCGGATCAGAATCAGTGCCGCAAATGTCGAACCCTTGGATCACCTCCGGAATCACTTCCTCAGCAGAAGCTCAACTTTGACTTCCTCGTTCCCGGTCACTACACATATGCAATGATGCATGCTTAATATGATGCAGATGATGTGGAATATAGAGTACAGTAATAAGTATTTCACAACCTTGAGTATAACTTTCTTTCACGATAAAATTGCAAGTCAAAAAACTAACGTATCGAGTATTTTTGGATTTCTTTTTAACAGTCATAGAAAGCTGCTGCACAGGTCTACAACTACTACCTAATGATAACCTCTATTTTACCAAGGATCACTATAGTGAAAGATCCATGGTCACAGTCAATCCAAAAATCACACAAAACTACAGGGATTAGGGTTTCCATCTATTTCATAATTCAATTAATCAAACATTTAATTAATAGATAATTAAACTACTTTCATTTGAGCCCAAACTTTACCAACAGATAGATCTTACCCTAAGACAACACCAAAATAAATTTCATGATTTTTGGGTTTATTAAAATTCCTCTAAGTTGTATTTTTCAATTAAAAGGCAAAATTTTAGCTCTTGCAGAAAGTATTCAAAACATATATTTAATATTTTTCCTGCATTTAGTATATCACAGAGAGTACCTACAATTATTTTCATGATTTTTAGTACAATCAGAAATATTTACACAAAAATAACAATGTTCAGCACTATTCCTATTAATGGAAATTTAGAAAATCAACTTTTATTCACTCAAAAATAGAAAAGATGATTTCGGCCTGGGACGGCCCACTACGGCTGACCGGCCCTGCCCACACGGGTGCTCTCTCTCTCTCTCACTCACTCTCACTCTCACTCTCTCTCTCGCGGACACCTCCCCGAGCCACTGGACCGGCCCCAATCGGCCCAGTGAGGCCCAGCTCGGCCACACCCTCCCCCTCGTCTCCTTCCTCGTGCAGCGGGAGGGAGGAGGGGGGTTCCCGCGCGCGTGCGTGTGCGCGCACGCTGGCTGGCGCGAAGCTCGCCGACGGCGACCCCCACGACCCAATCGAGTTCACCACCGTGAACCCACGAACCTAGCGAACACCCCAGAGCACCGAGCCCAACAGCTACGCGCCTCCGACGAGCTCGAGCTCGCCCATGGCGGACACGGCGGCGCGGTTGTCACGTTCCGGCCGCAAGAGTGCGGTAGGGTTTAAAAGGAAGGGTCGAGAACGATCAGTAGCTCACCAAGACTTGGTTTGGCCAAATGGTTTGGTCCAAGATGGTGCGAAGGTGCAAGCAGTGACGACGACAGCGGCTGCAGCGACGTTCCCCGGCGGTGGGCTTCACGTTCCGACGATTCTAGGGAACCAAACGGGAAACCACCGCGCGCATGGGCATCAGCAAGGACTAGGGAGCCCAAAGCACAAGACCGTGAAGGGAGAGGCTCACCGTAGTAGGCTAGACACGTTGGGATGCTCGTGGCGGCGCTCCGGCCAGACCCGAAGACGTCGACGCGCGTTCAAGGCCCAACGGAACACTAACGTTGGCACAAGTGGAGGCAATCGATGCGCAAGGGAGTGGTGATGTTGGCTACGGGACGAATTTGTCAGGGCTGGACTAGAGACGACAAATTTTTGCCCGGAACCGAGAGGCCTCGCCGGCGTCCGAGAGGGAGAGAGTGAGAACGGGAGGCGACCGACCGGCATATATGGCTGAGTTGAGAGGGGACAGGGGCGGTCCAAGGCGGCGCGGGGTCCCCTACTAGCTTGGCTACACCGGGGAGCACTGCTCCCAGGCCGGCACAGGCGATGCTGCGTGCGTGCGGCATGGCGGGGTGGCCCGGCACGGCGCAAGGACAGGGATGGGGCACGTTATTGTTGCTCATTGATTTCCCCTACCCACGGTTTTTGACCAAATTCTTTAGATTTTGTGCACGAACTTGAAAACCCTCCAATACAAAAGTTGTAGTGTTTTCAATTCTAAACAACTTTGGTTTTTGAACCAAATTCAAAATCTGCACGGATTTGAAACTAATAAAAATGGGGTAAATTTAAAATTTTAACCCAAATTGCAATTCAATCAAATTCTCCAAAAATTTCTCAACAACATGAAAATCTATAAAAATAAGAGTTGTTCTATTGATTGAGTTTTACAACTTTCATTAAGGAAGTTTAGTCAGATTCCTTGTAATATTTGATATGACATTTCAAATTTGAATTTCAAACAAGTAATTAGGGTTTAATTCAAATTTTTATTTAAGAACTTCAAAATCACTCAAAATGAAAGTTGTTCCATTTTAAAAGATCTACAACCTTTATTAAGATACTTTCATCAGATTCCTTTTAGTTTTTAATTTAGGTTTTTGGGGTCCAATTTAGGGTTCAATTTGATTTTGAATTTGATTTTCATTCATACATTCAACCAATCATTAATGCACCAAAGCCACTCTAATGTCCTATGCACAATCATATGCAAAGAATAAATTTAATTTAGTGCATGCTCAGTGTCAGGGTTTGATGCAGGATGATTTGCAGTCTAATATGATGACATTGCAGGTTTTAATTAACCGTAACACCAGAGGTGTTGCAGGTTAGAGGGCTCCAGCCTCCCCTACAGCTGGTGCATTAATGAAAATATGGAAAGAGTGAGAGAGAAGAAGAGGTGAAGGTCAGAAGCAAAATGGAGAGAGGAGGAAGAAGAGATCTGCCCTCCTTAAATCCTATTCTTCATTCGGCGCTATCAGGCTTCAAATGCAAATGTTATGGTTCTTTTATAACTACTAAAGATTAGGGTAGAATATCCGGTGACATATTGGTTACTTTTAATTTCTCTCCCTCCAACTCCTAGGAACTTTTTTTAAAGAAAAAGAAGAAGAGGAGGGGTTACCACTACGGGATGCGATTAAATTGGAAAAAAAAACAGTGTTCAGTACGAAAGGAACTAATATGTTAATAATAACTAAATTGTCATCAGCTAGCTAATGCCACAATTTAAAAAGTAACCTCTAACGGAAACAATGTTAAAAGTGTCTATCAACGAATATCAAAATCGAAGGCTCCTATGCGGGGGGCGGTTTGTTTTTCTTTATGTTCATAACATTAAAATTGAAGGACGTCGTAAGGTAAATTAAGCCTCTGCTCCAATGGTCCTAGGCTTAAGTAGACCAACTGCACCGGGTCCGGGGAAACCGTCCGGAACGCACTTCTCGGATGAGTTTCCTGGACGGAGGTGCTGCAGCGGGGTCCTGCATCCGGCCCCGTCATCCAGTCCATCCGTGAAGAATCGCGGTATCCAGGGCATCCGGCAAAGATCGCGCGGGGCCCGCGCGTCCTCGCTCCTCCCACCGCGTGGCACCGGAGAGAGAGAGAGGGCGCTGGCCGCCGGAGACCGGAGAGAGAGAGGGCGCTGGGGTCGGAGGCGGCGCGCCCGCACCGGTGCTGGAGGCGGCTCGCCCCCGCCGGGGCCGGAGGCGGCGCCCCCCAGCGGCGCTCGCCTGCGGCGGTGCTCCCCCGCGCCGGGGCTGGCCGCGGCCGGAGGTGGCGGCGCTCCTCGCGGCTCGCCGCGGTCGGAGATGGAAACCGGAGAGAGAGAGAGAGAGGGAGCCGCCGCCGCTCGCCGCGCCTGAGCTGGCCGCACGGGCTCGTCGGGGCCGCTCGCGCTCGCCGGCCCGCCGCGCGCTCGCCTAGGCCGCGCGGGCGCCGGGGCCGCGCCGGAGCCGGGGCCGCGCGCTGGGTCCACGCCGCCCGCCAGGGCCGCGCTAGAGCTGGGGCCGCACCGGAGCCCGCGCTGGAGCTCACGAGAGAGGGAGAAAACGAGAAGGGAGAGAACGAGAAGGGAGGGAGAGAGAGAGAGTGGGGAGGGTGGGGGAATAAAAAAAAGTAAAAATAAATATAGAATAGAGATATAGAGGATGGATGGATGCGGAAGAATATGGTATAGAGGAGAGAATCTCGATGATTAGGATATAATATTTTTTTTAAGGAGAGATTTAGAGAATGACGAGTGCGGTTCGTCTTAGTCTCCTAACTCTACGTATGCTGGTCCCTGGCCCACACGCAGATGAGATCAACAAGAATGTGCGTGCCAGACGTGTGTGCAATCATCCATTTCCTCGGGATCCTCTGATACGCGCTGCGTGATTGTGGCTGTATCTATATCATAATTATAGTTGTAATTCTGTACTGTAACACGTTTGTTTGTATTTGACAACTTTTGTTCAATCATGCTCTAAATAGACTTAAAAGATTCGTCTCGTCATGTACATGTAAAAAGTACAAACATACAAACATTTTATCTATATTTAATGTTTCATATATGTGCTATAATATTGATATGACTAGTTATAATTGCAATTTGCAGGATATCTGAACAGGTACCGCCGGCAGGCAGCTTCCCACGATTCGCTAATGCCGGGATGCCATTTCCTCGCAAGTGTCCACGCGTTCGCAGCCAAAAAATGGCAGAGTTGCTCCTCGTCCTCGTCGTCCTCCTTCCGGGCGTCGCCGTCGCCGTCGCACTGCTCCTATCCCTCGAATTCAATTCGATCGCGTGGCCGCCGGCCTTGGGAGTCCTCTGTGTTTTTGCCCACTGTCTGCGAAGATGGCTGCCAGCAGCCTGCCACTCTCTATGCGACGGCGGGGGCAGGGTTCCTGCGTACGTGGACACAGATGTTGCCCGGCCAGCTGTTGCGAGACAGGAGAGGCAGGTATTTGTCGATCGAGCGTACTAAATACTAGCACTGACGATACGATCAAACCCGTACTTGTACTCCTATTATAATGCCGCCATTACGTGTGACAACCGAGAGAGTATTGTACAGTGGTGTGAATAGCAAACTATGATACTTAACGGTGTTTTCTTTTACTCTGAAAGATATAAAAAACTATAATGGATTATAGTACTCAGAATTGAGGCCATTTAATTTAGCAAATTTTATAGAAAATTATGAAAAAAGTTATCCACGAAAAATATTTATAACCAAGGAAAATTGCATAACACAAATTTTCAGATACAATGTAGAAGCCCCAATCCAATCCTCAATGGCCTACAAAAGAAAAATCAGCTAACACTGTCCCTTAGTAGTCAGCAACATGGAACATGGTTCTCCATGTTTTCGGTGCTGGAAAATTTATGTCCCTGTTTCAAAATATCCCCACAACTTAGGGTTTGTTTGGAATACGGGAAATTTCTATGTTCCTATATTTTTCATGTGAATTTCCCGTGCTATTCCTGCGTTCCAAACAAGCCCTTATCTTTCTATGTTTCCGTCTCCTTTATAGGAATATGGCTGCTAAGAATTGTCCCAAATTAAATAGACCAATTCCCTTGCCGCTTTCTTCCCCGCGCTTCTAATGACCACGCCATTTGAAATCGGAAATGTTGAAGAAAATCCTACCGGCTCCTTATTGTCCACTTGTCCTTGTACTTGCCACGCTTCCTTCCTCTTCCTCTGCTCAAAACTCAACAAATTTAGTAATTACTTAATGTTTTTTAAGTAAAAGACATGATGTATAGGCACAGATTATAGTCATTTAAAGTAAGAAATGCCTGTTTTGCCTTTGGTCATGATCAACGGTTGTAAAATATTTCACGGCTAAACTAAATGGCAGTGTTTTATTAGTAGAGCTAAAGTGTCATATGACAATGGCAAAAAAATTATTAATATCATAGCGGTAGACCTTGAAAAAGCTACGCTAATATTACAGCAGGCTATTTATAACAATGACAATATTGTATGACTATGCATGAAACACTAAACAGCTGGGCCCTAGCTACTTTTGCCGATTGGAAAAGATCCGCGTCCTCGTCATATGTTTAGTATCGAAACAGGCTTTAAATGAAGCCCCCATGAATCGCCTTGTCGTGAATACTCCTAATAATCCAGCTCCTTTTCGTGCGTGTATGGTACTTACTGACACTATCACGTATCATCAAATTTTGGTCGTGCTATTCATTCATAATCTACTGTATCGCGTGCAAATCCGGTTCAGCGCACAGGACGCGGTACACTGTCAGACCCAAATGAATGCAACAGAGCCAGGAGTAGTCCATTGCAGAACAAGAGAGGGAAGCCACGGATACCAACAAGGGAAACAATCCAAAACACGGCTAGGCTCTGTGTGTACGCTGCAGTTGTACAGTATTGTTGCTGATGTACGTATAACACCGCATCTCTGCTGTTAATGATGAATCAATTGTTTTAGCTTCGTATCCACAGTCGACACATCAAGGACCAAAGTATATACTTCCTCCATAAAAAAAGAGTTTTTTTTTACTTCTAGACATCGTATTTGACCGTTTATTTTATTAAAAATTTTAGAGAAAAATACACAAGTGATCCCTGAACTTACTTTAAAGTGTCACTTAGATCCCTAAACTTTCAAAGTGATACATGGAGGTCACTAAACTTGTCAAAGTGTGTCATCCAGGTCCCAAACTTTTAAGATGATCACTGCAGGTTCCTAAATTTGTCAGAGGGTGTCATTTAGGACCCAAAACTATAGCTAAAATCGGCACTGATTTTTTAGAAAAAGATAAATCTAATTTTGGGTATTGTAGCTAGAATCTGTAGAATATTTCAAAAATTATATCTTTTCATATGATCTCGCATGAAGATGATTTTTATATAAAAATTTACACCATCCGTTCCAATTTATAAGTCATTTGACTTTTTTAACCCTAACTTTAACCACTCATCTTATTAAAAATGTTTACATAAAAAGAGTTAAATTTTAATCATTTTGAAGAAATTTTATTAATAAAGCAAGGCACAACAAAAAAAAGTGCTATTTTGCACAAATTTTTGAATAAGACGAGTAGTCAAAGTTGGGGCCAAAAAGTCAAATAACTTATAAATTGAAACGGATTTAGTAGCTCTCAATGAGATCTATAAATCTCTAGTTTTTAGTTTTTAAATTTGAGGTCGTTAAGATGCTAAAAAAATAAATCAATTTTCAGCAGTATAATAATCACGTACAAGCGCTTGTCGCCTTAAAAAAATCATATCTTTTTATATGCTATCAAATATAGATACTAATTATATGAAAGTTGTAGTGTTCAATGAGATCTATAACTTTTTAGTTTTGAGTTTTTTTGAGGTCGCTAAGAAGCTCAAAAAAATTAAAAATACAAAACCACTATGCATAAACTGAAATCAATTGTTTAATATTTTTAGCATTTCAACGATCTCAAATTTAAAAACTTAAATCATAAAGTAGATTATAAATGGACCTTGCGGGAGATTAAGAACTGAGTAAAAAAAAATATAGACTACCCAAGCTACGAAATGAACAAATACGTGTACGAGAGTGTGGTGAATACATTACTTAGACATGCCCATTGAATTTATTCACAAATACGTACCAAAATGGATGTAGAAAAAAAGTCAAAGCGACTTCTTTTTATCTGAAATTTAGTCTATTTTATATTAAGAGGAATGACGAATTCACAACTAGAATTTTATAATTTTCCTAGTGAGGTGGGTCTCTCCTAATGTTTTGCTATTCAAAATTTAGTACAAATTTTTCCTACTAAACGTTTCCTAATAATATTCTCATGTGTTATAACTAGTGGTAGTGTTACTACTAAATAAAAACATTAGGAGAAGTCCACCACTTTTATAGTGATTAGAGTTTACATAGCCAGCTATAATATGGCGAAGGACCATTGTTACCAAGCTTTGGCTGCCCTAATTACCAGAGTGAGTAGTTCATTTAGTCCTTGAGTTCTACACATAGATATGATGTGGCGGACGAATACGCCCATGAAGATACTGCCACGGTTATCTTTCGAAATCTTCGATAGACAACATGATGCATAAAAAGAAATAGCATGGCGTCGCACACGATGCTTATATTATTATATATATACCGCTATAGATAGTATAAGCACTAGCTAGCCACTTCCCGGTTAACCCAACCACACACGTTAGTTATCGGGGGGCAAAAAAAAGCCCACACACGTTGCAAGTTGTTACACCGGGACAAACTACACCAACGAAGCACTTCATTGTAAGTAATGGCAGCTAGATCGAACTGGAATCCACGCGCTGCATTTTCTAACCCTCACGACCATATCTAGCTACTTGGGGAATAGAAAAGGCCGTCCGGGTCGCCGCGCGAATCTAACCGAATCGGCTGAATTCAACGAAGCCTTTCTAAACAAATCAATGAAGCACGGCCCCGATTACTATATTGGTTCTGAGCATATAGACGTATATCGTATTTTCAAAACTCTTCTAATAAGTATATCAAAATTTGTTATGTACCGTCCAACAATTACACCTGTGTCTTTTTTCATATAAGGGCCTATTTAGATCCATTTAGAATGTAAAAATTTTATACCCTTAAATTTTTGGCCATAATTTTTTGGCATGCAAACTTTACATTTGGGTATTCAGTTGTATGCTAAAGCGTTTAGGCATGTAGACAAAGCATGTGTCCCATAACGTTTTTTAGGGCTTGTTTAGATTCATTTGGAATGCAAAAACTTTACATCTCAAAATTTTTGACCATAAGCTTTTTGACGTGCAAACTTTACATCTAGGTGTTTAGTTACATGACAAAAGTTTAGCCATGCAGACACAACACGCGCCGTCATGACATTTTTTCCCCCTCTTTAGGGCCTCTTGGGTGCCAAATGCAAAATTCTAAATTTTTTGTTGTTTTATACCATGGTGTTTAAATCCATTTTGCAAAAAGATGAGCCAAAACACCAAAACTAATAGAGTAACTAAATAGGCCCTTACCCTCTTTTGGGTCTCAGGCGACAAAAGCAAAATGCTAAAGTTTTTTTTTGTTATTTTACACCATAGTGTTTAGATCTATTTTGTAAAAAATGAGGCAAAACACCAAAACTTTTTGCAAAATAGAGTAATTAAACATGCCTTAAATTTTCTCACCGGCTAAGAGAGTGTATCTGACTACTGTCCAAAGTGGTTCTCTCCCAACATCTATAATGGAGGTGCATGCACCCTCTAAGGGCTTGTTCAATGGAATTGCGAAGGATTTTGATTTGCAGGGAACTAATCCCCTTCAACTCGCTAAAATTGAAATTCTGCGGAAGTCACTAAAATTTCCATTAAAAATAGTTTGACATATGACGATGTGAGAAATAAGATATAGTAGACATATGTGGCCCTATCACCCTGTTATACAAGTTATGTAGGAATTGCTAGAGCACTAGGGGCCTGTTTGGTTGGAGACCTAGAGGATTTGCCTGGGAAAAAGTGTTGCCTGAGAGTTGCCTGTAAAGTTGATATCTTTTGCCTGGTCAGGCAAGTCTGAAGGAGGTCTGATTGGTTGAAGACCTGTGCCTGAGAATATTGTGATAGAGATACACATAAAATTAAAACGTTTTAAATATCTGTTCTAACGATGATCGTGATATTTTGTCCCATGTGATTACTAAGAAACTAATGACGATAGAGTATTTGCAAGAAAATAATTAAGTTTTTCCCTATGATTAATAGACTTTTTTTCATAACCATCAAGCAGCTAATCACCAAGATAAAAATATACTAATGCAGTAAGTGAAATAAGAACTGACAAAAGAGCAAGAGAAAAAGGCAAACAGCTAGTACAAAAGCTATTACGAGTTGCATAAAAGCCGATGAATCAATAAACGAATGGAAAGCACACGCCAGGCAACATAGGTGGCCGGACGCTCAAGCCGGGCACTCGATTTCCATTGCCTGGGCGACGCGCACCTACCTGGTACAAGCTGCATCCCAGGGCATGAACCAAATGAACCACAGGCAAGATACAGGCAACGTTGTGCTCAGGCAAATTTGCTCCAGGGCTTCAACCAAACAAGCCCTAGGTGTTATTGGAGTCTTCTTCGTCGGAATAAAACATAAATAAATAGAAAATACGAGTCTAGAACTGTGTATTAATAGTATAAAAATCATACATCAGTGTAATATGAAATTTTGTTTTTTTCCTTTTCGCCACCAGAGGAATTTTGGATTTTCTTTCCGCCGCCGCGCAAAATTTCGCCAGAGTCTGGTGGAGATGATGTAAATTTCGAGTGTAAAAAAAAAAGCAGCAAAGAGTGCCCAGCCTGAAGTAGAATTTTACTGCCGCATAATCTTTTTGGCGAAAAGGGACGAAAATGATGAGACGGAAAAGAAAAGGAAAAAAAAAAGGCTCGGAGGCAGGAAGAAAAGAACCGAAGACGGTTGAGTGAGGGGACTAGGGAGCGTGGTGTGGAGAGATTCCCCGACAGCAAAATCTAGAGTGGGAAAGCAGCGAGCGAGCAACCCCTCCTGCGGGACCCACACAGCCCGCGCGAGTGGGGCCCTGCGGCACTCCCTCCGTGGCTCCGTCTTCATTCTTTCGTTCGTTCTTCAGACAAGCAGCAGAGTGTCTCCCTCCCTCTCCCTCTCTCTCTCTGTCTTCTCGCTCTCCTCTCCTCCTTCATCACTCACTCGCCTGCGCATCCTGCCCTGTCCCGAGAGCCGTCAGAGGATTGCCTCCTCGCTCCTCGTCTTCCTCACCTCTCTCTCTCTCTCTCTCTCTCTCTCTCTCTCTCTCTCTCTCTCTTCCTTGGTCCTGGACCAGCTGGCCACCCTGTGGCGTCACGCTTTATAAGAGCACGCGGCCGGCAACCATCTTCCTTGCCACGAGTAGAAGCTTTTGCCAGCTGCTGACGCCTGCCGCTGCCGCTGACGCGCCGGTTGGAGAGAAAGAAGAGCAGAGGGACACCGAAACAGACCGAGACGAGCGACGGCGGAAATGGAAGCAGCAGGAGGAGCAGGAGCGGAGGAGGGGGTGATGAGGGTGCTGCTGGTGGACGACTCCCCCGTCGACCGCCGGGTGGCGCAGCTTCTGCTCAGCAGCAACTCCTGCGCCGGCTCGTTCCACGGTCAGCCACCCCCTCTGACTCTGAGCTCATATCATACATGGCCACCTCCTCCTGCTGTCATGTCTATCTCTCCTGTTACAGAGCTGATCGATCAGCCTCTGGTTTTCGTCTATCTTCCTGTCATCATGTCCTTCAGTTCGTTCGTGCAAACTTCTGCTATGTTTTAATTGGATGGTTAGATTCTAAACAGCTCGTGTGCAATGTCTCATCCAGTCATCGCCGTCGACAGCGCCAAGAAGGCGATGGAGTTGCTCGGACTCAAGGACGGCGGCAAGGTAACAAACAACAGCCGGACCTCCTCGACGCTCATTTCAGCTTCAGAGACCAACAAATCCGCCGAGCTAGCCCGCCGGCATCCCTTCCCGTGCCGCCGTGCCGGGCAGGGTGTTCAAGGCGAGCTGCTCGGAGAGAGTGCATGGGCTCCTGCACCACCTGTCGTGCAACCCGCCGGCCCAGCCCAGCCCAGCGCTCCCCGGCCGAGCCGTGCCGTACGGCCCACGCGACTGCGCGTGCGCGCGTGACGGCTTCTGTTCTCCGCCCCTCTTTTGGAAGCAAAAGGTCGCCGCTTTTCATGGCGCGCGGTAAAGCAAAAGAAGAAGAAAAAAAAAAACTGCGTCTGCCTGCTGCCGTCCGTCTTACGGCCACAGTCTCACTCACTCATCACTGCCCCCTGCCTCCACAAAGCTGCCGCCTCTTGTTTAGTGCTAGTGCTAATGCTAGCACTGTTACTCGCAAAAAAAAAATGCTGACACTGTTGTAGAATGCTTATGACAGTGTTACTGCCGCATTAGAGGCAGAGGCAGAGGCAGCGGCAGCGGCGTGGTTAAATTAAATATATGGCCTAATTTCGTCATGCTGCTTTGTCCTGTAAAAGCTCAGCACGGGATGGAGGAGAGTGTAGCAGGGAACTAGGAGTAGGGTGCCTGCCTGCACTCTGCAGTAGAGTACTGTACAGACTCCAATGGAATCCTGTTCCTCCATAATCGTCTCCCTTTCTTTCAGGGCTTCTTTATTTATCATTACCACCTTTACTAGAATGCTGCTCTAATAAATTAAACTTTGTGGCACTTTGCAGGAGCAGGCCATCGACATGGTGCTCACGGACTACTGCATGCCTGAGATGACCGGCTACGACCTCCTCAAGGCCATCAAGGTTACTGCTGCTGCTGCATTTTCCTCTGCGTATTCGTTTCATCTCTCCATTTCTGTAAGTGGCTGCCTCACACGCTGCAAATTAACTTCGCAGGCACTGAACCCCTTGAAGCCGATCCCGGTCATCGTCATGTCGTCAGAAGATGAGCCCCAGAGGATCAGCCGGTGAGCCAACCTAGTAGTAGCTCCTTTGTTCTCCTCTCTTCAGCACCAATTTTTTTGTGTGTAAAAGCTACTATAATATTTGGCAGAGTTGATTATTCAGCACCAACCTAGTATTTTTCAGAGTTGATTATTCAGCACCAGTTTTTGTCCCCCCCCCCCCCCCCCCCCCCCCAACACACACACACAAAAAAATAGTAGTAAAAAGCTACAGTACTAGGATTGGTCCCTCCCTCCCCTGTCTGAATGCCTGCTGATGCAGTAACAGACGTGGTTTATTAAAGCCCAGGCCTTATTACGAAACGAAGCTCTCGCCGTGATTTGTCACGGTGCCTGCTGCCTGCTGCCTGCCTGCCTCGGTCTCGGTGCACATTCATTCTCACCACTCGGCCCGTGACCGAGAGTGTACTGAAGCAGTAGCCGCGCCAGTCAGTCGGGTCGGGTCCTCCTTGCCTGGCTGTACCGGACTTCGACTTTCCTCCCGCGGGCGGCAGCAGTACGAGACAAAGATACGAATCTCCCAGGCGGCCATCGATTCGTGCATTGTGCGATGGCACTGCTCAAGTCCTACCGATTCTGCAGGCGATCGATTGATCTTGGACGGACGTACGAGTTCTAACGACATTTTTTTTTTTTTTGTCATTCGTCGGAGGACAGATGCCTGAACGCCGGCGCCGAGGACTTCATCGTGAAGCCGCTGCAGAGCAAGGACGTACAGCGCCTCCGAAACTGCTCCAAGGGCGCCGCCGCGCCGTGCTGCGAGGCCAAGCGGAACAGTACCAAGCCGCTGGTGCTGCCGCCCTCCGCCGCCGCCGCCACGTCGTCGCCGTCGGGACGGCGGCGAGCCAACCTCGCCGGAGTCGCCATGGTACGTCGCGCGCGCCGGCCGCCACTCCGATCCCCCGTTCCAACCGACGGACACCGTTCCTCTGACTCTGACCGGGTGTTTCTTCAATCTCTGCCTGCCAGGTGCTGCACTCGTCGGGCGTGGAGCTGTCGCAGTACCTGCCGCTCCTGCTCAAGCTCGTCGTGCTGCTGTACGCCGTGCTGTGCCTGGGCGAGCTCCTGCACAGATGGTCGTCGGGTGGCAGCAGCAGCAGCAGCAGCAGCAGGAGCTGCTCGCTCTCGCTCTCCCTCTCCCCGTGGCCGTGGTGCGCCTGAGCAGCAAGCAAAGCCAGCAGCAACGCTGCAGTGAAGTTGTGCAGCAGTCCTGGGGCACCACCAACCAACAGGAGACTGATGATGATGCGAATGCAGAGGCTCTCTGGACCAAACCAGGCAAAGCACTGCCACACCAGGCTCCAAATAGCCGTCGTGGAGATTTAGCTAGTCTTTAATTTAGGTATTATTAGTAGAAGATTGTCTGCTTTGAGATTATTCTAACCGGGGTTAATTCGTTTCGATGGATTGAGTTTGAGTCGTCCGGCCACGTAGGACACGTACGCTTGGCTTTTGTTTGTTGAATGGAGGGAGACGTAGCATGAGGAGGAACGAACGAACGAACCCCTTGTATCCTTTGTATAGAGAATCAGAAAATTCAGAATGCAACGCGTGATGAGTGATCCGAGCAAAGTGCCTGGCGTCCTTTTCGTCCTGGATACGGGCTGATTTTGCTGATGCGACGGCGGGCGAGTCTTTTCCCGCCTTTCCTCCCGTTTCGTCCTGGGTGGGTGATGCCAACTGCTCACCTGTTCTTGCAGTTCGTTCGGAAGCATGATGATCCGATCCCATCCCATGGTGGGAAACACGACAACGCAGGTTGACTTCATGCAGCATCAGATCCTTCTGGTCATCTTGTTAAATTTTCTATGTAAATAAATTATAAAATATAAATAAATTATTACTAAAATACCCTTGATAATAAGATTTGTCATAATAAAAATAAATCATATTTATAAAACAATTAATAAGACGAAAGATCGAACTAGATGACTGAAAGTTAAAGAGATTTTTACTGGAACGGAAGGAGTAGGTTCCTCCCAACCTGACGATTTATGTAACCTTGAGCTGTGCAATTTTCTTCATCCAGATGAACGCGTTTGTGACAGCAGAGATTCATGCGGCTACTGTGCTACAGTAGAATGTTTTGATTTCAGATTTAAAAATTCAAACGCTGTAGTACGGATGCGAGTGAGGTTCGTAAAGTTCAACAGCATCAGTTCCTTGTAGTTGTGGAGGCGTATTCGTGTTGCTACTGCTACATAAAAGGTTCTACTGCTATGGTACAGTATGCAAAGTAGCGAGCCCCTTTTCACGTCAACGTCTTGCACAGATGCAAATCTTTCAATATTTCTTCCTTGTATGGACCAGAATCATGCGAAACAGCGAGAGCAAGACTTCAATGACCTGTCTAACCTGATATTTTAAAAGAAAGAAAGCTACTTTCTCTAATCGCAAATGTAACCAGCAGCATCAGCAGCAGTACGAGACAAAGATTACGAATCTCCCAGACAAACATAATTTCAAATGAAAATATTTATATATTATCAAAATACTTTTCAAACGAATATAGTATTCTCGATCTTTAAATATAAAAAAAACAGATATCGATGACCATTTTTTTTTAAAAAAAAAAGACTGAATAGACAAACCTAGAAAAAACTTGTATTTGTGATCCGAGGTGGTAATAGACAATAATCTTGAGAAAAATAAAAGGAATAAAAACGATAACGCACCATGCAGAAAAAAATGTTACTCCTGGATTAACCCAGAAACAGAATGAGTATTTCGTACGTGGACCGGCAAACATTGAGTAGCATTAGCTCTGAAAAGTAAAGGCCGATGAAAGGTTACAATAAAATCCTCTGTCCACACGATTTCGCAGTGATAGTTCTGTGCACAAGATAGAGCACTCAATCTGCACAGCAGAGATGCATTAGTAGCCATCATAACGTCAAGCACTGAAGTACTACTATCAGTGGAGAACAAGATTCACAATGGGCGCCCTTTCACATTTAACGATGCCAGATGTAGCGTTACTATTGCAATTTAAAGACTTTTAAACATTTATTTCTTTTTAACACTCTGGGCCTACTAGCGTGGTACTACGAAATCTATATACTATCTTGATTAAATGACAGCTGCAGATATTTATGTATATTTCTATAAATTTAATCAAAGTCAGAGAAGCTTTGAGAAAACAAAATGACTTTCGATTTAGAACTTTAAAGTAAGTTCGGTATAGTCAGAACGCTGTGCACAATCCGAGGAGAGAGTATCTGACGTCCTTTTGGGCCTGGATCTTGTCTGATATGCTGATGCGACGTTGCGCCTTTCTTTTCCTGCGTATCCTCTTGGGTGATGCGAACTGCTCACCTACTATTTCCTACTAAAATAGTTCAGATGATCCTTCTGATGGGAAAGATCCCATTAGAAAAGAGCGCAATATAAACGAAGCATCAGATCCTTCTGCTGGGAAAAGTAGAAACAAGTATAGCTATACTCCCAACTCAACGCTTAGGTTTATGTAAGACTGATGTAATAGCGCCCAGAAATCTTTTCTGACTTAGAGATGCATAAAGGTAATGATACGACCCGGGCGTCCGGACGGTTCCGGACGCCGCGTACCCCTCCGCGCCTCGAGCGTTTCAGGCCCCACTTCTTCACGCGTCGCTTCTTCAGTCTTCACGCGTCGCTTGAGCGCTCCATTCCCCACTTCTTCATGTGTGCTCGCCCTGCTTCACGCCGCCGCGGGCGCCCGTGCCCTGCGCCCCATGCCGCCGCAGGCCTCCGCGCCCTGTGCCCCGCGCGGCCGCAGGCCCCCACCTTTTCCTCCGTTCCCTGCTCTCTCGTCGCTCGAGCGCTCCATGCACCCACTCGCCCTGCTTTGCGCCGCCGCGGGCGCCCGTGCCCTGCGCCCCGCACCGCCGCAGGCCTCCGCGCCCCTGTGCCCCAAGCGGCCGTAGGCCCCTGCCTTTTCCTCCTCCCCCTGCTCTCACTGCGCCACTCTGGCTGGTCCAGTCAACGCCGAGAGACGCGCTCGGAGGTGAGGGAGGGGCGCCACGACTCCTTGCCGCTGCCGCTGGTACGTCTCCTTTCGACGGAGCGCGCCACAACGTCGCCAGGGCGTGCGGCTCCCACGGCCAGGCCTCCCATGGACGACTCGATCCGGGCGTGGGATGGCTGGCCGCAGCCGGCCGTCCCCCTTGCCGCTGCCAGCTGCAATGTCGTCGGAGCTGACCCCTTCTACTCGACACTCCTCTCTCGCTACGAAGAAAACCCATGTTGCAATAGGACGTTTCATGTGTGTCAGATGCTTCATTGGTACGTTGCAGTTGTTTTGTTTTGATGTTGCAAAAATAGATCGAAATGTTGCACATATAGCAGTAGATATATACATATGTTGCAGGTGTTTTATCCGAATGTTGCGTATGTTAGCAAAATGGTTCTTCGAGTGTTTTCAGTTCTTTTTGCTAGTGTTTCATACACATGTTTTTTTTGACTGTTTTAGCTGTTTTATATATGTGTTGCAAGTATTTTATCATGATGTTTCAGAAGCGAGTTTTAGGGTTGCAGCTAGTGTTTCAGATGCGTGTTTTATGTGTTTCATCTGCCTTCATATATATGTTACAAGTGTCGTAATTGGATGTTTCAGAAGTAGATTTGGTGTTTCATCTCTTTCCTCCTCTCCCCCATTCTCCTTCCCCTTCGTCAATAGCTCCGTCGCTGTGCGCCATACCCCATGACCAACACCCTGTGCCACTGTCGGAGGAGAGGGAGGGGGTGCCTGTCGCGACCAACTCCATCGCACTGCCTGTCGGAGGAGAGAGAGGGGGTGCCTGTCGCGACCGACTCCATCGCACTGCCCGCCTGCCGCTGGGGCTGTTCGCTGCAGGCGTGCAGCCACCCGGGCATGGTCAAAAGTGGTGGCGCAGAGAGAAGCGCGGGCATGGTCAGGCACAGGCGCGGGTACATCGTGGGATAGGCACGGCCGAGTGGGGCGCATGGGTTATGCGGGTGGGGCGCGCGGGCATGCGGGCGCGGGGCCGTAGGCGGGCAGGTGCGGGCGTCCGGACGGTTTGCCCTGTCCGGACGTCCGATTTGAGGTGCAGCCCGATGCATAATATTACAGAATGTTTGGGTTTAGATGTTGACCTTTCGAGCCGGTTTTAGATTTACATGCTAAATATTTACATTCCTAGCTGTGTACAAATGTGGGTCGTGATTTGGTATACTTAATGGGATTACCCGTATTCCTGTTGCTACATAAAAGGTGCTAATTCTATAAAACAGTATGCAGAGTGTAAGTCCCTTCTGTGTTCTACATGTCGACGTCTTGTTGAGCTGCAAACTCTTTCAGTATGTCTTCCTTGTATGGACCCGAATCACGAAGGACCTTAATAACATGCTTAACCTGGTATCATTAACACCAAGAATATTAATTGGGAGTTTCAGGAAAAGGCGGAAAGGTATGCACACTGTCCATCATAATAAACTGCATTTCCTGGTCGCAAAAAAAAACTGCATTTCCTTAAGGATTTTAAGAAAAGAAGTGTCTGATTCTAAAATAAATGCCACACTGGTAGTAGTGTCAGCATTTCCTGGAAACAATAAGCTAGAAAAATGTAAAATAACATACCATGCCTTGGCAACCTGCAAATAGCTAGCTAACGAGGCTTTGAAAATAATTACAAAAATACTTTAGCGAAACGCTGTGTGAGTTATGAGTTGTTCTAGAAAATCGTGCTATTCTGAGGTCAATAGCTGTTTGATCACTTTCCTTGATAGCCAATAAAATTCTTTCTAGACTAGCTATTTGAGAAACATTCGTCCTTATACGCTAATATATGGTATTAGCTAACTACTGCAAAAGTCAATGCATGTTTACTAAGATGTCCTAATCTTAGTCACACTCAGCACTGGCTAAAATAGAATAGCATTAGCTCCAAAAAGTGGTACTGCTGCTGTAATAATTTCATTTTTGTGTGTGTAATGATACTGTACACTGGAGCACCCGATCGGCCCATCAGAATGTGAGGCTAATGTAGGGGAAAATATTGAAACAAAAACAGGACAAGGCTAATGCAGTGGAAAATACTGAAACAAAAACAGGACAAGGTTGATATCACATAGTTTTGGCGAGAAACTGGTTGAAATATTGACAAGAAAATACCTGAGCCGTCTCATGTGTAAGAAAATTTCCAATAGCTGCTGCAAAACCAGGATTTGAAAAGTAGTGGCAGCTGTAAGTTGTCACTGGGAGGTAACCACGCTGGATCTTGTGCTCTCCCTGAGCACCTGCCTCAACCTTACTCAGGTTTAACTCTATGGCTGCTTCAATCGCCTGGACAATATCACTATTCTATAAGCAACCCATGTAATGACATTGTTCCAAACATATGGTTCTAAACATGAGCAAATTACCTGATAATAGCAAGCTTCAAAATGCAAATTGGGAAAGTACGCATCTGGCAGGCATCCCCATAACCGGCCAAACAGTGTATCACCTCCAATAAGGTTGAGAGCCCCAGCAACTAGTTTAGCATCTTTTTCAGCAACAATAAGCATCACATTCTCCCCCATCTTTTCTCCCAAGAGGTGAAAGAAATCTCTTGTCAAATATGGTCTGCCCCAACTGCAGTGAAAAGTAAGCTATGAGTAGGGATGAGTTATGCTTCCTCTGGATCATTGGGTCGCCACAGCAATCATTTAATTGAACAGATTCGGATTTCAAAACAGAGGACATAGGATGGGACAGAAAAGACAAAAGACCTATGGAAGCATCCCTACTTTCCTAGCTACAAGTGAAGAATACAGAAAACCACATTACTGCACAAGCAATTCTATAGAATCCTAATTCATACCAACATATATGCTCCTCCTCTTAATAAAAAGCGCGCCTAGGCATGGTCGCGACAAATACCTACAGATATGTCGTGTAACAAAAAGAAAGTGCAAAAAAGGCGAGGGGCTCACGCACTCACGTAATGACGGTTTTTAAAACTTTGTTGCCTCTTCCGATTCAAGTAGAAGGCCATGTGCTAACAGTCACATGCTTCTATCAGTTACTACTTCAAAGTTCAAACTCCAACCCTTATTTTCTTAATGACCATTTAGCCCATTTAAACTATTAGAGATATGTATAGTCTAACACATGTATATCATATAACTTGTACTCCAAGCTGTATCTTGACTATACATATGAAATCGACCCCTCCCTAACGGGTTCAAGGTGTTCCTCTAATTCTCTACATCTCTACATAAACACTACACACTGGCCAACTGTATCTGTTTAAGTGGCCATTTAGCTCAATTAAACGACCGTTTTGCCCGATAATTTGCTAAACTTCTATTCCTTGCTTGCTTTGATTAGTTTTAGTTCTTAATACACAGTAGCACACTTAAATATTAATCCTTTGAAAAAGCCATACAGATTTAACAAAGGTGCAGATTGAAAAAACTAGACCAACCTAGGGAAAACCATGTGACATTGTAAATAAGAAGAAATGGACACCAGAATTCAAATCAAAGAGTGAGTCAACAAGAATGGTGCTGCATCATGATATGTATAATGTATGAACGCGGACAGAAGATGAACAACCATTTCAACAACATGGGGATAATGTTAGGTATAGAGTAAAAAAATACAAGTTAAGAAGAATGCGAAACCAAACTGATTATCAGTAGTGTTACGGTAGAATTTATAGAAGTCATCCCAGTGGCTGCTCTGCAATGGGAATGTAAACAATTATAAGCAAGCTGTCCAGAAAGCAACAAAGCTAATGAGAATTGGTGAAGAATATGATAATGTAAAGAGTACGATTAAAGAATTATCTCTCCCTTATAATTACCTTTATTTCATCTCCACGGAGTCGCTTCATTTGCAAATTTTGAGCAGGAATCTGGGAAGTTTCCAAAAAAAAGATTATCCTCAATTGAAGCACATTTGAGTCAATTAAGCCAAAAGAAGGTAAACCTTTTTACGTTCTTGTCTGATATTCTTCCGTTTAGGCTGCTTCAAATCCATCAGAAACTCATCAAAACTGAAAAAAAAAACATGGTGAAGAAAGAGTATCAGCAAACATTGAGAAATCACAATAAACTAGCCAACTAACATGCCTCACAAAGTTTAGCAAAGAGTCAACAAGGCATTGATTCCATAAAAAAATCCACTGTTTTAAAATGATGGTCCACATGCTATGCTTTATCTGAAAGTGTCCTCTTAGCTACAATTATCTGGTCAAGATAACTACTTTTTTTTGGCACTAATAAAGAAAGAAGTTAGCCAAAATAGGTATAACACCCCATGGTCCACATAAAGTCTAACCAGAATGCTATAATAAGCTGGTTCACCACTATTTACAGATAAATTACTACAACAAATGATAGAGAATATATGAACAGCCAAGTGTCATACTTTTAACAAACATGAGAGGTTGTGGGGAAAGAACAGAAAATGCCTTAAGTTAACAGTATACGAGGGAAATAGTAGCTGCACCCAAACTGTGAGCTTGTTTGCACTTCTAGTCCACCAAGATTTTTTTTTTAAGTTAAATGTCCCGCCCAAGCATTGAAACCCCCAAGTTGCAGTATAATATGGTTAGAACTTAGAAGTCCCAACTTCAAGAATTGAACCATCCAGAAGGAAATGCTATTAATATCATAATGTGTTAGCACCTCTTGTAATTCCGATTTCTCCAGTGATATTGCAACCCGATTCTTTGTAACAACCCACTATCCTTCAATTTACTGAATTCACCTTCAGACGGAAAAGTAATGTGTAATGACGACACGTTCATCTGAAATGCAGAAGGAATCAACAGATATTAACTTAGTTCAATATATCTGAAGGTAGTCTTTTAGGAGGTATTCAGAAGTAGATAAATAAACAAAGCAACCCAAAAAGGTTGTTGCTACATTCAAATATATACAAGCCTTATTTTTCTGTTACAAACTTATGTAATTTAGTTGCTTTCACGTAATGAAATTCGGCTCATCCATTGTTGGGAAAAAACATATAACGAGCCTACAACAATAATTAGTAACATAACATCTGTCCCAGTTTGAATTAGACCCGGCCCATCTGTGTGTTGATGCAAGTTTGTACGGGGGCACATTGCTTGGTGAGGGTGGGTTAGACACTTAGACTAATATACAAGATTTCTAGAGTCCACACCATCAACCCCAGGTTAACCATTTTATGTGAAGCGAAGACGAAAGCATAAGTGGGGTTGGTGGGAGTGTGAGCACTCAGAGTGAATCTTAGCTGTTTGGACTTTGTGGGGTTTTACATGTTAACACCATAAATATAAAGAAAGTAAGAAACATGAGTTGTAAAGAGAGACATGATTTTAAACTTTGATTACTTCAGCATTGACTCATCACTGGCACACATAACGATCAAGCCCTGATTTAGCAACTTGTAGCTGCAAGCAGACAACCAAATTCTTCTATTTAAATGAAAAAAAAAAGACCTGCTGCCCTTTGATATACACTGTTAATATCAAGGAAAAGAGAATGGAAGATGACAAAAGACTCAAGAATTAAGAAATGGTGAGTCCTACAGGATATCACAATGCCATATGAAGTAGAGCTGATCAAAGGTTTAAACAGTGAACAGTAGCACATAGATGCTATAAGTATCGGATGTTTGCTATAATTCTTAGGCAATTCTTAGTAGACACTACTTTAAATCAATATTTGCAAGAATGTTAACCCAGATACCTTGGTAGTCAGGCTCATCAAACCTTTGACTAGTGCATCAAAAACTTGATCACGGTATGATGTATTTCGAAGTAATATTCTTTGACCAGTTACTGGAGTAAAAGGCACGCAAGACTGGAGCTTTGGATAGTATTCAAGGCCATAGTTGTAGTAAGCTTCTGCCCAGGATTGATCAAACACAAACTCTCCCCTAGAATGGCTGCAAGTTCACAATGTTGTCACTCAGGCAATGAACAAGACGAAAGGAGGACATAGTACATGAAAAGTAGGAAACCAGGAGATGATATTCTGTTAATGATGTTAAACCTTTTAAGGTAAAGTGGAACAACACCTATAATATGTCCATTCTCGTCCCGTGCAACAACATGGAAAGGTAACCAGCCAGTTTCCTGAAATCAGGCAAGGAGCCCAAGGTCCCAAGGAAGACAATAAGATAACAGAATGTACATCAATTCATATTGGTACTGAATAAAAGTTAGAGCAAATCTTTGTTCAATATATGCGAGTAATTTTCACAAAGAAAACAACTGCACAATTAAGAAGCACAAAGGCTAAGCACATACAAGAGGAACTCCTTGGTCATAGGTAAATCATAATTTGTGATGTCTGAATATGCCTCGTGATATTGCAGACAAATCTTGTTTGTAATTATGTTGTCAATTAAACACAGCAAATTTATCGTCAAAATCATGTGTTCTTATGTTCAACATTACACATCTTATAATGGAGCTTGAGCACTTAACGATTAAAACTAGCGTCCACTTAAATACTAATGCTATACAGTCAGTCACCTATCGTTTAGCAATTATTTGGGCTAAATGACCAATTAAACAGTTAAACCAGCTAAATGGCTATGTAGGCAGTAGTGAAAAGTGATTAAAACTGAAATGTCTTTGTATGATCTGACGAGAATACATGGTGATTTATGTGTTTACCTTTACTGCAGAACCTGATTCTTCTAAGCTTGAGAGGAATGCATAAGTAAGGAAAGGGTTAAAGTTTTCAGGATGTTCTGGATCACACGCACAGGCATCCCAATCCGCAGCAGGAATGTCCATGATAGAAGAAGCAACAGAAATAGACACCTCACGTGGTTTTTCACTAACCTGAAACGAACGAGTGATTAAGGAAATCATGAATTAGGTGCATGGGTCCTGGAAAAAGGAGTTCACTCAAGAAACACAAAACACCTCTGAGGCTGACCCTGAGAGCGTATATGATTCAGCAGGAGGCAGTTCACGTGTTGTCGTGTGCCCTCTAGGCCATCCAAAAAGTGCATTGACTTTTAATCGTGGCACCAAGCTTCGGAGGCTGACATTTGGAGGTGGATGTCCCTGCAAATGATCGTCACCAGAGTGAACAAACTTAGTTTTGAGAACAAAAAACTGTAGCAGGATGAACAAACATTATACAAAACAGAATATAGGTAAACGAAGGACACTAAAGAGATGCCAGAATGGGTGTAAACCATATGATCACTTCAGACCAAACTTATTCTGGAAGAGCCCACGCAGTTTGCAGCGTTGAATGTTATGTGTGCAAAAGACTCAGACAAGCAACTTGCAGTGTGTGATATATCCATTTCTCCCCTGCTTAATGAAGCACTCGAACAAACCATCAATACATGGCATAACATTATCTAACAAAATCAGCATATGTTATACGTGGAAATCATGATTTCTGCGTGTGGCCTATACTGACAATCCAAACCATCAATCCGGCCCTTCAGTACAAAACGACCATCCAAACAATAGTGCACATCAGCCTCCTGCCTCCAAATCTAACACTCACTCGAGTAGTCAACTGTACTGTTTCGTGTCAATCAGAACCAGATAATCCATGGCTAAAGGGGTTCCCCTAGAAACTCGCACCGCTCATTCCCTCCCAAAAGAACCATTAAGAATACGGCAGCTTCTGAACGAGGTGTGGCGTTGAAACCCTATGGTTCTCAGTCTCAGGAGCCCACTAACCGCACCGCTGGGCGTGGATTCTACCAGCGGAATTACAGTGTTACATCGGCAAACTACACCCCGGGGGAGGGGGGAGGGGGGTTGTGGAGCACTCACTCGGCGGCAGTAGCGAGGACCGGAGGCAAGGACGGTGGGGGAAGGGTGCCGCGTCACCGCCGCCGCCGAGGCCATCGATTGGTCGCGCGCCTCGGGCTCGCTCCGGGCGCCGAGGTGCGAGGAGACACGCGAGCTTCGGGGAGAGAGAGCACGATGCTGACGCCTGGGTCCCGCGAGCCAGCTACGCGATGCGTGGTGTGGCTTCTTCGGGCAGCAGGCCCTGCCTCCACGAACTTCTCTGCGCTTGCGAACCACAAGACTGCACGAAAACGAAAGAGCGCACGCGGGAGAGAGGCCCCAATCGCCAGTGGGACAGGTAGGGGCGTAGTGCTAGTGCCGGAGCCCGGACGGGTGCGGTGTGCGATGTGCCGCAGCAACAGCTGCCACGTTGCAACTTGAACTTTGCTCTGCTGCTCGCCAAGGACGCCCAACACTCACCGTGGATGGGAGCCTCAACCTTTCACATCTGCGTTCAGCAGCCAAATCACCTTCTGTAGTGGTTTCGCAGACTGTCATAGGAGCTTGCAGAGGTAGCCATTCCCTCCGACAAAAGCGCGAAGACACCACACCACAGAACACCCATTGTGACAGAATTTGTTGACTCCTCGTCAATCGTTCTGTAGAGATGTGTGAACAAATAAAACATCTGACAAAAGAGAAAAATACCTTTTGGATCAGGAATGCTAAACACCACTAGGGTGTTTTAGCTGGGGCCGATGCGCGATTTCTAGGGGGGGCGGCCCGTTCCGCGCGACCACGCGGTGCTCATCGTTTGATCTGCGGCGCCATTGCCCGTGGCTCCTCCCTCTCTCCCTCCGATGGTGACGATGGAAATGAGGTAGGTCGGTCCCTCTACCACCACCACCTCATCCTCCTCCTCCTCCACTTGTGCCTACCATTTCTTCGCTAGATCTGCCCCATCACCTCTTCCTCCCTAACTCTGGCTAGGGTCTCAGCGAGCCTCTCCTTCTCTTTCTTCTTTAACTCTGGCGGGTTTAGGGCCGGCCGGAGAAGGGGGCACAAAAGATAGGCAGTAGGGATGGAGGCAAGTGGTTTAGGGCACTGGTAGCGAGGGAGACGATCGGGCTAGGTCTAGGGCAGGGGAACCTCACCGGGGCTAGACAAGATGGCGGCTACGGAGCTTGCCGAAACTAGAGAAGATGGTGATGGTGGGGGGAGGGGGAAGAGGGAAGAGGGAGGACGCCACGGGCGCTAGGGT
Organism: Eremochloa ophiuroides; assembly: GCA_038502445.1. Classification (NCBI taxonomy): domain Eukaryota; kingdom Viridiplantae; phylum Streptophyta; class Magnoliopsida; order Poales; family Poaceae; genus Eremochloa; species Eremochloa ophiuroides. The sequence continues at coordinate 42,177,442 of JAHLJS010000009.1, read as the reverse complement.
TCACCGCCACTGCGGGCCGATGGCCGGCAGCGGGGGCAACAAGGCAGCTGAAGGAGGAAGGTGAACAAGAAAAAATGGGTATGGGGTGAGGACGAACACTCAATTTTCATAGACAAACTCTTTTGGATAGAGTGTAGGTCTGCGTTGGAAAACGGATGACCTCGTGTATTCCTTGTTTGTGTGGACTATAGATTTGAAACATACAACATTACCAGCTCGCATTGGGCGTGCTCTTAGAGCAAGCCCAACACACCAGCGTCGCGTGCAGGCCCATTGTGCCAGGTAGGCTCGGATGCCCACTCAGAGGAGAGAGGAGACGAGATGATGGCTCCGGACTTCCGGAGAACGTCAGTGCTGCTTGCAGAGGCACCAATAGCTTGGTCAGAAAAATGTGTGGCTCCAGCAAAAAAGCGGGGTGAGAATCTCGTTGTTTCTCTGGATCAAATTCTAAGCAATGAAAAAGCGATGGACCCTACACTTAACATGCCATTGCTGCTTGCGTTGAGGGTTGTGTGCCTCAAACTTCTCTCTCCGTGTATCATGCTTTTTGGACGAGGACTCTTAAGCCCCCGTTGCTGTTGGCCTTAGCTCGATTTCACTCTTTTAAGTTCTTTTTCAGTTTATAGGATGTGGTCACTAGCTCAAAAGCTCAGAAGACTGACCTCGAGCTCAAGATCTATGACATCACAAGTCGATTTCTGTTCACAATTGACAGGGCACGAGGAATGCCATATTTGAAAGCAAAATGATTGGAGCCTGGAGGCCAAATTAAACGTCAGTAAATCACAAGACCTCAGGAATTACATCTGCCGCCGAAGCCATGGCTTACAGTGAAGAATATACGACTAGTGACTTTGTGACGAGTGCTGTTTACTAGCAGAGCCTCTAGAGTCTAGAGGAATTAGACTGAGTGGTTATTGACAATGGCGACCCAGTTCTGCGGTACAACATTGAATGTCATTGCCGTACACTAGCACAATTACAGTCATTACAATCACAACATTGCATGTCAAGTGGTAACGAAGTTACTATTCAAGGAGGTTAAATAACATCACAGACGTACAAATTCGCTTTATTAATTAAGAGTTAAATACACCAGCGGCCCTTAAACTTATGGCGTTGTGCCATTTAGGTCCACAAACTCTCAAAATCGAAATCTGACCCCCTAAACTTGTTAAGTGGTGCCACTCAGGTCCACAAACTCTCAAAATCAAAATCTGTCCCCAAAACTTGGACGGAATCACCTATTGTAACTACTGATTTACGAATTGACGAATGTATGAAAACAGTCAGCCTCGTTCCCATTTCTCTGGTCCTATATGTTTTTTTTGCAAGTACCATTCCTGAAAGTCCCCGGGCTAGACTAGTTTTTCTTCTTCTCCATACTCAAGAACGCGAAATCAAAAGATAGTTAGCCTTTGAAGCCGAGCCTTTAGTAGCAAACTCTGTCTATATTTTAGGCTGCCCTTGAACAAGGTATGTCTTTGCCTCTATATGTTAGGACGGAGAGCAGACCGCACCAGAAATGGTAAGTGAAGCCAATCGGTTGTGAACTAGCTTGTTTTTGTAAAACCATCTAAGGGGCGATAGAAAACCGGGCTGCCCCCTCAACTCAACCCTGGCGAGTACGCTAACTTGGTCAGGGAGCAGGTGCAAGGAGTGGAATTTTAAGCTATAAGGATTCCTTTTCTTCCTTCCAAGGAAGGCGTCTCTACCATACTCGCTTTCAGGGAATTCCGGGTTTTTTCCTTCCAACGATGAAGGTGCCTTAAACCGAATGAATATCTCAAGCACTCGAGTAAGCAGTGGATCATAGCGTCTTTGAATGAAATTAGTTGGGTAATTGATTCAACTGGTACAAAGAAGAGCCATCAAAAAGAAAGTCCAGGTGGGAAGGTACGCTCGCTTGCTGTCTTGTTCTCTGCCAGTTAAGTGGTGTCACTTAGATCCATACCCCTTCGACAGATGCTGACTGATAATTTTTTTTTACAAAAAGCACCCTACTATAAATATGTTCTATACTACCATCTTACTCACGCGTGGTGATATATGTAGGCGTCTGTTTTACTCGTGTAGTTGGCCATACACTACCATGTGCGCTAGCTGCGTAGCCTGCGAGCTCGCCACCCTCCATATGCAGCTACTACAACACTCGCCCCCGTGCAGTAGTATGTAATCATGGTTCCGGTAGCGCACTCCGCTCCGCCCCCGCGTAACATTGTGACGGTGTTCCAGCAGCGCATTCTACCAGTGCTGGTGAAGGTCATGTTGGAGTGTCGGAACCCCATCACATATGGTCGGGTTCTGTTGTAGCTGCAAATAGAGAGCGGTGAGCTTTAAGGCTACGCATGCTAGCGCATGTAGCAGTGTATGGCCAACCATGGCGAGCAAGACGGACGACCGCAGATGCTGCGGTGCACGAGCAAGACAGAGGTATAGAGCATGTTTATAGCAGGGTGCTTTTGTAAAAAAAATACCAGTCAACAGTTGTCGAAGGGTTTGGACCTAAGTGACACCACTTGACAAGTTTATGGGGTCAAATTTCAGTTTTGAGAGTTCGTGGACCTAAGTGACACCACTTAACAAGTTTAGGAGGGCGGATTTTGATTTTGAGAGTTTGTGGACCTAAGTGGTACCATTTAACAAGTTTAGGGTGTCAGATTTCGATTTTGAGAGTTTGTGGATCTAAATGGCACAACGCCACAAGTTTAAGGGCCGATGGTGTATTTAACTCATTAATTAATAAAGATAAAGAAAAATAAACAATGAGCTGCTGGAATTTTCTATTACCCACCCTGCCATTCTAGTTTCGCAAGCAGTAGCTATGTTGGCGCAACTGATACATCATGTTACAAACTTACAATTGCACAAACTTTTACAGGTTCACCGGCGGCGGAATTTCGGGCGAACAGTAAAAACACCAGGCCTCAGGTCATCGAATCGATACCTGCAAGCAGAAAGCTGTCAATATACTTGCCTGTGTACGCTTAGATGTATAGTCATACTGGTTGCATCGAATGTTACCCGTTCTCAATAAGGAAGCCCCTAACGGCAACAGGCAGTGAAGCCTGTCCTTTGCTATGCTTACCCATCCCTGTATAAAGTACAAACAGAAATGAGTTATTGCCAAAGCTGGTGTTGCTTACATAGTGAACATGACATCATTCTTTCTTCTGTATATGCTGTTATAAAATGAACCAAACCAATGCATTATCTGCTTGTAAAATGATACTGAGATGTTCTCATCCATTAAATTGCACAATGCAGATCATAATTCGAAAGATAGTGGTCACTGGTCAGATGAACATAACTGTTTTAGTTTTGATATGAAACCATCAACTATATGTGATAGGAAAGTATACATAGAGGAACAACAGATTACCTGTGATCACGTGTAAGATAGACTGCTTAGGCCGGCGTAAGACCACCTTCTCAGTGGCAATGGCAAGCCCAATGTCTGAATCAGCGATTGATTCAGAGTATGTAGATTCCAGCTTAGCTAAGTCCTCGGTTGAAGCTGAATTATTCCCAGGTTGCTGGAACTCTATCATGTGGAGATGCCTCTCCAATATTGCCACAGCCTCTGATGCATGAAGACCATGCATGTCTATCTTCCAGATGTCATTACTGCTATTCCTCAGGCGAAATATTTCTTCTGCTGCCTTGTTATTCAGCTTTTCAGCAGCTGCCCGCTCTTCCTGAGCTCTGAGAGAAAGTTCCTTGGCAGCAGCATGGTCACCTCTCAAGAATGCATTGCTGGCAGATTGGGAGTGCTTTGTGGCAGCCCTGTGACCAAAAGGAAAGAAAGTGGCTCGGTATTTCCCTTGAAAATAGTTGACTTTGGTCACCACATAAAACAAGTGTACTTTAAATAAAAATATTTCCATCCTCAATTGTCTTAGTGTCGATCAATTTTTATGGACTGTTAGCCCAATAACTCAAAGATTTCATATTCTTTCTAGAATGCTTTACAAATTGATGGCTTTGAAGTTTGAATGTTTATGCAAGTTTGGGATTACAAGAGTAAATAAATGATCATATGCAAGTTCTATGCTTAATTATACACATCACCACCACTGGACATGCTTCTTCTATACAGAAAGATCAAATAATATGCTAGCAGCAGACAATTTGAAAAACATAAGCACAAACAAGGATTTTGCTCATACCTCATCATCTTCAATGCATCTTTACGGTAGTTTAAGTAATCATCATCGATCTCTTCCAATTCAGGCTCCAAGGGTATAGAGGGCAAATTCATCAGTGGCGGAAACAACTGTGACCTATCATGATTTGCTTTGCCTGCTGCAGCACTTTCTGATGGTAGCCCATGTGTTTCATTCATCACAGCTGCAAATTGGCCAGATGTTCTTCCCTCTCCAGTCTGCAAGTCAGGAGAGACCATAACTTTCAACAAATCAGATGCTTGGCTCACATCATTATTCACAGCAGCTAGTACATCCTCGATTAAATTACTGTCGGCCCAACTGTGTGCATCTTTCAAGAGCTTAACTTTATTAACAGATGCAGAGGTTGCACCATGATTCCCATTGTTCACATGGTTATCTGAATGCTTATTTCCACGTGCATTACTAACAGCTCCAGAATCAACAGAAGGGCGAACCACTGAAGCAAAAGGCTTAGGTTTCAGCCCACTCTCTTCTGCAACAGAGCTGCTAGCAAGATTGGGGGCTCCAAAATTTGAGAGAGCTGGAAATGAATCAGCACCACCTTCATCCCCACTGCCATCTGCGCCGCGCCACTTGCGATCAAACGCAGCCCACCCAGAGTTTGCAATCTTCTGTCTATGCATTTCGACAGCTGGCCGCCTTCTTGATCAGTCTAGTTTCAGCTAAAACTGAAGAAGCTGTCAGTGTTGTGATTGCTATCACAACGATGCTGGGCCAGTCGTTTTATTTCCCAACCACCTGCTGAGAAATCACCAGTGTTCTCCTGTATGTAACGTGGGAGCAAAAAGATCAGCTCAGTTCACCCAATACAGCACAGGCTCTTCATAGTTAGACTTGAGGGTCAAGGCTGAAAACGACAAATTGCTGACGCTGCTTGCTTTCACAAAATCACAAACATGTTCCAGTTCTTCTATCTAATATGTTCGAATCTAACAGTATTGTGAATTGGGATTTGGACTGTATGATCAGATTCTCTCTTTGGTGGTGGAGAGTCAACTCTGAGTAGCTCGAATGAACAATCTACTGGCTACAAAAGTTAACAGCAACCAAGCCGGCTTAACACAAAGATCATCAAAAATTCGAAATTAACACAAATAAAGATCCAATCCAATCCGCCTCAGGATTCCAATTGCACGTATAGTACAACCGAATCGAGTCAGTGACCGCACCTCGCGAAGAGCCGTTATTTGGAGGCGTTGACCCACAGTTCCCTGAACCACGGAGTGGCGGGGGCCGAGAAGGGCAGACGGGACAGGGCGGAGGTCGCTTCGGACGTCAGGGCTACGGCGGCAGCTTTGGTCCTTCCGAAATCCATCAACGGCGTCGGCGCTTCCCGGACAGCAAAGGGGAATCTCTCTCTCTCTCTCTCTCTCCTCCGCGCGGCGAGGGGGGAAAGTTGCGTTGCGTGGGCGGCGAGGCTATTATAGTGGTACGGCCGAACGGTGTACCCGGGTTTGGTTGGTGTGTGACCTGTTCGGGCTCGATTTCCGTTTGGTGGACGGCAACGGGCAACCACAGGTATTCCCTGGGGAAAACGTGTGCCCTGGCTACTCGTTTGTGGACTAGTACTGGACTCGGAGTCAGTGGTGCCCTGCCCCAAGCATGAGCATTGAGCGCTGCTCGGGCTCGGCGTCCTGAGGACTTGAGAGTTGAGATACCCCTCTCCAGTCTCCAATCCGATCCTGAAAACGTGAACTTGAGTCTGGTAAGGTTGGCTTCGTTCGGTTATGGCAGATCGAGGGCAGGATTAATCCGGCTAATGAAAGCTTATATAAATTAAGTAACAATTCCGGCTGGGAATTCATCCTGTGTGTAGTTCCTGCGAGAGCGAACGGGGCCTAAGGGATTTCCAGAATCCTTAAGATCGATAGCATTACACAGAAGCATTCAGGAGCAGATGAAGGCTCAAACACTGGAACAGGGAACATCTACACTGCAAAAATCAGATCTGAAGAGAATATTACATGGAGCATTACACAGAAGAAGAAAAATCAATCCATGAAAAACCTTTTTTCTAACCTTCAGCATCTAGTCAGAGTGTTTTTCTCTTTTGAACATAGAAAGGGATTCCCATTACACATTGACCCTAAATCGTTGGCCAACAGAGTCTGAGTACAATTTGGAATACTATCTCGCGCAGAGACAGTACCCGAACCAAGACTGGCTTCACAAGTAGCCAAAGAGTGAGCTACCAGGTTACAAGAGCAGGGATTATGGGCTACTACAAACATTTGAGACGAAGTTACAGTGAATCATGTCCTTGAGTTCCCAGACAAGTCCACTTGCCGAGCTTCGATCAATCCTTGCTTGGACAAGGCCTGAATCACCATTGCAGCATCAGTCGCTAGAACTATTTTCTGAACTCCCAACTCCACAGCTCGCTGAACAGCCTGAAGACATGCTATAATTTCTGCATGTAGAGGCTCCAAGACTTTCTGCAATCTTCCATAGCCGGCGCCTATGACCACGCCATCAATCTCAGATAACAAATCCCCAGCCTCCAGACAGGTCGTGGGCTCTGAAGGCTCCATCACAGTCGAGTTTGACAAATTCTACTGGAGGTTTGCTCCTGCTAAGTTTTGTCGGATGGGGAGCAGGTTGCACTTTGAGTTTGTTAAAGACTGAACATTCCTCAGCATATGTTCTGATCAATTGTGCAAGATGAGAGCTGCTTCTCGGCCCCTCCCACTCTCGTACTGCACATCTTTCTGTCCACCAGAGGTATAACAATATGACCACTGAACGCTGGACTTCATCTTTGAGTTTAATGATTTCTTCCACCACTGCGTTGGCTGATTTAATTGCAGCAAGAGAATTTCTGACATGCTCTAACTGACACTCACCCCAAATCTGTTTGACTTTTTTGCATTTGAAAAAAAGATGGGCACCATCATCATCCAGTCTACCACATTGTACACAAGCACAAGTAGTATCAATTTCTATACCACGTCACCTCACATTAGTTCACAGTGCTAGGCTGTTGTGACTAACTCCAAATAAAATGCAGCGTTTCATTTGATCTTCCATAATTTCTTCCACAACTCATCTTAACCCACCCCATCAGCTGTCGAAGAGGACTGTGCTCTGCCTTTCTTTCCTCTCTTCCTTTCAGAAGATCTCTACTTTGTAGGCCGATTTCACCAAGAATAGGCCGTTGTTATTGTAGTACCAAGCTATCATGTTCTCCATCCCCTCATGAACCAGGAGACTTAGTATTAAGGTCCGCGTCCTCCTTCCAGAAACTGTCATGGACCAGATCAGCATCCCAAGTCCCAGTGTGTGGATCAATAAGCTCATCAATGCGAGTAAGTTTGCTCCTCTTGGTGTGAAAGGCCAACGTGAATTGGGAGCCAAGGATCATCGTTGGCAGTGTGTGCAGTCTTGACACACTGCCAAGTGCCAATACCAGCAACAGTTAAACTGAACTTGCCATCAACAGGAGAAGAGGGTATGGTATGCACCTATATAGTTTGAATGAAGGAAACATCAACTTGTTTTTAACAGCAAATCACAAGTTATATACTTTCTAAGGACCTTTGTTAACTTGAAAATCCATGGTCTCTTTCTTGGCCTCAAGATCCTTGCCAGTGCTCACATTTTTAGATAATGGAAATAATCTTCAGCCTCTGTAGGAAGCCATGAACCAGGGATGCACACAACCATACGTTATTAGTTCTCATAACAGCGCAGGATAAACCTGCTTCAGAAAAAAAGTGAAAGTGTGATAAGTTTTTGGCTCATTTTAGAAGGGACTTGCTATAAACCAGGCGCCTGATTTTTTTCAACCTTTCAGGCGACGTGATTTTCCTCCCTTGCGCTCTAAAGCCGTTAATAAGGGATTGATGTTTATTTAGCACTAACATGTGGATTTGACGTCGCCTGAAATCTTCGAAGAAATCAGGCGACTGGAGTTTAGGAAATGTGAGTTAGAAAGGAAACAAATTTTGCTCATGTCAAAGCCTACTACAATCTCAACAATAGGTTACATTAGTAAGAAACGAAGGATAATTTGCTCAAAAAAAAAAGAAAGGAAGGATAACTTGAAAAAGGTGAACTGTAAACTAGTTCACTATTCACACGGTTATAGTACAGGTATTGACCACAAGAGTAAGACTGGGTCAGTGACCTATACAAGAGAAAAGGAACTTTATCATACTTATTAGTAACTTAGAGCACAATAAACGACACATTCTTGCCTACGGGTCTAAGTAAAATCATAAAAAAGATAAAAAATGCCAGAAACGAAATTCATGGCTAAAATAAATTTTTAGTAATACCTTGGCTTGTAGAAAAAAAGAACTGAAAATTTGAGAAGGCACAGGATGCAATTAAATTACCATCTGCTAGGACATGAAGATGCTTACTGTTCTTGGACATGCGACAACAATTGCCTTCTAAGCAACTGAACCTCCTAAAACAACCGTAAATCCTCATTTTTGCCTCTGCCAACAGGATGAACTTGGCAGTACCGGTATAAACATCAATGCCTACAAAATATTAGTTTCACGCACAGATCAATAAAACCCAGCAGTCAGGAGACAAACTAGAATGCTTACATGACTAGGCTACTGCATACCTCAGTGAGACAAAGGATAATTCGTTACTATTTGCAGCCAGGAAGTGGAAGTCCTGCAACTAGAGTCAGGAAAGCCACCTTAGCACATCTTATGAAGAGCACTTCACTTCTAGTTTCTGCAGCTAGTGGTTACATAGATTTCATCATTGTCATGTTCTGCGTCTGTGTATCTTTGATTTGCTGATACAAACTTCCTAACATATCGTAGATACAAGAACTATCTTGGTGGTTAATATCACTAGCTACGAACAAATGCCTGGTCTTCTCAACCTCAATCCAGCTGCATCCTGCAGGTTTCTTCATATCCTTGGACTTCATCAGTCTCCGGACATGCTCAACCCCATCCCATTTCTCATCAGCTGCATAGATGTTTGACATAATGACATAGTTCCCAATGTCCCCATCTTCCATTGAGAACAACTGATCAGCAGCGAGTTGGCCAATTTCGATCTCTCCATGGACCTTGCATGCCCCTAGCAGGGAGCTCCATGCATTGGCATTGACTGCATGCGGGGGCATATCCAAGGCAAACATATATGCATCTTGGAGATGTCCACTACGGGCAAGAAGGTCAACCATACATGCATAGTGTTCCGCTGTCGGTACAACTCTGTGAATCTCTCTGATAGACTTGAAAATTTTGATTCCTGCATCAACCAATCCTGCGTGACTGCATGCTGACAGGAGAGTGGTCAGAACTACATGGTCTGGCCTAATGTTAAGTTTAAGCATTTTAGCGAACAGCTCTACTGCCTCCTCTGCCATTCCATGCATCGCATAACATCCAATCATGGCAGTGAATGTAACAAGGTCCTTCTTTGAGCTGACCTGAAAAATGTTATATGCATTGGTTATATTGCCGCACTTTGAGTATGCATCAACAAGAGCTCCTTCAAGATGGATGTCTTCTAGAGATGCTCTGAGCATGTAGGCATGGCATTGTCTCACAAGCTGTACAGAACACAAATGGATGCAAGCCTCAAGAATGTTTGCAATACTGACAATATCAGGCTTCAAGCCTTCAGACTGCAAGTGATTAAACAGACTGAAAGCTTGACCATCCATGTTATTCTGTGCATACAACTGGATCATCAGATTCCATGAAGTCAGGTCTTTCTCAGCCATATGGTTGAAGATCATCTCAGCCTCCTCTATACAGTTATTCTTCAGGTGGCAAGAAATCATTATATTGTCAGTTACAATGTTCCGCCCAGCATGGTTTCTGAAAAGTATGCTTGCATCGTGTGAGTAGCCACACTTGACATAAGCATCCAGGATAGCATTAGCTACTGATGTTTCACCAGTATACCCAACTCGTAGGGACCACCCATGAGCTTCACGGACCATCTTAATCCCACAGAAGGTACTCACGCGTATAACATTCAAGACTGTGACTGAATCCCACTGATTTACCCCACGGCACATTTCACTCATCAGTACAAAGAACTTCTCGATATGCTGTTCACTGTGGGCACAAGCAGAGAGAATCGCATTCCAAGAAATTGAGTCTTTGTTCAGAATATCGGTGAAAGCACGGAAAGCATCATCAAACCTATCACAGTGGCTATAAAAAGTGACAAGAGCATTCATTAAGGATGTTTCTTGAAGAAGTACTGGCCTTTGAAGGATATAACCATGAACCCCCATCCCTGCTTTGACATCACCTACTTGAGCACAAGCAGTGAGTAGACTGACAAAAGAAACAGAATCAGGAGCAATTCCTGTAGACAGAAGCTCATGAAACAGGCCCAATGCTCGATAGTGACACCCATTCATCACATATCCTGCAATAATGGTGTTCCATGATACGATATCCCTCACATCCATACTCGTAAATATTGATTCTACGGCCTTCATTTCAAGCACTTTGGAATAATGTGTCATAAGTGCATTAGAAACTGATACATCCATTTCCAAACCATGCCTGACCACAAAACTGTGCACTTCTTTCCCATGATACCTCCCAAACTCCGTGAATGAGCACACAGGAAGAATACTAGCCACTGTTGAATAATTTGGAAGAGATCCCTGTGAGATCATCTGACCGAACAGCGCAAGCGCCTCTCGGAATAACCGATTCTCTATGCACCCTGCGATGACTGAATTCCATGAGACAACATCTTTACAGTGAATAGAAGAAAATGCTTTATGTGCATCATCAAGTGCCCTGCTTCCACGACATTTTGCATACATTGACACCAATGCATTTCCACACAGAGTATCTGATTCCAAACCAGTTTTCACCACGTAGCCATGGACGCTTCTGCCGGTCTGCAAATGCCTCCGCTTTGAGCACGCCGGAACAATCACAGCGACCGTCACTACGGTCGGCATGCTCTGCCCCACGCCACAGGAGAGCATCGACCGGAACAAACTAAAGGCGTCCTCGAAAAGCCCACGGCGGGAGCACGCGGCGATGAGGATGTTCCAGCACACCGCGTCGGGGCGCGCCATTTCGTCGAACACCAGGAGGGCGTCCGCGAGGGACCCGGACCTCCCGTACGCGTCCATGGCCGCCTTCGCCACCGTCGCGCTGCTCGCCACGCGCCCGGCCTTCACGGCGAGCCCGTGGAGGCACCTCGCGAGGGCGCCGGCGCCGCCGCCAGCGCCGCCCGGGAGCGCCGAGGCCGACCTGATCGCCGCGGCGAGCTCGAGCGCGCCCGGCCGGAGGCCCTCCGCCAGCATACGCCCAATGTGCTGCGCGGCGCGGGCAGCGAGCCCGAGCGGCGGCGCGCTGCCGCGGTGACTCTGCATGTGCCCGGGAGCGGGGGCCGCCGCCCCGTGGAGCGCGCGGCGCGCCGTGCGAGAAGAAGCAGATGCTGCTGCATAGCTCGTGCGGCCGTGGCTGCGGTAGCGCGCGCGCATGGGGGGAGGCTGTAGTTTGAAGTTGGAACGCGTCGAGTTTCAGGGTCGCGTCTGGGAGTGAGAGGGGCCGGGGGCGAAGGGAAGAAACGGAGCTGTGGGCTCGCGGCGTTGGAGACGTTTTGTTGGAGTTGGAGTACAGAGGTGAGCGCGGCTGCGGACACGGTGATGAAATGTTTGTTTGGCCGTCACAGCCAGCAAAATACTGTATGATTTTTGTTAATTTAATTTAATGTGCTCGGGTGTTCTTTCATAAAAAAAAAGGCACAACTCATGAAGCAAACTAGTAGTCCAAATTTTAAAATCCAAAAAAAAAAAATCTCACACTACTGATGATGGTACGCCAACATAGCTCAGCGTCACTACACGACGGACCCAGGTACCGCACCTTGCGGCCGCCGAGATGGTACGCCACGACGTGGAACGCGCCGGCGACGAGGAAGATCGCCTCCTTGCCGCGGCGGCTCATTCTCGCCAATCTCGATGTCGAGCAAGCTAGCGTCGTCCCAGTTCCAACGCCCGGAGCCGGAGCACCCACCGCGCGCCCACGTCACCATTGCCGACTTCCTCGGCGACCTCGTCAGAGAACCACACGCTCTTGCCTCGGCCTCCACTTCACCTCTCCCTTGTTCCATGGCGAGCGGAACGCGATTTTGGACGGCGCGTCATGAAGCAGGTCCAGCATGCGCGCGTGCGCGGCGAGGGTCCTTGTCGTGCGTCAGTGCCCACTCCAGCTGCCCGCCGCCATCCGCCATTCCCAACGTTACATGCCCTTGCCTGGGAGCCTCGGTGTCGGAGCTGCAGCGTTGAGGAGGTGGCACCGGGAGGGAGGATGAGGACCTTGTACTCCAGCGACACCGCCGGGTCGAACGCGAGGAACAGGCCGTCGTATCCGCGCGGCCACCACGTCGGCGGGGGCGGCACGGCAGGCGCGCCCAGCGCTCCGTCGTGGGGCTGGACACGAAGCCCGCAGCGGGCCTGCCGACCAGATAGTCCTGGAAGCAGAGCACGAGGACGCCGTTGCACTGGTCCTGCCGTCCTGCACGGCGTCGTCTGCGCCGCTGCACGACGGGAGGTGCGGCCGCAGGAAGGCGTTGTGGGGGGGGGGGCCTGCAAGGCCGGCGGCGGCAGGAAACCGGGATGGGGGTGGGGCGGCGCGGACGGTGCCGGTGAAGAAGCCCGGGAACGAGCGCGGAGGGAGCGCGTGCGGAAGGAGGAGCCCGCGGTCGTCGACGACCGCGCGCCAGAGCGTGCACACGCACCGGCACCTGGCCAGGGAATGCGCTCGGAGCCGGCGCCAGAGGACCTCCACGAAGATGTTGCCGGGCAGGGCGTCGATGCCGGCGCTGCCGTCCGCGCCCATGCATGCCCATCGGGGACGCCCGCTGGGCCGCTGTGTTTTGCCGAATACCTATCCACGCGCGCGATGACCACACGGTCATAGATGGCCAAACGGGCCGCCCAGCACAGCTGGCCCTAGCAGGGCCAGGCACGGCACTACAGTGGCACGGTGACTTACCGTGCCGTGTGTTTGTTAGTGTCACCGTGCTCAGCCCAGGCACGGCCCTATCAGGGCTTAAGCGTGCCGTGCCATGCTACTGGGCACGGTGGCACACCAGTGCCGTGCACTGGCACTAAAACATAAACAGACGTTAAAAGTATCAGTTTCACACACAGAATTTCACGGAAGATGATTCAATCTTAGACAACCACTGAAGAAAAATAAAAATAGACATAGAACACAGAGAGTTAACAAAAAGAGCAAAATGCACCACAGGCCCCTCACCTTTGGCTGGTGTGTCATGTAGGTCCATCATCTTTGAAAGTGCAGTTTTAAGTCCCTAACCTTTGCTCTGTGTGTCATCTAAATCCATCACCTTTGAAAGTCCAGTTTTAGATCCTTAACCTTTGCATGCAGTTCACCGGCAGTCCATTTCTACTGTAGCAGTGACGTCACCTTTTTGTTTTCTCCAAATTTCTTCCAAATTTGTGTAATAATTTGAAAAAGTCCCAAAATAAAAGTTGTTCCAAATTTTATGCTCTACAACTTTACTTTTTAAACCATTTTCAGATTCTATCTAGTTTTTAAAATTTTGAATTGGGGCGAAACTGGTGATTTGAATTGAGGTTTGCAATTCAAATTTTTATTTAACAACTTCAAAATCTCTAAATATAATAATTTCTCAAAATAATGAAATCTACAACTTTCATTTAAGACTTATCACCAAATTCTTAATATTTTTTAAAATAGGGTTTGAATTTGAAACTTTAAGGGTTATTAAATATTTGATTTGGGGGTTAAAACCTAATTCCAAAACTAATTAGAATTTGGGGTTGATCCTAAAATAAAAAAGGTAGATCTTTTTAATTGGAACAACTTTCGTGTTAAAATATTTTGAAGTTTCTAAACAAAATCTTGCGCAAAACCCTAAATTTGAATGTAAAGTTTCAAATTCAAACCCTATTTTAAAAAATAATTTGGTGATAAGTCTTAAATGAAAGTTATAGATCTCATTATTTTGACAAACTTTTATATTTGGAGATTTTAAAGTTGTCAAATAAAAATTTGAATTGCAAACCTCAATTCAAATCACTAGTTTAGCCCGAATTCAAAATTTAAAAACCGGATAGAATCTGAAAATGGTTTAAAAAGAAAAGTTGTAGAGCATAAAATTTGAAATAACTTTTATTTTGAGACCTTTTCAAGTTATTACACAAATTTGGGAGAAATTTGGAGAAAACAAAAATTTGACGTCATTACTACAGTAGAAATGGACTGTCGGTGAACTGCATGCAAAGGTTAGGGACCTAAAACTGCACTTTCAAAGGTGATGGACCTTGATGACACACAGAGCAAAAGTTAGGGACCTAAAACTGCACTTTCAAAGGTGATGGACCTAAATGACACACCGGGCAAAGGTGAGGGGCCCGTGGTGTATTTTGCTCAAAATAGATTAAGGGAGCTAGTGCAATGGCTGCCTTATTAAAAACCTACCTAGGTAAAACTCACCCTTATGAGAAACTCTAGGTAGGAAAAGAGTACAGCCTAGCTCCAAGTAACCATTGTCCTTACATTTCATCAAGTCCAGTCCCAAGTTCTCAAAATATTACAGTCCCACATTACATAAATGATACTTAATCAAGATAAAGGTTCTCAAATGCTTCTTCAAGTTCCTTGTCCTCCACCTGGTGCTGTAGTTTGGCCTCTGTTGCCTCCCAGTCCTTGATGCAGGTCAACATCTCCACCATGTCACCCTTCAGCTTCTTCCGCCGCTCCTCGATGATCCTGCCAGTCATGCTAAAAGTGGATTCTGAAGAGATGGTAGACACAGGAACATTAAGAATATCTTTTACCATGATTGAAAGAATAGGATAAGTAAGTTTGTGCTGATGCCACCAGTTAAGTATGTTGAAGTCATCATCTAGCTGGGTCACAGTGTCACAGTCCAGGTAAGAAACAAGTTCAGAAGCATTAGAAGCTGATGAACTTGCAGCCTGCAGTAGTGCAGTTGCAAAAGTATCTCTAGACATGGTTAGAGTAGATAAAGGATGCATACCACCTGCAGAACCCACAACATCATCATCATCATCATCATCATCATCATCATCATCATCATCATCATATATTTCATCCCAAGCAGACCTCTTCTTACTAGACAGGTTAGGAGGGGCAGTCCTCCTCAACCTAACACCACCATACTAGACAGCCGGCAACGACCACGAAGCACCGAACACCGCCTCTGGTTCCTCGACGGACTCGAATAAGTGGTAGATCTACAATATACAACGAGCAGTTAATCGCAAAACGAGAAAAACAAACCGGCGAGAGAGGGAGAGGGAGCTTACCCGGATCCGGAGCACCAGACCTGCCGGCGAGGTGGACGACGGTGAGGAAGAAGTGGAGGAGGGAGACAAGGAACAGACGAGTCGGCGTTGCGAGATCAGGAGCATACAGAGCCGTGACGAGTGCTAGTGCCGGCCATGGGACATGGGTGGAGCTCTGGAGGCTGGAGGGTGGAGGCCGGCAACGAGGAAGCCTGGAGCAGGGAGGCGCCGTCCGGCGGCGAGGAACCCGAGAGTGAGAGAGCGAGCAAGAGCGAGACCGAGAGGGCGAGATGCGAGAAAGAGGCGCCGTTCGGCGCGGCGTCGAATGAGAGGGTGAGGAAAGGGGTGCTTCGGTATATATACCAATTTGAACCATAACCTAGATCTAACGGTTGAGGGTGGGGGGCGCTCAATCAGACGACCAGGAGCCGTGCCTCCATCGTGCCCCACCAAATATCGTGCCGTGTCTGGGCCAGGCCCATGGGCCGGTATGCAGGCCCAGGCACGGCACTGAGGCCGGGCCGTGCCTGGCACTAGCACTATGAGGCCGTGCCTGGGGCCGTGCTTTTTAGGACCGTCAGGCCAGCCCATAGTGCTAGTGGCAGATGGCCAACTATACACACGGTGTGCGTACGCCACCCTGCGTCTGCATGAGATGTTACTAGGATGTCAGGCGCAGCCTATAAACTTTTACTCCTGCACAACGGCGCAACAAAGCATTTCAGTTTACTTAGCAGCAGGGTCATTAGCTGCCACCCGTTTTGAGCAAAATAGCCAAATCCCGGGTAATGCACTGTCCATGATTAGGTTTTCCCAGGGTTCCTGGGTTGTCTAGTATCGTGCTGACCTTTGCCATGAATACCACTTGAAGATAACATAGACCACTGCTGCGCCATGACGATGGCAAATTTGCTGTCCATTGTTGATAACTTTAGCCGAAACAATGCGATGATATAAAAGAGACCATATAATAAACAGATATCATAATCTGGCATATGCAAAAGAATTGAACATGTATCCTAACATTGAGACAATCCTATTCAAAATGAGTAGACAGAAAAGTTGGAGAGTGATTGTTTTCTCTTAAAACTGGCAAGCAATAAAGTGCAATAATTAGTTTGGTACAGTTCACACCTACAGAGCAAACAAATGATTGGAAAGAATAAGCTAATAATAAGCTTGTTTTGGTACACGGGCATGATGGTATGCTGCTGCCTGCTGGTCATTCTCTAGTGCTGGTATTTAGGTACAAATTTCCAGGGCAAAATGAAAAATGTATAGAAATATATGCCAACAGCATTGGTTGTACATTCCTTGCAGCTGCAGGTGATCTGTAAAAGATATATGCAGATGAAATAATTATGTAAACGATATTTTTTTAGTTAAAAAGATAGAGAACATAGTTATGAATGTAGGTATTAGATGTCATAGAGTACGTGGCACACGCTAATTCAATTTGCTAATAGGGTTGCAATGGAATTAACCCTGGATAATGTACATAGCCATGAAGGAACTTTAGGCAATAGACATAATGAAATGAAAACAATTGGCATAAATAAAATAGTTAGGTACCCTAACTGCAAACTGTTTCGTTAACAGAAGTCATGGCTGAAATATATGAAAGAATCCATAATGTACGAAAATTGATATTTCTAGCACTTTAATATATTAATTAACATACCACCTGTTAGCATTGGTATGTAAGCAACATTGACTAATTAACACGGCACAAGAACATGGTTCTATAATAACCATTACTATAGATGAAATCTTAGGCAAAAGAGCAGTTAGAAGCCTGGTCTGTCATTGTTTTGTTTACCTTTAGGTTACAGTCGGTATTCAAGAGTCCACAAACCAAAATCATATAGCCAGAACATCCTGTGTAAGGGCAGTCTATCAATCAATTTCCAACATTTTTTGAAGCATCAAGATTGACGAATATAATCGTAAAAAATGAACACAAAAAAAGATGTAAATTAGAAACCACAATATAAGGAGTAGGCAAGGCAGTAAAATCAAAGGTAAACGTTGACTATGAAAGCTAAATTAACAAACATACTTGCGTACAGTCTGGACTCATCCAAATAGAATAGAGACCATGAAGAGAGGGGCAAAGGGTAAAGCAAGCATAAAAAATAGGTCAAGGTACTCTTAATTTATTTTGAAGAAAACAGGGCCTTAAGTTGTTACAGATGATAGAACTGAGCCCAATCCAAGGACACTGTAAGGATGCTCTCATTATCATAATGATATCTTACTGCAATCAACAACCACAATTGAAGCCCTGTGATGTGTTGTTATTGTTCTGTCATGTACATAGACGTATCAGTGGGCAGCATGCAGCTGTGAAGAGCTGATAAGAAATTGGTAGAAAAAAGCAGAACTACTAAAGTTCATATTAATGTACAGAATTGCTAAAAATTAGTGAAGCTCATGTACGTATATAGTTATCTACCAAGGTATCGACAAAGAAACGAACACTAAAAACTCACTGGATTCAGCCTGTGCTAAGTGAACTAAATATACTCGACACTATTATGGTTCAGCTCACAAGGCTATGGAATTAGTTTCATCCTGTCAGGTAGGAGTGCGATAGAGAATTAAGCTAAGAGCGGTCTTAAATAAACATATGGATGCACATAAACGAAAGAAAAACAGGTCACATACCTTGATGACGTGAGACCTAAACTCAGAACTCTTTTGTTTGTTGTGTGCCTCATGTACAAATAACTTGACTTTTATTATGTTCTGATGAAGCAAGGGAAGCAATTTTGATCAGATCAGAATCAGAAAAATAAAGAAATGCCTTGCCTAAGCTCTCGTCTATGGGAAATGGTCTATGTGTTCAATTAGCAGCAGGTGCTATAGATGTCACAATATGTATTTGTTCCTCTCGTCAAATGTGGCTGCAAAAAATGAATCTGTCCAAGTCCAACAGTTAGAATCTGATGACAATCTGAATAAGTACACCAGAGTGAACAAAATAAGAATTGGAATTACAATCAGGCTTACATCTGAGAAGGAGAAGGAAGGTGCAGGAGCAGCTGAAGACGTTGGCTCTGCAGCAGCTGTCCCTCCTCATTGGGGCTGGAGATGATAGACCTGGCACTGGCAGAGGTAAGGCAACCGTATTTAGAAACGCCGACGCCGCAAAGCCAAGGGGCCATACCTCCAGACCGGGAGGCGGAGAAGCTGAGAAATGTAAAAGGTAGAAATGGAAAAAAAAAATAAAGTAAATCCATTCAGAAGACGGCCGTCGAAGTGGGCCTGAATCGCGGCAAGGACCTCGTCTGTAACGCCCCTGCGTCCTCTATAGCGCTGCGGCGCTGCCCCGCAAACGCGCTTCACGCAGGCATGGCCACACGGGCCGGACGCGTCCGCATGGGTCGCACCGGAAGCGGCAAGGGCAACACTAGGCTAGGGATCGAGCCGACACGGCGACGGCGAGGTAGATGTTGCGGTGATGAGTAGGAGTACGTAGTAACGAAGCACAGCGGCGTGGGATGGAGCAGTGGAGGCCATGGAGGGGGCAAGGACAGACGGGAAGATGGCACGTAGAGCAGCGCGAGGTGGACGGAGGGGGCGAGGACAGGAAGATAGCATGGAGAACGGCGCAGTCATGGACGGAGAGGGCCAGGGATGGGGAGGTGGCGCTCATACTGAAAGGAGGAGAGGCGGTTCAGCTATTACCTGTGCGCTTGTTTGGATCCCCAATGGGCAGCAGGTCCCATGCCGTCCTCATCGGCACCGATCTTGGGGTCACGGCGGCTCCTGCAGCGTCTTTGCCCCCCCAGCAGTGGCGGGCCTCCATCTTCGCCTCTACTACTACAGCCGTCGTTGGTGGCGGCGCGTCTCGTTGTCGCGTCGTCGTCGTGTCGCGCAGAGGTCGACGACGAAGTAGAGGCAGAGCAACCATGACCCCGGGTGGCGGCGGCGCACCTCGCCGTCGTG
The DNA here is from genome assembly GCA_038502445.1 of Eremochloa ophiuroides. NCBI lineage: Eukaryota > Viridiplantae > Streptophyta > Magnoliopsida > Poales > Poaceae > Eremochloa > Eremochloa ophiuroides. Next base: position 42,158,038 of record JAHLJS010000009.1, on the reverse strand, counting down.
TCGATGTGGGCCCCAAGCATCGTGGGCGAGTCAGTTGTCGCCGTCTCTGCGTCCCGTCCTAGGCCCGTCGACGCAGCCATGAACGGGGCCAGTCGGCGCATCCACGCACGCTGCGACCGGGAGAGAGGAAGAGGCGACGAAGGATCCGTACCCGTAGCCGCCGGCAGAGCTAGGCGCCGTCGGCGTGTGCGGCGGTGGGAGGCTAGGGCGTGAGGAAGAGGCGAGGAACAGAAGGAGCGGAAGCGGAGACGGCGAGGTGAATGCGGGACCCGGGCAGGGACACGCGGCGTGGCACCAACAAACAAATGCCCGTCCACTAATAAATGCTGAGAGATGGAGTGCAGCTGAACCGGGATGGCACCGTTTTTTTCCATTGGGCAGGGACCGGCGCGCACAGTAGACAACAATATTCGGAACAGTAACCAGGAACACGTGGACAGAGCGGCCGTCCTCTAATTTATTAATCTCTCCTCCGTGTTACGTGACACATAAAGTAGTTCACGTTTGATAAGTTTCTAATAAATAGTATTCATATTTATAGCTCCAAATTAATATATTATAAAAATATATTTTATAATTAATCTATTAATGTTTATTTGACATTATAAATATTTATAGTTTTTTATTTATAATTAATCAAAATTGGTACACTATAATATATTACTGTACTAGAATTGCATAATCAATGGGTACGGAGAGAGTATTCGTTAAGGAGTAACTAATTGGGAGGGTCGGTCGACATTTCTATCGAAAAACAAGCACGGTTTGGCTATAATCTGTATAATAGGAATTTTAACCCAAGAGCGGGCAAACCACCGTGCCACGTCGCCCGTTAACCCGCTAACCATCGGATCGGACAAGCAAGCGATCTGGTCCGTCCGATTGCGGATCGGTCGGGTCCCTCGCCCGCTTTGTTGTCGACCCGAGTCACAGCGAAGCTTCGCGAGGCGAACCTTTCTCCCTGCGTCATCGCAACCGGCGGCGTCGCAGTCGCGAGGCTCGTCGTCCCCACCGCCCCCTGCTTGCTGCGCCGCCAATGTCTCTTTCCGCAACCTCGCCCGGGCAACCCCTCCTTCCTCGGCTCCGACCTGTGACGTCGGCAACCTTACCACGCCACCTACGGACCCCTGCTCATTGACGTCGGCCACCTTACCACGCCACCTACGGACCCCTGCTCATGGAAGATTCCCCGTCGGGGCGTGCAAGGTAAGTGGTTTTAATGCTTTGCATCTCCATTGTGCCCATATGCAAGCTCCTACGCCACGAGTAACAGCCAGCTCCTCAGCAGTCAGAGTGGCATCCAGCTCCTGTGCGAGTCAGCGGCCAGAGTGGTTTCCATGGACGATGCCCGGCTGCTGTTCGATGAAATTCCGCCAAGGTAGGTGTGCATTGAGCCACTGAATAATTAGCGTTTCTGATAATATTGGATCAGCAAGCCATGAGCTTAAACATGAACATTCCATTGTTTTTCTATCATGCAGGATTGCATTGGTCGAGATAAGTGCCAATATTTACTGAAATAGTTGTATCCCATGTGTACTATACTATATAATCTATTCAGTTACTTAATAATTTTGCACAACTATTTTACTGTAAGTACTGCATTTAGTTGTTGCCTTCAAACTGAAACTAAACTCAATTCTTCTTTACCTTTCAAAAAATAACTCAGTTCTTCTTTTTGCTACCAATTCGAACTAAAAGAACACAGAAGCAAATGGAAAGTATTGTTTGTTCTTTTCTCAGCTTCATCTATTACCAAATATGTGCACGGTTCACCGGCTTAACTACTAAATATTTTTATTTAAATGCAGCACATATATTCAATTGCTAATTAATATGCCCTCTATTTTTCATTGCTAACAGGCAAATAGATGGTTTATACACATTCAGGAGCATATATATAACATTGTATTTTTCTTCACCCCTTCTGTGATGCCATTATTTTCAAAGCCCTCTGTGTTCAAAGCTTGGCATCCCTGAATGCTTGTTTTTTAATTAGTCGCCGAGAGCTGAATGGTTCCAATAGTCGATTCAAAATAGTAACTCTGCCTGTAGTGTGTCATCTGCATCTTTTGGTTCTTACATGATTTTTTTTATTTATGTTTCATCTGTCCAGAATTGAGGTAAATGTATATGCACTTTCTAGAGGATAGACGGCAGCTGAATATTATGTCCTGAAGTTCAAACAATAGAATTGCAGGATCATTAGCTGGGTACTTTCCTGGTTTCTTAAAAGAGTAACAACTTATTAGACCATAATATTAGTATGTTGCACTTTTATTTTGATGTCACTACAGCAGTTGAGCTATCCACAACCACTTCTCCATTGTCAGCTCCCATCACGTTGAGGCAAAGGGTGCAGTACAGTAATTCCCAACCCTGTCCGAAAAAGAACATGCTGTTGAAGACCATGGCCTGCACGATCCAGAACCTAACCATGGAGGCGTTGGAGATCAATTGGTTTGTTTCTTCTCTCTTCATGCTGGTTCTTGTGTTCCTGATGTCTATCCTTGGCATAGGTCCTGTTCAGAGGACCGCATGATAATATCCTTGTCATAGTGCTCATCAATCTTCTGGATGAGCTAAAAAATTTGATGATACTTCCACTGAATGGTATATACTATTCTGATCAGCTAATAGTTCTTTTTTATTGTAGGCTTCCCCTGAATGACACGCTCGGTCATCAGTGCTCCTTCTGAGAGATGAGTTTGTGATGGAAATAACCAATGGTGCAGTGTGGGCGGGTCCTGGGCTCCTGGCACGGGCGGCGGCGGCTCCCAACACGGTGGGCTGCCCCCCCCCCCCCCCCCCCCGCCCCGGGGCCACGGGGCGTGGCGGCATCTCCCTGGAACCTGGAGAGGGCACTTGCCTGTCGACAGTAGTTGTTTCCTGGAACAAGACAGTAGTAGTTTCAGTCTTAGTGCGCATGGTTCTTTATATGTCAAATTCAGTTCTTTTTCCCAAACTGAGTAGTTAATAGTTATGTATGAATATGAAAGATTAACTAATGGTGTTTAGTAAACTTGTCTTTATTGTCTTTGATGATAAATGCATTTATCAATGATTTTTTCATGGTAATTACTTGCCAATGATACTAGAGTTTGATATTTGGATAGAGTTTTGATCTATGTTCCTTTAATAAGTATCTATTATAAACAAAAATTCCAGAGCCACCTTTGTCAGATAGATGGAGGAGAAAGCATGTTCTCTTTATAAAATAGAAATGTATTGAAGCGAAGTAGCACACACGATCTTACTCTATAAGTGCGGCCTACACCTCCCTGTTTTTCTTGTGCAACGCTGCCGCTCTTCCTGACCGGATTCCCCCGCTGCATCGTCGTCTCCTCCATCTCGACAGTCCTAGCCATCCGATGGGTCACAAAAAAATCCTTTTTCTCAGATCCTTTCTCCCTCTTTATTTCTGTATATCCACCACCGTCCACTCTTCGTTTTGCATAACTTTTACATTCCTATTTTCTATTGAGAGTTCTATCCGTAGAAGCTTTTACAATATTGGCTATGATTTTTTTTCATCACTGTTTCTATTGGGGTATGAAAAGGTACCATAAAATCATGCATTCATTCTTCGCTACTACAATGGATACAATGTGATGGTTATAGTCCCCTTTCCTCCACAGTTAACAAGGCTTTGTCTTTCCTCTATTCATAGGAATTCAGAAGGCCAAGGGAACACTCCTTGGAAGGATCATATAAAAGATCACATGTGGCTTCTGTATTTACTTCATTCTATCTGATGATGTCTCATGTTTAGGGTATTTCTGCATTGTTTGCCTTCAAAAGATTTGTAGCCTTATATGTTGCACATACAAATTAGTTTAAGTGCTTATTTTACAATACTAAAGAGCAGTTCACTACAGTTTTTAGCTATCGCCCTGTTCTTTCGTGCTGAAATTAAGCGCTGATTTTGGCTGATGCTGATTTGTTCTGAGAGAGAAATACTGTTTTGTGACTGAAAATGCTGATTGGTCAAAAGAACAAGCCGTATATAGCCACGACATGTTTGTCTGCTACAATCAAGAAGAAGATCAACATTTTAAGTCATTCTTTTCTTCCATATGGCTTGCTTCATGGGATGTCATAGCTTCAAACAATTGGTGACCAATCAAGTTACTTATATTACCTTATCCTCTATCTACTTAGCTCTACAGGTGTGCCTTTACAACAGAGGAAATAGTTTATGGGTGGTGGACTGCGTTGCTCAGGTCTCAGTATATATCTGCTCATTCTATTCACTCTACTACAGTTAACTCTGTATTTATGTGCCTCCCTTTGTAGATTCTATATTACCTTGATTTCGAAATTAACTTAATTAGTATCCTTTATAACATTGCGGTATGAGTCCACTCAAAAATAGCTGTGTTTCTGTTTCATCTCTCCAACAAAGCATATAGAGTCAGCTACTTTGTCCTAGCACATAATATTTTATCACCTTTTACAAATTTTGGAAAATGATCTTTATATTTGGTTCATGGTTTTAGCCTCACCTTTATGTCTAAATATTGTATCATCTATACTGCAATATATCTGCCTTCTTAAAATTTGCTACTGTGATTTTGGTTATTCCTTCGTTATGTAGGCAATATTCACATTGATGCATACTTACTCTAATGCATATGGTCCTTGCAAAGAGTATCACTGCTCCTAAAAATCTGCCATATTCTAATGCGTCCACAACTTTAGCGGACAATGTTAGCAACCAAATTGTTTCATAAGCTCATCATCACCTAACTACATTTCCAGGGTGATGGAAGTTCTTCAGAGATTTCCTATGTCGACAGCATTGCCTTTCCTCTGTTTACTGAAAGAACACCTACAAGGCTTCCAATTTGTTGCCTTTTTTTAAACGGCGCTTCCCTGTTACCATAATGTATTCATATGTAGTACAAGTACAGTATGAGCATGTTTGAGTATCTTGCATACTCGCATGGTGCTTTCTCAACTGAAAGTTGCTATCTGTGGCTTCATAACAACAGTAATGTCACCTTCTGTACTTGCATCCATTATTTCTTTGTCCCAGACTGAATTCATAAAGTGATGCTGTGTTTGCCATTTTGATCAATATATGAACCAAAAACCTTACATGGCTTAACCTATTCAAGAAAGTAATAGAAAGTTCACTCCGGATTTGTTAGTATTCGTCTAACTATCTAGCCTATCCTGTTTCCTGTTGAGAGAAGACGAACACTTAGCCTCTGAGAATACCTAATATGTCCTCACAATGTCTAGCAGCGGTAGGCATGTATGTACATGTGTTGATGGGCATGGGTAAATATGAACTATTATTAATTCTATCTGTTGGTTCTCTTTCCTTTTCTATTATTTGGTTCATGATTGTTTATGGTTGGATGGTAAGATTTTTCATAGAGCTCATGGCTGTCAGTCAACTCGAGCTTTCTATCACAGGACCTCCAGAGTGCTCATGCAGCCTGCTTTTAGATACTTATGATGGATCATGTATTCATGTTTGGTCCATTAGGGCCCTGTTTGGAAGTACCAACTAAATTTTAGCTGGTTAATTTTAGCTATGATGTATCCAAACACCCCATAGCTAAATTTACCTAAAGTTTAACTGGAGGCCAAAATATACACAATCCAATTAGCTGTTTCAACCCAGCTAAAACCAGTTAAAAGGTCTAAATGACCAAACTATCCCCAACTAAAGTTTAGGTAGAACATCCAAACACATTCAGTTAAAGTTTAGCTATCTAAACAATAGTATTAATGAGGAGTAGCATGATCAAAATTTTGAATTAGCTAGAGCATCCAAACACTCTAGCTAAAGTGATTTTTAGCTAACTAAACTTTACCTCTATCAATTAGCTAAATTTTAGTTGGGGTGTTTCCAAATATGCCCTAGATTGGTACACAACGGTGATAGTTTCAGATATTTGGTTCATGGTTCTAGCCTCACCTTTATGTCTTTTCTGACCGTTCCGATGACTACGAGGAAACCAAATGTACTTTTTATTTCCAAATATATCAATAAAAAATGAGAAAAGCATTGTTGAGATGAAACTCATATCTCTGCGTTCCGTCTGCGCGCGCGTAGCGAAGCGCGCGAGACATCCTAGTAGTATCAATTTGTTTTTGTTTTCCCTCTTTCTAGGCTATTGCACTATAGATTTCGGCATTCATTAAATATTATACAAGATTTTTTTGTGCTGGGTCACTAAAAGAAACTTAGCGATGCATACTTATGCGTGTCGTCAGCTTTTATGACAATATCTGTGATATATGCTTAGATTCAGGAAATATCGTTCTCCTGTAAAAGTATGAACTTACAAAACTTTTATATGACCATTAGCACTTAAAAGTATTGATGCATTATTGCTATATTCAATTGAATCCCATAGATGGTTTGCTGCTGGGCAAATTTATATGATGAAATTGCTGCATATCAACATATATAGTGCATTCAAATTTTGAGTCAAGCAAGGAAGAGTCATATTTTGAGGAAATATTTGAACTCTTGATTGTTCTATTGCTGTAAATATTAAGCATGACTCCACGACAACTTAGCTCAACTTCAAAATCCTCATGGCATAAAAAAACTAAGCCGGTGAACTCCAAGAATGGCGTGGAAAAGCCACGCTAAGTTTTCAAGTTTCTATCGGAAAACAAGCACGGTTTGGCTATAACATACCGCACGTACGACACGAGCCCGAACGACACGACACACAAGGCCCTACCGTACCGTACCGTGGACGGACTGAACGTAGAAGGCGAGGCCGCGTCCTCTACGTAAGTATGTAACGTATAATAAGTAACACAAGCGCATGCAGAACATTAAGGACTTTTTTCTCTACAGGCGACAAAAGTTTTGCCAAATTTTTATTAGAGGAGGGGAAACACAAAAATACAAGGTAATACAGCCCGTTTGGATCCCTTCGTTTCGAAGGAATTGAAATCTAATTAATCGTTTAAGCAATTTAGCTTGGAATTTGACATTTTAACACTTTCTCAAGTTCACAAATAAGACTATCTCAAATTCATACGGTGAGAGATAGAAATAGATGCTATAAATTATTATATTATATTATATTTCTATTCTACAACTTATATCATACTCTTCAACTCTTTTCTATACACTAGAAATGCAACATATAAGTATCTCTTATACTGCTAATAATAATATACAAATATATTTCATATACAACCATATTAGCTTAATTAATTCATGTGTAAATTATAATTATTAGAATGAATTCAATTCCAAAAATCTAAACGGGTCCTAAGAAAAAACTAAATTACCAACAAGACAAGCTACTGTTGCAACAGACAAAACCATCTAGGTATCTCTCAGGATCGGACTTTGTCAGACAAAACCATCTATAACGTGACATCGAGGACTCGAGAGACAACTGAGGAGATGATCAGTCGCGGACTCCTCTTCTTTGTTCTTTTCTTCGAGTGTCGACGTGCTGGATTTTTGGGAGGAGATTTCTGAACTGCTAGCCGTAGAGGGCTTTAACTTTGACTCAGTAGCGAGACTTTGGGTGTGCAGCAAAAGTATATAGTCGTTAATGCTTTTTGTTGTGCAACATTATGGTATTTATGGAAAACTCGTAATTTCTATTTGTTTTTAGAGGAAAGAAGGGCAAAGGGTTGGCGAAGCAATTAAAGATCGGCGGTGGTTCAATTTAGCCCTGTGGTTCGTGGAACCGATCCATAGAAACGGCCTTAATTACCTCCGCGACTCATCACTCCGCTTAGGATCAGTGGATCAGAAACCATAGAACCAAAGGTATAAGGTTTGATCCAGCCCCTTATAGAGTGGTACTCCCTCCATCTTATAAATAATTTATAAGTCGTTGACTTTTTCAACCTAAAGTTTGATCACTTGTCTTATTCAAAAATTTATGTAGAATATCACTTCTTTTGTTATAGATTGTTTTATTAATAAAAAAGTTCTTCAAAAATAATTTAAATTTAACTCTTTTAGCGCAAATTTTTGAATAAGATGAGTGGTCAAATTTTATGTTAAAAAAGTCAAACGACATGATTGGTGTGACGGCATTGGTAGGTAGGAGGGAGATCCGCGAATACGATAAACAACGGATCCATCGGCAATGAGAACCTTTCCATGTCGCCGCACACCATATGCAGCCGGGGCGAAGGATAACCGGCTAAGGCGCAGGAGAGACTATCCTATGTCAACATGCACGGTTGATGCAATGGCATGGTCATTAGACTATCTCTAACAACAACACTCAAAATACAACATCTATTTCATATTTGAATTGCGCTACAGTGAATAGATTCGATACACATTTTTAGTCTTCTCCAACAACGATATCCAAAAGAGAATTTCTCAATAAATAGATTTCGAGGAGAGAGCATAGTCAAATTTAGGTTGTGTCTCTCCTGATACCCAAAATGGATCTTGCATATGCGTATTCTTTTATAAGCTGAAACAGTACCGTCCAAGACCCACGGTTGGAGACAACCTTAGCCTATGTCCTTCGTCAATTCGATGAGAATAAGAAGGAACCTTGTCTTCGAGTTGGCAGGTAGCTGGTGTGTGCGATCCGTGCAATCCTTTAGAGCTCTTGATCCAAACAGCTCTGGCAAAAGGGATTGACCCTTCCGTCCTTGATGAGTCCGATGGACAGTGTCAAGTTCACTCCATCAAGCAACCATTCCCGTTATTAGCAAGAATGTTTGAAAAGTTACTCAGTCTATTTTAAATTATAAAATATTTTGACTTTTTAAGATATACAACCTTTTGTTATGCACTATGTGTGAATATTAATAAAAAAATGTATCTAAAAAAGTAGAAGGTATTGTTCAAATTAAGCAACAAGGAGACGATGAATTAGCTCCATGGAGGTTTCGATGTCTTGGTCAAAAGCCCTCTATGGATGAGTCGAGAATACGGACATCAATCATGGGGTTTTAGAAACTTTGGAAGCACTACTGGCATCACAACTGCTTTCTCCATTTTAGTTTATAAATTATTTTGGATTTTTAGATTATTTATTATTTTTACTATATATTTAGATCTACTTTATAGTATATATGAATATAATATTCGAAGAAGCCCTTACATTATGTATTATTAGTTAATAAAGCGGAGGAAATTTTATTACAATATTACATGCCAGTAGCCAACTTGATGCACGCACCGTGCTCGTGTATAGGGCTTTCTTTATCAGCCGAAATTCATGGAAATATTAGAATTTTTTCTATCCGTTTGTGGGGTTCGGTAAAATTAGGCATCCGACAAATGTTTCATGTTTTTCCAGCTCCCACGCAGATGACTCAAAAACACCCGTGCAACGGTCCAAAAGTGAATATAGTTCCTCTACCTATCAAAATACTAGAAATCCAACTCTTATCCTAATCGTCCGCCTCAGACTAGATAACGCTCACGGCGGCGTTCCCACCATAGCCACGATCCTGTACCTATTACGGCCATGTTCGGTTGCATCAATAGGAAGGAGATTGATACGGATTAAATTCTCTACAAGTCAAAATCTCCCTCAATCCCCATAGTTTATGGGTGAAACGAACCAGCCCTACGTGTTTATTCTTGTTTTTATCTATGAAGCTTAGGAATAGTTTGAAGTCTAAGATTTTTTTTCAAAATAATTCGACATTTTTAATTTAGTCTGATTTTTGCGATATATCATGTTATCCTATTTGTTCATGATATTCCATAATTTTTTCCGATAACCAAAACTGCTCATGTCGCCCGGCTTGTTTCTGTTTTCTTATCGAACGAACGCGCAGCAAATGGGGAGTCGCCGAGTCGGAATGTCGGATCGATGTCAAACGGGGTCGTTTGCTCCCAACCAGCGTCTTAGCCCATTGGCCCATCGACCGGCCCGGCTCATCACCGCCGACCCCACCGCACTGACTATACGGCCCAGCCCATGAAGCACACCTCAACCTCTTGCTCTGGGGCGTCTGAAGGCAGCTGGCACCAACACCTCGGCCCCTCCGCTCCGTTGCCCATAAAAGATGCCCCGTTGCGCCCCACTCGTACCAGCCTTCTTCGCCAACCAGAGCCTTCCTCCACGCACAACACCAAGCCCTCCGGCTTCAAAACCCTAGCGAGCGAGCCAGCGAGAGGTCTCACCCCCACGCCACCACCCATGGAGCGCCGCCTCCACCACCACCTCGCGCTGCTGTTCGGCGTCCTTGCCTGGGCGGCGGCGGCGGCACCCACGGGAGTCGAGGCGCAGCCGGTGTGCGACCCCTCCATCATCGCCACCCAGATCGCGCTCTTCTGCATGCCCGAAATGCCCACCGCGCCCTGCTGCGAGCCGATCATCGCCTCCGTCGACCTCGGCGGCGGCATCCCCTGCCTCTGCCGCGTCGCCGCCCAACCGCAGCTCGTCCTCGCCCGCCTCAACGCCACCCACCTCCTCCAGCTCTACGCCTCCTGCGGAGGACAGCACACCGGGGGCGCCCACCTCGCCGCCGCCTGCCAAGGTACACCACGTAGGCCTCTGTGTGTGTGTGTGTGTGTGTGTGTGTGTGTGTGTGTGTGTGTGTGTGTGTGTGTGTGTGTGTGAGTGAGTGAGTGAGTGAGTGCGTGTGTAGAACTATCTGTGCTAGTTTGTGTTCGTGTGTGCGGGAGGGTGTGTGTTCGCTGGGATCCAGCGATGGTGTTTTGGCGTGCAAATTCCTAGTGTACTGTGCTATCGGATTTGGGTTCTTGAGTTTTTTTTTTTTTTTTTTTTTTTTTTTTTTTTTTGTTTTGCATGCGTTTTTGCGTGATGCTGTTTCGTTGCGAGTTCCCGAACGTATATATTCCGCTGCGGCAAAGAGCCCGTAGTCTTGGGTCTTGATTAAGTTTGTTCGATTTTTTTCCCCCATTTCTTCGTCTCTTTCGGATCGCAAGAGCGCTACTACTAGTGGGCATATTATGGGTGAGATTACCCGTGGCTCCGTACGCGCGCGACTCCTGGATTTTTTTTTTGGTAGCCTTTTCTCCTTGGTTTCCATTTCGCTCGGTTTGGTCTGGATTTTGAAAAAGTTTGTTCGTCTTGGTTCCTCTCTGTGGGCTTTAATTTTCCCTATGGATCACTTGATGATTTGACCCGATTCCGATGCTTTTGCTTCTGAAAAGTGCTAAGCGAGCTCTGCTGGTTTTTCATCTCTTCCTTTTTGCGTTCTTGTCTGCTTGTTCCTGTTGCGTGAAAGTTTTCTGGCCTGAATTTTGAACAGAGAGAGCAACTGCCCTCTGTGGGCTCTGGCCTTTGCAGCAGCAGGCCAACTGCACAACCTGCAGCAGCGCTGCAGCCTTTTCCGTTTCTCTTCTCTTGCCCGTTTGTTTTCTTGGTCAGCACGGAATGGCGCCAGGGTGCATGCTGTTGTATCCAAAAGACGATACTGCCCCTTGCAGTAAATATCTGTGTGTTTTCGACCGGGAAATATTTCTTCCGTTTCCTTTTTTTAACCTGATGAAAATTATTGCATACTAACGCCGTTAAACTCTCTCCTGCAGGTCCGTCACCTCCCGCCACCACCATCCCCGTGATCGCTCCGCCGCCGCCCGCCGCGCCCCGCCACAAGCAGCCAACACGTACGAATCCCGCTGTCACCTGCTCTGCTCTTGTGCTACTTCTGCTTAACTTTTTCGCGTGCTCAAGGCCCGTTTAGTTAGGAAATTTTCTTTCTCTCCCCATCACATCAATTGTACTTTTCGTCTGCATGAAGCACCAAATAAAATAGCAAATGTTGCTACTTTTTGCCTGTCTAGGTCGAGATGAATCTTTTGAGTCTACTTGGGCCATGATTAGATAAAAGTTATCAAATACAAACGAAAGTACTACAGTTACAAAACTTACCAAAATTTCTCAACTAAACGCACACTCAGTTTGATCGATGCGAGAGTTGTTGGACTAATCCGTGCGGTGGCTTATGTTTCTGTTGTGCTGTTTCGCAGGCGAGGCCCCTCCCCCGCCGCCGCAGAGCGAGAAGCCGTCCCCGTCGCCCCAGCAGCAGCCTGGCGCCGCCGCCGCCGGCCGCGGCAAGGCCATCCCCACCAACCCCGCCGCCTCCTTCTCCCCGCTGGCGCCGGCCGCCGCGCCCACGACGCCCACGCCACCGCACTCCGGCTCCGACAAGGGGCGCGTCTCCTTCCCCGCCGCGCTCATCTTCTTCGTCGTCGTCGTCATCATCATCCTCGATTGAGCCCACGGCGCCGCCCCGGCCGGCCGCCAACCTTCGCCGGTGCCTGGCTTGAGCCCCGTAGCAGCAGCAGAAGTCGCAGTGCAACTCGTTCTCACGATTTCCCTTTTGCAGCAGTAGTATCATCAGTTGTGTAGTAGTAGTAATGGCACTAGATCATCGCAGTTCTGTTGCATCTTATCAGTAGTAGCATCGGTAGAAGGAGGACGTGATGGTTGGTCTAGTAGTAGTCTCCGTATGGTCATACTTGCAGTATCTTTGTTCATGTGCCTTCTCTGCGGCGTTGTTTCTGCTTGGCGTCGACCCACAGATCGATCACTTGCCAGGGCGCAGTGAGTCGGATCTAATAAGAGAATGGAATGTCCGGTGAGGAGAACACTGCATTTTTGGTTGCTTAATCCTGTCTGTGTAGCTGAACCATGGTGGTTTCGGATGAATGGTGATGGTATATATTTTGGATGGTTCGTTCGTCTGGGCCTTAATCTTTGCTTGTTCATATGATGAATGGTGATGGAATGCATCTGAACAAATTTGATAAATGTGGCTCATCATTTTTCTCTTTTGTTTCTGATCCCTAATCGCTATGATATGTTGTGAATCTTTTGGCTCTGCTTGTGATTAACTCGTTTAGTAGTATTAGTTTATTTTTTTCTCTGATTGGTGGGACTGCTGGTCATGGTCTAATTTTTATCTTAGCGAATTTATCTTTGCATTTTCTATTTGATATAATTATGTATAGGAGTAGCTTAATACTCCCATGCATGTTGCTCTGTTGGTCATGATTTTACCGACGCAATGCTTGTTGCCTACGGCCTACCCCTGATTGTGAAATTTTCTGGATGGTGGATTTCATTATACTATATAGCATGAACCTGAATGAATTGTCCATGCAAGTAGTTTTCCTAGTTGTACATATCAGCATTGGAAAATGAAACTCGGTTTACATTAGGAAACATCTAGAATCCCAATTAAAGATAGATTTCATAGACAATTAATTATTATTTTTAATCCAGTACAGTAAGCATAGTTGTCGACTCCTCGAAATTGTACAATAGAATCAATAGTAGCAAACGGAGCAACACGTCGATCTGATTTTTGACGAGACGCGCCTAGTCGCGCCGGCAACATCCGTAGTGGTATTGTCTCTGCCGGGTACGGTCCTCGCTCTTGCAGTTGCAGCAAAATCGCCGGAGCAGGGTGTCCCATGGAATCACCACAGGGCGCAGGAGGGCAGGAGGCACAGCGCAGCGGTCCACACACCACGCAGACCGCACTCATCTGCTTTTTCCCCAGTCCGGCCGGGCCTCCGGGGCTTCTGCGACGCTGAGGGCCGAGGACGATCTCCTGATCACGGATACGGCACACCATTGTTCCACGTAGCCACACCGGCACACCACACACCGGCACACGCCTAGATGCCTAGCTATACCACTGCAGTAGTATTCTACACTGCCCTTGCATACAGGAGTGTACTTGTGTTTGTGATGGCTTTAACAGGAATATTATAATGCTTGTTGCCTACGAGTACTAGAGTGATTTTCTTCAGTATGGCTATAATATTATGTGGATCACAGCAATTACACAATGAGCCATGTTAGTTAAGACTTATAGCCAGTAAAAACAGACGTAAAAGAAAGAAAAAAAATGATCGATGAACCGGCTGAACACAGCTCCCAATGCACCAACAGCCAAATATGTGCCCATGCTTGTCGCTTCTGGCAGCAAAGCCACTTTTGGCAGAAGCATCCATGGGACATAGCCTCCGCTTAGACGCGAAAAACTTTTGGAATTTAGAAAAAAGAATTTTTTTAATAAGTGTCTAATCATGGTTTAAGTAGGCTTAAAAGATTAACATGCAAAAATTTCATCTATATTTAATGCTTCATGCATGAGCCGCAACATTCGATGTGATGAGAATTTTAGAATTTTGAAGTGCATCTAAACAGGGCCATAGTTAAATACAAATCGGTTTTAGTTATAGTTTCTAAATGGCTGCTTGTGCCCCGCTTCCCAGTTTTAGTTTGCCGTACTATGCATCGCACTTAATTATTTGATTGTTATTATAGCAAAATTGCTTATCCTCACCAACCAACTAATAACAATATATATGTTTATTATTATCTCTCGAATTTCAATGGACGATTTGTATTTTACAATCGTTCTGCACCCGCTGGTGAAAGTTGGACATACCACGGGCATGCAACGCATAACGTGCATGGGCAGAGCCGTGCAGTACAGCAGCGGAGTGGCGCCGGCCGCCAGCAACGGGACGGCCTTGTCCTGGTCCAAGGAATGCCACCTCTCCGCGCGCGGTCTCCAAGACGCATGAGTACCTGTGTGTGTATGCCAGTCCGATCGATGTATACAGTACGTATTTAATTATCGTGTTGGTGTGTAATAATTTGGTTATTATGGTTTAACCATTAAACAAGCCGAAGCCCTTCAAAGTTGCTTCAAACGCATCCTATATATGGTGCTAGAAACAATTTCAACTTCGAGGGGCACAAAATGATCATGGGACCAAGGGGTATAGGGTGGACTACAAAGTACTACTGCCTCCATCCCAAAAATAACGCAATTTTAGGTTTTATATCTTAAGCTTGATAAATTATACTCCCTCCGTCCCTATTTAACTGTCGCCGTTGGTGTGCGTGTCCAAGTTTGACTCAATTTGTAGAAAAAACGTGCAACATTTATATCTCCAAATAAATTTATAAAAAACTAGATTCAAAGATCTTTCCAACGATACTAATTATATACTATGAATATTAATATAATTTAATATATATTTAGTCAAAGTTATTTCTCGGGAAGCGAAAACGACAATTATTTAGGGACGGAGTGAATAGATTAATAAAAATCAATATTTATGATATCAAACAAACATCAGTTATTGATTACTAAATGTATTTTTCATAATAAATTAATTTGAAATCATGAATATAAATAGTATTTACTAGAAATTTAGTCAAACATATATAACCTACTTTTAACGGTACGCAACCCGTAGCTGTATTCCTTTTCAAACTGAGGGAGTAGAAATGGTTCTATCGTATATTTCATTCGTTCTAAGTCATAAGAAGTTTGATTTTTTTAATCATAATTTTGACCACTTATTATCTTATTAAAAAATTTATGCAAACATTGTCAAATTTAAGTGATTTTTTTGAAGATATTTATTAATAAAGCAAGCCGCCGTAAGAGAAGCAATACTTTGCACAAATTTTTTAATAAGATAAGTGATCAAACTTGTGGAGCAGATTCATTTTTTTGGGTAATGTACCGAGCACTCTAGTTAATCCTAGATCCACAGCGAAGCAGATTCAATATTTTGTTTTTTGTTTTTTGTTAATGGACGTGCCCCAACCCCCTAACAGGCTCTAACATGAGTGGCCATCGTGACGTTAGTCCTCAACCTTACATATCGTTGGCACCGCGGGTGTGCGACATCCGCATCTCGGCTACCCTGCAGCCGATGTGCGACAGAGAGGATGCGATGGCATTGCACTGCCCTGACCAGTTGTCTGAGAAAAAACTCTGATTTCAACGTTTAATTTATTATAAGAAAAAAATATTATTCTATATAAAAAAGCCGAAATCTAACGCTACGTTGAGGAGCACCAACTCTCTCTCATGCACCTGCCACTGGGTTCTGGGGCTCGGCCTGCGGTCGGAGAACGCCTGCATGCTACAGTGGAATGGCGCCTACGCGGGCAACGTGTTGCAAGCATGGCCTGCCAGTCCGTTGTTTGGTTACAACTGGGTTTGGGTAAGAGTTTAAGGGTCTATTTGGTTGAAGAGAAGAACCGGACAAAAAAAATAAGGCCCTGTTTAGTTTCTAATTCTTTTTAAGATTTTTCGTCACATTAAATCTTTGGATGCATATATGAAATATTATATGTAGCTAAAAAATAGGGTTAAGTTCACTTTAAGACCTCCAACTATCGTAAAAGTCTGAATTTCAACTTTCAACTTCAAAACTGAATAACATTGACCCTTCAACTCTCGAAAAAGTCCAGTTTTCAACTCTGACTGATTTTACAGGTGGTTTTATTGTACTTCTGCCATGTGGCTGCCTCTGATAGGCCATGCATGGCATAGTTTGTACTTTTTAATTTGCGAAATTGATATCTTTTTTTTCAGAGCTCTAAATATAGCAAATAATATATCAATTTTGATCGTCTCGACGAGCTCTTTGCAATGGTGTACTCTATTTTGTTGTTTGAGATAGTTTTATTTCGTGAAATTTAAATATTTTCTACTAAACAAATGAGAATGTAACACAACTCATGGAATTTGTTAGATAAATAATATTTTAGTTATTATGTAACATTGAATGTTGTCTTTTTAGGTTTGTTTGGCGGTCAAATGCATTAAGGCCCGCCAACAGCGAGCTACCATGCTTGGCGAGCCTTAGGGCGTATAATTTGACCGATGAATAAACCTAAAAAGACAACATTTAATGTTACATAATGACAAAAATATTAGTTATCTAACAAATT
Organism: Eremochloa ophiuroides; assembly: GCA_038502445.1. Classification (NCBI taxonomy): domain Eukaryota; kingdom Viridiplantae; phylum Streptophyta; class Magnoliopsida; order Poales; family Poaceae; genus Eremochloa; species Eremochloa ophiuroides. The sequence goes on along the minus strand of JAHLJS010000009.1, from coordinate 42,141,374 downwards.
CCACGAGTTGTTATAACTTGTTCAGTAGAAATATTTAAGGTTTCACGAAATAAAATTATCTCAAACAACAAAATGGAGTACACCATCGTAAAGAGCTCGTCGAGGCGATCAAAATTGATATATTATTTGTTATATTTAGAGCCCCGAATAAAAAGATATCAATTTCGTAAATTAAAAAGAAGTGCTGACGTCATCGCTGACGTTAGCACCACAAAAAGTGCCATGCCCGGCCTATCAGAGGCAGCCACATGGCCTCTAAAACCAGCCAGGGTTGAAAATTAGACTTTTCCGAGAGTTGGAGGGCCAGTGTTATCCGATTTTAAAGTTAAAGGTTGAAATATAGACTTTTGCGATTGTTGAGGTCCTAAAATGGACTTAACAAAAAAAAAAATAACTAACATTTATGTGTAGCTCGTTTCTCTTCTCTTTCTCCGGCCCTCTTGTTCATCTTTCGCCCGCGTTCTTTGCCTGCTGTAAAGTTTCCTCCACCCATGGGTCGTAACTGCCTCTGGCTCGTAACAGCCGACATGTACACGGCTGTGACAGCTTTGACGATCCGGCCCACTGGTTTCTCTTTGTCTTCGGAAAAAAGAAAAGAAAAGAAGCAAAAGCAAACACCGCCGAACGCTGCGTCTGCGTCGCAGGCATGACAGCCAGCCTTATATACACCCACATCGCACAGCGAGCAGCCCCTCCCTCAAATCCATCTTCCATTCGGCCCTCGTCTGGCCGCAGACCCCTCCTCCCTGTTCCCCTCGCTCGTCTCGCCGCCATGATTCAAGACGTGGGTATCTGTCTTTGATGAGTCCCCTCCTTGGTTATGGTTCTTTTTTAATTTGTTTCATTCTGTGCTTCGTAGGGTCCGCTGGATGGTGCTGAGGGAGGAGGTTCGCCGTTTCCCCTGACCAAGGAAGTGCTCATTGAGGCGGCACAGCCAGTGGCGCTTGCCGCCATGGCGACCACCTGTTCATTCCTGGTGTTGGCGTCGCAAGGCCTGGGAGACACCCTCATATGGCAGCGATCATGAGCGTCCTGCACTATGCATACCTCCTGTTTGGCCTTGTTGGAGTACTCATCGCTGTGGCGGTCAAGAGCCACCCGCAGCTAGTCGGTCTTTCCAGTGCTTTCATGCTCCTCCACCTGGTTATGCCGACTATCCTCTGGGGCGTCGTGAACGTCATGAAGTCAAAGGAAGAGATATGGGTCGTGGCTCCAATCTCAGCCGTGTTGGCTCTCGCCACCGTGGTTGCATGTAAGCCTGGTCATTCGGGTTACCCGGAAAATTCGGGTTTGATAATTTGGGTTTTCAGAAATAGTACCCGATATGTGTCTCAAAATAGTGTTACCCAATTTTTTGGATACCCGATTTTTCGGGTTCGGGTTCGGGTAATCCCGATATACCCAAAATTAGGAAACACAACAATTTTAACAGAAGTAATAAATAACAGGTTTCTAACAACGTTTGTCAGAGAAAAAAATATACAGACAACACACAACAGTTGTTCGATAACATTTGTAGAAGACGATGACATAGATAGTTAGAATATTAGATACTTAGATAGTTTCATGGACACAATAGACTCATACCTAACACTTAGTAGAAGTAGATAGTAGATAACACATCAAACCATCAGTACATCACATAGCTAACACTTAGTAGAAGTAGATAGTAGATAACACATCAGACCATAAAAAATTCGGGTTATTGGGTAGTTCGGGTACCCAGGCATATAACCCGAATTACAAAAAAAAGTTCGGGTTTTCAGAGGGAGCGCACTGCCTAGAGGGCCAGTGATGGGATCGGCCACCTGGAGCGAGTCGTTTTCATCCAGTAACATCATAGTCATAGTACTAGTAGTTCTGTTGCATCATAGTACTGGTAGTAGTAGTAGTACCACTAGGCCATCGTAGTAGTTCTGTTGTGGTACTTGGCCAGTGGAGCTGGTCAGTAGTAGTAGTAGCAGTTTGTTTTGTTCGTGTGCCTCCTCTGCGGCGTTGTTTCTGCCTGGCGTCGACCCACCCATAGATCGATCACTTGCCTGGGCGCAGTGAGTCGGATCTAATAAGAGAATGGAATGTCCGGTGAGAAGAACACTGTTTTTTTGGTTGGTTAATCCTATCTGTCTAGTTGAACTGTGGTGGTTCCGGATGAATATGGTAATGGAGTCTTGGATGATAATCCTGTCTGCTCATATGATGGTAATGGAATGCATGTGAACAACTTTGATAAATGTGGCTCGTCATTTTTCTCTTATTGTTTCTAATCCATAGTTGCCATATATGATATTTGTGAATCTTTTGGCTCCTTTTGTGTGATTTACTCGTCTGCCGGATGGTCAGTTGATGCTCACTGTATTAGTTTGTAGTACTACATAGTTTATCTCTTCTGATTCGTGGGACGGATGGTCATGGTCTGTACCGTGTGTTCTATATGATCTTTTTTTTTTCTAAGTGTGTTCTATCTGATCTAAATATGTATATGCCCCTGCGCACATTGTTGTGATTTTTTCAGGACGATGGATTTCATTGTAGCACTCATCACAAAAGTCACTATTTTCTGAAAGTAGGAGCTGTACAGATCAGCACTGAAAATTGAAATTTGGCAGTCCATGTCTCATAACATGGCTTGCTTTTTGTGCTTTTGTCTGCTTCTTATTCAAACGGTTGCGTGAAAGTTTCTGGCCCCGTTTTCTCAACAGAAAGGCCTGTGCAACAGCTGGCCCCGTCTCCTCAAGCCGAGAGAGATAGTTTTAATTATTTTTATTAGTTCGTTAATTAAAGATACTCACAGAAAGCGAGCAAAAACACTGAAATGCTCGAGCCACCCCCGAAGGCCAATATGCCCGGTCCACTCCATCTGCTTGAGGGCAGTCTATCGAAATTTTGAGAGAGTACTTCCTCATTCCGACCACCCGTTTCATTTAAATTTTTTAATAAATACTTATTTTATTATTAGAGATATTTTAATAGGAAGTGTCTCCAGGTCAGTTGCCTGACACAAGCGTCAGGCACCAGCGGGCAGCGGCCCAGCGCTTCCACCCTTGACCCCGTCTTCTTCCTCCTCTCTCTTGCTGCGGTCAGCGGCCTAGCGCTCCCCCCATGACCCCATCTTCTTCCTCCTCCCTCTCACCTCCAGCAGCCCCGAGAGCAGCCCGCGACCACGCAATCGGCGGCGGCCCCGAGAGCCCACGACCTTCCCCCGCCGTGACGGCGGCCACGACACCTTCCCCCAACGCCGACGGCAGCCATGGTGGTCCTCCCCCCACCCGACGACGCAGCACCCCGACCTTCGGTGGTGGATCCATGGAGGATGAGGCCGGATCCACTCGCTCCACCTCCGATGGCTCCCCCTCCTCCGCGCGACGGTCGTTCCTCTCCCGTCACCGATAGGCGACGGCGGTTCCTCTTCCATCACTGGCGGCCGCAACCCTCCCCAGCATCCCACCGGATCCGGCGGCGCCCGCTCCTCCACGACCAGAGTAGCCACGATGGCCCTCTTCTCCATCCCGGCGACAGCGGCGGCCATAGCCACAGAAAACGGCAACAGCGGTGGCCACAGCCACAGAAAACGACGACAACGGCGGTCACAGCCACAACAACAGCCAACACGGCAGTGGCGGCGAACAACCGGGTGACTGACACATAATCACTGTAGCAGGCGACTGTGTTTTAGTAAAACTAATTTTAATAATAATTCATTTATTTTATAATTTACATAATTTTTTTTAATAAATTGCGTTGTCAAACATGTTATCTTAAAGTAAAAACGCACTCTTTTTTTTTTGGATGGAGAGAGTAGACATTTAGTTGTGCTTCTTCGTAAATCGATTTATTGAGACGGCCATCTTAAGCCAACCGTCTTTGTAAACCAATTTACGGAGGCGGTCATTTTCTAACCGCCTCTATAAATAAAACAACGGTCTTGGTTAATGATTGCAACAAAAAATAATTCATAACTTTTTCATGCGAACTCGGATGACGACAAACTTCATATCTAAATAGTAGCTCTTGACGAGATCTACAACTTTATAGTTGAAACTTTTTTTAAACAAAACCAGCATTTTGAGACCCAAAATATTGTTATAAGTCCACATATTTTGAATTTTGAAATTTAAAATTATCAAACGATCTCATATGTTGACCACTCTTTACAAAGTTATAGTTCTCGATAGAATCTATAACTTTGTAATTGAAAGTTTTTAATTCGAAGATGTTTGGAGTCTCAAATATATGTTTGAATGTTATAGTTTTTGAAATTAAATTTCAAATTCCTAAATGATCTCAAATATTCACATAGCCAATACCAAAGTTCTTGTGGCCGACCTGGTTCTACATGTTTGATAGAGATAAGTTTTTGATTTAAAGTCATCTAGAATCTGAAATACGTGTTTGAAATTCAGATGTTTTGTGACTTATTTTTTAAAGTTTTTTCAAACTTTCTCTGATAGAGATGCATCCTATACCAAAGTTGTAGTATTTGATAAGATTTAAAAGTTGTAGTTAACGTTTTTTCATTCGAGTTCATTTAGTAGTCCAAATATCCAATATAAGATTACCGAAATATTAATATAAAAAGGTAGCATATTATGTATAGATATGAATGAGCGTGTGGTATAGTGGTAGAGCCGTAGTCTGTTAAACCATAACTCGTGGGTTCAAGTATCGGAGAACAATGATTATAATGTCCGTCTCTATTAATTAGGCCATGTTTAGATACTCCTCCATTTGTCTCTATTAAATTTTGCTATGAATCCAGGTATAATGTATGTCTAGATACGTAGCAAAATCTATATACCAAAAAAGTCATAGTGACTTGTAATTTGGAAAGGAGGGAGTAGGTCAATGTGAGTATTAGAGACCATATGTGCAGTTTGGCATTAGTAAATTTCATCAGTCAGCAACAAGCTGCAGTTCCAGCTTTCAATCCTTGTATGAATGGGTCACATGAATAAATAGTTCAGTCTAGATTTGGCAAGCCATGAATATAAACTGATGAGACTTTGCCCATCCGTAGTCTCATCACTAGTACATAGGCAGTCTGAGAAAAACAGAAGAGAGCCGAAAACAAAGTAAGGCTAATAGAGTAACCTTGCCTGCAGATGTACCTTGACACTAGCACGTCACTTTTTAAACACTGATTTTTATGCTTTGGCACTAACTTTACACATGATTTCTGTGCTTGTAAAATTGTACTATGATCTAGCATGAACTTCTAGTACTTCATTCGGCATGGCAGGAAAATCTGCAAGCAGAGAACTATAACCTGGGAAGACCGAGTGCACTGCAGAGGTCAAATGCAAAGTATGCCTTTTTAAGCCCGTGTTTTTCTAGTAATGTCACTGATTATGCCTTTGCACACTTCCCGAATCAACGTTGACAGACCACTTTCAGTTGTGAAAGATGAAAACTCATTACAAAATTCAGGTCTTGACAGAATGCAGGCAAATAAAATAACATGAGCTGATACACCTTCAAACAGAAGCCAATAACAAATAAATTAGCATTACGCTCTTTTCTTTGAAACATGGAAGTCGAATTGCCAAAGGAGAACCCATAGCGCGACTTCCCCAGAAGTACCCTTAGACTAGCCTTACTATTGGACTTTGGCTGGTTTCTAAAAATAAATATTCATTTATGCCTTGTTTGGATGCACATTTATATTCATCTCAATCCACATGCATGTAGTCTCTCTTCTGAAGGTTTGTGGGAACCGTAGGTGAAGTGCTCGCTTCTTCTGATCCAATGGGTACTCAACATTATTTCTCACTGATCCAAGATGTTTCCTTGCAGGTCATGATCTTATGAACCTTTTAGGCTTTTGGTTTATACTGACTATGCGTGTGGTTTATCGTTCAAGAGTCTAGAAGATTTCTATGCTGACAATTACTAATTTGCTACATATATTTATTCAGAACTAAACCTTACATGCCACTTGCTAAACCTGTCAATTATGCAGGATCTTGTACTTGCAAATTCAAAGCTGTTTTTCCTTGCAACTATCGATTCTCTCCTACTGAGGCAGAATAGCAGCTTATTTACTTGCAAATTATGCCTTCATCTTATTCTTGCCTAGCATTCTAGTATCCTCCATTGAGTTTTGTGTATGCACTCAGACTACACAATCATCTTTGCAATCTGTTTGTCTTGTCTAACTTCTGAGTTTTGTACATTGTTATGCATTCTGATAGAAAACATAGTGATCTTAACCAAAAAATTATTCTGATTTTTGACATGATTATCAATGCATATAGATATATTATGTGGTTACTATAACTAGCCATCCAATAATAATGTTAGCATTGAGGAAAATGCAAAGAAGTCACCTCTTTCATTTTATATATAGACATTTTAGAGTATAGAGTTTGTAACTTTACATGTTTTAAGTTATGTTATGAAATTTGGCAAATATTTGATCCAATTTCTTCAATTTACGCTCTGTTTGTCTGAACTTACCAGCCAGTATCAGTCAGCTATTCAGCAATATTTTTCACTTACTACAATCAGCCAGCTACCTGTACAATCCAGCCAGCCGAACATAGCCTAGAGAAGCTCGCAAATACATATATTCTAATTGGTGTTACCTTCTCTCTTGCTGATGTATTTTTCTTCTTTTTCCAGTTAACTGTAGGGTCTGGTTGTTACAGTTTCACGGTGCAGACTGTTTTCAAATCATCTAGTCCTAAATGGAGTTCCTCATAGAGGATATGCTGGTTTTCCACGGTCCATTGGCACCATAGTATCTCAATGTGTGCTTCTACTGCTGCGGTTGGGATGTGGGAGGTGCCTCACGAGCATGTAGGGGCTCGGATTGTGGGTGGCGCGTAACAAGCTGTGTTTCGGTGTTGGCTGCGAGGTGTACGAGTAAGAGCTCGCTTGTGGCGGATCCAAAGGTGTTTTATGCGATGCCAGCAGCTTGGCAAATTGTAATCAAGTCATTCTAAGCCACCAGGGCTAGCGACGATAGAACATGTCTAATTGGAAGCTACAACATGTAGCAAATCGTATTTATCAATTTGGTCGTTTCGATCTAATTAAAAAAAAGAGTTCCATATGCATGTGAAAATAAAATTTTTGATGTATTCGTAAAGTTACGTGACAAAAAAATTCAATTATTAAAACAAATAAAAAGAAAAAAAGCTGAAGGCCATTGAAGGAAGGATTTGAACTCAATTATTAAAAGAAAAAAGTTGAATAAGAAGGAGCAAAACCAGATGTGTGATGTGTGACTTGCAAACTACTGGTAAAAAAATATGAAAGAAAAAAGAGGAAAAAAGAGAGTAAAAAACACGAAAGAGAAAAAATAATAATCTGTGGGGAAACGTGTGGTGGTGGGCCGGCTGGGCATCGGAACATGAAGGCTCCAACGCGTGGGGAGCCAATGACTTCGGGTAGCAAATAAAATTCGGTATCCTTGGTGGTGATTACCGTAACCCTATATATACGAACTTAGTTCTTTTTTTATAAAAAAACATAAAATTCAACTACTAAACAAAATGTATCGTTTCATTTAGGGTGGCACATATATAGCATCAACCTGGGCTAGTAGTAGCATTAGTCCAAACCAAAAGCAGTAAGCCATATATGTAGATAGGAAAGTGTGAAGTAAACCTAAAAAATATTAATTAAATCCTAATGTAAAGAAACAAGCATCTACTCACACTACCACATCATGATGCTATATACATCACTTTATAGCGCAACCAGGATATTGAATAAACAAGCAAGAAAGAAAATTACTACGGTACCCTCAAATTACTTTGAACCGTTCATTTAATTCGATCAGATGGTCACGATCAGATCTTACCTCATATGAGGTAACATCTTAAATACATTTTATTTATTTTTAAATTTTATAAAATAGGTTAAAAAGAATATTTAGGATGTGAATTTTTTTTAATTTGTTTGCATACATCTAGTAGATTTGTTTGCATGCTCTAATTAACCTCATTAGAAATTTGCATGCGTGTGTGGGTGTGGCCTGTGCGGGCGTAGCCATGCGCGGGTCGCCTGTGCGTGTGTGTGTGGCCAGATTAGGGATTACCGGATTAGTGTAGGTGTGTTTTTATAGTTTGTCCGTGTGAACAATAGTGATGATTTTTCTTTTAATCTGTAACACTTTTTTAGCTAGTCTTTCTTCCTCATGCTAGTTCCAAATGTAGTGATTCTTTCTCCTAAATATTTCTAAAATCATGCTCTATCAATTCGAAGCATTATTTTTTCTTTAGGTTTTGTTCTATCATTTGAAAATATGAATTTTAAAAAATGACAACTTCAAATAACATTTTGAAGTAGTAAATGACATCAGCTGAAAAAAGAATAAACATAAAAGTTGTATGGCTGATTAAGATCTACAACTTTTATTTTGGTCATTTGTTCATCCGACAAAGCGATAGTAATTTTGCTCATAAATTTTAGGCGAAATAGCCATTATGGCCCCTCAACTATCGCGCAAAGCCCAAATTGGCCCCCAAACTAAGAAAAAGTCCACTTGTGTCCCTAATCTTCGGATTTCCGACTCAATCTCGTCCATTATCATTGATTGCTTGACACGTGGATAGCTGCATGAGGAAAATGACTAACCCGCCCCTCCCTATTTCCTTTACTTGGCGTGGGAGGTCACAGCATTCACGGCGTTTTCCATGTTGCTGTTTCATCCATCGCCCTCTCGGGCTGCATCTTGACGTTGCCCTCTCGCCCGTGGAGGATAGCCACCCGCGGGTCCCTAGCTCCCTCTCCCTCGTTGATGTCGGGTGACCGTGGAGAGTTTTGGGGCTATCGTTGATTTGAATGGGGATTGATTTGATTTTTGATAAATATTCGGCGACTTAGTGTAGCTTGAAACATTGTTGGAACAACATTTAGAGTGCAATGTGGTGATGACAGGACTAACATGCCGGCATGGATTTGCCCCAATTTTGTGTTGTTGTTGGTCTATTCTAGATGCAGGAAGAAGGTTCCTGGCGTGCTCCCAAGTTGAGGAGTCATGTGATTTCAACTACTAGATAGATGGACAATTTTGAAGGAAGAGCAAAGAAGGTGATTCAGGACCTTGTTTCCATGAGGCATAGCATGTCTAAGCTCTACCAACAGTCAGCCGAACAATGGGATCATATGTATGCGGATCGATAGATAGCGAAACGACAAATTCGTGAACTAAAATGCATTATTAGTGAACAACGAGAGTGCATTGTAATCTTACTTTGTTTCAGCAATGTAATTGCTTGTGGCCTATGGCTCATTGTGTAACCAATGTTTGAGCAATGTGGAATGAATGCAGAAACAAATTGTTTAAGGCTGTGAAGGGTTGCCTGGTAAAGGAATCAGGAAGCGGCACGTGAGACTACTACTGTCATATGCTGCGTTGAGGTTGCCCTCAGTCCTCACAAAGCCAAACCCAAAAACTTTGAACAGCTCAAAACCATTGAAGACCAAATCCTCCAGCTCCAAATGCGTCCACCTCATCGGCAAGATCACATTGTTCAGAAGCATCTTGCCCACCAACATGAGCCGCTTCTTGCCAAAGAAGAAGCTTATCACAGACAATGTTACAAGAAGAACTGGTCTGTTGAGGGCGATAGGAATAGTTTTTTCCACCAATCCATTATCAAAGGGGCAAGGAAAAATGCTATCACTTACCTTCAGAATCCTGATGGGTCTTTCTTCATTGCTCAAGAACAGCTTGCTGATACTATTACCAATTATTTCAAAGATATTTTCAGGTCTCAAAATAATTGCAGGGTGAATAATGATGTAAGCCAAATGGATCACTACACATGACCATAATCTGATTTTAGAAGACCATGCATTCACAAACTCTACTCCAGAAACGAAGGAAGTTGGCAGATCGACAATACGTCTGACATCTGCCACCCCAGTTGTGAGTTGTTGCCGTTGCAATTGCAAATGGCCCACCAGCTAGAAACCACCCACATCCCATACCATCGGTCTCGTTCTCTCTCGCACCAAGTTGGCGGAGCACGGAGTCGCTGCGGGGCGCACGTGGCAGCGGGCCCAGGCCGTTTGCGACGCGGCGGCCAATCCCCAACTCCGGCAAAGGGCCGTGCGATGCGAGGGGCGTGCTCTCGTACGTACCCGCGGTTAAAACGATTGTGCACGCTGCACGCATACTCCGACACGCAGCAGCGCCGGTACTCCACTGTACTACTACTGCTCCGTTGGTGCTGCTTGCTTTATCAGAAATGTTTGACGTCTAATTGGCTACTAGTAGTTGTGATTATGTCAGTATGAATTCAATATGGATTTACATTTACTAATCTTGAACTGCTTGGCTAGTTGTTTATGCAGATTTTTTTGAGTCCGAACGATCTGTCGACGTTTTAGTAGTCGGCTGATTTCTCTTTCACTATGACCGGGGTCTGGGGGCCATGCATGTCAAAGCATTGCATAGAGTATTTGTATCTTTCTTTCTCAAAATACACCATCCTCGTGGAAATCTTTCTCGAAAGTCGGAATGCACCAGAACAGTACTTACGTAGCCACAGTAGACGGTGCTACTATGGACATACTCCCTCTGTTTCAAAATATATATCGTTTTCGGTTTTTGTACCATAAGTTTGACTCGATTTGTATAAAATACGTACAACATTTATATCTCCGAATAAATTTATTAAAAAACTAGATTCAAAGATTTTTCTAATGATACTAATTATGTATTATAAATATTAATATTTTTAAATATATAATTGTCGGTAGTCGTTTCTTGGGAAGCGCAAACGACAGATATTTTGGAACGGAGGGAGTATTTGTGTTATTAGTAGACCTAAGGATTGTCACCTACAACTAAAATTTAGCTTGTCACCTGCAACTAAAATTTATCTACTTAATTGATAGAACTAAAGTTTAGGCGGCTAAAGATTATTTTGGCTAAGGTGTTTAGATGCTCTAGCTAAGTCATAATCTTAACGTGCTACCCCTCATTAATATTATGTTTAGATAGCTAAATTTTAGCTGAGTGTGTTTGGATGCCCTAGCTAAACTTTAGTTATGGTTAGTTTGATCATTTAGACCTTTTAGCGGGTTTTAGGTAGGTTGAAACAACTAATTAGATATGTACATTTTGGCCTCCATACCACATGTAAAATTAGCTAGGTAAAGTGTAGCTGGTACTCCATCCCCAAAAAGTGTTATTTTTTGATTTTGAGCGTGTTTGACCTCTTGTTTTATTCAAAATTTTTGTGCAAATTATAAAATAAATAAATAAATATTAAAGTATCTCTAATGATAAAATAAGTTATAATAAAATAAATAATTTATTAAACTTTTTTGAATAAGATGAATAGTCAATCAACATATTCTAAAATTTTAATTTTTTTTTGACGGAAGGAGTACATGCAAATAGGGCATCGCAGTTTGAACTCGTGTGTGTGTGCCACGTCGTCATCGCAGTTTGATCATCGTGGGTACCACCAGCTCTTCTCCGATAAACTAAAACATACTCTGTATATGTAGAGTATGCAACTATGTGTACAAGTATTATCTATCTCTCAAATAAATTTCGCTAGAACGGACCTTAGGCGCATGCATACACACGATCGATTTCAATTTGCGATCCACTGGCGCCAGTGAAAACTATCCAACGCCACCGGCCGTGAAAGTCCGTCGGCCTTACAGCAAAATTGCAAAAGTTGTCGTGCCACAATCGCCTTACCTTTGTCACCGCGGCAACGGCACGCACCACCATGCTGCCTAGCCGATGGAGTGGATCTTGTGTGTCGGGCGGGTCTGGTGGGTGGGTGGTGGCTGACATTGCAGTTGCAGGTGCAGCGCTCGGAGCGCCAAGCCAGCCAGCCACTCGTGCCGCGTGTCCTCCTCCCATGGGAAGAATCTGGCCCCGCGGTCGACGAATGTCCTCTTCTTGTGTGCAAGTGAGTCCCCGAGCGAAAATTTAAATATAGAGAGCAATCACAACCTCCCCCTCTTTCTATCTCTACCGCTACGCTCGTGTAGGTGGTTGCTGCCATGAGGTTGGACCACATGAGATCTCTTTTCCATATTGTTTGTTCATACGTTCTTCTCTCGTTGTTTCTTCACAGCGTGCCCTTGCTGTTTCTTGATAACGTTGCGGCGGCACAGCCAGTGGCCATGGTCGCCGTGGTCACCACCTATGTTGCCCTGGTGTTTAATAGCGTATGGGCTAGAGGCCAACACCAGCCCCCATGTTGCGGCTCGTATGAGCGAGCTCCTATACCCATATATGTCGTTTGGGCTGTTTGGATTATTGATAGTGATAGCATTTAAGACACATAGGTCTGGTCTGTGTTTCTAGTGGTTTCATGTTGTTTCACCAGCTGATCCCGACGATCATTGGCGGCGTACCGAACATTATTAAGTCGCACGAGAACGTCTGGGTGGTGATTCACATCTTAACAGTCATGACTGTCTCTACTATTGTTACATGCTGTTATCTCTATTACTGTTCATACCAAGGTGTAGTTCTTTTTTATCTTCTTTTATGTTTTATTACTAATTTTGTCATATTATTTATTATTATACATACCCAAGGTGCATTTCTTTCTCTCTTTTCTTTGTCCTATTTTATGTTTTATTATTGATTTTGTTCATTGAAACATCGGTTCCAAACATGGGGAGTGAAGGAGGTTCCACCGGAGAATGCCCAGCCCAAGAAGGTGTTCAAAAGAAGTCTCAGCCCGCGAAGGTCTCTGACACAGTTGGCAAAGGTCCCTGGCACGACTGGGGAAGGTCACATGACGAAGGTCCCCCAGCGGAGAAGGTTCTGCAGCTGGTGCTAACGCAACAGAAAGGTCTAGTGGATAATCAGGAAAACACATTAAGGTTTGGCATAAATGTTGGGAGGACATGGACAAAACCAGCTGTGGGCTAGGGGCATCAGTGAACCTATGGAACTCAATGAAATTTTTATTTTTGAAGTTTGCAGTAGTTTTGAAGAGTATGAGAGGCTGAAAACTTGATGTAGAGGTTGAAGAAGACAATAGTAATGACTTGTTCTCAACTTAGGCTCCAACTAATTAGTTAAGTTAGTCTAACTCTATGTTTAATCCAGCCCCTCTAAATATTGGCTTTATCCCTGCAGGAGGGAGAGAGAGCCCCCTTGCCCATAACTCATGTCACTATATATATGCAAAGAAAATTTACATGCGACCCCCCAATGGGGAAAATATTACATACTGCTCCTATGGTGCTATGGGCTTCTTCTAGGGGACTTCTCCCATATGAGTACGGGCTGCCCCAACATTATCCCCTCAACTGCTAGGTTATAGCCGATACTACATGACCCAGTAGGTGCTCATACAGGAAGAGGCACAAGACAACTCAAAACCTAGTTGCAATGACTATCCTTGGCAACCTACACTTGCGCGCCTCACTGAAAACGCAACCCAAAAACCATGTGGGAAAATAGAGCATAGAGAAAAGAGCGCACACACATGTTTCTGTCCCATACATACTAGGACTCCAAAGGCTTCTAGCTCTAAGTTCTTTGATGTAGATCTTCATGAAGACTTAGTCTTTGGACTTCGGGTCTTTTTGCTGAACCCTTGATATGGCTCATCGGCTTCGCTCAGCATGCGAGCCTTTGACTCCAGGGCCTTCTCGATGCATTGGTGAAAGGTCCTTATTTGGTATTGGTAACTGAGTGACAACTTAGGTGGACTAATATGTGTTTGAGCGATGATTACATAGGTAATTAGTCCATAGGTTCATGTGTGCGAGCAACTATACCATGGAGGTGAAAATAGCTTGGGGAGAGTTGTTTAGCTCACACACATGTGGTGATGAAGAAGCTTAATGCATGAGACATGACATGGAGTCATGTGACTTGGCGGAGAAGATCAAGACAAGGCTTGGCGTCGACGCTCCGGTTGTAACCTGTAAGTGTGAAGGGCAAGCTAGTGGGCAGGCGCCGATGGATAAACACAACGGTGAAGAGCAAGAGAAGTCATGGATCGATGGACCAAAAGCCAAGTGATGATATAAAGTGGATCATATCATTGTTGAGGTGCTGGTGCATGTGTTGCACCGACATCGATGATGTTGGAGATGAAGACAATATCGGAATGGAAAGCGCAGGGCAGAGGTATAACTTAGGACGTTTCCATTTCACTGGTTTATGGTTGAGTAGAGAAGTGCTTGACTAGATTTAGGATAGTTGTCGTACTATCAAGAGGGCAAAACTTGTTTGCATGTCGGTCATCTAGTGCCGCTTGACCGATCTAACTTTGCTGACGTTGCTAGAATCGAGTGGTGCGGTGAAAAGAGTGAAAATCCTTTGCGAAAATGTTTGTGAAAAGCTAAAACACAAGCACTTGAGGTTGCACACTTGGTGGTGTTGGCTTGTTTGCACATTAGCAAGCTCGGCAGTATTCAGTAGTTTCTGGAGAAGAGAAGAGGCGTCAGACGCTAAGGAAGAGGGTGCACCGGATGATTGGTTCTATCCGTTGGCAAACCCTAGCTGTGGCACAGGCGTCGGATGTTGTCAGCAGTGACAACGTCGGACTATTGTGTGCGTCTGATGCTTAGTGACTATTGTGAGGTTTGGCTAGGGAAGAAGTCATCAAACGTTGGCGTCCAAAGCATTTTCCTCACGTCTGGCTGTTCAGCGCAGCGGTGGAGCAACGGTGACTTGACACGTGGTGAGACGTAGTGCACTGGATGCTCGGCGTTTGTCTGGTGGTGCGGACCGGACAGCGTCCAACGGTGTTTGTCATTCTTGAGAGCTCTCTGGAACACATCAGACGTTGACGTTCTTTAGTCCTATCAGGGCGTCGGACTGTCCGGTGGTGAACGTCCAACTGTTGAGCAGTTTGCACGCGAAGTAGCTGTTGTGCCTCAATGGCTCTCTTCAAACAGCTAGTGACACGTGGTGCGCATCCGTGGAGTTAGACACGGGACAATAGTTTGGTGGTTGCGCGTGTGCGCGTATGACGATCTGTCCGACGGTGTGTTTTAGTGCCTAACGGCTCTACTTGGCTTGGGGGCTATAAATAGAGGTTGTGGCCAGCTGTGACAAGCGTCTTGCACCTTGGGAATGTGTTTACCTTGCTTTTGCGTTGCTTATGGCTCTCCAGCTCACTTGTGCTCTAGAATTCTCATTCAAGAAGTGAGTGATCGATCGCTGGTGCGTTGCATTGAGAGTTCACATCGAGTGGTACTAAGTGATTGAGTTGCAAGCCCGTGTGCTTGTTGCTTGTTGGTGCTTCTTAGCGAAAGCAGATTAGATCCACAAGCGCATGGAAATACCACCGTAGCACTTCACTCGGTGGTATTCAGGATATCGTATTTTCTCGAGGAACGGAAGTGTGATTAAAATGTTAGCTAGCCAAGCCACTAGATAGGAAGAAGGATTTTCGGGTAGTGAAGTTCTTCTATAGATAGGATCCTTAAGATAAGATAACTATGTAGCTGTAGGCTTGCTTCGGGCACCAGAGCATACCTGGTCCACCAAGTAACACCGGCGTGTGGCTCTATGCCGTATCCGAACGTGGGGGATTATAGGGGACGGACAGGGCTATCACCCACCTGCCGCCTACCTATCAACCGAGGGATACGGGGCAAACAGAGGTAGCAAGATGTCTAGGCTCCACGTGTACACAACTAGCTACTGTGCTAGCGTTGGCCAGGGTTACCCGTCTTTATCAGGGGCCCTGTACTAGAGCATCCATTCGAGAATGAACGATGAACCCACAAGCATATAATGACAAAGTAATCTTAACTTGAATACTAATAAATAGAAGAACATGAACCTCTCACTCCAAGTAGTAAGATGGCTGCCGAGGTACAAGCGAGGCGGGAGCCGACACGTCCGGCACTCCGTCCACCCTGGGGTACAAGGGTTGCCGAGCACCCTAGGTAGAAGAAGTCGAGCTAGCCAAATACTACTCCTCACTCTTCCTCACTCACCCCCTGTTCTAGATAAGGCTTAGGGCCTTCTTCTTCTCAAGTGTAGCCTTGTCTTGAAAAACTTGTTCATGGTGTTAGGGGGTGGCCCTCTTATTATATAGGAAATGGTTAGGTCAGTTAGAGGGGGAATATTATTTGAATACACCCTCTCACCGCCTTAGGGACTTAATGGATGAACCGCCATAGCAAGGTGGGCTTGGGCTCCATCTACCAGGGAGTGGCCATGTGAAAGGACTGGATAGGCTAGAGGGGGGTGAATAGCCTATAAAAATTCTACAAAGCACTTGAGCACAAGTTAGTAATTAATAATGCTATTGCAAAGCACTAGCACTAAACTACCCTATGCAAGCCACCTAGCACAATATACTACTTCACAATATATGCACCCAACGCAAGAAACCAACTCCTTCGAAACCTAAGGAGATGGCTGTTGACGGTCGCTAACACCCTGTTTTACCATCAACATTTCACCCATAATCAAGGTAAAACAACATGAAGAGCAAATAACTCAGTTTGAAACTCACCTAATTCCACATGTCCTTGGAGAAATATTGTGTATGCAGGAAAAATGGTGAAAATAGGCAAAAACGAAGCATACCAAGACACCTCAACACCTCAGCTATCACATGGGAGCCAGAGGGGGGCGTCCGCCCCCTACATAGGGCGCCCGCCCTATGGAAGTTTCCAAATGACACTTGCCACCTCACGGATCCACGTGCCATCCTCCCAAATGGCCTATGTCATGTTGATTCAACATCAATGGCTTAGAATCAAGTCACGAGGATCCGGTGGCCCTACCAACAGGGCGCCCGCCCTGTCACTGTTGAGTGCCACGACCACAATCCGAGGGAAGGCCCCCAGAAGTCATCCAAGCCATCAAGAGAAGTCGGTTTTCATCCAATGGTGATCAAATGATGTGCCATGGATCGAAGGACCCACATGCCATCCTCCAAGGACACCAACCGACCTTGCAACCACCCTTGAGGATGAAGGAGGGCCGTTGGATGCAAGGTGGTGCATCCAAGGGGGCACCCGCCCCCCAAGAGGGCGCCCGCCCAGCCACTTCGTGCCACTGTTGACATCTACTAACGTCGCCAAATATAACTATGTAACTTTTAATGCGAGAGACGAGATTAGAAGATGAATGGTAATTAATTAACTTGTCATTAGCAACTAGCCACTTTTCTATTACCAACATTCTTATGCAAGAACTAGCTTGTCATCCCTAATTATATATGCTAAGAATAAATAAAGGTTTTATATATTAATCTATGTGATTGGGCAGAAATAAATATAAATATAAACTAAGATCAATTCTGCAAGCGGACAGATAATTCTACCATTGTAGCATTTTACCTAGGGAGTTCTACCAGGTTGTCGATTTATATTTATACCACTGGAAAGGACTAAGATAAACTTTAATCTATTATATTGATAGTGATGGTATACAATGGATAAGTGACATTACTGATGTCATTTACTCTACTCATAATAGGTAGAGGTCACAAGATAAATAAAGATAAAGGTGATAACTATAATCAAGCATCATAAATATAAGATAATCATCAGAGCATTTCTCTAGTCATAATAATAGCTAGCCAATGGATAAACTAAGGAATTAATATCTAAGGTAATTCTATAACTACATCAATGAATAACTCTAATTAGTGCAACTAGATCTAGCAATCATTGTTAGATTAATCCTATATCATAATCACATGCAAAGGGCATCTGTCACACCCAATTTTAAGGATAAAATGGGATGCATAATCTTATGTGCGCCCAGAGATCAGTCACACACATAAGCCAACAAATTGCATAAATTGTATCATAACCAATGTTTAATACATAGCGAATAATATCAAAGTCATTACACAGCGGAAAAATAAAGATAACTCTCGTGGTAGCTCCATAGCACAGGGACGTCGACTGGTGAAGCACAAGTCTAGTAGTCCTCTGGGTAGTCCTCATCACTATCACCATCTGTTACCCATCCGGGATTTTTAACCAAATAATGAAAAATAAACAAGTGTAAGTACATGTCGTACTCAACAAGACTAGTATGGGTTCATGAGGCTCAAAAGGTTGACACGGGTTTAACAGCTCTTTGCTTTTAATTAATCACCTTTTATGCAATTGAATAGCAACAAGTTAATAAGCCCATTCTCATGATCATAGTAAACACAATTAATGAGTAGCAATAAATAGACTAGCAACAAGTAAACATCACCCCGAAAGATAACTACTCCGTGAGTTTTCCGGGCCACTCGTGACCGTGAGCGCGGCAAGTATACCAGTTTTACACTCTGCAGAGGTTGTGCACTTTCACTATGAGCCGTGATTCCCATTTGCTCGGGTTAATTACTCCCATAACACTACCAAGGTGAGAGAGCAGGGTTTCACTATGAAGTCTTTCAAAATATTTCGTCTAACAAGTTAGGGCCGCTAGGGACCCGGCAAGCAGATGTAGAGCCCCCCTTCTTCGTGGCACAAGGTCACGCAGGTTATACACACTCGGACAGGAGCCGCACTATACCCGAGTCGTCAGGCCCCATCACGCCTTTCGGTAACCTCTAACAAGCTAGAAAAAGGACCTATACTTGACTAAAACCAGAGCCATGTAGCCCTCATAATTGCACTGTAAGTCCCAGCTTTTGCTGACAGATCATTACCAAGGGGGAAGGATATGGAGCATCACAAAACTATGCCCCAATCCCCTAGTTCCATATTGCTAAAAAGGCATCTTTTAATTCCTTATTGCATATTCAATTAATCAGTTTACATGATCATGATATCAATAACGCACTAGCATCAATTACCACATGCATAATCCCATAGGTTGCAAGGAACAGGATAACAAAACTAGGAAGTAACTATGGTTAACAAGGAAGACACATACAAATGCAACTATTTATTTGGTGAATAGGACAACAAGGATGATCCATGCTAATACTTGCCTTGATCAGCAAACTCCTGGTGATCTGGGTTGTCGAAGTACTGATCTTGATCACCCACGTAAGGCTCACCGTCTATACTCGATCCATCATAACAACACACACGCATACAGGGGCAATCATGCATACAAACAAGAGTTTTCATTAGAACAGTACACCAACAGAGAGAAAATAAATTAAAGAGGTTATAAAACAAATCTACACGTTGCTACGATCACATCGATATAAAGTTTGCGCAAATCGGATTTAAAACGAGGAAGATATGAATTTTACAAGATTTATAATAGAATAATAATAGATTAAATATAATCTCGAATTTTAAAAGTTAATAACATATGAAACAGTGGTACTAACTGGTAGATCATCAAATTACGAATCTAACGCAATTTGAATCGTTCAAATCGGAATTAAAACGGAGAAACTACGAACAAAACAGTTCTGATTTCAAATCTAAAAACACATTTTCATATATACCGAAAATAAATACGCCTTCAAATACAGAAAACGTAATCTACTGAATACGCTAAGGGCTGCGGGTTAAGCATTAAAAACTGTAGGGGGTTATCCGCAAAAATCGGTATGGGCTGCTCTCGGCCGTCCGATTCAAAATCGGCGGATCAGATTAAAAGAGAGGAGGGGTGGCGGTGCTCCCGGCCGGAACAGAGCCGACCGCGGCGGCGCCATGGCCGGCGCATCGCCGGAGAAGGCGAACTCTGCCTCCGGTGCATGAAATAGGTCGGGAAGGGTACCCATAGATCGAGAAGAGCATCGCAAGCTCACCTAGGGTGATGGGAAGGTCGGAAATCAACTCGGAGATAGCTCGCGGCGTGACCCGGCGGACGGTGGCTCTCTGTAACGGCGGCGGACGGTGGCTCCTCAAAGGCTTACCGAGAGAAAATTGGTGGCGAATCGAGCTAATTGCTCGCGGCGGCGGCTGCTCGGTTCTCGCGGGAGCTCGGCAGTGGCGGCGAGAAGAGGTGGCTAGGGTTAGGTGACGGCTACGAGGGGGTGTGGCGCTGCTTAAGTACTCCCGAGGTGTGACGACAATCTCGGAGATTGAAACAAACTCGGCGAGCGGAGAAATCGGCTTCGGCCGTTTCTTCTCTGCTTCTGACTTCTCGGCGCGGCGACGAACTCGGCTTCAGCCGTTTTCTTTCTTGCCCGCGTTGGACTCTCGGCGAGCAGCAGAGGGAAACAGGGGAGGGGCTGTCCTGGGGGTCCCACAGGTCGGTAGCACCGAGCGCTGGGGTCGGGTTGGCAGCCGCTGCAGGGGGAAGAGAGGGCGCGCGCGCTCGGCCGCGGCAGCGGCTCTGCTCTGCTTCAGTCTCCAGGGAAGAAGGAGGAAGGGGCAAGAGCGCTGACGCGTGGGCCCCGCTAGCCAGCCGCAGAGGAGGAAAGAGGGCATTGCGCTGCTGCGGCTGGGCTGGCTTGCTAGCTGGGCCGGCGCGCTGGCTTCGGCCCAACAGAAAGGGGAGGGAGGGAGCAGGCCAAAAGGAAGAGGAGGACTGGGCCCTCGGGCCAAAATCAGAGAGGGGAGGGTTTTTCCTTTTTCCCTTTTCTATTTTCTAATTTCATTTTCCAAAAGGATTTTCAAATTGGGTTTTGAAATATTTGAAAAATTCAAATAAGCTACAACAGTACAAAGAAGAAATGCTCCAGCATGAATGCATCATACATGTGTATGACCTAGGTTTGATTTTATATTTGAGAAAAATTATTATTTCCCTATATTGGAATGATCAACTAATTGCATAATTAAATAAATTCCCACTATTTAAAAGAATGCAATTTTTCGGGTGTTACAGCATCATCTAGGAAGGATGTGAAACAGAGTCATCACCCAACTTCACGACCGTGCCTGCTGGCCTACATATGCGGGGTGGACTACAAGGGACTCAATGCAGCTGTCACCTACGCGATTTACCACACGACCCGGCACATTAGGGTGCACTCTCAGATAAACAAAATACCTAGAGACCACGTCTACGTATCGTTCATCATCTACCCATTGTCCGCATGGATAAACGCTATACGAGCAATTACATGAATTCAATAAGATCAAACAGACTATACTAGACCTATAATCAAAGAAGACAAAGACTATTGTAATCAAGAACATATGAACTATTAAGAACAATGTTTCTCTAATCATAATGAAGAATACAATAATAGAGAAAGAACTAGAACTATACCGAACTCCGCGCTCCAGACAGACGCCGGGGCTCCAGATCCGCCGAAGAACTAGAACTCCTTGTTGGCATTTCTTAACGTCATTACTAAAAATAGACTAAAAGTTCATCCCCGGCAACGGCGCCAGAAATGTTTGTTGGCATTTCTTAACGTCGTTACAAAAGATAGACTAAAAGTCCATCCCTAGCAACAGTGCTAGAAATGCTTGTTGGCGTTTCTTAGCATTACTACTAAAGATAGACTAAAGGTTCGTCCTTAATAATAATACTTAGAAATATATATATGTATGTAGGTATATATATATATTATTTTTTTAGATAACTACCGATGACCTTCGGCAACGGCTCAACGTTTATAGTCTGTTGGCCAGACTTCCCTTCCTTTATTGATCTGTAGCTGCATGAACAAACTCGGGAGAAGTCTCGGGTTGCCCTGGGATCTTTCCCGCATTGTTGACAGAAATAGAAGCAGCTATTTGTGACATTTGTGTTTCTATCATTTTGTTTAAACTTGTTTGATTTTGAATAGAAGAAGACAAAGTTTCAAGGTTGGCATTTATATTTTCAAACATTTTATCGTTGAAAGATAGTTTTTTGTTCAAATTTTCATTGATTTTAGCTTGTCCTAGAACGAGATCTTTTAAGGATGGTTGGTTTGAATTGTAATTTGAATTGACATTATTACCTTGCGGGCGGTGTTGGTTGTTCCACCCGTTATTACCTTGCTGAGGTTGGCGAAACCCATTGTTGACATATGAAGCTTCTTCTTGGGTTTCGGGACAGTTATTCCCTGAGTGGCCAACGTTCCCACAGACTTCACACGTCATATGTGAGTTTACATGATCATGATATCAATAACGCACTAGCATCAATTACCACATGCATAATCCCATAGGTTGCAAGGAACAGGATAACAAAACTAGGAAGTAACTATGGTTAACAAGGAAGACACATGCAAATGCAATTATTTATTTGGTGAATAGGACAACAAGGATGATCCATGCTAATACTTGCCTTGATCAGCAAACTCCTGGTGATCCGGGTTGTCGAAGTACTGATCTTGATCACCCACGTAAGGCTCACCGTCTATACTCGATCTATCATAACAACACACATGCATACAGGGGCAATCATGCATACAAACAAGAGTTTTCATTAGAACAGTACACCAACAGAGAGAAAATAAATTAAAAAGGTTATAAAACAAATCTACACGTTGCTATGATCACATCGATATAAAATTTGCGCAAATCGGATTTAAAACGAGGAAGATATGAATTTTACAAGATTTATAATAGAATAATAATAGATTAAATATAATCTTGAATTTTAAAAGTTAATAACATATGAAACAGTGGTACTAACTGGTAGATCATCAAATTACGAATCTAACGCAATTTGAATCGTTCAAATCGGAATTAAAACGGAGAAACTACGAACAAAACAGTTCTGATTTCAAATCTGAAAACACATTTTCATATATACCGAAAATAAACACGCCTTCAAATACAGAAAACGTAATCTACTGAATACGCTAAGGGCTGCGGGTTAAGCATTAAAAACTGCAGGGGGTTATCCACAAAAACGCCGGCCGAATCGGTATGGGCTGCTCTCGGCCGTCCGATTCAAAATCGGCGGATCAGATTAAAAGAGAGGAGGGGTGGCGGTGCTCCCGGCCGGAACAGAGCCGACCGCGGCGGCGCCATGGCCGGCGCATCACCGGAGAAGGCGAACTCGGCCTCCGGTGCATGAAATAGGTCGGGAAGGATACCCATAGATCGGGAAGAGCATCGCAAGCTCACCTAGGGTGATGGGAAGGTCGGAAATCGACTCGGAGATAGCTCGCGGCGTGACCCGGCGGATGGTGGCTCTCTGTAACGGCGGCGGAGGCGTGTCAGTGCACAAATCGAAGGGGAAAAGTGTAACAACCCTAAAAATCCACACAACCTAAAAATCCCAACCAATTAAAATTTTTCATTTATTTATTATGAAAACCCATTTTTCTTGTGCAAGCATATATGTTTCATTATGAATTTGGTAAATAAAGGAGTATAGCTTGCATTTTAATTCCATTCACATAGAATAATAGCCTATGCATCACATTTGGGATTTATTGCAATTTATGTTTGTATTTACTCAATATTTAAAATGGGCAATATATGTATATATACACTAAAATGAAAATAGAAAAAGGAGAGAGAGTTAGGCCAGCCCAAACCAGCCCGGCCTTCTTCTCCTCACCTCACCCGCGCGCGCGCTCCACCCCGCCTCCCCGCATTGGGCCGGCCCAACACCGCGCGCACGCGCGATGCCGACCGCACGCGCGCGACCATTTCACCCGCTTCCCCGCAGCCGCTGACCACCCGGCCCCGCCTGTCAGCCGCTCTCGCCCCCCCCACTGTTTCTCTTCCTCACGAAGGCGACGCGCCTGCCGGGGGTGTCACGCAAATGGCGTGACCGACAGCGCCACGCATGGCAGAGCCCTGACCCCGCTGTTCCCCTCCTGTCCCCTCCTTTCTTGGCCGCCAAGCGAACCCGCGCCCATCCGGAGCCCTAGATCCACTCGAGCCACGGCCCTTCGATCGGTCGAGCGCGATCAGGACCGTTCGCCATTGGAGCTGGCCAAGCACGCCTATAAAAAGGAGCTCACCCCGAAACCCTACCCTCATTTCCCCTCGCCGCAACCGCGGCACAGACCGGCACACTGCACCAAACCGAGACAGAGAGAGAGCGTAGGAGAAGGACGGAGCAGAGGAGGAGAAGCTGACCGGAGCGCCGCCGCCGCGGAGCACGCCGGAGCCGGACACGGAGGAGAAGCCCGAGCTGCGGACGAGGAGCGGCACGGCACTGCGATCGCTCTGCATGGCTCCGACTCGCCACTGCATCGCCATCCTAGCTTCACCGACAACACGGTGAGCCACCGCACGCTATGTCCGAACCTCGCCCTGCTTTTGCCATGGCGTTCCGCCCACGGGACGCGCAGGCACGAGCCTTTACCGGCTCAGGAAGATCACCTGCACCATGCACTCATGCGACCGGCCGAAACTCCCGGACTACAAGCTTGCTAGACCGAGAACGCAGCACGACGCGTTCTCGACGGAGCGCGCTCACCACCGACGCGTTCCGACGCCGAATCACCCATTCCGAGCAATCCGACTAGCACCCGTATAGGTTAGAGCGTCGTGGAGCACCGCCACGACCCCTTGAGCTAGCTACGCGGATCTAAGCGCTAGAGGAAGCCTCGTCCCCAGTGCGCCGCGACCTCGCCGGAGCGCCGCCGTGGACCGGAGCCAAAAGGAGGCCCTGCCCTGTCACTAGTTCACCACTAAGCGGACGTATGCCCGTTTAGTCACGCCAATTTGACTGAACCACGTCCGGTTATGCCAAAAAGAGACCGTAATCACCTTGCCGTCGTCAGCCGCCTCTGGCGACACGCCGTCGCCACAACCGAGCACCTTGGGAATCTGGGTAGCCAAAATTGGTAGTTGGTATACCATCGCCGTAGACCCTGGAGGCGTATACATCTCCTAGAAGACCTCCTTAGCCCCGCCGGAACCTCACAGTCGTGGCGACATCGCCGCCAATGACCGGAGCATCTCAATACCGCCACCAGGAACAAAAACCGACCACCTCGGACAAGCTTAGTTGCGGAAGATCGAACCTCCATAGCCCGGAACACCGTGAGGTGCGTTCTCGGGGAAACGTGATCACCGCCGACACGATCCGCCTCGCCTAAATCCGTTTCGAGTACCCCCGATCGCCTCGCGCTGCGGAGAGAGGCCGACGAGGTTCGCCAAGTCTGCCTCAGCACCGCCGCGTAGATAGCCGAGCCCCGAATCATGTCTGTCGCCTTGGCTACGTGCGCCTCCACCTCGTCGGAGAACCGCCGTATGCCGAGGGAGAGAAGGAGGCCATACCACGACTCTAACCCGCCACCATCTGGTCGGACGACTGCCTGAGCACGCCAATTGGGGAAAGCCGAGCCCTGTCTTGCCGAAATATGGTCATCGCCGCCCTGTCATCGTCCGCCGCACCAGAGAGACACCGCCGCCTTGAACAGACACCCTGGAACCCTGCTAGCACAAATCTCCGATTCGCCCGAGCCTCCTCGGGAGAGCTCGGGAGAGCGGCACCCTCGACGCACCAAATCTCCGATTCGCCCGAGCCTCCCCGGGCGAGCTCGGGAGAGCGGCACCCTCGGCGCCCGCATGTCCGATTCACCCGAGCTACGCCGAGGTACGCCGAGGTACGCCGAGCCCCGCCAAGCCCCGCCGAGCTCCGCCGAACTACGCCGAGCTATGCCGAGCTATGCCGAGCTCCGCCGAGCTACCCCCGACCACCGCCGAGCTCCGCCGAGCTACCCCCGACAACCGCCGAGCTACGCCTATCTCCGCCAAACTCCGCCGAGCTACGCCGAGCTACGCCGACGCCAGCGACTCTCTGGGAACCAGCATCGAACACCTAGTGGGCGACCATCGGGTCTGTGTTCTGACGAGGCGCCACATGCCGCACTACTGGACCCGCGCGCCACGTGGACCAATCCCGAGTTACCCCTGATTAACCGACCAATTTTCCCATTTTCAGAAAATAGGATAATCTTCGGAAATTCATAACTTATTCATTCGATGTCCAAAAATTGCGCACCATATATCAAAATTCTCAGAAAAATGAGATCTACAATCTAAGACTATGTTTGTGTGCATTTGGCTCTTTATTTTATTGGATTTTTCTGAAATACTCTATAGGAGTCGCTGACGCGACCATTTCGTGTTCGATTTCAGAGCCAGAGGAGGATCTGACTAAGGAAGACGACCACGAGTACTTTCAGGAGCTAGGAGACGACTACGAAGGTGCCACGTCCCACCAAATCCTTAGATCCTATTTACGCATTGCAAATGATATTGTTGCTATTGCTTTATGATTATGTATGGATTGGTTGCATGGTAGTATATTTGAATTTCCTGCCTTGATAAGACTTTACCCTGCTATCCGCTGCTAGGTTAGCTGCTGCTTAATTTACTGTTACTCTTCCACTACTTACTACATGCTATATGCTATGTGGTGGAATTGGGACGGTGCATAACTGATTATAACCACTGGAAGAGAGTGCTGCGTGCGTCTTGGGTGCGTGGTAAGGGTTAATGTCGACCAAGTGGGATGTGAGACAAACCCGTGGGGCAAGTCGTGCCGGGGGTGCAACCTGGGTATCCCCACGAGAGATACCTGTGGCGGGTAATGACTTATGAGGTGGTTCCGGGATGTGCATTGAAGTCCCGTGAGCGGAGGTGCCGTGATGGCACGGGGAGAGTATCCCCTAAGTGGAGATGCCTGCTTGGTCACAACCTAGGATCTGACTAGTGACCGGAAACATCTGGATTCCCTTGCTACTCACTCGCTTCTGATGGGCGGGAGAAGGCTGGACTACTTGGTAGGGCGGTGCCACTACTGCTAGGTTGAGAGGTGATAATGGTGGACGGTGACGGATGGCAGATTCCCATACCGTTCTAGATGCGCAGTACCACTGATGGGGCCCGGTACTGCGTCTCCCAGTCTCAGCATGACGGTGTTGGATCCGGAATATCCCAGGGCTGAGTGGTAGGGTGGTACCGACCTAGGCAAGCAAGCACCCGGAATTTTGCCTAGATGATTGTACAGCATCGATGATGGCTAATCTTGTGAGTAGTAAAACCTCTGCAGAGTGTATGGTTGATCGATCGATACATAAGCCAACTCGTTGGCTATGGACCTTTCCTAATGTTTCTGCAACCACTATTAGATGAGAGCATATTCTTTTCTCCCCCCCTGGATGATGTTTTTCGGCAGTATGCCCGTTGTGGCAATGTGCCGCTGAGATCGGCCCGAGAGGGAGTTGGGCCTGTCGAATGAGAGTGAGGTGTGGGTATGTGAGATGTGGTGATGGGAAAAGGGATGATGGTGTTAACTGGTGACAAAACTTGACTAATTAAACATTGATTACAGCTGCATAGGAAAACCTCAGCCTATAGGTCTGCTTGTATAGCCTTGCATCTACTTTCCACAAAGCAAATGCTGCATAGGTGGGCTCCGTGGCCAGTACAAATCGTACTGATAAATTTGCTGTCAGGTGACGAGAATGACTTCGAGGGAGATGATGATGAGGAATAGGGTCACGTGCTACACTCAAGTTGGCCGTGAAGGATGAATCGCTTCCGCATCTTCTAAAGCTTCTCTGAATGTCGATTCCGCCAGTGTGGCGATATAATAAGTATTTATGTAAGACTTAATTACCGTTGTATGGATCTTGGTGACAACTGAGATATGGGTAATTTCATGGATTGTCCCAAGCAATCTGTTGAATTACAATACGAGCCTGTGGATTGCCCTTCACGGAAATCGAGGTCGTTTCAGAAAGTGCTCGGGAACTTCACAAGATCACAGCGAAGCTCCTCAAAGGCTTACCGAGAGGAAATTGGTGGCGAATAGAGCTAATTGCTCGTGGCGGCGGCTGCTCGGTTCTCGCGGGAGCTCGGCAGTGGCGGCGAGAAGAGGCGGCTAGGGTTAGGTGACGGCTACGAGGGGGTGTGGCGCTGCTTAAGTACTCCCGAGGTGTGACGACAATCTCGGAGATTGAAACAAACTCGGCGAGCGGAGAAATCGGCTTCGGCCGTTTCTTCTCTGCTTCTGACTTCTCGGCGCGGCGACGAACTCGGCTTCGGCCGTTTTCTTTCTTGCCCGCGTCGGACTCTCGGCGAGCAGCAGAGGGAAACAGGGGAGGGGCTGTCCTGGGGGTCCCACAGGTCGGTAGCACCGAGCGCTGGGGTCGGGCTGGCAGCCGCTGCAGGGGGAAGAGAGGGCGCGCGCGCTCGGCCGCGGCAGCGGCTCTGCTCTGCTTCAGTCTCCAGGGAAGAAGGAGGAAGGGGCAAGAGCGCTGACGCGTGGGCCCCGCTAGCCAGCCGCAGAGGAGGAAAGGGGGCATTGCGCTGCTGCGGCTGGGCTGGCTTGCTAGCTGGGCCGGCGCGCTGGCTTCGGCCCAACATAAAGGGGAGGGAGGGAGCAGGCCGAAAGGAAGAGGAGGACTGGGCCCTCGGGCCAAAATCAGAGAGGGGAGGGTTTTTCCTTTTTCCCTTTTCTATTTTCTAATTTCATTTTCCAAAAGGATTTTCAAATTGGGTTTTGAAATATTTGAAAAATTCAAATAAGCTACAACAGTACAAAGAAGAAATGCTCCAGCATGAATGCATCATACATGTGTATGACCTAGGTTTAATTTTATATTTGAGAAAAATTATTATTTCCCTATATTGGAATGATCAACTAATTGCATAATTAAATAAATTCCCACTATTTAAAAGAATGCAATTTTTCGGGTGTTACAATTCTACCCCCCTTAAAAATAATCTCGTCCTCGAGATTCAGTTGGTGCTTACTCAAACAACTCCGGGTACTTTTCTCTGAGATCTTCCTCTCTTATTGTCTGGACTTGCTCCTCTGCGTTTCTCAACACATCCGGTCCAAACACTTGACTTTCTCCAGTTTGATTACAAAACAAGGGTGTCCTGCACTTGCGTCCATACAATGCTTCGAAGGGTGCCATCTTGAGACTTTTCTGGTAACTATTATTATAAGAGAACTCCGCATACGGCAGACTCTTATCCCAACTCGTTCCATACTGTAAAGCACAAGCTCTCAACATATCTTCCAAAATCTGATTAATCCGTTCAGTTTGACCGTCAGTTTGAGGGTGATATGCAGAACTGAAATTCAACCGTGTTCCCAATGATCTATGCACTTGTTGCCAAAACTGTGAGGTGTACTGCGTACCCCTATCGGACACTATCTTCTTTGGAACTCCATGTAGACACACAATCCTTTCCATATACAACTCTGCAAGTCTTGCTCCGGTATAGGTGGTCTTGACGGGGAGGAAATGAGCAACTTTAGTCAGTCGATCCACAATTACCCAGATTGAATCATAACCTCTCTGAGTACGTGGCAATCCAACTATGAAGTCCATACCGACTTCTTCCCACTTCCACTTAGGTATCTTTAGTGGTTGTAGCAATCCTGCAGGCCTCTGGTGTTCAGCTTTAACTCTCTGACAGGTATCACAGATAGCCACATATTCTGCTACATCACGCTTCAGTCCAACCCACCAATATTTTTCCTTCAGATCCAAATACATCTTGGTACTTCCTGGGTGTATAGAATATGCTGACTCATGAGCTTCACGCAGTATAGCGTCTCGGATGGATTTCACTTCAGGTACACAGAGTCTCTTCCCAAACCATAAGGTTCCATTCTCATCTAGCCTGAATCCGGGTGATTTTCCAACCACAATGTTCTCTGCAATTTCTTTGAGCTTCTCATCTTCCAACTGAGCCTTTCGTATCTCTTGCTCTAGTGTGGGTTCAACCTCCATCTCAATAGCATTGATCACTATTCCCAAGTTGAGACGCTCCATCTCTGCACACAACTCTGCTGGAATAGTGGTTGTTCGAATCTCATTAGCATAACTTTTTCTGCTAAGAGCATCGGCCACAACATTTGCTTTGCCTGGATGATAATGCACTTCCAGGTCATAGTCCTTTATCAATTCCAACCAACGACGTTGCCTCAAATTCAACTCTGACTGGGTGAAGATATACTTCAAGCTCTTATGATCAGTATAAATGTCGCACTTATGACCAATCAGATAATGCCTCCATATCTTCAGAGCGTGAACCACAGCTGCTAGCTCCAAATCATGGGTAGGATAATTCAACTCATGCTTCCTCAACTGTCTCGATGCATATGCTACGACTCTTCCTTCTTGCATGAGTACACAGCCAAGACCTAGGCGGGAAGCATCACAATAGATAGAGAACTTTTTACTTAGGTCCAGCAAAACCAACACTGGCGCTGTTGTCAATCTCTTCTTCAATTCTTCGAAACTAGCTTGACACTTCTCAGACCACACAAACTTGGCATTCTTCTCTAGCAAGGAAGTCATTGGCTTCGCAAGCTTGGAGAATCCTTCAATGAACCTTCGGTAGTAACCAGCTAAACCAAGAAAACTACGAATACCAGTCACATCAGTTGGCGGCTTCCAATTCAACACATCTGCCACCTTGCTTGGGTCTACAGAAATTCCACCATTGGACACAATATGTCCTAGAAAAGCAACTTCTCTCAACCAGAACTCGCACTTACTTCGCTTGGCATACAGCTTGTGTTCTCTGAGCTTCTGCAAAACCAATGTCAGATGTTCGGCATGCTCTTCTTCATTCTTGGAGTAGATCAAGATATCATCAATGAACACCACAACAAACTTATCCAAGAATTCCATGAATACCTTGTTCATCAGATACATGAAGTAGGCAGGTGCATTAGTCAAACTAAAGGACATTACCGTATACTCATACAATCCATACCGAGTAGTGAATGCAGTCTTAGGTATGTCAGAGTCACGAATCTTCAACTGATGATAACCGGAACGGAGATCAATCTTGGAAAACACACAAGCACCTCTCAACTGATCAAATAAGTCATCAATTCTAGGCAGTGGGTATTTGTTCTTAATGGTGACCTCATTCGGTGACCGATAATCAACACACATCCTTTGACTACCATCTTTCTTATCAACAAAAATAACCGGGGCTCCCCAAGGTGAAGAACTAGGACGAATGAAACCTTTTTCTGACAGTTCTTTAATTTGTTTCTTAAGTTCTTCTAATTCTTTAACTCCCATTCTATATGGACGTTTAGCTATAGGTGCAGTACCAGGTAACAACTCAATGATAAATTCAATGTCACGGTCAGGCGGCATACCTGGCAATTCATCTGGAAACACATCATCAAACTCATCCACCACTGAGTTATCCGGCTGCACTTCTTCTCTGAGCTGATGTACTGTGGCTTTCTGTTGAAGTTGCAAAGCAACCTCAACTCTGACCTCATCTCCCTTCTGGGTAGTGATAGTCACGACCTTCTCCTTGCACTTTATATTGATGTCATTCTTCATCATCTAATCCATACCCAGGATAAGATCAATTCCGGCAGTATTTAGCACAGTAGGGGTTATCTCAAATTCTACCTCCCTTAATGAGACAGTAATCGGGAGACACTGAAGAGTAGCTTGCATAACACCACCCAGAGAAGAAACCATAATAGGATGTTTCATGACACTAAGGGGAATACCATGCTTTCTAACAAATGTGTGCGAAATGAAAGTATGCGAAGCACCAGAGTCAAAAAGGACTGTAGCGGGGATGGAGTCGATATTGAACGTACCCATCATGACCTCTGGAGTCTCTTGTGCCGTATCAACCGACACATGGTTCACCTTCCCGGTGCGAGGTGGCACTCTCTGCTGGTTGTTCTGCTTCTGGGAGGCTTGGGGATTCTGCTTCTCAGGACAATTGTAGGACAAGTGTCCTTCCTTGCCACAGCGGAAACACTTGTTGGGGGCACCATTCTTCACTGGGATGTTGTTGGGAGCAGTCAGTTGTGGCGCCTGGTTGCTACCTTGTTGCTGCTACTGGGAACACTGCTGGTTTTGGGAACGTTGTTGATTCTGGAAATTATTCTTGAATCCAGACTATCCCTGGAAACGTTGTTGCTGCTGAGGCTGCTGCTGGTTGTTACGGAAGCGGCTATTGCTTCCAGACGACTGCCCTTGAAACTTCCTCTTCTTCTTCTTCTCATCTATCTCACGGCGCTTGCTCTCGATGATCAAGGCTTTGTCCACCAACTGTTGGAAGTTGGCGAAAGTGTGGGAGAGCAACTGGTACTGGAGATGATCATTCAGTCCCTCCAAGAAGAGCTGTTGCTTCTTGGCATCATCTTCAACCTCTTTTGGAGCATACCGCGACAATTGGATGAACTTGTTACGGTACTCGGTAACTAGCATACCTCCCTGCTTCAGAGAAAGAAACTCCTTCTTCTTCAGCTTCATCAACCCTGCAGGCACATGATGATTGCGGAACCCCTCACGGAATTGCTGCCAAGAGATGGGGTCGGCACGTCCAAAACGGAAAGACTCCCACTAATCCAGAGCAGCTCCCTGCAACTGCCCGGATGCATAGAGAACCTTCTCGACGTCGTTGCATTGGGTGATCTCCAGCTGTCTTTCTATTGCCCGCAGCCAATCATCAGCTTGGAGAGGATCACTGGAATGATCGAAGGTGGGCGGGCATCCCTTCAAGAATTCGCTTCTCTTGTCACGGGGTGGTGGAAGTGGGTTCCCATTGCCATTGTTTTGCTGCAGCAGTTGAATGTTCTGGGCCATCTGCTGCATTAGCTGTGTTTGCATCATCATCAGCTGCTCCATATTAGGCTGTGGCAGAGGTGGTGGTGGATTAGCATTTTCTTCAGAGGTACCATCACCCCTTGGGTTCCTCCTGGTGTGGGCCATCTGCTGTTCAAATCATTGAAGTGAGGTTTAGAATTTTTTTTCATTAAAATAACACTTAAAAGACTAGAACAGGAAATTCTGGGCGCGATCCAACAACGGCAGAGTAGAAAAACAGTCATATCTAGAGTTGCCGAAGTCAAACAGAGACATGCTATACATGGTTGGAAAGCATGAGAAAAACTCTACAACTGTTATTCAGACCATCTCTCCAGATTCTATCGTTAAGTTTATCAAAAACAGATTTGATTCGAAACTGTTTTAGAGTAACAGACAGCGCAGAAACTTTGACTTGTGACATTTGTTTCTCCCAAACAGTAACTGATATTGAGATGATTCTTACAGCCAAAGAAAACTACAGAATTCTAGTTTTTCACAAAAAATTTTCATAATTTTTAGTCGTATATAATTAAATAGGAAAAATAACTAAGACAAAGAGGTCTGAAAAACAGCACTGCTGGAAACTGAGATAATCAACCCAAACTATTATGCATTAATTCAAACCTATATAAAGAGATTTTGCGGACATGCCCACAATCTCAGCACTCATTACAAACTCTAAATCAAGCATTGTTCATAAGAAAAAGCAATCTAGCACAAAAGTTTACAAGACACGAACTAGACTCGACTTGACTCAACTTGCGCTACTAGCGTCTTTTGCTACTAACTGGGGGTAACTCCTCTAGGGGTCGATGTCGGTGCGGGTGTGAGCATCTCCATGGTCACCTCGGTTCCTTGGCGGCGATTCAGCTGGGCACCTTGG
Source organism: Eremochloa ophiuroides (assembly GCA_038502445.1). Classification (NCBI taxonomy): domain Eukaryota; kingdom Viridiplantae; phylum Streptophyta; class Magnoliopsida; order Poales; family Poaceae; genus Eremochloa; species Eremochloa ophiuroides. The sequence continues at coordinate 42,108,203 of JAHLJS010000009.1, read as the reverse complement.
TGATGGCGGAGGGGGTCCAACACCGAGTTGCCTGTTCAACTCATCCACCGCCCGGCTGAGCTTGTAGTTAGCTTCAGTCCTGGTGTTCAGCTCATCCAGTGTCTAGTCCAGAAAAGTGTTGGTCTGGGCCAAACACTCCAAGGCAGTATGGGGTTGGGCGTTCACTTCTCCAAGTGGACCGGCAATGCTGCAGTTAGCTTGGCCACTCTGACGGCGGGGAAGGTAACGGTGCATCTCCCACTTGATGATGTCCCAATTCTCATGGGGGTGCACCATAAGAGCTTGTCGTGCGGCATCCTTGATGGCGGCAGCTTTGGAGAGTCGAATGGAGACAGCATAGTGGATATTCTTCACCTGGCTTCCCTCCTTGATGTACACCCTCGTCTCATAGTAGTCGGCGTAGTCAGGGTGCTTCCAGTGCTCCGTCTTGTACAGCACCGAGGCGTTGGGTAGAAGCGGCGCACCAAGTCGAGAAGCAGCGGGTGGTAGTAGTCATCACCATGATGATCATAGTGAATCATTCTCACCCAGGGTTTTCCACCTTGGTCTCCATCATCGTCGCTATCGTCATCGGGGTCGTCGGAGTCATCCAAGTCGCCTCCATCATCTTCGTCATCAGGGTCGCCAGCACAATCCTGGTCACCCTGCGGCTCCACCTTCTCGGGTTCATCTTCCTGAGGGTCCTCTATAGGTACGTCTTCAGAGCTGTCTTCCAAGGGCTCTTCACTGGGCTCCTCTGCGGGCACCTCCTGCTGGGGCTCCTCCACTGGTACGTCTTCCACGGGTACCTCCGGTCGGGAAACACGTCCGCCAGAGATGAAGCGCTGCAGGTACCTCTTAGGTGGCATGATACGCTTGCGAGCAGTGCGCTTAAGGTTGGCCATCTACAAGAATTAAGATTAAGTCAAAATTTTGCAATGGACAAGGGTAGGATATCAGCAAAAACTAGTAACAAATTAATATAACAAGCAAAAGAGATAATAAAGCTAAGGGCTATCCAGTGCTAACTAGGCTTGCGTTCTACAGTCAACACGGCTCCGATACCAATTTGTCACACCCAATTTTAAGGATAAAATGGGATGCATAATCTTATGTGCGCCCAGAGATCAGTCACACACATATGCCAACAAATTGCATAAATTGTATCATAACCAATGTTTAATACATAGCGAATAATATCAAAGTCATTTCACAGCGGAAAAATAAAGATAACTCTCGCGGTAGCTCCATAGCACAGGGACGTCGACTGGTGAAGCACAAGTCTAGTAGTCCTCTGGGTAGTCCTCATCACTCTCACCATCTGTTACCCATCCGGGATTTTAACCAAATAATGAAAAATAAACAAGCGTAAGTACATATCGTACTCAACAACACTAGCATGGGTTCATGAGGCTCAAAAGGTTGACACGGGTTTAACAGCTGTTTGCTTTTAATTAATCACCTTTTATGCAATTGAATAGCAACAAGTTAATAAGCCCATTCTCATGATCATAGTAAACACAATTAATGAGTAGCAATAAATAGACTAGCAACAAGTAAACATCACCCCGAAAGATAACTACTCCGTGAGTTTTCCGGGCCACTCGTGACCGTGAGCGCGGCAAGTATACCAGTTTTACACTCTGCAGAGGTTGTGCACTTTCACTATGAGCCGTGATTCCCATTTGCTCGGGTTAATTACTCCCATAACACTACCAAGGTGAGAGAGCAGGGTTTCACTATGAAGTCTTTCAAAATATTTCGTCTAACAAGTTAGGGCCGCTAGGGACCCGGCAAGCAGATGTAGAGCCCCCCTTCTTCGTGGCACAAGGTCACGCAGGTTATACACACTCGGACAGGAGCCGCACTATACCCGAGTCGTCAGGCCCCATCACGCCTTTCGGTAACCTCTAACAAGCTAGAAAAAGGACCTATACTTGACTAAAACCAGAGCCATGTAGCCCTCATAATTGCACTGTAAGTCCCAGCTTTTGCTGACAGATCATTACCAAGGGGGAAGGATATGGAGCATCACAAAACTATGCCCCAATCCCCTAGTTCCATGTTGCTAAAAAGGCATCTTTTAATTCCTTATTGCATATTCAATTAATCAGTTTACATGATCATGATATCAATAACGCACTAGCATCAATTACCACATGCATAATCCCATAGGTTGCAAGGAACAGGATAACAAAACTAGGAAGTAACTATGGTTAACAAGGAAGACACATACAAATGCAATTATTTATTTGGTGAATAGGACAACAAGGATGATCCATGCTAATACTTGCCTTGATCAGCAAACTCCTGGTGATCTGGGTTGTCGAAGTACTGATCTTGATCACCCACGTAAGGCTCACCGTCTATACTCGATCCATCATAACAACACACACGCATACAGGGGCAATCATGCATACAAACAAGAGTTTTCATTAGAACAGTACACCAACAGAGAGAAAATAAATTAAAGAGGTTATAAAACAAATCTACACGTTGCTACGATCACATCGATATAAAGTTTGCGCAAATCGGATTTAAAACGAGGAAGATATGAATTTTACAAGATTTATAATAGAATAATAATAGATTAAATATAATCTCGAATTTTAAAAGTTAATAACATATGAAACAGTGGTACTAACTGGTAGATCATCAAATTACGAATCTAACGCAATTTGAATCGTTCAAATCGGAATTAAAACGGAGAAACTACGAACAAAACAGTTCTGATTTCAAATCTAAAAACACATTTTCATATATACCGAAAATAAATACGCCTTCAAATACAGAAAACGTAATCTACTGAATACGCTAAGGGCTGCGGGTTAAGCATTAAAAACTGTAGGGGGTTATCCGCAAAAATCGGTATGGGCTGCTCTCGGCCGTCCGATTCAAAATCGGCGGATCAGATTAAAAGAGAGGAGGGGTGGCGGTGCTCCCGGCCGGAACAGAGCCGACCGCGGCGGCGCCATGGCCGGCGCATCGCCGGAGAAGGCGAACTCTGCCTCTGGTGCATGAAATAGGTCGGGAAGGGTACCCATAGATCGGGAAGAGCATCGCAAGCTCACCTAGGGTGATGGGAAGGTCGGAAATCAACTCGGAGATAGCTCGCGGCGTGACCCGGCGGACGGTGGCTCTCTGTAACGGCGGCGGACGGTGGCTCCTCAAAGGCTTACCGAGAGAAAATTGGTGGCGAATCGAGCTAATTGCTCGCGGCGGCGGCTGCTCGGTTCTCGCGGGAGCTCGGCAGTGGCGGCGAGAAGAGGTGGCTAGGGTTAGGTGACGGCTACGAGGGGGTGTGGCGCTGCTTAAGTACTCCCGAGGTGTGACGACAATCTCGGAGATTGAAACAAACTCGGCGAGCGGAGAAATCGGCTTCGGCCGTTTCTTCTCTGCTTCTGACTTCTCGGCGCGGCGACGAACTCGGCTTCAGCCGTTTTCTTTCTTGCCCGCGTTGGACTCTCGGCGAGCAGCAGAGGGAAACAGGAGAGGGGCTGTCCTGGGGGTCCCACAGGTCGGTAGCACCGAGCGCTGGGGTCGGGTTGGCAGCCGCTGCAGGGGGAAGAGAGGGCGCGCGCGCTCGGCCGCGGCAGCGGCTCTGCTCTGCTTCAGTCTCCAGGGAAGAAGGAGGAAGGGGCAAGAGCGCTGACGCGTGGGCCCCGCTAGCCAGCCGCAGAGGAGGAAAGAGGGCATTGCGCTGCTGCGGCTGGGCTGGCTTGCTAGCTGGGCCGGCGCGCTGGCTTCGGCCCAACAGAAAGGGGAGGGAGGGAGCAGGCCAAAAGGAAGAGGAGGACTGGGCCCTCGGGCCAAAATCAGAGAGGGGAGGGTTTTTCCTTTTTCCCTTTTCTATTTTCTAATTTCATTTTCCAAAAGGATTTTCAAATTGGGTTTTGAAATATTTGAAAAATTCAAATAAGCTACAACAGTACAAAGAAGAAATGCTCCAGCATGAATGCATCATACATGTGTATGACCTAGGTTTGATTTTATATTTGAGAAAAATTATTATTTCCCTATATTGGAATGATCAACTAATTGCATAATTAAATAAATTCCCACTATTTAAAAGAATGCAATTTTTCGGGTGTTACAGCATCATCTAGGAAGGATGTGAAACAGAGTCATCACCCAACTTCACGACCGTGCCTGCTGGCCTACATATGCGGGGTGGACTACAAGGGACTCAATGCAGCTGTCACCTACGCGATTTACCACACGACCCGGCACATTAGGGTGCACTCGCAGATAAACAAAATACCTAGAGACCACGTCTACGTATCGTTCATCATCTACCCATTGTCCGCATGGATAAACGCTATACGAGCAATTACATGAATTCAATAAGATCAAACCGACTATACTAGACCTATAATCAAAGAAGACAAAGACTATTGTAATCAAGAACATATGAACTATTAAGAACAATGTTTCTCTAATCATAATGAAGAATACAATAATAGAGAAAGAACTAGAACTATACCGAACTCCGCGCTCCAGACAGACGCCGGGGCTCCAGATCCGCCGAAGAACTAGAACTCCTTGTTGGCATTTCTTAACGTCATTACTAAAAATAGACTAAAAGTTCATCCCCGGCAACGGCGCCAGAAATGTTTGTTGGCATTTCTTAACGTCGTTACAAAAGATAGACTAAAAGTCCATCCCTAGCAACAGTGCTAGAAATGCTTGTTGGCGTTTCTTAGCATTACTACTAAAGATAGACTAAAGGTTCGTCCTTAATAATAATACTTAGAAATATATATATGTATGTAGGTATATATATATATTATTTTTTTAGATAACTACCGATGACCTTCGGCAACGGCTCAACGTTTATAGTCTGTTGGCCAGACTTCCCTTCCTTTATTGATCTGTAGCTGCATGAACAAACTCGGGAGAAGTCTCGGGTTGCCCTGGGATCTTTCCCGCATTGTTGATAGAAATAGAAGCAGCTATTTGTGACATTTGTGTTTCTATCATTTTGTTTAAACTTGCTTGATTTTGAATAGAAGAAGACAAAGTTTCAAGGTTGGCATTTATATTTTCAAACATTTTATCGTTGAAAGATAGTTTTTTGTTCAAATTTTCATTGATTTTAGCTTGTCCTAGAACGAGATCTTTTAAGGATGGTTGGTTTGAATTGTAATTTGAATTGAAATTATTACCTTGCGGGCGGTGTTGGTTGTTCCACCCGTTATTACCTTGCTGAGGTTGGCGAAACCCATTGTTGACATATGAAGCTTCTTCTTGGGTTTCGGGACAGTTATTCCCTGAGTGGCCAACGTTCCCACAGACTTCACACGTCATATGTGAGTCCATGGCCTGGACGGTGCTCATGTAGGGTTGGTAGCATGATCGTCCAGCTTTTGCATCAGCAAGTCTAATTTTGCGGCAAGCAAGTCCGTCTCCTTCACGGTATGCAAGCCTTTTTGTGTTTTTCTTCCTTCTCCCCAACTCTGATTGGCCACCATCTTCTCAATGAGTGTAGTTGCATCCACGATGGTAAGAGAGAGGAATGCACCTCCTAGCTACGGCATCTACGTGCCCCTTTGACATGGCCGTGAGACCTTCATAAAAGTTTTGGAGCACGAGCCAATCTTCCATTCCATGATGAGGGCAGGCTTGGATGTATTCCTAAAGTCTTTCCCATGCTTCGGGGATGAACTCTAGTGAAGATTGCTGGAAGTTTGAAATCTTTCCCCTTAGAGCGCTAGTCTTGCTCATGGGGAAGAACTTGGCGAGAAATGCTACGGAACACTTGTCCCATGTGTTGACGGCTTCCTTATTTTCGATAGAACCATTGTTTCGCTTTCCCCGTGAGGGAGAAAGGAAATAAGCGGAGCCTGATACTGTCTTGTGCGACGTCTTTGATGACAATGGTGTCGCACAGCTCAAGGAAGTGTTGCAAATGAGCATTTGCATCCTCGCTTGGTAAGCCACAGAATTGGCTTGCCTGCACCATCGAGATAAGGCCTGTACGGATTTCGAAATTTCCATTTCCGATGTTGACAGTGGGCCCAACAGGCACGTTGGCAACAGCGGAGATGGAGTAGTCACGGAGTGTCTTAGCCATGACGGTAGTAGTGGATGGTGCGGGAATGAACGATTCATCTGCCGATAGAGTAGCAGAAGAAGAAACGGTACGAGACCTTTTCTTCCTTAGGAGTGCTTCCGGATTGCTGATGAAATTGTTCGGCAGAGCAAAACCGCTCATACACTATCCTATTTTCATTCCAATAAAAAGAGGAAGAAAACAGCGAAGTTGGCCTGTTTAAACTATGTCTACTAATGCTTATTTTGTAATCAATGTTTATGCCAGCTTAGATGTCTTTGCCCTCCCCGGCAACGGCGCCAGAAATGCTTGTTGGCATTTCTTAACGTCGTTACAAAAGATAGACTAAAAGTCCATCCCCAGCAACGGCGCTAGAAATGCTTGTTGGCGTTTCTTAGCATTACTACTAAAGATAGACTAAAGGTCCATCCTTAATAATAATACTTAGAAACATAAGTTGACATTCCCAACCACCATTACTTCAGAAAGGTAATCCTTGGCCCTTAGTGGCGCTAGCCTAGGTAATGCAGTCTGGTAATAGCAGTTAGAAGTGCCGGATTGGCCTTCCTAACCGTCATTACTTACGATATGCAAAACTGTGGCACGGCGCCGTGGGGTGCAACAAGAATTACAATCCTTAAGTAACGGTACTTAGGTATGCCAATCGATAGCTCAGTAAAGAATAAGATTACTCTGCAAGCGCACAGAAGTATCATTGTAGCATTTCAACCCGTGAATATTTCAAGGGTGTCGTATTTATAATTTCCCGTAGGAGGGCAATATGCATCAAGCGTGGTGTAAACATGATCACTTATTGAGTGCAATGGTAGGCATAGAGTAAACAGGAATAAGACATGATTTCAAGATAGTGGACACACATATGGATCAACCTCAAGGTAAAAGAAAAATAAAGGATAAAAGAATATATCTAACTGAGCAGGCATTGGTCATATATAATTATTCAAAGAACTGTTAGCAAATCATCTAATTAGTAGTTCTAGTATCAGGACTAAGTCTGGGGTGATAGGAAGATCCCCGCAGCTGGTCTGCCAGCCGATAGAGATTTTACGAACTCCTACTCAATATCCGAACGTGGGGGAATGCTAGGGATGGACAGGGCTGTCACCACCTGTCCACCTACCCCTCTGCCCGTGGGATACCGACATATCCGCCGATCTCCGCATACTCAAGCTCCATGCTTGCATACTTGGAAACAACTCCTAACCCCCGCGGACCCCAACCCTTCGGATTGACAGGCTAGGTTAAGAGCAACCATGATAGCACGACGAACCATCACCTCATTCCTAGTTCTTCCTCTATTCATACTAATTCAATGAACAATTAAGAACGATGATGAACAAGTCAAGAACATGATACATAAACTATGTTCTAGCTCATGTACTATGCTCATAGCAAGATCATAAATAGACTCTAGTTCATATGCATAATCATATAAGTATGATAAGAACTTGCTCATGGAAGAAGACCGAATTGTATTCATACCAAGATGATCCTTTTCTTCCAAGGAGAGAGGCTCTCCTTTATAGCTCTTGCCTTGCTCACAAACTACTAATACTACTCTAAAGATACAAGTGAGAAGTGTGAGGTAGATGACTCCAAAATGATGTGTATGTTGAAGAGGATGGAGCACCATCTATTTATAATGGAACTATGATGGTTTGGCGCATCTAAACTTGGAAGGAGGTGAAACCGCCATCAGCACCGCCTCTGAAGATGGGCCCGAGAGGCCCTACCTGGGGGGCGGTCGCCCCCGGGGGCGGTCGCCCCCGGGGGCAGTCGGTCCCTAAGGAGCGCCATCTGGCCACTACCTTTGGGTGGTCGGTTGCTCCCTGGGCCTGGGCCTCTCCCATGGTTGCGGATGGATCTAATTACGCTTTGAAGGTATGCTTCTTTAGTATTCTTTGTTTGCGCATTTGTCGGATTCGTCATTTGACTTTGCGTTTTCTCTATGTTGATGCGTATTTCCACTTGTTATGCCATAAAACCTGTAAAACATGAATGCTAGGGGTACAAGTGGAACTTGTTAGTAGTAAAGGCATATGTGATAGAATATGATTGTTAATCCTCTTTTTAGTCTAAGTTGGTGGTATAAAATTTACCCATAAGGACCACCAACACTCCTCTACTTCTAATCTAACTAGGCTAGAACTATGAACTAGGACGCTCTTGATGAACTAGGAGACTCTTGATGGCTTGAAGACTTGATGCCTTGAATGAATGAATGAGGGATTGCCTCCAGGGGGTTCTGCCTCTTTATTTATAGCCCGGTGGGATGCACGTGCACCGTAGGATCAAACCGACTTAACCAAGGGCCGAGATGCATCGTGGGAGGCGGTGGAAGAAGACTCCAGAAGGCGACGATGAAACCCTAGGGGGGCAGGACGGCCCCACCTGGCGGGGGATCGGGCCCCGATTGATCTGGTGTGTTCCAGATGCTTCTAGTGTTCTCGTGATGATGTTTCCTTCGCGGTTAAGTTTCGTGTGTTTTAAATAATCCTTCTTTTATGCTTTTCTGGAATAGCCCCTGGAAAATATAGAACACGCAAAACTCATGGAAATTGTCTGTTAAAACCATAAACTAGTGTGTATTCATGTATCCTTTGGTATCTAAAGTTCTAATAAAAGTTGACGTTATCCACCGTCAACAGCACCCCCAAACTTACCTGTTTGCCAGTCCCTTGGCAAACAACTAAGCCTAATTACTAATGTAATTGGATTAGGAGTTGCTACAATGGTTTCATACTTCCCAGGTACACGTGCTTCAAACATAGATTCTCCTCCGGATTAGACATTAACTGCTCTAACCTTCAAACTTACCCATTTTACCTTTAACCATGGAGCTTTACAGTTCTTGCATAAGTCTTGAGCAATTGAAAGATAGAACAATCAAGTCAAGCACTATGTAGCAAATTCTTCATAGTACCAATATTCCAGAGCTTTTGCAAATTTTCAAAACAAAACTCAGAGCTTAATGTTTGACATCCTCAAGTCTCTTAAATATGTGGTATTTATGGATCTCACTGAGACATTAACGATGTTATGCCTTCCTACAACTAAGGATTATAGTGGAGCTTATAGGAGTGGCAATAACACGGCTGAGCTTACTTGAGATTCAAATATTGTAAAGTCAAACAATGGATCCACAGAGAATCGAGACATACAATCAAACTAAGATGTGCATATGTATGGAATATGGTGGATAGGTGTATATGTGATGGCTATTCCTAATTCTACTTTTACTCTTTGAAAATGATTCACTCTCCTTTTTGGAACTTAGAACTTTCATAGGAAACATGGGCTATCTTTTTTTTCATCAGGGAGGCGGGCATCTGGTACCCATTGTTTTAATTGCTGGGACACTTGTCCATCTTTTACTCCCTATTCTTTTTCAATACTTTTTGCATAGCCACATGCATCCTTTGAATATAAATAACTGGAGAGATAATAATAAGAACTTAGAGCAATTATATCAAGGCTGTCCTACGGGGTATATTTTTAGGTTTACTCCTAGTGTAGGAGAAAACATTTTCATGATGAACATTAATGGAAGTGAAAATGGTTGCGCATACTCTTAGGGTAGGAATAATGCATGAGTGACTGAAGTGTGTACGTGATCTTGGTTTTAAAAGCATGACAAGGCTTTCTTGAGGTATACAACAAAGGTTGAATGAACTCAATGCAAAGCAAGCAGCATAAATGTACAAAGGGGTTTTCCTATCTAAATGTAATATGTATGGCTTTGGTAGGAATTCATACTTTGTTATACAAGATCTCATCATGTAAATTTTAAATTTTCAAAAAAAATCTCTAAAATTTAGTAATGCTAGGAATAAGATAAATAGCAGCTCAACCTTCATGAATCATATCAATCAATTACCTAGACTTAGCTTAAACATATGCCTCCACAAGTTTCAGGTTCAGAGTAAATTTTTAAGTTAAAACAGCAATATCTAAAACTCAGGAGAATTTAAGTTTGATAACAAGGCACTTGAAAAGTATTATGGCAGAGCAACTTTTCGTCATCACCAAGACAAAATTTTAATGGTCATCAGTTTTAATTGACTCTAGCTTAGCCTGACTCTAAACACACTTTAATATATAGATAGATATTTATTTGGTTTTCAAATTTTATCTTACTAACTAACTCACGCGAAAATGATATGGTATAATAATAAGGTGGAAAACTTATACTTAGCTGAATTTTAAATGGAGGGTGCTCTCCCTCAAGCTGGATGTTTGATAGGGTCTTTGATGTTGCCAATTGAGTGATCCTTCTGGGAGCAGGTGCAACGACAGCGTAAGCGCGTCGGGTTGACTAGCTCTTCGATCTTGTCTTCTCCTATGAAACTTAATTGCCAACAAAAATGTCAAATCTCATGGAGAGGGGATACATTTAGTACCACTCTATGGTAAGTGATTGATTTTATATTTTTAGCGGAAGTTTAAGTTTCTTTGCCCAATTTGGAAACTTCTCTACGAGTGTGGACCTTCATGTGTGTTGACACCAGAAGTGGCAAACGGATATACCGCAAGCGTACGGTAGTCAATGTAGCCTTCACCGGGAGTATTCCAGGTATCGTATTTTCCACAGGGAACAGTTCTCAAAGTAAAATCATCTTCCCATTTTCATATTCTTAGCACTTAGAGTTTTTGATAATGGTTTTAAAAGAATGCACATAATTCATTCTTACTCCTCAAATAGGACTATGAAATCACTCAGTAAGTTTATGATTCCTCATCAAGGCATAGAATAATGTTGTCTTCTTTTGTTTCATCCTACATCTATCAAGCTTATGTGGGGCTCAGGTAGGGATAAGATAGCATACTTGCATTGCATATATTGTAAAGTCAAAACAAGGATCCAAGGAGAAGACTGTCATAATCCTAAATCAAGATCTGCAAGTGTGTGGAAAATGGTGGAATGTATTGCTCCTTTATTTGATAAGATCTCTCTCTACTTTATTTTATTTGAGACATGGCTATCATTTTTTTTCTTCTTTTTTTTCTTTTCAAAGTAATGGACCTTCACGTGTCCACTTTTGTTGAATAAGGTAACGGACCTTCATGTGTCCACTTCTTTTTTTAATAGCCTTTGTGTCTCATCTACTAAGTCATACTTAGAGAGATATTATAAACTTTAAAGCATGGAGCATACTTATGATGGATATGGATGGCATGTTTTTTGCGTACCTCCAGTGTAGAAGTAGCATGTGTATATGTGGCGTGTATGTGATCTTGATCTTGGGGCTATGACATAATTCTCAACTAGGGTCAACAAGGTTTGACCAAACTCAACACAAGTACAAGTAGCATATATAGAAGGAGTTTTGAATCATGGTATGAATTTATATATGGCTTTGGTAGGAATTTTCTTACTATTGAGGAGTGAGTGACACTATGGCTTTATGACATTTTCAAAAATAAATCTCTAAGCACTTTTGAATAGAAAAGGTATGAATCATGAGCTAAGAACCATATCACAATTGTCAACAACTAGGTCAATATGATATCCCTATCAAGATATGTGACCCACAAGTATAAATATATGCAAGAATTAAACTTTGTGACACTTTTACCCTTAAATGTCATAAATCATGTCACTTTTTATTTTCAGATGCAAGTCTTCTTGTTTTTATTTTTATTTTATTTCATTTAAGGAAAGCAAATAAAAAATAAAAAGGAAAGAACAGAGGGGAGTAGGAGTGGCAAACTAGTCGGGAAGCAAGTAGACGTCGGGTGGATGCTGACTGGTGGGTCCAGAGGTCCCAGGTGGGGTCAGCCGACCCCACCATAGAGCTTCTGGCCACTTCGGTGATCTCCATTCGAATCCTCACGCTTGAAGGTGCTCCTGCACTTGCGTTTTTCTGTTTTGTGTTCATGTGCCCGTCGCCTGACCTAAGGTTTAGTCGAGCCGACGTGTCTTGTTGTAGACATCATTGTGGTTCGTTCAGAATTGTTCCGAGTGTGTTGGGGAGGTCACTGACCTCCCCCCACACTTGGCTTGCTGCATACTGGATTAGAGAGACAAAGAAAATGTCAAGTGCAGGGTCCCTGCTAGTGGCAACACACCAGCAGAACCAAGATTTTTATTAAACATAGGCACAAGTTATTAGGAAATAAACCTAGCTAAGTGCCTTTCTTATTTGTGAAATTTTTTTTATTTTCTCTCTTTTTTTAAGATATCCAGTGTGAAAAGTGGATGACCTCACACCACATGGCCTTAGAGATACACTTGATCTTCGTACTAGTGCTAATGCGAAGAGTGCGGAAGTTGTCTTCTAAATCCAAGTGAGCCATTTTCAACTCCGCTACTTGCTCCTCTAAGACACTATTGTCGTTCCTATATGTGGAAACCACACGAAGAAACTTCTCCATGACACTCTTCTCGGTCCTCAAAGTGCCTTGATGGCCCATTGATCATGGAGAATTAACCTTCTGCCAGGTGGTCTTTGGGGAACTAGTGGTGTTTCTCTACTCACGCAACTACTTCTTCTCCTTGTATGTGAGCTGGAAAACAACATCTTCCCTTGTCCCAGCCCACCGCCAATGACCATGTGGTTCTTCATGAAAGGTGGGCATCGAAGGCGTGTAGGGGCTGGTATACTCCATAGGGCTCAACCTCAAGCACCTTGAGCTCCATGATGACCTTTAGGGTCTCGAAAAGTGATCTCTTGGATGGACTAAAGTCGAATGGTGAAGAATGGAGTTGGAAGGAAGAAGAAGGAGAGGAAGGGGTTAAGAAAACGAGTGCCAATGTTCTCCTTTTCGAAATCGCGAGAAAACATCGGGGAAACGTTGGCACAACGTTCTGGAGCTGATGGGTGGCACCAGGTTGCCATTAGTGGTTCGGCCGACCCCAATAATGGGTCATATGGCTGTGGCCACTTCCTCACTCATTTGCCAAGTGATTCCCTAAATGTGACGAGTTTGGGGGATAAAAAGTATGGGTCAGCCGACCCATATATTTGCCCCAAACTTTTGTCACGTGGCCTACAAGAGCTCCTGAACATTGTGCTATTTTCCAAAATTTCAAATTGTGCCAAGTGCGGGTCGCCCAACCTGGGTTTGAATGGCCCAGTGCGACCAGATTATGCATTTCTGAAAATTATATAGCTTGGCCAAATTTTGGTCCCAAGTGGTCACCGAATTTCGGCTGTCCACTTCTAATTGGGGGTTTTGGGGACCCAAGGTAAAAAAAGGACGGACTTCTAGTTAATTGAGAACCTATCTAGTGATCAAGCTATACAAACAATTGAAAAAAAGAAAGTAGGACATGTAGATTTTAATTATGTCAATTCATTATCAGGGATGAATTCTAGCATGTCAACTTCTTTTTCAAAGGTTCATGTAAATGGAAAACTTTAAGAAGGTGGCCTCTTACCTTAAAGATGATGAGTTGTAGCAGTGGTCCTCCTCAGTTGCATTTAAGTTCTCCTTGCCCAAACAACATGACTTTTGACCGTGAGGATCTCAATCTATCTCTCTGAATGATCTTATGACTTACCTATAGAGATGTTGATGTTCTTGCTATAGGAGTTAGTCTAAAAGTGCAACCAAGTTCCATGCAAGTATGTTTTGATTAATAGGAAAACTTAACCTAAGTACCATGCTTAATTTAAAAAGACTATGGAGGTATGTTCGAACGATCAGTACACCCAAACCAAGGCATACTAACATAGAAAAAGGAGGCATGATAGAATAAATAAGATTCATTCTACTAGAGATAAGAGCATGAGTGGTGAAGACAAGAAGCATTTTTTTAGAGGGTTAAAGACAAAAGTAAGAGGAATGCACTAAAGAAGAGGAAGGGAAAGTGTCAAACCAGTCAAGAAGTATGCTTCAACATAGTGGAGGTTGACTGGTGGGCTGAGGGGTCCATGGTGGGGTCTGTCGACCCCACCTTGGAGGCTCCAGCCACTTTGGTTCTTTTCTTGTGCATTCTTACCTTTAATGATGTGTTCTTGCACTGATGCTTTTTGCTCGGGATGTCCTTCAACACCCAAATGTGTCGAGGGGGTCAAATGACCCTCCACACTTGGTGTAAGGTGTGTCTTGAGTCATGAAAAATAAAGAAAACATCAAGTGCAGGGGTTTTGTTGGTGGCAACACACCAACAGAATCAAAAGTCTTACTATCCTACTCAAGCTATGCACACAAGTTCAATGATGTTAATTTGATCCCAACTTATGTGGGCATAACTGCAAGAATTCATACCACTACGAGATTTGGAGAACTTATGATAAACAAAAGCATCTACAACCTCTACTGCAAAGATTTTGGACCCAAGAAGAGTGAAGGGGTTGTAGATCTCTTGTTGGGTAGTGGTAGAAAGAAAGATTGAGCCGGGAGATTTCTTAAATGAGCAAGGACTTGATGAGAGGATCGAAGGATAACTTCCATGCCTTTTGATGAAATTCTCTGTCTCAAGGAGTGAGTGAGCGATTTTCTTCTCATGACATTCAAAATCCTCTTCAAGACCTAGATATGTCATGGTTGTTTGTGAAATCATCTTAAGCTCACCCCTTGGATCAACAACAGATTTGGATTCTATCCTTGTGCTGAGAGGTTGGGAAGACCATACAGGTAGATATTCCTTGCCTATTCTATGACCAAGCTTCTCATTTCCAATGAACTCCAAGATTCGCATGATTGGCCTTCCAATGAATGTGAGATGAATGGAAAGTTCAGGAAGGTCAAAGATGTAAAAATCTAGGGAGATCTTTAGATCATCAATCACTACAAGTACGCCTTGAAGGACTCATAAACAATCAAGGACTTGATCATTTGGGAGCCTAAGGTGTTTTTGGGATTGTAGTAGGTGATTCTTTAATGAACTTTGAGCATGGAAATGAGGAATGATGTTTATCTCATGGCTAGGATCATAGTAAATTTCACTATAGATGTCCATGACTTGACAAGATATTCTGCTTACATGAGTGGGCATCTTAGTGATTTCATGGGAATCTTTGGTCTCCTCTAACCATTCTTGACTTACAACAGTGGATGGATTCTCCAACTATTGTTGTTTCTCTTCAAGGTTAGATTTATGGGTCTGATGACTCTCATGCCTGGGGTGTCTTAATAAATCCCCGGAGTCAATGATCGGATCAACATAAGACTTTGAAGGAAGGGCAGAATTGGATTTATCGGGATCAAGGATGAGTTTAGAGATAGGTTCAAAGGATATGGCGGATGTGGGCATAGAAGGGGAGAGGATAGATTTTTCTTCTAAGCATTTTTGCTCACCTTCTATGGGCACAGTCTGCATTCCTTTTGGAGGTTCATCCAAGATCCTCGATGTTTTCCTATGTGCGCCATGGGAATTCGAGGCGTCAGATGATGCTAATTTGGGAGATTTTTCAAGAGATCCTTTCTTGAGAGGTTTTGAGTGAGGTTTCTTAGAAGGTCTCTTTTGGATAGGATAACTGTAGTCATTCCCAAAACTAGTAAGGTCAGATAAGAGATTAGCCTCGAAATCGAAGGAGCAATTTATTGGACAAATTTATTTCTCCTCCGATGTTTGTGGTATTTATGGTTCAGGATCGATGGCGGAATCTTTGGATGGAATGGATTTTGATTCGGCTATCAAGATTTCTTTTTGCTCGAGGATTAATTCCTTCTCTTCCTTAGGGGTTCATTATACCCTTGGGTATGGGAAGTGTTTTTAAGGATTTTAGCAAGAAGTTTCTTCCCTTCACCAACGGTACAACGAAGGAATGCTCCTCCTGAAGATATATCAAGGAATTATGCGGAATCTTTGCTAAGACCGAGGTAAAAATATTGTAAAAATGTTGGCTCGGTTATAGCAAGATCAGGACCAGAGGATACTAGGTCTGTGAAACGGGCCCATGCTGCACCTAGAGTCTCCTTCTCCTTTTGCTTGAAAGTTAGGACCTCTAGTCAAAGACGAGCAACAGGAGAGATAGGGAAGAAAGCTAAGCAGAATTTGGATTGAAGGCTTTCCCACTCTCCATGTGCACTCTCTACGTGTCGAGCATACCAATGTTTAGGTACCCCCGTCAAAGAGAACTGGAATAACTTCCATTTCAAGGTATCTCGTGTCATGCCTTCGATGTGAAGACATGGACACAATTGCTCAAAATCACGCAAATGAGAGTACGGGTTTTCATCTTCTTCCCCAGCAAAAGGTTGTTCCTGAACCTTAGATATGAAACTAGGGCGAAGCTCATAGCTAGGTGAAAGAATGGGTTGTGATGATGGTGGTGGCTCCAAACAAGCACCCTTTGGAGCAGCAAGATGAGAAATGGTTGATTGGTTCATGGTGTGAAAAGGATAAAGATAAAAGAAAGATAAAATAAGAATAACTCGGACGACTCGATTATAGTTAAGACAGCTACCGTTCCCCGGCAACGGCGCCAGAAAGCTTGTTGACACTAAAACTGGCAAACGGATATACCGCAAGCGTACGGTAGTCAATGTAGCATTCACCGGGAGTATTTCAGGTATCGTATTTTCCACAGGGAACGTGAAGTGTTCTAACTAGGTTCAAGGCCGTCCAGTGATGAGACAAATAATCTATGATAACTAGATAGAGAGGTTCTAATGCAGCAAAGATATTTGGTCTTGGCGTTCTAAGTATAAAGAGGTTTACCACCTCCTCTCTTTACAAGAGGACGATAGGCGAAACAGGAGGAGATATAACTCCTCCCGAGGCGGCTATGCTATTGTATTGATGCCCTGCCGTTTTAATAACTTGTCTTACACACGTGGTAGGATACTAAGACCAGACAAGGCCGTCACCACTTGCTGGCACCCACAAACAATCCGTGCGACAAGCGGCTTACACTGGTAAGATATACCCTAGACACCACGTCTACACTAGACTTACTACTCTAACCTTCGCGAGAGACTAGAGCACCTCACTAAGTAAAGCAATGTACAAGTAAAACAAGTATATACTTAAAGTACCAGAACCAGAATATCAAATACTTTAGAAGGACTCAGATGTAAAACTTACTTGAAGATTTGCATCCGCTGAGATACACCTTGGATAAGATTCTCGACGGGCCCGGGGCTTTTTCCTGAAGACTTCCCTCACTCTCTCCCAACTAGCATATCACTACAGCAGAGCTAAAACTACTACATAGTGGTTTCTCCTATGACTCATGCTCTAAAGTGAAGGCCTATGTGGGGTATTTATAGGGTGAGGTGGAGTAGAGGCTACTCCACTGCCACGTCATCAATCTGCTTGACCTCCATCATGCACCGTTGGATCAAACCGCCATATAATCGCCTTAGGAGCAAGGGTGGAGGATTTGTAGCACATGTTCAACATGAGGAAGGCGGTGGAGGCTCAACCGACCTGGCTGGGCCCAAGGTGTGGTTCGGCCAAACCACCCTATGGCAGGTGGGCCCAGCCAGGGTCTTCTAGAAGCTTTCTTATGATAGTAGAGTAATGCCGAGCCTCGGGGCCCACCAAGTGGGGTTCGGCCGACCCACCTGTGGTGAGGTGGGCCCACCATTATGGTCCCCACTTGTCATGGAGTGTGGCAATGTACTTGTTTTGCCTTGGTCTTATCGATTCACGCCTGGATCCATGTGCTTTGCTCTTTAGCCATTGATTGAAAACACACTTATAATCTAAGGGCGAAAATGGACTCCAGGGGGTGTGCCACGGATTGTGCCATGTCAGCAGAGTCCTATGGGCCCCATGCATGGTTCAGCCAAACCATGCATGTGCTCCATTTGCTCCGATCTTCCTTGTGTATGCTGATATGACTCATGTGCTGAAATGTCATGGCCGGGTGTCACTATATGTGGTTCGGCTGAACCACCTTTGGTGGAACCAAAGGTCCATCTTCTGCAGGTGGCTTCTTCATACAATTCTAAGCACAATGGTGGTGTTAACTTTCCTATGGGTGGTTCGGCCGAACCACTCATTGTGTCCATCTTTTGCACATCGTCTCCAGAAGGTATGATGTTAATGATTGTGAAGTTGGTTTGTCATTTGGTCATATTTGGTTGGTTGCCCAACCTTCATATAGAGCTTCCGGACACTGAAAAGTACCTGTTCTGAGTGCCTGCAACCAAATAATGACAAGTACATGTGGAACCAAATAATTTGTACCTAAGTCACTATGTGTTTGATGGTTTCCTTCCAGAAAGAATGTCTTGTTGACGGTTTTGATGGGGTAAAAACATAGTATAACTACCGTCAACAATGTGCCCACATATTTTTGTTTTTTCTAAAAAGTGTGGACCTTCATGTGCCCACATATTTTTGGTATTTTTTAGATTTTCTTATGGTACTATGGTGAACCTTCATGTATTCACATATTTTTGGTATTTTATGACTTTATAAAATAGACACAATAATCGCATATGTATAGTTACCAGATAACTAGTGGATGCTCCTCCCCCAAGCTTGATGTTTGCAATACTTAGTGTTGATGATCTTTAGAGTGAGCTGGTCAGTGGTAGTCCTGTTGGGGTGCCACTGATAAACTCTCTCCTTAGTCATAGTGTCATCCGGCATAATTATACTCCAACAAGAAAACCAAAGCTCGAGGCTCGAATTTAACAAGGGGTTAGCGGTCAGCCATTAAGCAATTGATTATTCTCTGAGTTGATTTTAATTGACAGATTCTAACAGGATTCCAACAGGGTTCTTCTTTTTAGGATTTTCTAATTTTCTTATGCAATAATCAAATATGTATGCATGCTGTATTTTTGTGCCACTACAGAGAATATTTATTCTCATGGGGCCTAGGATTAAATTTTTTGATTTTATAAAGCATGGAACAAATATGAATGCTCTTTCTTCTTTTTTTTATGCCACCACAGTAAATACTCCTGTGGGTTCTACCATAAGTGCATTCACATGGGCCTTAGCTTTTATGATGCAGTAAATAAAGCAGTAAATGTTTTTGTTGTTTTATATGTAATGGGCAAAGTGATTATACTAATAAATATGTCAAAACAAAAATACTAATAAATACTAACTTAATTAGATAACTACCATTCTAACCTTATGGCTAGGGTACGGAATTTAAAGTCTACCGACAGGACTTAGATAGAGGAGAGTACTTACTCAGTAGGTTCATTGTCTGAGGTTACCTCAGTCAATTCCCCATTTTGCGGTGGTGTAGTAGGTGCTTCTTCCTTCTCCTTCCATCTCATTTCTGTCTCTTCTGCTTCTCTCTTTTCTAGCTGGATGTTACACTTCCTCAGGTGTGCTTCTCTTGCTTCTTTATCTTTCTTCATCCATTCTTCCAGTTGTGCGTGGATCTCTTCCTTCTTTGCCTTAGCAATCTGATCCATCCTTTCAGCTTCCGCTTCCCACTCACTCCAGCGTGGTGCTTGTATGACTTCTTCTTGCTCCTTGTAGCGGTCTTCATACTTTATAACCTTGCCAGGAAATTCCCCCCATCCACAATGAGGCTGGGCAGCCTGATGGCGGGCTTGGTGTCTTCTCCTGTTGCGTTGCTTCCTGTTCTACTCATGGTTAAGAAGTGTTCTAAATTGACAGCGTACCTTTCCAGTCGATAGGTTGAAGTGGATCTGTCCGGACCCGATGTAGATGATGGTATTGGCAGTGTAGAGGAATGGTCTTCCTACATGTCAAGGACTAGAAAATCAGCGGGTATATATTTATCTCGAATTCTTACTATAACGTCCTTAACCACGCCTTCAGGGAATCTCAGTGATTGGTCCGTCATCTGTAACTGAATAAATGTTGGGTATAAAGGTAAATCAGTAAATATATCATCATATACCTATTTGGACATTACGTTGACGCCTGATCCAGTGTCGCAGATGGTGTCGGCAAAAGTGGTGTCTCTGATTGTGCATTCAATGATTGGTACACCTGGGTCACCTTTCTTTGTTGGAAATGGTTTTGGGAGCATATGATCATTTCTTTATTGAGAGCAATGATTAGTTGAGCAGTTTCTTCAGGTACATGCTGGGGCTTGTTCTTCCTCCATCTTCTATTGTTCTTCTTCTTGGGTGCTGGTTGTTGCTGTTGCTCTTCTTGTTGATGGAATTGCTTCGAAACTGTAGGAGTCTTCAGGATGCGGTTCTTGAACGAGAATCTTTACTTCTTGTCTTTGATGGAGAGGACAATCTTGGCGTGTTCCGCATAGATGATGGCTTTGGTTGTGCACAAGAATGGTCATCCTAAAATAATGGGTGCCTTCTTATCTCCTCCCGTATCCATGATCACGAAGTCAACTAGGACATATGATTTCTCTACTCTGATGATAGCTTCTTCTAGCACTCCCTCGGGGTAGAAAATGGACTGATCTGCAATCTGCAAACGCATATCTGTGTACAACAAAGGATCACCTAAAATTCTCTCATAGATTATCTTGTGCATTATGTTGACACTTGCACCGAAATCGCAGATAGCCTCTAGAAAGCTATGACATCCTGTAGAGATAGGAATCACAGGTCTTCTAGGGTCTCCCATCTTCTCAAGTAGTGAGTGATCTATCCACTATATATCTGCAAGCTCAATATGGTATTGGGTTGCATTGTGAATATCAACAAGGTTAGCAGTTTCTAAATCCTCCGGGAATCTTACCTTTCTCAAATGGAGGGACAGCAGCAGCTAACTGAGCTAATTGTGATTCTAACATTTTATTAAAACTATATTTATTCTTTATAGCAGAAGCAAAGGTATCCATTCTAGTATTTATGTTTTCTAAAGCTTTATCATTTGAGGCTACCTTTCCAGACATTTGATCTAACAATTTAGATTGACCCGCAACTAAGGCTCTTAAAGGTGGAAGATTGTAATTATTATAATTATTACCTTAATTGTTACCTTGGTAATTACATTGTCAAGGTTGCTGATTTTATCCTTGGTTTGGCTGGTTCCATCCTTGATTTTGCTGAGGACGATAGTAGGTGTTATTGTTGATGACGTTCACATCCTCTTGCAACGTGGGGCAGTTAACAGCTGAATGCCCATAATCTCCACATTCTTCACAGGTCATGCGCGAATCATTTTTATGCATGACTTCCTTCTTCTCTACGTCGAGCTTCTTCATGATGAGGTCTAGCTTGACAGTGACCATGTCAGTTTCCTTCAGATGATGGATGCCTCCTCCTCTCTTGCGAGGTTGAGTACGTTCTTCATTAAAGCCTGAATTTGAGGCCATCTTCTCCACAAGAGCTTGAGCTTCTGGAAGCTTTAGTGACAGGAAAGCTCCTCTTGCTGCAGCATCTATGGACTCACTGGTGCTAGAGACTAGCTCGTGGTAGAAGGCCTGCAATAATAGCCAATCCTCTATCCCATGATGAGAACAGTCTTCAATATAGTCTTGGAATATCTCCCATGCTTCAGTGAGTGATTCATCATGTTGCTATTGAAAGCTTAAAATTTTCCAATGCAGAGCATTCGTCTTGCCTGTAGGAAAGAACTTTGCCAGGAAAGCAGTTGAGCATCGGTCCCATGTAGTGTTCATGTCTTTGTTGGCGTAGAACCACTGCTTGGCTTTCCCCAAAAGTGAAAATGGGAAAAGACGGAGTAAAATAGCTTCTCTTGGTAGTCCTCTGATCGTGAAGGTGCTACAGATCTCTAGAAAGTGTTGTAAGTGTGCACTTGTATCTTCATGAGCTCTTCCATAAAATTGACTTGCTTGACCCATGGTGATAAGAGCAGGATTGAGCTCGAATCCATTCTCCCCAGTGTTGACTGCTGGTCTAGCCTGGATGTTTTCTGTTGTTGGGGCGGAGAACTCACGCAGCGTCTTCTCAGCCATGTCTTCAAACACAAAAGCTAATGCTTCTCCTAAGTGTTCTTCTTCCAATGTTAGAGCTGGCTCCTCTGAGGGATGAGCTTGAGCGGCGATGGGTATTATTGATAGTGACTTGAAATTGTCCCTCGCCTCTACAACCTTCTTCCTTCTCAGGAGTTTCTCTGGATCATCGGTGAAGTTGTTTGGAAGAGAAAAATCGTTCATTCATCACCCTGCATAAGATAAGCAAATGATAAAAAACAAGGGTGTGCCTATTCGAGTTAGAGATCAATTGGTAATACAATCTTATCCATTATGTATACATATGCTATCAATATTTCCTAAGTTTAACGTGTCTTCCCCAACAATGGCGCCAAAAATGCTTGTTCACATCTACAAACGTCGCCAAATATAACTATGTACTCCCTCCATTCCAAATTGTAAGTCATTCCAAGAATCTTGGAGAGTCAAACTATTTCAACTTTGACCAAGTTTATATAATAAGATAATAATATTTACGATATTAATTTAGTATTATTAGATTCTTCATCAAATATATTTTCATAGTACACTTATTTGGTGTCATAAATCTTCATATTTCTTTCTATAATTTTGGTCAAAGTTGAGATTAGTTTGACTCTCCAAGATTCTTGGAATGACTTACAATTTGAAACGGAGGGAGTAACTTTTAATGCGAGAGGCAAGATTAGAAGATGAATGGTAATTAATTAACTTGTCATTAGCAACTAGCCACTTTTCTATTACCAACATTCTTATGCAAGAACTAGGTTGTCATCCCTAATTATATATGCTAAGAATAAATAAAGGTGTTATATATTAATCTATGTGACTAGGCAGAAATAAATATAAATATAAACTAAGATCAATTCTGCAAGCGGACAGATAATTCTACCATTGTAGCATTTTACCTAGGGAGTTCTACTAGGTTGTCGATTTATATTTATACCACTGGGAAGGACTAGGATAAACTTTAATCTATTATATTGATAGTGATGGTATACAATGGATAAGTGACATTACCGATGCCATTTACTCTACTCATAACAGGTAGAGGTCACAAGATAAATAAAGATAAAGGTGATAAGTATAATCAAGCATCATAAATATAAGATAATCATCGGAGCACTTCTCTAGTCATAGTAAAAGCTAACCAATGGATAAACTAAGGAATTAATATCTAAGGTAATTCTATAACTACATCAATGAATAACTCTAATTAGTGCAATTACATCTAGCAATCATTGTTAGATTAATCCTATATCATAATCACATGCAAAGGGCATCATCTAAGAAGGATGTGAAACAGAGTCATCACCCAACTTCACGACTGTGCCTGCTGGCCTACATACGGGGGGTGGACTACAAAGGACTCAACGCAGCTGTCACCTACGCGATCTACCACACAACCCGGCACATCTGGGTGCACTCGCAGATAAACAAAATACCTAGACACCACGTCTACATATCGTTCATCATCTACCCATCGTCCGCATGGATAAACGCTATACGAGCAATTACATGAATTCAATAAGATCAAACCGACTATACTAGACATATAATCGAAGTAGACAAAGACTATTGTAATCAAGAACATATGAACTATTAAGAACAATATTTCTCTAATCATAATGAAGAATATAATAATAGAGAAAGAACTAGAACTATACCGAACTCCATGCTCCAGACAGATGCCAGGGCTCCAGATCCGCCGAAGAACTAGAACTCCTCTACTTCTAATCTAACTAGGCTAGAACTATGAACTAGGAGGCTCTTGATGAACTAGGAGGCTCTTGATGGCTTGAAGACTTGATGCCTTGAATGAATGAATGAGGGATTGCCTCCAGGGGGGTCTGCCCCATTATTTATAGCCGGTAGGATGCACGTGCGCCGTAGGATGAAACCGACTTAACCAAGTGCTGAGATGCATCGTGGGAGGCGGTGAAAGAAGACTCCGGAAGGCGGCGGCGAAACCCTAGGGGGGCACCGCCAAGCCCCACCCCAGGGCCGGCTGGCCCCACCTGGCGGGGGATTGGGCTCCGGTTTCTCGAGTGTGTTACAGATGCTTCTAGTGTTCTCGTGATGATGTTTCCTTCGCGGTTAAGTTTCGTGTCTTTTATGCTCTTTAATCCTTCTTTTATGCTTTTCTGGAATAGCCCCTGGAAAATACAGAACATGCAAAACTCAGGGAAATTGTTTGTTAAAACCCTAGACTACTATGTATTCTTGTATCCTTTGGTGTCTAAAGTTCTAATAAAAGTTGACGTTGTCCACCGTCAACAGCCACCGACTTCCAGCACCCCTATAAGTACCCCTGGTGCTCTCCTACACTATAATAGGACCAGTTTCCACACTTGTAAGCAGAAACCACTAGAGATTCAGCTCATAGTCTGTAGTAGCTCCTCTCTCTCTCTAGCGAAGCTCTGCTCTTAGGAATAGTGCTAACTTGAGAAGAGTAGAGTAGTGATAGAAGTCGAGAGAAGGAGGAAGTCTGTGGAGGAGCCGGGCTTATCGGCGACCTCCTCTGCGGTATTGTTCACTCTTATTGGTAATAAAGATCCCCTACTTCATTTATTTATTGTTCTACTTTAAGCAGTTGCATACTTGTCTCATTGCTTGGTTAGAGTGCTCTAATTCCTTGGGCCAGAGTTAGAGTAGTAAGTTTTATAGATTAAGCGTGGTGCTTAGGCTATAATCTTACCCTTGAGTGCGGCTAGACTCACGGATAGTAGTGGTAGGTTCTAGGTGGTGATAGCCCTAGGATCCTTTGGATTCCACCACGTTCAGCCTGGTTTATCAGCGTAGGGCTTGTGGACGTATGGTGCCTAATCAGTCGAACCCCGGCGAGTTTAGGACTTTGCGTGTCCCGAGTATTGCAATCTCTTTGGTGTAACAATCACTTGATCTTTTACTGAGATAGAGTTCTTCCATAAACTACAGAGCTACTTCAATTTATGCTAGTGTGTTTCCACCTTAGTTATACTTCATTGATTTATCCTCACTAAGGTTATTATCCTATTTATTTATCCATATCTAGATCCTTGACTATCAGATCCTAGGAATCACAAATCCAGCCTTTCTTTGGGAAAAAATAAATTCGATACCTGGTACTCCCAGGTAAAGTGCTACACGATAGTTCTGTGCGCTTGCAGAATCCCATCACCTATCCTATAGAGCTACCCATAGCATTTTTGGCACAGTTGCCAGAAATAACTTTATTCCTAGTAGCAACGTTAAAAGTGTCAACAACCACATACTTTGAGCAAAGGGATTGACAACCCCTGCAATTGCGTTAAGAAGTATTGTTACCAATGCTAGAGGATAGATTTGTCTACACTCTCTTGATAGCATTAGTAACTGTCAACAATGGCACCTAAACAAATAGTAAGCACAAGTGAGTAGAGATCGAGAAAGATATACCGAAGGGTTTGGTGAAGTGAAGTCCGCTTGCCGTGTAGAACCAATTACCAAGAGATGGACAATAAGATCAAGAAGACCAATCACCAAATGAACACCAGAAAGCCAATCATCCACTCGAAGGTGGAGAAGAGAATGAACACCCAATTTTTTACCGAGGTTCACGTGATCGCCGTCATGCTACTCCTCAATGTGGCACCGGTCTTTCTTGGTGGATTGCGAGCTAGGCTTCACACGCCAATCTCTCACCAGGAGCCGCTCACCAAACAAGAGAAATTGCTATCAACTACGAGCAATCCACTAGAGTCGGTTTTGGCACTCCGCCGGGGAATAACCGCAAGAACCCCGCACAATCAAAGCCTTGGTGTGGACTTGAACAATCACCAATCAATCTCACAACGAAATCACCTCCAAGTCGCTAGAGACACGGGAATGCCCCAAGAGAATAAGAACTCAGACTTGGCTTGCTCTTAAGTGCTCTAGAATGCAAATCACTAGCAATGATGCACTTGAGGATCACTCAACTCACAAATATGACCAAAGATGAACAAGTGAGTGAGTAGGAGGATACAGAGTGCTCACAAGAGTTAGGCAATGAATCAAATGTGCAACAGCGTCACCAAGTGACCAGAGAAGGAGTATAAATACCCCTAAGTGCACTCCTAGCCGTTGCCCACTGAAAACAGTCGTTAACTCACTTTTCAGGGCGTCAGACTGAGCGTCGGACTGTACCCGTCAGACCAATCCTCTATGTCTGACGCACGGATCTATGCCACGTGTCACTTAGGTTTGAACCACAGCCGCTGGATCTCAACGGCTACAGCTCGCGCCACTTTTACAACCGTCGGATATTATGGCCGTCGGAACAAAGTCCGCCAGCGTCCGACACATTCAGAGAGGTTCCAGAGAGAAGAAAGATTGTCAGACTCTGTCCGACGCCCTGCGTCGGACCAAGCCACAGCGTCCGACGCCTTGCTCTCCGCTCACCATGCAAGTGCCCAGAGCATGAACTCGCCACGACGAGCCGTCAGACTGTCTGCCGATGGTCCGACGCTCACGCCACACAACTTGTCGGACTGTCCGACTCTCACAGAGGAGAGACAACCAAGCCACCATCGGACACTCTGCAGTTAGTGCGTCGGACCAAAGTTTCACACCGTCCGACGCTCGCCGTTTTTACGCAGAGAGGGTTTGAAATGCTCGGACTTAGTCCGATGCTCACCGTCGGACCGTCCGACGCTCTAAGCCAGTTAAGTACAGTGCTGGAACCGTCGGACCCTCGCAGCCAATGGTCCGACGCCCTGCAACCTCAGCGTCTGACGCTCCAAAACAGAGTTTTTCAAGTCTTTTTCACGCCCCTTGCTTCTAAGTGCTAACACTCAAGGTTCTCAATACATGTGCACAGTGTGTTAGCATTTTTAAAACATTTTTCAAGGGTTTTCAAGGTCTCACACTAGGTTGGTTAGAATCAATGCAATGAAATGCAACCTAGAGCACTTGAAGGTAATTCAACACTTGTTCTCACCTTAATAGTCGGCTATCTAACCTAAATGTGATCACACCCACTAGGTGTCTTGACCACGATAAGAAAAGCCTATTAGGGTTATACCTTTGCCTTCAAGCCTTCTCTTTTCACTTCATCATCTTGACTTGATCTACCTTCACATGCTCCATGGTTTAGCCCTCTTGATCTTCACCATCATCTCTTTGGGCATCTCACTCCATGGATAGGACTACCTATACTTAGCCATCACTTAGCAAATAGGCTAGTCCTTAGGGTGTCATCAATTATCAAAACCAAACTAGAGCTTTCAGCGTGCCAGGGCTGGGCTGCCTTGGACTGTTGGTATAAGATAGCTCAAACAAATAAACACTAGGATTATTTGCAAGCGGACAGATACCGATGTAGCACTTCACCTGGGAGTATTCCAAGGTATCGTTATTTATATTTTAACACAGAGAAAACGGGATGACTAAAATCTAGACTTAACCCCTGAGCTGTTATCAAGGATGGAGAAAATAGGTGATAAAGGAGATTGGTAAGGCTTTCAGTTCTAATTCCTTAGTAAAAGAAACCTACGATCCTACTAACGGGAGGTGGACTGTGTAAGACTCAACAAGGCTAGGTCACCCTCGCGATCTACCACCGATCCAGACAGTATAAGGCATTTACGAGCAAATATAATCTAAGCACCATGCTTAAACTATAAATTACTACTTCAATCAAGGAGCTACCAAGACTAAAGCACTCAAAAGAATCGTAAACCTTAAGAACAATAATAGCAACATTACTCACTTGTATTAGAAGTTGAACACCGAAGAAATCTTCAGAAACAAGCCCCGAAGAAGGACTTGAATCCACGGTACAAGTCGTAGAGCAGTCACCTACAGGCCGGCAACTCCTCCAACTATCTCCAGCTCTTCTACCATACCACTTCTAGATAAAACTAGCCCTAATCTGGAGAGACTATAAGGCTAATCTTCTACTTGATGCTTGGCTCTAGATCCTATCTTGGGTTTCTACTTCTCTATAGATTTGTCGGTGGATTTCTAAAACCCTGGATTGATTTTTCTCTGGATCATAAGAAACCCTAGGGGGTCTGGGGCTGTTTATATAGGCCGGTGGGATGAACCATAGCTCTTGGATCAAACCAACTTCAACGGGTGGTGGAGATTGATCTTCAAAAATGGGTGTGGGTCCACGTCGAAGCGGAGGCGGAGAGAAGTGACTGACAGGTCGGCCGACCTGGTCAGTAGGTCGGCCGACCCCCTCTCTCTGACATTTGGGCCCGCTTCTGCAGGCGTGTCTTTGGTGTTCTCTAGAATATTCTTGATCCCCCGTTGCGGCAGAATTCGGTATTTTTCTCTGAGATGTGGGTCCTTCTTGGTTCTTTTCCTGTATAGTCCCTAAAAAATATAAATTCACCAAAACTCGTGGAATTCTGTCAGTTTAAACCCTATTCTAGGCGTTAGCTCTGTTTTATATACCTTTTCAAGTTTGATTGATGGGTAAAATCATACAATAACTACCATCAACATGGACCCATCTTGCTCTGGTGGGCTTCTGGTTGGGTTGGTAGTCATGCTGTGACGTGTGTTGGTCCAGGTGTTCTTGATTCTTTGGGCTTCTTGTCTCTGTTCCTTATTTTGCGTTGGGTCAAAATATTGTTTTATTCTTTTCTTCTTTCTTTTGCTTCTTTTGGCCCAATTTCTATATGATTTCATGATTGTCCTGCAAAACAAGTGAACTATCCAAAACTTGTGGAAATGGTTAGTTATAACCTCTATTTGTGTTCCTTTTGCTGAATTCTACTCTAAAGTTGGCGGTGGAAGTGGTTAGTTATAACCTCTAGTTATAGATGAAGACCTCTGATAGGAAAAAGATGCTGACTGACTAGGCTAATCCTTCCCAAGAACAGCTTATGAGCAGTACTGACTTATTTGACTCGAGGAGCTAAAAACGTGTACTCCTTCCTTACTCGTAATGGAAGTCATTTATGACAACGACACGGTCCCCAAAGCATGATTTTGAACGACACGATCTCCAAAGCATGATTTTGACTTCATATTTCTATAAAAATATTTATTGAAAAGTGATATATGTATACTTTTATGAAAATATATTTGAAGACAAATCTATTTATATAGTTTTCATATTTCTAGACTCAACAACTTAGAAGTTATTTATAATTTATATTCTCAATGTTTGACCAAAACCTTATCTAAAATAACTTTCTTTACGAGTATGGAGGAAGTATATAACAGAAAAAAATGTATTCTAGGGAGATTAGTTTGGAAGGGAAAGAGATACTAACGACGGAGGTGACCCGCATGTTAGTTGAAAAATAATAGAGGGTATGCCGATGGCCATGCTTTGGGTATGCCAATTAAGGCTAAGTATGTATATCCAATCAGTCTATGTTTTGGGTATGCCGAAGGTCACGATAACTTTTCTGGTCGCAATATTAATGGTGACAAGCTATATGTAAAGGTTAATTTTAGAGACGAAGTTAGATCAAGATAGTGATAAAATAAGTCACAAGTGCAAAAATATCAGATATTGCAAGCTAATGAGAATTTATAGACGGGTGACGGGGTGAGGGATGATGCCTGCGTTGATTTGGTTCATGTAAGGGCATACTTTGGCGTGATTGGTCTTGAATTCTCAGCTGTAAAAAGAGACGAGATGCTTGACCATTGTCGAAGGTTAGCTTATAAATAAATAAGTGAATTATGCTATTTTGGACGAATGTAAGAGTATTTGGAAAGTTCTTTGGCCTTCGCTTGTTCTATTTGAACTCGCATGCATGCTTTATTATAGTAATACGAGCTTTATTAAAGTAAAGAAAAATGCAGACAGCAAGGTAGGGTTAGCTCGAAATTTTTTTCCTAACGAACTGTAGCAGAAATTCTTTTTTTTCATTCGGAGAAAAATCTGTGCAGGTATTGCGCTATTTGAATTTTTTATTCTTTTTTTAAATATATTTTAGTTTATATGTAATACAAAAAGGCTAGACGACTTATATTTTATTAACAAAAATAGTACTACATATAATTTGTGACTACCATATTATGTATAATACTCTCTCCGTTCTAAAAAAACATGCAATTTTAGCATAGTACCAAATGAGATGTATTTTTTCATTTTGTTTATTACCTATGACTTTTTTAATATTGATGTCATCCCATCATATTGCTCTGAGCATTAGCTTCACTTAGTCATCCCATCAACAGTTTACCGGTTAGTACTAGTTAGAGGGGCAGTGTGTGAATGATCTTGGACGTTGCATCCTTGATGGATGGATGGATCAGGTGCTACCGCTAAAGTTACAGTAGGTCAGTAGCAGTTGTAACTGCACTGGATCCAGGTCCCATGTTATGGGCCAGTGGACCCTCGCGAATAGTTAGACATTTGCGGGCTACTGGTATTTACACGAGCTGTGTCTTCGCTGGGTGGAGTCAGAGCTTAGCCGTGCTGGCAGCCTTCAGACTTCAGAACGCGGTTAGATCCAGGCGTTTGGAGTCTGATCTTCGGGCGGGAATCTTCCCGTTCCACCAGGTCGGACGAGTGTCGCTCGCCGACCAATCTCCGTGGCCCAACAACGTCAATCATCAGGGCGTGTTTGGTTTCCATCCTAGCACAGTCGGGCTCGTATTAGCCATCCAGGCCCATCGTGGCTAGGCTGAACAGGTGCATCGTACCTTTGTTTGGTTATCGTATCTATTTATACAAGTATTGAGGAGAAAGAGTTTGGTTCAATGATTGTCCCGCATCATTGTCTTTTGCATGGTGCAGGCTGTATACGCATAGACGCATGCGACGAGCCAGGCTCAACAAAAACAAAATGAAATATATACACTCTGATCGCTTGAACTTACCAGCCATCATCATCCAGCCATTCAGCAGTGTTTTTTTCTCACAACAATCAGCTAGCCAGCCGTACAATCTAACCAGCCGAACAGAGTCGGTGAGAGGCTCATGTTGCATCTGCTGGACCTGGATGAAGTGTTCCTATAGCTAACCAATCACGCCAACGTCGCATCCTGCGAGCTTGGGCAGCTTGCATGCGGACAACCAAACGCCCTCAAGTTCGGAGAGTTGAGCACCACAGGCAAGCCTATTCTCTGAGTACGGCCCATGTCAAGTGCCTGAAGGGCCAGCAGAACTCTTGACTTTGGTTGCAGTCTGTTTCACGTGAGCGTTTAGGTACATATTCTCCGTTTTGCTATTTCGTATTTCTTCGTCCCACGTTGCATCGTATCAGGTACGTTAGCTTTTCCTTTTTCTCCTATTTTTTCCTCTATTCGTTTATCAGTGACGTTTTATTTTTTTCCTTTACTTTCTACTATTTCTTTTCCTCTTTCTTTTCTCTTTTGTTTTTTTGTCTTCTATTATAATTTTTTATCTTTTATTACTTTTTATTTTTCTATCTTTTCTTCTATTTGTTTTGTTTTGGTTTATGTTTTCAGCGGGTTGCTCCGTGTCGTCGCCCCGACGCATACTACTTCCGACGAGGTCAGACGGTAGACGCACATCCACCACCTCCATGCCAGTGATTACAACAATTATAGCGCACGTGACGGCCCACAGAGCGCTCACGATGATGGTTGACGGCCCAGTGCGGGACAGTTACAACGCCCGCTTTTCTTGTTGTGCGTTGTATTGTGTTTTTTCCTTTTTTCTACTATTTATTTTTCCTTTTTATTTTTTCATCTTTTGCTCTGTTTATTACTTTTCTTTATTTTCCTCTATTTCCTTTTTCTTTTATCTATTTTTTCATTTTTCTACTTTTTGGTTTTTTATTATTATTTTGTTTCCATTTGTATTTTCATTTTTGTTGTGTGTTTTCCTTTTATTTTTTCTTTCCTTTCATACATTTACTTTCCTTTTCTTTTTTGGACTTTTTTATTCTTTTTCTTTTTATTTATTCTTTTACTATATTCATTTACTCTATTAATTTTTATTTCCTTTTTCTTTCGTTGCTTTTTTTGTTTTTATTTATCTTTTTCATGTCTTTTATTTTCCAACATTCATATATTTTTAATATCTTTTTTGTTTTTCAATTTTTATTTACAATCTATGATGTTTTTTTTTTTTGCTCCCGAGTAGAAATATGGTTTCTACTCTGGCTTTTATTATGTTCAGTAAGCATATTCATGTAGTATATATTGGGCTATTTGGTGCCCTGCTACGTGCGTCCCTAGCTCGTGGGGTGCAACTTTGAGGCTGTTAGGTTCCCTGGAGTTGTTCAAGGGCCTGGCCGGAGGAATGTAGCGAAGGCTCCAGAGCCAGGCTCCTAAAAATGGATTTTGATACTGTTTTTCTGAGCCTGGCTGGTGCGGTGACGCGTGTGTATGCTTATGAGAGTGAGCACGCACGAGACAGGAGAGAAGGCCAACCAATCAGTGAGTTTGCATGTGGGCCTCTGCATTCAACGCGAACCAAACAAGCGAGGCTGCACGCAATGCCTAGCTCCCAGATGCAGGCCTAGGTGCGCATAGATGAAAAACCAAACATGACATATGTGATGTCCTATGATACACATAATATTCATATAGTATACACGTGATGTCTTCTAATGTATCTTTCGGCGTTTATGTACTGTATATGTGATATTGTATGATAAAGTTTTGTGATGTTCTTGTAGTGTTAATTAGATGTTATACGATGTATTTTCTTCAATGTTTGTGTAATGTTAATGTGATGTTCGTGTAGTGTTAGTGTAATGTTCTATGGTATATTTGGGGATGTTCACTTAGTATACATGTACTCCCTCCATCTCACAAATAATTGTAAATCTTTGACTTCTACTTTTCTTCTTTGATCTTCCGTCTTATTTTCAAATTTTTAATAAATTTTATTTGTTTTGTTACGACTTAGTCTATTGTTAGAGATGTTTTTTATAATGATTTAATATTTTTTTATTTAAATAAGAAATTAAATAAAACTAACGATCAAAGAAGAACGGTAGAAGTCAGTAATGTTCTATGATATATTTAGAGATGTTCATTTATACATGTGATGTTATATGGTGTATCTTGTGATGTTTGCTAGTATACATATGATATTCTATGGTGTATCTGGAGATGTTTGGCGATTGTTTTTAAATATAAGTTTATCATGCGATAAATGCCTGTTAAAAATGTCATCGAAATATATCCATTTGAGGTCTTATTTTGAAGAGTTTATTGTAAGGAATATGGTAGTGCAGTCCAATCAAATTTTAATTAGAATATTTGGTTCAGGAGATATGATTTTTTATACCTTAAAAGATAATCACTGACATCAATGTTTTTGGATTCTATTACACAGCTGTGGGATAGGAGCACGCACCACAGAGGGAGCGGTGATCGGAAGCTGGTTGGCTGCCACCCAGGTCGGTGGCTAGTCCCCTTCGCTACGGTATAGCCATCACCCTCCGGCTCCGGTTGTTTGTCGGCTGGTAAGGTATTATGGAAAGTGTACTGTTGCGGAAAAGGACCTAGCTCTCCCGTGTCCCGAGACCGACTCTAGGTCCTTTTTCCATCGCCACAAGCATCATCTCACAGTTCACGAGCGCCGCAAACGTCCTTTTCAGTTTTCGATCAACGAGTTGAGAGAACATTTCGATGAGTCGAGGGAACTTTTGGGTTCAGAGGCCACGAGTTTGTTGCGACTACCGAGATGAGGGAGGGCGAAGATGGCAGGGACTGTGGATGCAGATAAGGAGGTGTCAACACCCGTCATCACCAACCCTGCGAACGTCTAACAGTCATGCTTCTTTGTAAGTGTGCTCCTCTACTATTTCGTGGTACACTTGATTGCGGACTTCTTCCACCACATGTATAGTGTCTATCTTCGTTTTCACGGACAAAGCTAACCATCCATCGGTTACATGCATGCTGCAACTAAAAAATTGTTTGACGCTGCCCATGTGTCTTTGCAGGTGTGTTATTTTTGTATGGCTGACCGCATACGTCGTATACAAGCATTTCAAGATCGATGGACTTTGGGAAGCTTTTGCGTACACGGCTGAGGAGGCGCCTCTCTCTCTAATACAACTCTACACTACATGGTACCCTCGCTGAGTAGCTTCTTCATTTGAACATGTGGTCAGACCCTTTCTGACTTTGACAACACAGGGACTGATGATGATCTCTCTACTAACCTGCTAGGACCCAAAAATATGTAATGTACCTACATTTACCTAGTAGATTTATTTATGAAGCAGCTTGCAATATGTAGCCTGGCTCCCCCAATACTATTATTAGAGAATGTTCTTGGTGATCGTTTACCTTATGGTCACATCTGATTCTATTATGTGTGTCTTATATTTTGTTATGTTTCCTCTTTTTGATTTTTTTTCTCACGTATGGTTTCTGACTTTTTCCTTTTCCCACATTATGTTTTATCTTTTGAGTCATTTTTCTGTTTGATCTCTTGTTTGTTACATAGAATTGTGGTGTTGTATTTGTATTTGGATTCAGATTATGAGTCCACATAACATACATGACTCAATACATTTTCAAATAAGACTTCGTTTAGCGCTAGACGTATGATTCACTGTCTAGCAATTGGAGGAAGATGGAAGAAAAAAAGTAGACTGATCAAAAAGTGGGAAGAAATTTTGCCGCTTTATTATTAGATATATGATTAGGGGTTACAAGCGATGGTGAGAGAGGGAGGGGCTCTAAGTCTTTGTGGCGTGAGAAGTGGGGTGTGGTGAGTGCAAGTGGATTCGACTGATTTCGGATGGTCTATGAGTAGTCCCTGCCCTCCCTTTTATAGTCACAAGAGAGAGAGAGAGAGTGGGGGAGGGTTACAGGCCATCTACACGTAGTGAGCAAGTGCGAGAGAGTGTTCCCGAGGGGGTAGATCATCTGTCATCTTCTGGGAAGCAGCTGGGGCTGTAGAGGTTGGTGACCGTCTTTCAGGTGTACCGCGCGTGCTATAGACTTAAAGACTTTACTGGCTGGATGAAGTACACGCTGTGGTGTGTCCTCCCGACACTGTGTGGGAGTGGTCATCAATCCTTTGATACTGTTCAGGCATGGTCTTGCCCCTCGGGCGTACTTACACCTATAGGCGTCGTCACCCAAAGGAATGGGATGTCGTCCTGATCCCACTGTGTAGTCATGGGTGCACCCCCTCGAACGTACTGGCCTCCGGAGAAGGCGCTTCCCAAAGGATGGGCGATTGGGCGAATGACTGGCACATTGACGGGAGTTAGCAGCACAGTGACCGATGTCCTAGCCTTTACCAGGGCATGGTTATAGGAGTTAGGAGATGATGGCCATCGTGTCCAGGCCGCCCCATACCGCTCAGAGAGGAATTAGGCAGAACAGTGCTAGGTAACCCTGTCCATGTGATGGTGTGGGCGAGGGTGAGGTGATCGGACACCATGTCCGGTTGTACAATGTCGCTTTTACAATGGGTGTGCTCCGTGTGGTGGGGGAACGTTCGCTTGGGCCCTCGTGATGTGACTGTATCCACTTCATGAGAGCGGCCCAAAGGATAGACGGGCTCCTTCAGGTGCAAGGGGCCGTGCTGACGTCACACAGGAGGCTAGGGGGAGGCAAAGAATGGCGCCCGAGGGTGTCTCTCCCCGAGCCTATTGGCTAGGGGGTCGGGCGAGATGGAGGATTTCTCCCAAGGATGTGCCTACGACCGGGGTCAGGCGCAGCTGCTTCTCGGGCAGTGTGTCTTTCCCGCGTGACAAGGCTTCTTTCATGAGTGGCTTGGGCCTAGTTTTTCCTAGAGATTTTGTATATTTATGAGTCACGAAGATTCATCTCCGACCACAACCTAGAGGTCGACTCCCCTCGAGGACTCCACCATAATCGTCTCCGAGGAAGTGCCCTCTCTGCTGCCCGTCTTCGGAGGTCATGCTACACCCATTTTTTTCCTTCTCTCTCTTGCGTCACCAGCACGGCTACATCCATTTGTAGGGATGAAAGCGGGACGGATATTTCTCGATATCCGTTCGTTCCAAAACTGTCAAAACCCAAAATGGATATTCAATATCCAAATCTGAACATTTAATTTCTGACCATATCCGAACCACATATTCAAAATGACTTTTTTGGGTAAGTAGATGAGATAGATATCAATATCCACGATGATTTGTATCCGAACCGTATACCAGATAAAAAAAATATAACAGAATATACGATATATAGGATAAAATATAGGACCACTGGCCGTGGCTACTAACTAACTGGGTACGGTTGCGTTTCAAAGCTGCACGGGTAGTGATAGATATAGAATTTTACTAAACAGTAATATGTCCAAACAAAAAATATTTATATGCCAAGTTCAGAAATATATATTTAGTAATTTGTAAAATTTCATACAATGCATAATTCAATATGGAATATCAACTTTGGTCTCACCTTATAAAGACACGTCTAGCTGCTTCAATGATAGGACCTACTCCAACTCGTTACGCTCTTGGAGTATGGTTAATAATACAGCCGTCTGCTAGTAGTAAAAGATTCTTGTGACCTATCTCTCAACCAAATCATTGTCATCTTCACAGCTAATACATGACCCGTTTGTCTTTCTCAAAAAGTTTTTGTGGTTATCGTATTGAAGTCCGCTTCCTTCTCTCTTCATTCATCTCACCTCCATCTTAGCATTTAGGCTCCTCTCTTCATTCATCTCTCCTTCACCTTAGCATTTAGGCTCCTTACAGTTTGTTAGTATATACGCATTATATTCTCTCAAGGTAGGTCGACTCCTGCAGGTGCAGGCTGCAGCCACCATTTTGTGGCGTTGGGATACAGAGACCCAGCGAAGCCGTTGTGCCTAGGGCTTCTATATGTTCCTTTACTCTTCTCTCTACTGTGTGTGGCTTAGTTAGGGCTATTTAAATTCGCTCAACTAAAGTTTAGCTAGCTAAAAGTTCAAAGCTGAATTTTAGCTAGCTAAACGTTTTCTTCGCTAAACTTTAGATGAGTTGTTTGGATCCTTACACTAATAGGGGCTTGG
Organism: Eremochloa ophiuroides; assembly: GCA_038502445.1. NCBI lineage: Eukaryota > Viridiplantae > Streptophyta > Magnoliopsida > Poales > Poaceae > Eremochloa > Eremochloa ophiuroides. The sequence continues at coordinate 42,071,542 of JAHLJS010000009.1, read as the reverse complement.
CTAATTTTAGGTGGATTTAGCTGAGCTGAAGTAACTAAACTTTACATGTCTTTTTACCTAGGCCTTTTCGATCCTTAGCAGCTAATAAATTTACCTCGCTAAAGTTTTAGTTGGTGGATTCAAAAATACTCTTACTACTTCCTACGTTCCAAATCATAAATCGCTTTTACTTCATGTACATCCACTAGGCTACGTATCTAGATATATTATAAGTAGATTGATGTACCAAAAAAATTTAAAGTGACTTAGGCTATCCGTACTCTTCTTCCTCTAAATTCTCTTTAAAAAAATATTTCGTTCTGGTCATCGAGATTCTCTCCTCTATATCACTTTCTCCCGCACACATCCATCCTCTATATCATACTCTATTCACAGTGGGGCCTACATGTCTATAAATTTTTTTTTATCTAAATATATTCATGTAACATCTTATTTTGAAGGATTTTTTAAGACAAATTTAATGGTGCAATCGGAATTTAATTTAAGATTTTAGTTTGTGAGTTATAACAATTTTTTATAAGTTGAAAATATGGGGCCCACCTCTCCCTCTCTCTTCTCTCTCTTCTCCCTCTCACCGGTCACCCTCTCTATGCCCCACGTCACTGCCACCCAGGACGTCCACTGACCCGCTTCATTCACCGGAACCTGCAGCCTAGAGGATGGTATGGAGGACTGCGGTGCAGCACCATCTTCCGGTAAATCTCTGAGCTGGCAGCTGTAGCGGAGGGCATCGCGATCCAGTGCAGATAGTCTTATAATTTAGAACGGATAAAGTAGATTACTCCAGCTGTTACAATTAATTTAGTTGGCTATATGTGGTGTTTGATTTAATAGTGAGATGAAATCGTTGAATGTGTATTATAGTGTCCATGTTCATCTTCTCTTTGTATCCCTCCTCTAGTGTCCTTTCGCCCGCTCAGTCATTTAGTTTAAGTTTGGCTAAAAATTATTGCCTCTATTTTAAATTAGAAGTCGTTTGATTTTCTTTGACTCTAAGTTTGACCAGTCGTCTTATTTAAAAATTTATATAAAATATTTTTTTACTATAGCTTGCCTCTTAAATTAAATTATGTTTACATAATTTTTTAATAAGACGAGTATAATTTAGAAGTCGAACGACTTATAATATAGATTGAAGGAGTGGTATATTTATTAGTCCTTTTTAGATGAACAATGGTTATTTTTAGGTTGCTACTCCCCGCGTCCATTTGATCATGTAATTCTCGCTTTTTGAAATATCTAATCATTTGAATTTTGACTAAATTTATATAAGTAAATACTAATAGTCAATATAAAAAATAAGTATCATTAGATTAGTTATGAAATGTATTTTTATAATAAATTAATTTAACAATATAAATACTAATATCATTTATTATAGATTTAATTAAACTTGAGTTATTTTAACTGTCACGTTTTCTATAGTTACATAATTAAATGGACGGAGAAAGTAGTTCATAGAAATAAGTTATTATTATCTTTTCATCCGGTGAGTCAGTGGTGCTGTCCACAATTTGTGTGCAGTGGGTACAAGGAGGGGCCTCTGTTTCCTCTGGACAAAGAGGTAAGCTGACTAATAATTGGCACACGTGGAAGCAAAAGGAAGAAACATGCAAGCTGTTAGATTTAATGTTGGTCAGGCTCAGTATTTTATCTAATTAAATCGAATAATTCTAATACCTGTTTTAAATATTGTGTGCTAATATTATATGAACGAGATGCTGGAGTGAGATATATACGTACACGCAATGCATATATTTGTTTTGTCATTCAAGATAGTTATGGCCGGAAGTTACAGGAGTTTCACTCCTAAATGACATTATGTACAGGAAGTTTATAGTCCTAAATGGAGGGAGCTTTCACTTCTAAATGACATTATGGGTTGAAAGTTTTTAGTCCTAAATGGCGGGAGTTTCTATTCCTAATGGTGAGAGTTACGGGAGTTTCTGCTCATGAAGACGAGAGTTTCTTCCATGATCATCTCTTCCACTTCTTCTCTTGATCTCCCTACTGGCCACTGGATAAAAGCAGAACGCACTGCAACATTCATAAAACTAGTCTCTCATACGCGCAAGACATCCACCACATTCAGCTGTTCCTGTTCTCCCCGTCCCGGCTCGTGCGCACACGAGTTAGGAGAGCAGGAGCCTCCGAAACACACGTCGGCAACGAGTTCACCTGCTCAGGTGAAGGTCGGCGATCACGTTTTTGGAGAGTGCCTGCACGGCACGACTACTCGCTTCTTCTCGGCAACGTTCTCGTTCTCTTCTTTCCGGTGGTAGACGACGGACGGCGACATCCTCCTCTCGGCACAGGCAGAGCTCGCGGAACATCACTGCAACCTCTCTGCCCTGCACCGATCAGGACGCCTACACCGACAGGCAACATGTCTTCCTCTTCTGTTGCAACCATCTTTGCCATAGGATATGATTCTTATATGCTATTCAATCATCCGCTTATGCTCTTGATCAAAACCTTGTTGATCATCTTGTACTACATGATTATGTGTTTGCTGATAGACAAATTATTCATGATTATTCTTTGGTCCATTGTGAATAAGAACATATTTGTCACTACTATTTTCATGTTGTTTTTCTGATTAAATTGAACCTGAATTTGCCTAAAATTCTAACAATCCAAAAACGTGATATTAGACAATTTTCATTTGTTGGCTTTGCGGGTTTGTTGAAACCACCGTCATTTGAGGGCATGCACCATAAGAGATGGCAGCAGAAATGCATTTTGTGGTTGACCTCTATGAGCTGCTTTCATGTGGTGAATGAGCAGCCTGTTGGAGTGCGGACCTCTAATGAGAAGCGTGCATTCCAACACGCTGACACTACTTGCAAAGCCGCTCTACTGAGCATCATAGGGGACTCCCTTGTTGATGCATATGTGCAGCTTCTGACTGGGAAGGCCATGTGGGATGCACTTGAGGCCCCTTACGGCGTTTCTGATGCTAGCTATGAGTTGTATGTCATGGAGTAATTTCATGATTATCGGATGGTCGAGGACCGCCTGATAGTCGAATAGGCTCATGAATTACAAGCGCTGGTAAAAAAAACTTGAGCTGTTTGGGCGTGTACTCCCCGGCAAGTTTGTGGCAAGATGCATGATTGCTAAGTTGCCACATTCTTAGACTGACTTTGCAAGTTCTCTGAAACACAAGAGGCAAGAGTTCAACGCTACTGAGCTTGTTGGGACCCTTGATGTTGAGGACAAGGCAAGGGCAAAGGATGTCAAAGGCAAGAAAATCGGTGAGGGAGGTTCAAGCGCATATATGGTGCAAAAGAATCATCCTAAATCTCAAAAGAAAAAGCAGTAAGATGTGAAGCCAATGAACACTACTTCTTTCAAGAAGAAGAAGAAGAAAAGAGACAAGAAAAAGTCAACTGCTTCACCTGTGGCAATACTGGGCACTTTGCTAGAGATTGCCCAGATGCGAAGTGGAAGCCACCTCAAAAGAAATCTGTCAACATGGTTGAGGCTGATGGAGAAACATCAGGGTATGGTAATTTATTACATACTATTCTTTTAGTTTTTAATTCACATGAGTGGTGGGTTGATACGGGAGCCAATATACATGTGTGTGGCCGATATTTTCTTGTTTTCTTCTTATCAGGTTGGGCGGGTTTCCTCCGTGTTGATGGGAACGGGGCACGTGCGGCTGTACGTGGTGTTGGTACGGTCGATCTGAAGCTTACTTCGGAAAAGACCATGCATCTAAATAATGTGCAGCATGTCCCGTCAATAAGGAAGAATTTGATTAGTGGATCTTTGATTTGTCGTGATGGTTACAAAATTGTTTTTGAGTCGAATAAATGTGTGTTGTCTAAGTTTGGAACCTTTGTGGGTAAAGGCTATGAGATCAGAGGCTTGTTCCGCTTGTCTTTAACTGATGGTGATGTTAAAACTGTGAATCATGTTAATAATGATGATGAAGCGAATATGTGGCATTCACGATTATGTCATGTTAATTTTGGTTGTATGTCCCGCTTGGCTGGTTTAAATTTAATTCAGAAATTCAATTTTGTCAAAAGTTCTAAGTGTCATGTATGCGTTGAGGTGAAATAATCCCGCATGCCTCACAAGGGTTGAGGCGAGGAATTTGGCACCTCTAGAAGTAATCCATTCTGACTTGTGCGAGATGAATGGCGAGTTGACTAAAGATGGCAAAAGATATTTCATGACCTTTATAGATGATTGCACTAGATTTTGCTATGTATATCTGCTAAAATCAAATGATGAAGCACTGCATTATTTGAATGGAAAATCAAACGAGTGTGATCGCGGAGGAGAATACTTCTCAAATGACTATTCTGAGTTTTGCACGGAGCACGATGTAATTCATAAGAGGACACCGTCATACTCACCACAGTCCAACGGGATTGCCGAAAGAAAGAACCGCACTCAAACTAACTTGGTTAACTCCATGTTAGACACTGCGAGACTATCTAAGAAATGGTAGGGTGAGGCGATACTGACAGTGTGTCATGTTCTGAATAGAATGCCCACAAAGAACAAAGAAGTCACACCATTCGAGGAACAGGAGAAAAAGATATTAAATCTCTCCTATCTACGCACATGGGGTTGCTTGGCAAAGGTGAATGTGCCAATTAACAAAAAGCAAAAGATTGGACACAAAACTGTTGATTGTGTCTTTCTTGGCTATGCCATTCAAGCGTGGATGGTAGATTTTTAATAGTAAATTCCAATGTGTCAGACATGGTGGAAGGCACAACAATAGAATCGAGAGATGCTTCATCTTTTTAAGATGAATTTTGCATGAAAAATATGCCTAACACTTCTAGTCATGATTCTGTAACTTTAAATGAGACACATGAACCGGTAAATAATGCTGCTGATGAAACTCATGAAAATACCCCTGAAAAGGATAATGATATGGTCGCTCGAAAGAGCAAGAGACGTAGGGTTGCAAAATCCTTTGGCGATGACTTTATCATTTATCCTGTGGATGACACTCCCAGAACTATAGAAGAGGTATATTCCTCTCCTGACGCTAACTTGTGGAAAGAAGCGGTGCAGTGTGAGGTGGATTCTGTTATGTCTAATGGTACATGGGAGGTAGTTGATTGTCCTTATGGATGCAAACCTGTGGGTTGTAAATGGGTTTTCAAGAAAAAGCTCGGGCCTGATCGTATTATTGAGAAGTACAAGGCGAGGCTTGTAGCAAAAGGCTATACTCAGAAAGAAGGAGAAGATTATTTTGATACTTATTCACCAGTAGCCCGTTCATGACTATTCAAGTGCTACCATCCTTGGCTGCCTCACATGGTTTTTCGTTCATCAGATGGACGTTAAGACAGTCTTCCTGAATGGAGAGCTAGTGGAAGAGATCTATATAGATCAGCCTGATGGATTTATAGCAAATAGTCAAGAGGAAAATGTGTGTAAATTATTAAAAATTTTGTATGGTCTTAAACAAGCGCCTAAGTAGTGGCATAAGAAGTTTGACAAAACTTTGACATCAGCAGGCTATGTTGTGAATGAAGATGATAAATGTGTATTTTATCGGTTTAGTGCTGGTAAAGGTATGATCTTGTGCTTATATGTGGTTGATATTTTAATTTTTGGAAATAATGAAACTATGATCAAGGAAGTGAAAGATTTTTTGTCTAGTAATTTTGAGATGAAAGACTTGGGTGTGGCTGATGTTATCCTTAACATAAAGCTACTAAGAGAAGAAGGAAATGGTGGGGTTACGCTTGTGCAAACCCACTATGTGGAAAAGGTGTTGAGTCGCTTTGGTTTTAGCGAGTGCACGCCTGCTCCAACTCCTTATGACCCAAATGTGCCTTTGAGAAAGAATCGAAGAATTGCACGAGATCAATTGAGATATTCTCAAATAATTGGCTCACTTATGTATTTAGCTAGCGCAACGAGGCCTGATGTCCCTTATGCTGTGAGCAAATTGAGCCAATTTGTGTCAAACCCAGGAGATAGTCATTGGCATGCTCTTGAGAGAGTTCTACGCTATCTAAAGGGGAGTATGAGCTATGGAATTCACTATACCGGGTATCCTGGGGTACTTGAGGGTTATTTTGATGCCAACTGGATATCTGATGCTAATGAGATTTACGCCACAAGTGGATATGTGTTCTCACTTGGAGGTGCGCTGTTTCTTGGAAGTATTACAAGTAGACCATCTTAACGAGGTCAACGATGGAAGCAGAACTCACAGCATTGAATACCGCCACAGTTGAAGCTGAATGGCTTCGTGAACTTCCAATGGATCTACCGGTAGTTGAGAAATCAATACCGGTTATTTCCATGAACTGTGATAATCAGCCAGTGATAATCAAAGTGAACAGTTCTAAAGACAACATGAAGTCTACAAGGCATGTGAAGAGGCAGTTGAAGTCTATCAAAATATTGAGAAAACTTCGGAGTAATATCTTTGGACTATGTAAATACGTCCAAGAATCTGGCAGATCAGTTTACTAAGGGCCTGTCACGTAATGTGATAGAATGTGCATCGAGGGAGTTGGGCTTGAGACCCACTTGATCGGAGATCCCGTGAACTAGAATGGCGAAACAATCTAGTGGTTGACTGATGGAGAAACCCATATTTAAGCTCAAACTCAATGGAGATGCGTCGTTTCTCCTATGTTGTATGGCAGGTTGGATTAGTCCTTAATATGATCTGAGTGGCTTACTTAAGTAGGGATGTTGTCCTACAGAACATCCTCTAAGGAACACACCTATATGAGTTCAACTGCTAGTCATAGTCTATGAGATGTGGATAATTTCTAGATACTCATGAAAGGCTCAGGAAGTGTGACTCATATGCTTCAAAATAAAAGGGATGCTTGTAGCAGCCTTGTACCATGACATGAACTTTAGTGAAGCTCATTTTCGTACAAAACTGATAATTCAAGGCATAGTCCATTGTTTAGTTGTGAGTGAGTGAAACTATTGTTCTAGACGGATGTTCAACTTAACAGTCTACGTTGAAACTCTGGTAAATCAAAGAATTGTGGATTTGAGATTATTTAACACGAGCCTTAGAATTTGGTGGGGATTGTTAGATTTAATGTTGGTCAGGCCCAATATTTTATCTAATTAAATGGGATAATTCTAATACTCAGTTTAAAATATTGTGCGCTAATATTATGTGGACGAGATGCTGGAGTGAGATATATAAATGCACGCAATGCATGTATTTGTTTTGTCATACAAGACAGTTATGGCCGAGAGTTATAGGAGTTTCAGTACTAAATGACATTATGTACTGGAAGTTTGTAGCCTTAAGTGGAGGGAGTTTTCACTTCTAAATGACATTATGGGTTGAAAGTTTTTAGTCCTAAATGGCGGGAGTTTCTATTCCTAATGATGAGAGTTACGGGAGTTTCTGCTCATGAAGACAGGAGTTTCTTCCCTGATCATCTCTTTCGCTTCTCTTGATCTCCCTACTGGCCACGGGATAAAAGCAGAACACACTCCAACATTCGTAAAACTAGTCTCTCATACGCACAAGACATCCACCACATTCAGCTGTTCTTGTTCTCCCCGTCCCGGCTCGTGCGCGCACACGAGTTGGGAGAGTAGGAGCCTCCGAAATGCATGTTGGCAACAAGTTCACCTGCTCGGGTGAAGGTCAGCGATCACGTTTTTGGAGAGTGCCTGCACGGCACGACTACTCGATTCTTCACAGTGACGTTCTCGTTCTCTTCTTTCCAGTGGTAGACGACAGACGGCGACATCCTCCTCTCGGCACAGGCGGAGCTTGCAGAATGTCACTACATCCTCTCTGCGCTGCACCTATCAGGACGCCTACACCGACAGGAAACATGTCTTCCTTTTCTGTTGCAACCGGCTTTGTCCTAGGGTATGATTCCTATAACTATTCAATCATCCGCTTATGCTCTTGATCAAAACCTTGTTAGTCAGCTTGTACTACATGATTATGTGCTTGCTGATAGACAAATTATTCATGATTATGCTTTGGTCCATTGTGAATGAGAACATATTTATCACTGTTATTTTCATGTTATTTTTCTAGATTAAATTGAACCTGAATTTGCCTAAAATTCTTACACAAGCCCCATGTGTCTACAACAGGATCATGGTAGTTGCTGGTAAACCAGGGTAGCATTTTAAACAGACTTCATATTTGATTGATCTTCTTCTCAATCTATTTACTACAATAAAATTTGAGGCACAATAAAACTTACAAGGTATACTTCGTACACAATAATTGTGCCGCTTTGGCGCTCTTCCCAGTTGCCACTGGCATTGCAACCTGGAGATACCCGCCGGCAACAGCCCAAGTGGAATCGGGGGCAGCTGGAGATGGACTAGTGCCTGTGACGTCGAAAACGACAACACAGTACCTGCAACACCAGAACCTGCAACAAGCGGTGAAGAAATAGAGCTATTCTCATAGTCAAACTCTAACAAAAATTCAAGGTTGGACAATGGGAGGGGAGTAGAAAACTCAGCAAAGGGAAAAGATGATTCATCGAAGATGACGTGATGAGAAAGAATTATGCGATTAGTGGCTAAGTGAAGAAACCGATAGCCTTTGTGGTCTAAAGGATTGCATAAGAAAACGCAAGGAGTGGAGGCGGGAGCTAGTTTATGGGAACTAATGATAGATAGGTTAGGGTAGCATTTACAACTGAAAACATGGCGATGATATGTGGGATGGACGTTGTACAAAGCCAAGTATGGAGTTCGGAAATTAAGGGTTTTGGCGGTGGGATGACGGTTGAGAAGATAAGTGGTTGTGTGGAGAGCCTCCATCTAGAAGGATGATGGTAAGCTGGCTTGGAACAAGAGAGATCGCATAATATTATTAGTGGAGTGGATGATGCGTTTAACACGACCGTTTTGAGGGGAAGTATGAGGACAAGACATGCGAACAACACCACCCTGAGCGTGAAGGAATGCATGGGTGGTAGAGTTATCGAACTCACGACTATTATCGCATTGGACAACCTTGATGGTGGTGCCAAACTGAGTGAAAACATATGAAAAACCAACTAGTTTTTGGCATGATTGGCTACTACTAGTTGTGATTATGTCGGTATGAATTATTCCATATGAGATTTACTAATTTTGAACTGCCTAGTTGTTTATCTAGATTTTTTTTAGTCCGAACGAACCAAAATGATCTGTCCACGTTTTAGGGGCTGATTTCTCTTTCACTGTGACTATAGTCTGGAGACCATGTCAAAGCACTGCATAGGAGTATTTGCATACATGTTTCTTAAGATGCACCATCCTCATAGAAATCTTACGGTGCTACTACGGACCATGACAAATATTTTTGTTATTATTAGTAGAGCCTTAAGATTGTCACCCACAATTAGCACTGTAGTTACGTGCCATGAAAGATTCGTTCATTCCATTTCTAGCATAGGAGTACTAGTAGACAAACTGCGAGAGAGCAGTCGCTGGTAGTGGCGGAAGGAGGATCGAACACTAGCCCCCACATTGCAGCAGTGATGTGTGGTCTTCTCTTCTTCTATACGTCGTTTGGACTCCTCGCAATACTCGTAGCTGGAGCACTCAAGGAGTGTCATGTGTGAACGTGGTGGTCTCGCATGAGACGCACTGTGTGGTGTCTCTCTCTGCGGTGATGGCTGCGTCCACTGTTGTGGGATGGGGTCACCTTTGCGCTTGTATGTTGTTTTTCTTTCTTTTTTTTCTTGTCTCGGGTAGTATTTTATATTTTATTTATTCATATAAACTAATATTGGTTCACCTAATGATCCCGACTATGATCGATGGCGTGGTGAACATCGTGTCGTATAAGGATGCGTGGGTGGTTGTTCCCATATGAGCAGTGATGATTGACTGTTGTTGCATGGTCCTATTTCTCTTCTTATTCGTGTTCAAGGTTGTTGGATGATCCTATCTCCGTTCGTATTCGTGCTTAAGGTGTATTTCCTTTTTTGGGTCATGTTTTAAATTTTATTTCAATTTTCATTTCTAGCAAGGCACCAGAGTATGCAGAGTATGCAGTTTCTAGTAACCTACATGCTAGCTAACCTCTTAATGTTGTTTTAAATACAACAACATTAAGTGTGCAATTGCCGGTGTTTCAAACAAGTAAATTTGTAAATGCGCGTTCTAGGGCTCGCATCGTGTGCTAAGATGACACAAGGATGTATACTGATTCAGGCGAAATGTTGTGCAGTTTCAAGCTACTCATGTTACTTGCACAATGTCTACGATAGGTGTTACAGACAGATACGATTGAGGGAAGACGCTCCCAAGTCTCTTTGCCCGTGGGTTGAGGTGTGTTGTGCATATGATTCGTGTTGAGTTCTCGTTTTGATGTCCTTGCATGGCAGCTCGCCCTCCCTTTTATAGATGAAGAGAAGGGCTAGTTAAAAACATTGGATATTTTGTGGATAGGTGCCGAGGGACAAAAGGAAAGAAAAGAAAAAAGAGGGGGTGGTATGCTTAAATCCCGTGGGTGGGTCGTTCTTTCTCTTTCTCTCGTTGGTCCACTAGTCCTTCCATTACTGGCGCCATGTCTTGACAGGTGCTTTGGTCAAGAAGCCGCCCTGTTATGCTCGTGCAAGCGATATGTCCAACAGGGAATGCTGTCAGTCGATCTGATGGTATGCTATACTGGGTTAGGTAGCATAGTGTTTATTGTCGTACGGGCTCCGGTATAGCCTATCATGGTGGCGTCATTGAGAGAGTACTCTCGTGTGGGAGGAGGGGCTTGGCAGGTGGATTCCTAACACATGGTCAGCTGGTCAGACCGAAAGAATCCTGCGCTGGCTGCCCGTGGAGCTTTGCCTAGGATGAGGATAAGGTGGTCGAGCGTGCGTTTAGGAGGTGTAGAGAAAACAAAAACAGCAAAGAAAAATAAAGAAGGAAAAAAGGGAGAAAAAAATTGAAGGGCATTCAGTTCAACATTTTTTTTCCATCGATAAGTTTTATCAAATGTCTCTAATCTGAATTTGATCTTTTGGTTCCTCCCCTTCCTGATCGATCTGCCAGTTTCTACCACCTTGTCGACCAGCTTATCAGTGTTCACAAGCTTGAGATACTATCAATTTATTCAGCCTTACTTTATAGCTCTGTAACCGTGTTTTCTCTCACAATAAATCAGTCATACAAATCAACCGCAGATGAAATAAGTCATGCCGAACAGGGTGGTGTCGGGCGCTATGGCATCGCAGATCTTCATACTAGCACTCTGCATGGAGCAGTAAGCAACAAGCGTATGAAAATGTGTAGACATGAAAGCACGCACCCGTTACCCGTTGTGGTGCCCTGATATTAGTGAAAATGTGAATTGTGGGATGTTCTGTTTGCTGCTGAATTGAAATAGAATACGGCCTCCACTTATTGATGTTTTATTCTGACTGCTGGTAGGATATGTCGCTGAAAGAAAAATATTTCATGCATACTTTTCAAGTAGCATTTAGTTTCTTTTCGGACGCCACCAGAGCCAGAGAACCCAAAACGTGGAGCCTGACGCGTAACCAGCAGCCACTTGAATAAATCGAACATGGCACAACGTTTCTCATGGAAATGGCTCTGGATTCTGATACACGACATATTCTGAAGCACGACGCCTCTTCTTTTTTGGACTGATGAGGTCAAAAGGGCAGACCACATTGCACACTGGTTCCCTGGTTCGCGTTCCTCAGACAACAAAAGACACAGGCAAATGCACGAAAATACAGTCATCAATCAAACAGCAAGCACAAGGAAAACGCCAACTGTATGGTGCAAGGCTAGGAGCACAAGTTGCACAACATTGCTTATTAAACAGTACACTATATACAGATCACTTCTGCAAAGATTGTCGCTGAAAGAAACATACATCTCCCACCTGGCCACAACACCCTCAGGTTTGTTGCTGCTAAAGATAAAAATTACCAAACCACAATTGATGCATACAAATGCCCGAACCTCAATACCAGGGCATGGGCATCTTAATGCCACTATATACATTCATTACATACATAGTCCTAATTACTAGCTAAGTAGTCGAAGGGGAGGCAAAGCACCGTCCATGTCGCAGCTGACCGGTTCTTTCTTCAAACCAGGGACCTGCTAAATAAAGCCATGGATACTCCTACCAAACGCCACAGACAAATGGGAAATGGCACGCCGATGCCAGAGTGCCTCTTCCAGGAGGCTCATGCTGGCATGGACGCATGGCAGTCCAAAAGCCTCCAAAACTCAAGGCAATTGACTGTCAATCACAACTTCAGCCCACGGAGCAGTGATGGGCATTTACCCGCATAATCAATGGTGGAAACAACAAAATTAGAGGGACGTTAGCACTCTGCAGTCTTTGTTGATAGTCATTCAGACAGTGAGTTTGCAGCGCTCAGCTTGCTGCTGTCACTGCTAACCGGTAACTTTGACTTGGATGTCAGCTTCTTTGCATCCTCATATGTGTAAATGTAAATCCTTTTCACCATTCTGCAAAACTCACTGAAGAAGATGCATTGCACAGGGATTAGGACTTCAATAGTGGAAAAAAGTACTTGTTCATACAGAGATGAAGGGTTCTTACTCCCAAGGATCATCCCCAACAAGCATCATGTCATCCTCATCATCAGTGAAAATGACCCGCCATTTCTTGAGTGTGGAACCTAGCTCCCCCTGGATATCAAACATCTCCTCCAACTTCTGGCAAAGATCGCTGTAGCCACTAAGCTTTGTTAGGTCTACAGCCCTTCCAACTGCCATTCCTTGCATAATTACCTGTGTGCACAACATTAATCAGATACCCAGTGAACCACAAGCAAGAACAGAACACAATGAGGAAAAACTAGTGTTATATAAAATCACCTTGGTGCAGCTCCTCATTTGCCGGATTTGCGATTCAAGAGGTGAACGCTCACTGCTAGCTGCTGGGGCATCAGAGTTGTTGACATCAGATGGCTGTGAGAGCTTATCTGAGTTCAACTCCACAGAGGCAGCAGTCTGCTCATAACGAACACCTGGAGCAGTAACCACAGGTAATACTTCTTCCTCAGCTGAGCATATATCAATTCCAAACAACCTGCAACCACCAGAACTCGGTTCTTGCTTCTTTTCAACCATGACTGTGTTGGTGCTAGCAGCGCAGGAGTCAGCTCTTGTGTCCCTTGCTGACCAGTAGAACTGACTGGTTAGCATGGATGGCTCATTCTTTGAATTGAAACTGACATTTGATGAAGATGAAAAGGTTGAAGTGGGAATTGAAGGAAATAACTCTCGAGCCCGTTGAGGTTCAGCAAATGAGAGTGTACGGGATGATTCAGTTGGGGATTTCCAGAGTCCTAACATGAATGCCACAAGAACTCAGATGCAGTAGGAGAGCACATCATATTCATATCCAAGAATGCTTATGGCATCCATGAACTGAGTGCATTCTAGAAGCTGAACCATATTTCATAACAAGTATTTTTAAGGGACTGCTTACCAAAACCTGAAGGGAGTTCTGAAACCATACAAGGTGAAGCTGGGGGTCGTGGACGCTTAGCCCTTAATGGAGGTTGAGGGGACTGTGGATTAGCTGCATCCATTGGCTCCACTTCCCATGGTGAGATTCTATCAGGACGAAGAATGGATGAAGGTTCATCCCATTGAACCTGGTAAAAAAACAGTTTAGATTAACACTTAGAAGATAAAGAAAATAAATATAATGAACCACTATGCACAATTTGCAGATAGCACACTACTAAAGAAAAAATCGTCACTACCTTTAGAGATCTCCAGTCAGAATCTGCCCACAGAGATTTTGACATTGCCGGCAAACTCCCTATGCCAATAATTGTTCCACTGAACCTGTAATCAGAGACATAAATGTTAATTTTGCTCCCAGCAGAAATAAAATGTTTAATGAAAGTAAGTCCAAACCATACCTTCTTTCAGGAGCCTCATCACCTTCAAATCTCATCTTAAACCTCATTCCAACAGAAATGTTTTGCTTCTTAGCTTCAAGGTACTTGTTAACACTCACAATAAAATCAGAGCGGCTAGTTCTGGAGACACATAAAAGGAACATAAAGTTTTGCGGGCAAGATTATGAATGAAACAGAACATGCACGCATTAATGCTAACTAGGACAACCATAGGTAACTTTGGTGCAAGAAAAAGGTCAAGGGTAAGACATCACTCAATGAATGCAGTAGCTACAAAAAAAAAAAAGCTTATTTAAAACTGAAGCAGAGTGCAGAACTGACTTTGAAGTTTGAAACAGAGTGACATTAGCAAATAGAAAGTACAGTCAAATACTCAGGACAGTTGCCCATCCATTAATAAGTGTACTGCAGACATATGGATAGATAAAGCAAAAAAATATATCGAACCTTGGTTTGTAGAAAACAGAAAAGAGGGTTCCGGTGGAGATGGCATGGGAGGCTGTGGCCAAGACTCCAAGATGCATGCTGTGGCTTGATATAACAGATGACGGCATGCTATTTACTTGTCTCATGAGCCTCCTTACACCAACCCGTAGCTCACCATTTTCACCTCTGTCATTAAATTATAATGAGTACAGAAATATATAAGTTCATCCCCAATTAAACCAAAAGCTGGGTGACAGGTGCAAAATGCACCAAACCTCTCCAGCTATCATGCACAGGGAGTCAGGGTATTGTACCTCATGAAGATAAATGCATCCCCAGCAACCAATCTTTTTGAGCTAACAAAGACACTCCAGCCAGTGGTAAGGAGATGCCTCTTGGGTTGCCCTGAAAGAAACATGGGAAGGCAAGCATGAGACTAAAAAATGGAAATGTAACTACAGAATATTCATCTGTGTTTACGCAACGCTGGAGCAGATTACATCAAAACTAAGAGATACAAATGCAATTTAAGGGTAATTTTTCAATAGAAGGAATTTTGAGAAAAATGTGAAGAGTGCAAATCACCTCGAAAAATGTGCCGAAAATGCCATTCAGTGCCATGGAGATCTTTGGCAACCAGTTCTTGGCAAGGTGGATTTTGAGACATATCCTACAAAAGGTTGCACACAGTAATATATCTGCGAGTCAAGAAATCTCGAGTCATTACAATGCTTTTGATGCTAACCAGCTGAGGAAGACATTCCTCAGCATGCCTCCGAAGAACAGAAAACCCGCCGTGAGTGCTCGTATCTGAAGCTGTCAGTGTCTTGCAGAAGGAATGGGCAGTGCATTTTTCAGGTCCTTGTGGTTCAGGGTCCAGGCTGGTGAGTTCATTTTGCTGACCAAGCATATTCAGGAAATTAAATCAATCAACATGAAGTAGTGCCAAACCAAAAACAGAAATGGAAACAACACTTGCATACTCTCAAGAGTACAATTATGCAGACTTACATCAGTTTCTGGTTGCAACATGATTTGGGCATAAACTTCATCTGAATCAGCCTCGGCCTGAATTGCAGCGTTCAGAAGAGCACAATTATAAGATTTCTCAGTTCAGTACCCAGACTAACCAATCCCCAAAAACAAACATGCAAGGAGGTTGCACCAGTCAGACTCTAGAAAACACACTGACCCGTAGTTCCACGTTGACTACTCTGCATAGGATCTTGGGTGGTAGATCGAACATCGGTAAGTACTGATCAAGCTGCTGGTGTGTAGACGCCTCAAGCTATAAAAGAAAAACATGAACAATTTGAGGAAAAGAAACCCCAAATGCATGTGCAAACGGAGCCACCACAAAACACAAGATTGATCAAACCAGTGAATACCTGCTCCATATGGCCCTGGGGGAAGTAATAGACACGCTCGCCTTGTCTGGGTACTGTGACCAAGGGGCCGGCACACGCATGCCACAGCTCCCGGTACAGGGCATCACTAGGCATTCCTGAATAGAAGCAATAAATTTGAATCAATGAGTCATCAGAGCAAATACAGAACGTACAGAAATAGCTATTTTGCTCTATTTTGTTCAAAATACCAATCATGAACTATCTGAACCATAACAAAGAATGCAAAGCCGCAAACTGAACAGGAGCGCATGGATCCACCACATCAAGATATCCCATTCGAGAGGCAACAATACTGGCGCTAAACTGGCGACATAACATAAACCAGAAACTAAAACCAAAGCAACAGATCTAGATTTGTAATAGGTCCCTGATCCAGTATTCCCCATTTGAGAACCGGTGACACGCATGCCTCTGTACAAGGGGAAACCGAGCTCAAAATATGAAACTACTCTGTTGACACTGGACAGAGAACAATCTAAACGAAACATCGAGAGTTGGCAAGCCAACTATATTAAGGAAAATTGCCGGTTCCCCTAAAATTTCCGTTTACGGATACGGACTGAACTCTGCGACGTTTTCCACGCAGATTTTAGTCAACTACTGAAGTCCACCCAACGAACTCGACCCTTATCCAGGCCCCCCCAGTGCCTCCCACAGCTTCGCACAAGCCAATTTTAGCGAAACCAAAGCAAATTCGAAGAAGGCGTAGCTTGCAGGGACAGGACAAGAGTAGCATAGGAACGAGAAATTGAGGTAGAGACAGGAGGAACCAAACCTGAGGCAGCAGGCGCTCCAGGGTTGGGCGCGTCCATCGCCGCGGCCATACCTTGCAAGCCGGACAGACGACTCAAGAAAATGGCTAGCGAGACAAGCAGCAGCAGGTGCAGCAGTCCTGGTGATCCACTGGTGCAGTGCTATCCGCGGCGCGGGCGGCTGAGCTCCATGGATCTGCTGCCCCCCGACCGACGACGCCCGCGGGGACGGAGTAACACGCACAACCAGGCCCTCTGCAGAGCCGCCTGCAGCTAGCTGAGGTCCGGGAGGCCGAGGACTTGCCAGCAGAGCTCGCTGGCGCCGCGGGCGTGGGATCCGCGTCGCCGGGGAACGGAAATGGAAGGAAAGGGAAGGCGGGCGTGTGTGGTGTGGGGTGAAGGAGACGAGACGAGGCGAGGCGGCTTGCGTTGAGGCGGGGCGGGGGAGGTGTGAGCCTGGGCAGGTGGCCTTCGGACTTGGCTCGTCTGGCTGGCCTCGACAGCGAGCGGCGGTCGCGGTCGCGGCGGCAAGGAGCAGGCCGAGGAGGCAGGCAGCAGCGGAGTGGAGGGTGGTGGTGAGGGCGCCGAGAGAGACGGGTGGAGGGGGTGGATGGGTGGTGTGGTGGTCCTGGTGGACACTGGACTGGGCGGACTGCGGTGGTGGGTGGTGGGGGGGTGGCTACCAACCACTTGGGAACAGAACAGGTTGCCTTGCCTTGCCTTGCCTTGCCAATGCCTGGCGCCCGCTGGGTTCTTTCCGTAGAAGGAATAGTAAAAGCTTTCACGGGCCGTACGCACACCACCCCGACCGATGCACGCACCGCCGTACGCGCGCTGCTGCTGCTGCTGCTGCTGCTGCACACCCCACGGGCCACGCGAATCTTTCCTTCCCTCCCCGGCCCGGCCACGCCAGCGCTGTGTACTGGTACGTACCCGTACGGGGTGTGCCCCGTCTCGTGCTGTCACCTCCCCGCGTCCGACGCTGCCCGGGCCTTTACGTATCGACGTGTCGTCCCGTCCGCACAGGCAACAGCCTGATGTGATGAGCTACGAGCCCGAGTCAGAGGCGTCGCATGGGCTCGATTGTGGGGCCCCCGCGTTCAGAAAGGAGGACAGTGTGTGTACTCCTACATAACGGCCCTGTTTAGATCCCGTGCAAATTGCAACTGCAACTAGTCACATCAACGTTGCGGCACATGCATGGAGCATTAAATATAGACGAAATGTTTGCATGTTTGTACTTTTTGCATGTACATCACGAGACGAATCTTTTAAGCCTACTTGGGTCATGATTGGACAAAAGTTGTCAAATACAAACGAACGTGCTACAGTACAGAATTACAACTACAACTGGAATCTAAACGGAGCCAACGACGGGTCCTGGGAGTACTCGTCGACTGACTAACTGCTACGAGGAGTGGAGTAGCAGGAGTACTCCCTCCGTCCAACATCGTCGTTTTTGACTTTTTTGAATTTTTTATTTGAGCATTTATTTTATTTAAAATTTTTATATGAATAATAAAATAATTAAGTTATTATTAAAATATCTCTAACGATTAAATAGGCCATAAAAAATAAATAATATCTGTATAAAAATTTTGAATAAGATAAATGGTCAAACAAAATGACACGGAGTACAAAATGACAATCTCAATAGGATGGAAGGAGTATGCTACGGAGTACAGTACTCGGAGTACAAGCAGGTTAGCCACTGGTAACAGTGACGGCGCAGCATGCGTGGCGACGGCGCTGCGCTCGGCTCGACGACGCGTACCAGGGCCGGCAGGCGTTGTCCGTTGCCGGCAGGCTGAAATGAGCGCCGACCCGCGCCGGCTGGCTGGCATGCAATGCAACGGCGTCCACCACCAAAGAAAGCCAGCCGGAGCCGGTCATGCTGCGCTGCGGCGGCAGGCAAGGCAGAGCGTGCCCGCCTCTTTCCTCGCACGCCTCCCGCGCCCGCCCAACAGCAAACAGGCGGATGCGAGGCAGAGCCAACCGAAGCCCTCCCGTGTCGTGGGAACGGGCGCCCATGTCGTGCCATGTGGTGTGTGAACGCTGCCCCAACGGGGTGCTGATTCTAGAGCAGGCGGGTGTGCTCTTTGTTTACCGGTAGTACTAATATGTAATCTCTCCACCCACCCAGAAAACATGCAACTATGGATCGCGTGCCAGAAAAAATAGCTCACGCTTAACCAAATTTTCAGTAAATGGTATTCATATTTATGGCTCTAAATTAATATATTATAAAAATATATTTCGTAATAAATCCAATGATGTTTATTTGATATTATAAATATTAATAATTTTTAATATATAATTGGTCAAAGTTGATACATTAAAATATGGTATTATTCTAAAGTTGCATGTTTTTTTTAACGGATGAGTAGTATGCTTTTGCTCCGGCGGCAGGCAACGCACCACCTTCGAAAGTCAATTTTATTGGTGGTAAAATAAGCAAGCATTGGTCCGACATGCTGGCAAGGGACAAGTCTCCACGTCCACAGTCTTTCCCAACGTATACGTGGTACGTACGTATACAGAATATGCAGGGTTCTATTATTTTTACTCGATCGAATCGACATGATGAATCCACGAAAACGGTCTCTAGCAGCAATTAATGTGGTCGAGAATACGAGCCGCGGGTGACAAAAAAAAAAGAGTGACGGGAACAGGGATAGTGGGTGCAGGGGGCGCGTCCCCGTCGACCCGATCCCGCAACAAGCCTCGCGGTGCTTCGCGTGCGTTTCCTTCCCCCCACGCCTGTCGATCGATTCTCGGGCAGAAAACGAGATCGAGCGCGACGTCCGGCCGGTTTGCTGCCCCCGCCCCGGCCGCCTCATCTGTCTCTGTCTCTGTCTGCGCATGCATCCGTCGTCTGTTCTTTTTCGCAAGACAAGCCCGGCGCAGGGCGAGTAGGGTGGCGAGTGCCGACTGCTGCACGTTGATTGCGTGAAGAGATCCAACGGCCCACCAGGCCGCCACCAGTCCACCACCTGCACTGCAAGGCATATGGGTAAAAAAAAAAAAAAAAAACTGGGTTAGCATAAAGTTACTGTTACTGGCTTAGTGCAGCTGTAGTCGTAGTTAACCACACGCCTCGCAAGTTGCCGTGACGGTTTGTTACGGGTTACTAGCTGAGGATGCTTGCTTGCAATCAAAAGTAATCCCAAGTCGTTAGAGAACGTGGATCCTGGTCACAGGTCAAGTGCAGGGAGGCTTTTAGGGCATTAGAATAACCCGCGCCAATTAGCTGGTAGTAGCTTTACCTCCAAGGCGTCCCGTGATTAAATTAATCCCCACAACTAAACAAATGCTGCGACAATAATCTACGCGTCCATTATTGCTGCTAAACGAGTAGTGCTACTAGTGGTTATTATTAAACAATAATGGGTGCCATGGGGTTCTTCGTCGCCGGATTATTGGTCGCCGGCGGGGAAGCTGAGGAGGGGGAGGGAGCAGGCCGCTGGAAAAGGGGGCAGCGGGGGAAACGGACGGCGACGGCACCAACCAACCCAGGCAGCTTGCTTGCGGACTCGTTCGTCCACTGGCAGGCAACTGGATCCGCTGATGATGGCTTGCCGATGGTGCCTGCTGCCGGCGTAGCCCCCGGCCCTGACGACCGCCAAGGGCCAAGATCCTCGTCACTGATTCCCTCTTTGATTCTGCGTGACTAGTATAAGCGCAACTAGCTTGTCTTTTAGCTATATTTTACGTATTATGATATAAAATGCTATATAGTAAAGTGGTGTTGGTACCCCATCAGTCACATGAAATACGATGGATTAAGGACAAAGCTACAGCTAGCCACCATTGCAACCTTTTCATCAGTGGAAATGGAATAATAGTCCCAATATGCCCTGGCCAACTGCCGGGGAACACAAGTAAAAAAAAAAAAAAACTCAGATTGTGGTACATATCCTAAAATTAAAACAAATTGGCCTCGTTCGGTGCCATACATACCAATAATACCATCATGTGCATTTCGCAAAATTTCGGGTTTTCTTATGACCTGCGCCTAGTTATTAGTACACCTGCTAAAAGCTCACTGATGCTAGGAACACTTCTCTTGTTTTTCCTATTCCCAGGAAAAAAAATATAATCCATCCTTCGGCTATTGAAGCAATTGAACAGTCAGATGCCTGGTAACAATGTTTTATAAAGAATTACAGGAGGAAAGAAAGCAAGGGCCAAGCTTTTGTTATGTAGTGTAGTGAGTAGTGAAGGGTTCGGGGTAGCAGGGCAGTATCTAATAACGCCCACTCCAGCAGCGTCAAGAACCCTGCCTGGCTACGCATTTCATCAGCAGGCCCATTTAACTTTCTCATGCTTAGAGAGAGATACATCTAGTTTTCACCAAACATCTATAACATCAAGCAAGATTTACTTTGATGGTGCATTTATTTGACAAATAGATGTTAAACTTGATCAAAGGTAGACAACTTTAATGACTTAGAACAAAACTAAAATGACTTACAATTTGAAATGGGGGAAGTAAATAGTAAGGGATGCATGGTATTGTCGTTGAACGTCTCTTGTTTATGACTGACAAAAAAAAAATCACATATGGACAGGTATATATGCAGATGCAACTGCCAGGAAACACAATTATCTAGTGCCTCACACCACCTACCTGGCTACCTCCCATGCATGTTTCCTACTCGAAAATATAATGATTTTTCAGAACTATTGATCTGAAATGCACCTGAGATTATAAACAAAGGTGTGATACTAGCAGCTAGCACATCTCTAGGAAAGATATCAGTTTGTCATAATTATAGTATATTTTAATTAGGCTAGCTAGTTAGGCACATTCCTTTGCTAGCTCTTCCTTATCATTCCTGGCTCCCCAGTAGTCGCACGACAAAGGAATTGGATATGTAGTCGATCAGATGCTCATCGATCGGACAATATCTTCTAAAGCAGCAGAAAAGCCAATTAGCAAATCGGAGATAGATGATGCTTAACCCGTGCTGTGCGTTTTGTTAATGACTCTATTCGGCTGGCTGGTCAGCCAGCACCAGCCAACCATTCAGCAGTGTTTTTCTCTCAGAACAATCAGCCAGCCAGCCTTACCGTACCAGCCAGCCGAACAGAGTGATAATATGTTATTGCAGGCAGAGGCAATGCATCAGTCTTCACACGATCAAACAAACAAGTGCAGAGATCATATCTATCCAGCTATCCCTCTGGTCAATGCATCGATCGACAAAGAGAACAACTACTGGGGGCCGGGCATGCACTTTGGCAATACGTAAATATAAGTGCGGGGCATAAGATGCCCCTGTGCGCTTAAGCACAGCCCGGCCGGCCATTCCAAATTAAATAATTAAACTTGCTTTGCTCGTAAGCTAACACGGGCAAGGGGAAAGGTACAAAAAAAAAAGGTAGCGTACGTTGCTGAGGCCGCACTGCCAACAAGAACAAGCCGCGTGGCTTGGTCAGGGATCGTTATTGGTTTCAAATGTGCAGTGGATCGGAGGATATATTCAGTTGATCTGTTGCTGAAGCAGGGCACCTCCAAGCACGTCCATTGATCGACCAAACGTACACAAAAGGCTAAGTGTTGTTGGTAAATTGCATGTACTGTACACGTGCATTGACAAAGGAGTACTTCCCTTAGCTTAAAACAAGGAGGTACTATACTAGAAAAGATTTGCATGCACAATATACGATCACTCATCCGTGTGGAAAACGAGAGAGAACAAGTATAATGACTGGGAGGCGGGAGCGGGCGTTGCAGACTTCGCAGTGACAGTCCTGATGCTCCATCACCACACCGGGACCGTCCTTCGTTCGGCAAGGTAATGTGGAAAACGTGGGGAAAAAATGGCGTTGTAGGCTGTGTAGCTAGCGATCTGCCAGAGCTCTCTTTTACGCCCTGAAACCCTGAATACTTGACGTCTTCTGCGCCGTTTGCCGGCCGGCGCCATGCGCATATGCGGTGGCCGCCTGGCCGGGGACTTTGTGGCTGCCGGGCCACACGTGGCCTGGATCAGCAGCAGTTGCACCTTTGCTGGTTGGGTTGCTTCGTCAGCTCCCATCCTCGTCGTCATATACTCATATCGCGGCATGCTCTGATACACGATGAGAGCCGCGCATGCAACTCCAGTTCTCCACTGCCATCATCATCACTGCTTCCCGATCCGAGCGATGGCGCTGGGCGTGGATTTTGTTCTTGTTTCGTGCTGCAAGGCAAAGTCACGTCTAACACGCCTTTTTACGATCTTGTCAAGCCCGATGAAGATAGCATATATTGCTACATTGGATTAAAAATGTGCTTTCTCCGTCCTAAATCATATACCATTTTAGCTTTTCAAGATATGTATAACAAAAGTTATATATTTACCTAGAAAAGCGTGGATAAAAAAAAAACCAATAGAGAAGGTAGGGATAGGGATGCCTTATGGTATATCTATAGAGACTGCTACTATTTTTCCACCACACACTAATTAGATTGAAAACTCCATCATCATCATCCATTGAATTAGCTATTCTATCATCTGGCATTGAGGGTCTCTTAGGTCTTAACATATACACCTGGAACCTACCTAGTTGATGGCTCGATGTTTTCAAAGGCTCCGTTTCAATAGTGGAATTTATCCTAATGATGGACCCATTTAGATGGTGGAATTTATCCTGAATCATATGGTTTTTCTACGGATTTAAATTGTTTCTTACAAAATTCTTATACGATCATTGTGAAACTTCCATATTCCAAATGTGCCCTAGGCATGATCAAGAAAAAATGTACTATACGGTTATACTAATTGTAGCTAGCCTAATACGTTCCTAGGCATTCACAAATTCGTGGCCTTTTGGATGATAAGATGTCATTCTTGATCAGCGCAATAATGCATATATAACTGATTCAGTTGCATTATTGTATTATTGTTTGTAGATTAGATGCCTTTGGGGAAGGACATGCATGCATTGTCATCATTGCAGGGCTAGATATATTTGACTCCATATAAAACCTTAATTTGTTGTTTAGATGTACATGTATCTACCTCAATTCATGTGTTGGTGTAGAATTCAATTTAAATTCTACACCAACCCACCCAAACACATGGGTTGAGTTGGATAAATGGAGATACACACAAGACCTTATATGGTTTTGCGTGACGAAACACTTAGCTCTGGGATATATGTGATGAATCCCCTGATGCTCTGACATGTGATATCTGCTAGGAAAGTTGAATTACTTCTCTCACGAGACCATGACCTGCTAAGAGGGAAAAAAAGGGTGAAGATGTACCTCTTGAAGAGGCTACGAGGACTTGATTTATAGAAATGTCCATAAACAAACATGTAACACATGTAACAATTACTTAAATTCAAGATAAGTAGTTTTCGGGGTTCCGTTCTCTATGTGGTTTGACGAAATAGATATTCAAATACAAACCACGAGCGTCTTGGCTCATACCGAAATATATTAGAGCTAAGATAAAAACAAAACACGAGATAACTAAATGGAAAGCTATTGATCAATCATGGTTAATGAGGGCTTGATAAAAGGTTCGGAAATGGCGCTTCCTATGCATTTCAATGCCGAGCCGATCAAGCCTGGCGAGGGGCAGGAAGTAACTGTGCTCTTGGACCTCATGCTAGACTTGGGACTTGTAACAACCCGGGTTTTCCGATAACCAAAAATTCGAGCTTTTTAAAATTTTTCTAACAATAAGTGTGAAGCATGTAGTCTCTAGGTCGAGCCACAACTAACCGCTAACAATTTGTTGCATCCATATAGAATTGATTGTAGGTGCGTGCAGGAGGTTTCCTTTTGGTCTGGTGTTTCTTGTCGGAGAGCACAAGTCTGTAGCAATACTCATCAAACCCTCTTTGAATCTCCTTCCACCTCTATAATTCAAATCGCTAGCTCATAAAACGAATCTCCTCCCGAATATCTCTCGAACCCCATATGTTTGTCCAATCCCGACTCCTTCCGAGATCCAAAAAGGGAAAACCCCTCGATCTGATTTCCCTTCCACCCAATATCAGACTCCCATCCAAATACTTTTCAAATTCCTCCCACTACATTTTATCGAATAGAGAAAATCCTTTCCTCTCAGGCCCGATTATTTCTAACCCCTCTCCCTACTTTTGCAAAGGAAAAATAATTCACCAAGTGTCCCTTAGACTCAACAAAAAAAAATCACAAATGAAAACATCCTTCTGTTCCCCAACTAACGGCCCAAGCCTGCACCGTAGCCCAAGCAAGCAGTCGGCCTCCTCGACCACTCGCACGGCCCGCACGGCCTGCTGGCCCAACAAGGCCCACGGCCGGCGCCTCCCTCTAGAACCCTAGCACGCACAGGGAACTCCCCAGCCACCGCCGCCACTGGGTCGCGCGCGCCCTCGCGGTAGCGTCGCTCCTTGGGCTTCCTCTGCACCTGCTGGATGCCTGCCGCATGTTCGGCTCCCTTCACGGACGTCGAGGATGACCGGAGCCCTCTCGAAGCCCTAGCAGTGCCCCTATAAAATGGAATCGATGGCCCTGTTCATCTTCCCCGAGAAGCCGCCGCCACCCTCTGCTCCGCTCGTGCGTGCGCTCCTCTCTGCATCCTCGACCGCGCATGACTTCACCATCGCGGCCGGCGCCTCCTCGTCGTGCCGGTCACCGCAGCTCGCAGCCGCGCCCGCGCAGTCGGGGATGGCCGCCGCTACTGCTCGTCTTCACCGCGGCTGCAGCCGTCACCCCGTGTGCGCGCACATCCGATGGGCTGCCCACACCTTACCAAGCCACCTCGCTGCCACGACGAGCCCAGAGCACTGTCGCTGGAACGCCGCCACTCGACCTCGCCACCGCCGCACCGGCGGGACCACCACCGGCCTCGTCCTCGCACAGAACGTCGACACCAGGCCACCGGAGCCACGCAGTGCCGGACTGCTACCCGCGTCGACAACCGAGTCTGGAACCGAGCCCGCGAACAGCACCGCGAGCTCCTGCTTCGCCTTATCCGTGCATGCGACCATGGAGACACGACCGCAACAGCACCACCACCACCTCGCCGCTGAGCCCCAGTGCCCAAAACTCCATCGTTCCTACCTCTCTGTTGACGATGATGACTGAGGCTGGCCTTCGTGCCACCGCTCTACTTCGCGCAGGGAGGTAACCCACCTTGCAGCAATGGCGTCGACCCAGAACGGCGCCACTGGGAGGATGACCCCGATTGGCCGGCCTCATGCACCCCTGCTGCTCGTCGCAGGAGCCACCACTCCGAGCTGCGTCATCGTGCGCCCCGCCCGGTGCCGCCTCTGCAGCAGCGACGTCGCGCTGTGGAGCCCCAACCTCTCCTCGTCTGCAGCCCCGCCGTCATGAACGCTCTGCCGGCAACGAGCCCTACCCGCGTCAAGCGACCTGCCATCCGCAAGCCCTCGGTGAGCTGACCAAAGACCAAACCTATCCAACCCCTGCTGCCGGCGAGATGCCGATGAACCTTCTGCCTTTACCCCCTACCCACTTGCTGCTGGCCCAAGGCCGATGATCCCTCCATGTGTCAGGCCTTCGAGCCGTATTTTCTGCAGGGACCTCGTCGACCGTGTGGAGCTGACGTTAGTAGGCACGATGTACACTCACGCACTCGTCATGTCCTTTCGTGGCACTCACGTCTCGGATGACACCGGCATGACATAACGCACTCACACACATTGGACTAAACCTAACCAATCGGATGACACACCATGAACACTTACGACGGGCATCGCCGTCGCGTGCACCCGGGGCGTCGTCGTCTTGACGGCGTTCCCGCGTGTTGTAGATACCCAACCACGACGGGCACCGCCGTCGCGTACACCTTGCCATTTGACATCGGCTTTCGTGCTGTGTTTCCATGCTTTGTTGGGAACCTAGCCATGCTCCGCCGCCTCCTGGCCAATTGACGCCACCTCCAGCCAGCCTCCGGCCAGCCACAGCCTTGTTTGGCCAACCATAGCCCCACCCGGCCAACCACGGCCAGCAAGCAGCAGGCCACGGCTAGCCGCAGCCAACCCACAGCAAGCCGCAGCCCGCCAGAAGCTACTAGCAGCTGGCCGAGAGAAGCTGGAATATGTAGCAGCAAGCCTCACCACTTTCCTTTGACACCAACCCTGTCCGGCCTTCGTACCGTTGCCCCATTGCCATATCTTAAGACCCCATAGATGATACTGGACTGTTGGAGAGCATAAAATAATAGATGACGTTGGACAGTTGGAAAGCCAAAGTGATACGACGCTGGACCATTGGAGAACCCCTTCTCTTACTTCTTGTACACCTGTCCACCATATTGTACCCTATCCTTGCAATCTGTCTGCATTTGTATCTGTTGTACCGTATCCTTAAGATCTGTCTATCCATATATCTGTTGTATCCAGCCCCTACACTCTCTCTGTATATGTATCTATAATACAGGATCCATCCATCTTCGAGCTATGGAATTATGCTACTCCACTGTCCTGTCGAGTTGTTTTGTCTTGTGGTCGTGCCTTTGGATCTTTTTGCTGGTTGTTCTTGGTATCTGCCTGTGTGCCGTGCCTTCGAGCCGGCTGAGGGATCGTACCTCGTTTGGACGTTACGATCGCGGGATCCGTCCTGCCATGACCATAATGCCGGGTGTAACTCGACCTCTCATTGGTGTAGCTTATGGCCGCGAGCACGCCTCGCCATGACCATGGAGCTATACCCCGTGTGCCGTTCTTTGATTCTTCGTGCCCAAGCCCTCGTATGCTTATACCCTGTGCGACCGCTGCATTTCTTCGATTCTGCGGTGACAACCGCACTGTTACAAATCTGAGAGATGACTTAGTGCCAGTGCATCCAGGTCGTGGTACCCTACGAGTGGTTTGCGCACTTGCGTCTTTTACATGTCGCTCTTTTCTGACGTCCCGTCTATTCCATGGCGTGCGTGTTGGAAGAAGTAGACCATTGCCTTATTATGTTTCTCGCTCTTTTGTTCCCGTATAGCCCGCTCTGTTCGATCCCGTCTTACCCATGGCGATTGGATCAAAGACCGGACTAACCATTTTTAGTTAGCGAAGCTATGATCCATATCAAGATCTTGGACATATGTGAATCGACTCGATCGACCGCTTAAAACCATCTTCATTGAAGGTGTGACTGAGAATATGATATGGATGTGCCTAGCTAACTCCCCTCTCTCCCTCTCTTGATTCTGGGTGTTCAAGCACTTGTATGATTATACCCGTTTGAATCACAGCCTTGGTACCCTACAAGTGGATTAAACAGTCGCACTATTTTGTGCAACATTCATTATTGGTAATTCCTTGTTCTTCCCTTCTGATCGGCCGTCCTCCGATTCCCGTCTTCTCTGTGGCGTTCGGATCGGAAGATTGTGAGCCGTAGTGTTTGCTATGGATCAGCTCTAGCCTAAACCATTTATTATAAAACCATATTGGCTTGGCCGTGACATAAGCTTGTGCATAGCAAACCCCACTCTTATTTCTTTGGCCCGATGAAATCGGACATACGCCGAGAGGGCCAACTTATGCACATTTTATTATTTCTCTGGTAATATTTGGATCGTCCCACATCTTGTCGTCTTTTAGTGTATTGGGTGTTTTCTTGCTTTGTATTGCTTCGCGGAGTAGCTGATTCCAGATTAACAACGATCGGATCGAGACTGCTAGAGGAAGAGAACGTGGACGACAAAAGAACCCATGGAGTGGAGTCACCCTAGGAGGAGGTGGCCCAGCAGAACAATTACACTAACCGAGGAGTGCTCATACCACTACTTCCTCGACAACGCAGGTGTCATGGCAGCACCTTCTTTTAGAGAATCCTATTAGACATTGCATATTTAGAAATGCTAGTGCTTTATATTTACTCCTTTGCTGGTATATGATGCATGCAACTACCTAAGCCATTATTACACTGCTTGCAACCACTCTACTATGCTACTCAGCTTCGCGCTCGCGCTCTTTTATATATTTCTATCTACCTGCTTGCTTGCATGTTACATCACCATATTTATTAACTCCACTCGCATTGTATCTGTGATGGGATGCTAGTGGTGAACATATGGGAGTGGTTTGGCTAGGAATGCCAGATTTGGTGGACTATGAGCGTGCTGCGTGTGTCTTGGGTGTGTGGTGAGGGTCGAGTCGACCAAGTGGGATACACGACGAGCTGTGTAAGCAAGTCTTGCCGGGAGTTGCATCTGGGTATTCCCACGAGAGATACCTGTGGCGGGTAATGGTTTAATGAGGAGGTTCCGAGAATGATAGCCTGCGTGGTTTGAAACCCCGTGAATGGAGGTGCCGTGGTGGCACGGGGAGAGTATCCCCTAAGAGAAAATGCCTGCTTGGTCAAACCTAGGAAGGACTATTACTAGGTTCATAGAAATTCTTTACTGCTCACTCGTCTTCGATGGACGGGGAACGGCTGAACTACTTGGTAGGGCGGTGCCACTACTGCTAGGTTGAAAGGTGATAAGGGTGGGCGGTGATGTATGTTGGGATTCCTGAACCGTTCTAGATGCGCAGTACCACTGATTGGGCCCGGTACTGCGTCTCCCAGTCTCAGCGTTTCGGATCGTGCCCGAAGTTACCCAGGGCTGAGTGGTAGGGTGGCATCGACCTAGGCAAGCAAACACCCGGAATTCTGCCTAGATGATTGTACAGCATCGATGATGGCAAATCTTGTGAGTGGTAAAACCTCTGCAGAGTGTGTGGTTGATCGATCGATACATATGCCGATTCGTCAGCTATGGACCTTTTCTGTGAAGCTCTGACTAATGTAGAGAGCGATATTCTTTTCTCCCCTTGGTTGATGATTGTCCGGCAGTGTGCCCGGTGTGGCAATGTGCCGTTGAGACAGGACCCGAGAGGGAGTTGGGCCTGTCGACTGAGCGTGAGGGGTGTGTGTGTGAGGTGGTGCATGGGTGGGATGATGGATATGGGATAGATTGATGGAAATTGATGATATGGGTTAAAACTTGACAAACTATTATGATATTATTACTTGATACTACTTTGCATGCGCTTAGGATGCAAACCACAGCCAAATGTTAGGATCGCCAGATCCTTTGTTTTCTCTTTTCCACTAAAGCTCATCGGTGCTGACCATGGCCTGCACATATCTGACGGTGTGCAGATTACCTGACTAACAGAGATATTGAGATAAGAAAGATTAGGAGGTCTCGTGCCTACGCTCAAGTTTGGTTCAGGAGATGAAGACTATGCTGCGCCAAGATTGACTCTGATGATTCCCGTGAAGGAGGAGCCTCCACTCGACAACATATTCCGCCAACTCTGATGACGACTAGATACGCTTCTGCTAGATTAACTCTGTAATAGGTGTATCCTCAAATGAGGTAAAACTTGTAAAGCTTGTAATCATACGCTGTATGACTGTGATTTCAACTGATATATGATAATGTGATGGAATCGAACTTTGGTTTGATCGCATTATAACCCATTCTGTGGATTTTCCCTTCGTGGAAAATCGAAGATGTTTCAGGACTGTGGAATGTTGACCTTATCAAGGCTACATTCCTTCCAATTGATGCACGGGCTATTCTTCCTATTCCATTGCGGCATACAGGAAACTATATGATGCTACAAATCATAATGGGCCAGTGCCCGAAGTCTTGAATGATGTTCTTGGAATAAGTTGTGGAAACTAAATGTCCCACCCAAAGTTAAGGGCTTCCGGTGGAGTTTTTACATGGATTTCTACCTGCCAAGACATTCTCAACTGCCATCATATTAGTACTTTTTTGGGTGGCGGAGCACGTTTGGCATTGCTATGGCCTTGATGCACTATCCATGGAGGCCTTAGCTTGTAAAGATGGCGTGACTATTGCGAGGGAAAGAGGCATCGGGAGTTTAGTGCTTGAATCAGATAGCCAAGACCTAGTGAAGATATGGGAGGCATTGGATACTCAGCGAACTTATATTTCGCCACTCCTGAGAGATATTCAAGCTACTAGTTGGTTTCTTTCTTAATTTTTCATTAGTCTACGCTAATCGATCTTGTAATCAAGTAGTTCATGTCTCGGCTAAGCAAGTCTCAGATGATAATAGGTTGAGAGAGTGGCAAATAGTCCCAGCCTGTATTCTCAATCTGATGACTGAATTCTGTAATCATGATGGTACATGATCAGTACAAGCTCTTGGTCGCAAAAAAAAAAAAGATAAATAAATGAAAGGAAATTAAGTTTCAATTCTAATCAAGAACTTCGCATTAATTAGAATGATCACAACTCTACCATGCTGGATGCTTCCGCATAGACCATGAATCTACATGGCGGCCTATGTTTTTTTTTTAAAGCTAGTTATGATGGGCTCCATTCCGAGGCTTACGTGAGGATTTGAGCCCAGGAGCTCGCCGAGGGAAGCTCTTTCCAGGCAGATTATGGAAGGAAAGAAAGTTATCGCTCGTCCAACGGCCCAACTAGACCTGGTCAGCCTTTATTTCGGCGAAACTGAAAATGGGCCTGCTAGTGTATGAGCGAAACAAGGAGAGAAATGCGTTCGCGTTTGAAGTTTCAGATTCTCGTACAAACATCGTTCTATCCTGATTTCCTTTAAAAACTTTTTTTACATTTTATAAACGGGTTGCTAGATCTCTCTACTCTTCTTAGAAGTAAAAAAAATTTCTGTGGAAAATTTCTCTCTTTATAGTGTTCGCCAATTTCTATCGAATTTTAACTGATGAAAATTTAAAATATTTCTCGATTTTAGACGTTAGCTTAAAATAGCAAGACGAGAGATGTAGACGAAGATGAGAATGGCTTTTTCCACGTCAGCAGGTTCCCTTGCTGAGCCCAGATGCTCCAAGCCGCACAAAATATCTCGGTGCCGAGCGCAGATTCGCGAATGTGGTCCCGCTTGCATACTGAAAATTGTTACGGCCACCCCACAATCCATACTTGCTTTTGTAAATAAACGATGATTTTAGTTCACTAATCTACTTGATCCTTGCCTGCTCTCTTCTCTTTTCAGTGAGGGATGTGGGTATCACGAACGGGGAAGAGGAACCTTGTCTTCTATCTCTTCGGATTGGGATGGGCTGAGGACCTCTCTCTCTCGGAAAGGAAGCTGAACACACTTTATTCGCAGCAGCCCCAACCCAAGACCAGTCTCTCCACACAAGCCACAACAATTTCACCATCTCACGCTATCAAGAAACAAGGGCCAGCCAGTGATCTTGTATTTATCTCCCTCTGAAGAATCAATGGGGGATTAGAGGTGGTGATCGAAGTGACATATATGTTGATTTGCTGTGAGATAAAAATACTATTTTATCACTGAAAATAAGCTAGCCCGGCCTCCAACCGTCCAATGTATATATATGCATGAATAATCGAATAGATATAGGAGTATCATGGTGGTGTTTTGTATGACACCAACGAGTAAACTTGTGATGCATGTTTAGGACTTGGATGGTGTTGTAAAAAGGCACAATGATGTATACTAAACACAATCTGACGTCCGCCACTACCACAATAAGAGGCTATAACGCATTATTAATTAAACATATTAATACTTATATCTCAAATTGAAGGAAATAGTGAAAGAATTTGTTAGTTTTATTATTAGTATTGAACAACGTTAAACTTATTTGAAAAGTTTAGTAAGAACTAAAACTTCATATTCACTCCTACTCACAAGGTGCCTTTCTTTTTTTTTCTATGTAAGACTAGACACCATGTTGTCATATACTTGAGGACACGTAAAATGGTCTAAATAAAACCGCTATCTATAAGACAATTTCATGTTAGTCCGGAACACTATTATAGACAAGTGACTGTATGAATATACTAGTGTAAAGAGTATTCAATTATTTAATATATATGGTCATGTACAATACAATGGTAATTTTGTATAGTGGGAAAAAGTTGCCTATGGGATAATTTCTCATGCTTTCCATAAGATATGTTAATTAATACTAACATCTTTACTTTTTCCTTTTAGGTTAGATATAAATTTATACGTGGTAGTTACCTCTCCTAGACGATTAATATCACCTAAAGCCAGAAGCCACTATACACGCACTAAAAGATTGCTACCGAGTGAGGAAGCAAACGTTACAACATACCAACCGTTTGGTTGGTTGCACGGTAATAGCAACATAAATAAAATTAGTTCATAATTACTTCCCGCCGGTAATATCCACAAGTCAAAATTGTTTACGTTAGCGTTACATTCTCTGCACCAAACAACTCGAATCTCAATATGTATGTACTAAAATATCACTTCGAATCTTTTTATTTATCCGAGTTGGCAATACTTTGGTTTTGCTTGTTCATCACCATCTGCCACATTGGTACGCACATGCCTCGTGCAAATCCCCACATTGTTAGTCCTTTTTTCGCTAACACGCCCCGAAGTCCTCAATAATTACGTCTAACTCCAAATCCCAAAGCCAAACGGCAACGGGCTACGGCCGGGCAACACAACACAACAGGGACTCTACTCTGCAGATAGTTAATTACGAAATAAATTAGGCCCTTATCTGTAAAATCCATATATAAAGTAACGCAAAACTGCCCCGGTTAAAGAAAATCCCGAAAGCATCGCGCGATCGAGAAAAAACACAAAACCTCCTCGTCTACATTCACATCTAGGCGCCCCTCCCTCCTCGCTCCGATCCAGCTCGCCGGCGGCCATGTCGCAGCCGGCGGCGACGGTGGCCGCGGCGGCGCAGCCGCAGGGTCGCGGCCCCGCGGGGCGCCAGGGCGGCGGTGGCGGCCTGGGGCAGAGCATCGCCGGCATCGTGCGGATGGCGGTGTTCTGGTACTTCGCGGCCAAGTTCTTCGGGCCCAAGCGCCCACCCGCGGACCCCGGGATGCTCATGTCCAACCTATTCCAGAAGGGCGAGCCAATGGTGAGAACGCCTTCGGCCATCTTGCGAGATTTTTGTTCGAAGATGCGTCTTAGGTCTGTCGCTGTCTGCTGTTCAGTGGGTTCAGGTTCTGTAGTGCGGGTAATAATTTGGTTATGTTTGCTCTGATGTTAAGGTAATTTTAGGATTTAGTCTTACCTTTTCTCTGGTTGCTGTGATCCGGAAGCTGTAGTTGTTAGGGGCACTCACGGGTGCTCTTCGCAAGAGGAATTGACTACTTAGCGGATGCAGAAGCGTTTTTTTTTCTTGTTCGAGTGCAAGAGAGATATTTCCGGGCCTAGCCATCACCTCGTATTGGTGTTCTGCATCATCAACATTCCTTTTACTGTGAGAAAAAAGGATAGTTCTTTTTGGTGTGTTAATTGGATCTCAGGAGGATAAGCTGATAGTTGTTAATGAATTTACAGAAATAGTATAAACCCTAGAAGTTTTGTGAACTTTGGTCATCACATGCTGATGCTGAATTCAGCAAGTTGTATGAGTATATAGGTACTGTGCTATTGGTGACTTTGTGTTTTGAATTGCTGTAGTGTTTAAGCTAGAGTTTTGACTTTTGAATAGGATGGAGGAGGGGTTGTTCATTATGTTTATGCTGGAGTGGAAATATCTCCTAGTTAGTTGTTTAGATTAAGTTTGGCGGTTCAAGGTTGGTTGTTGGATTCTGTGTTCATGATAATGCTGAATATGGCAAAAATATCTAGCATGTTCTCACACATTCCTCCTGTTCTTGGGAAGTATTTTTCTGGTATTTTGCATCAACCACGAGTTGAAGACGATACATCGTAATTTAAGTATTCACAATTGAAGAGATTACATTGTGCTACACATGATCAAGTTGTTCATTCTGTATGCCTGTTGTTTATATTATTATCTGATGAAATCCTAAAATAGATGTGGGTTAAACACTGAATGTGTTTAAAAGACCGAGAGATCACTTACTTTTGTTGTGCCTCACCGGCTTCATCTTTTTGGTAAAATCTGGGCACCATGCATTTATTTTTCCCTTGATGATAGGCGTCTAGGCGATCAATCATATGACATGAGATGAAGAAGGGCATTATAGATATTTCTAATGCAGAGATGACACAAAGTCTATCAAACTCTGCAATTGTACCATATGGATTTTGTTGGTACAGTATTAGCATAATCGACAAAATGGATAGTCCAGAGTTCATTCTTTAGGCCTTCCCTAGGTTAGTAGTCATTTTTGAATTTCTAAACACCAAGTCATGGTGGCTATTGTGCTGCAGGATATGTGGATGTATTTGTCAGAGAACGAGAAGTTCAACGATTTTGCTAATGAGGATGCACTTATTTGGCATGAGGCAAACATACCTTATGCAGTATGGGGACCTACCAGTACTAGAACACGATCATTAACATACTATCCTTCAGAGGTAGGCTACTAATTGCAGTAATGCTAAACATTATTTCATGCAACTGTGGTCTATTTGTTTTGAATTTTGTGTATGTGCTGTTACAGGCTCTCAAGCATAATGGCTCTTTGTATGCTCATGTTTACTTTGCCCGCTCGGGTTACCCTGTGGACCCTACAGACCCAGAATATGAGCAGAAATCTGCATTTGGGAGGACACATCGTACGTGTTATTGTTTCCAGCATGATCTTTCTTTATATGATCTTGTGTAAGAATGTAATACTGATTACATTGTACCTGTCATTTAGCTGTTGTGGCGTTCTTGCCAAAATCAAAAGCTGGTAAAAAGAAGAGCTTGCTTGGAGATTCAGAAGACCCTGAAGAGCAAGCACCACCTAAGGTTGTTATTTTCATCCTTTGTCGCTCAGTATGTGAACTACCAACTTTTGGTATTCCTTGTATCTTCCAAGCTAACAAAATCCTTACTTGATCTGCAGGAGAATAAAGAATTTGAGGATAAAGATGAGGGTCCACCTGAATATATATCTTACTGGAAACCAAATGTTACAATAAATCTTGTTGAAGATTTCACACGGTATTCACAAAATCAAGCTCTGTTTCTAAGTTTGATCTGTACTGATTTACATGCTTAAAATTTATATTCCTTTCAATTGCACATGATCTTTCCTGCTCACCCTGCCCTTTCGATAGCTTCAAATAATAGCTATTAATCATTTTACCTTGCCTTTGTTAGTTGCCATGAAGTACTAAATTAGACATATACCTCATTGGCACTCCTGTTATACAGTTGCCAGTTACTGACAAAACACTTTCAGTCTCCAGTATCACATTTATTTTAAATAAACAAGATCGTTATTACTACAATGAATAAGAATCGGTGAATAAAGAGTTTGTATAACCTATGAACTTTTATGAGGGCCACTTACAACCCTTGTACAATTTGATATAGAAACTGTTTGCATCATATGGTAATCACAAGGTGATACTGCTAAGCCTAAATGATATTATTTTTAAATTCAAGGTTCCAATCAGGTTATATTGACAGTTGACACGTAGATTACTACATGAGTTTTTTCCTCTTAAGTCTTAACAGCTTCAGGTTTTGCACCGCAGCCATTTTTAGTATATGTTTTTCTTGATCATACGACAACAAGACTTTGTTGTTATTGTTGTTGTATATAGCATCAGCTTTGCAGTTTATTTGTCCTCTTTGTTCTGTACAGCCTCTCTATGTTATGTGCCCTCTTTTGCTCTTAACATCCTCTTTACGTATGATTGACATTTCCCCATTCATACCTTACAGGTATCCCAGCAATAATGTACCTCCCGTTGTTGCTCCATGTATCCTTCAACTGTAACAGATAGTAACATATATCGTTTTTGTTTTGTGATAGTTCCACTTTTACACTTACAGCATATATATACTTTAAATTTAGTTGTTGTTACTGGCTTACTGTTTCTTTTCTTGAAAAATTGCATTGTTCGAATCCAACTTATGCTAAAAGCCTGGAATATAGAAAAGTTACATATTTTTTGTGAGAATGGTCTTGGTTTTCCTTGACAATATATTGACAGATCTGAATGTGGATCCTGCTACGGGCGATTATTATCCTACTGTATTCTTCAATGAGTTTTGGCTACTGAGGGATAAATTAATAGCGCTCAATGAGAGTGTTGAGGAATTGCCCTTAAATCTTGAAGTTGGTCCTATTAGCATGACCAAGTGGCAATTGTTTTTACAGATTGAGCAATCCTTCCAGGTTCATCGTAGTTATGGAAGTATGCTTGAAGGCGAGGCTGATGAACTCAAGGTATACAAGTGTGGATACTCAAAAAGTACATTTAGTTAAACACAGCATTTTTTTTGATATGTTGTACTGTTTCTTATTTTGGGACCACTTGCTTTGCAGCCTTTCTCATTTGTAAATTATGTACTTGTAGTTTGTATTCTTGAGATGTAGTTTCTGTTCTGCTGACTCTTTTCTTTATTTGTATTGCAGAGGGTTTTCCTTGAAGGAAATCCTTATCTTCTTGGATTGACTATGGTTGTTTCTCTATTTCACTCTCTGTTTGATTTTCTGGCCTTCAAAAATGGTATGTACACATATAGTTTTTCCTAATAGAATGTATAGTAAGATGTGTTATGCATCAACAAGTTATTACAAACATCTTTCATATATCTTTGTTTTCAGATATCCAGTTTTGGAACAAGAACAAGTCCATGGAAGGTCTATCGGCAAAATCTGTGATTCTGAATTTTGTGTGTCAACTAATTGTTTTCCTGTACCTTCTTGACAATGACACTTCATGGATGATCCTTGCTAGTTCTGGAATTGGTGTGTGCATTGAATTTTGGAAGATTGGAAAGGCGATGCATATTGAGGTAACAATTGCATCACGCTTACCCCTTGTATTTATTGTGCAAAGTAAACCTCGTGCTTTTCACCTGAAATTAAAATATTTTTACCAATCATATGAAATATTTCTAGTGTTAGTTATTCATTGTGAATTTGTTTTATTTGCCCCCTTATTATTCATTTCCAAGTGCACAGTTTTACTTCATGCTTAACTACTGTCACCATTGATCCCTTGATGCGTTTTTGATATACAGATTGTTGAATTTTGCATGTTTATACTTTGTGATAACTAGTTCTTTGTTGGTATAGAACATATTTCTTCTATTTGATGAGATTGTTGATCTAGAATAGAATTATACCTGATGGTTTACCTTTAGTACACTAAATGAAAGGAATTCATGGTGTCCAGGTCGATAGAAGTGGAAAAATTCCCATGTTGAGGTTCCGAGACCGTGAATCATATGCACAGAATAAGACCAAAGAGTACGATGCCATTGCAATGAAGTACCTTACCTATGTCCTTTTCCTCCTTGTGGTCGGTTTCTCTATCTATTCACTCAAGTATGAGAAGCACAAGAGTTGGTACTCATGGATACTTTCTTCCATGACAAGTTGTGTGTATATGTTTGGTAAGCAACTATTCCACTCTCTTACCAGTTCATTTGATGTGATAATCTGCATTAGTTGTAGAGCTTATATATAGTTAACTTTCCATTCATCAGGTTTCATTATGATGTGCCCCCAATTATTTATCAACTACAAGCTGAAGTCTGTTGCTCATATGCCATGGAGACAAATGACCTACAAGTTCCTCAACACTATAATTGATGACCTTTTTGCATTTGTCATTAAAATGCCAATGCTTCATCGTCTCTCAGTTTTCAGAGATGGTAAGATGATCTATCTTTTTTTAGTCAAATAACTCCTGGTTACAGCAGGGAAGACATGCCTTTCTTGTTCTTTTAATCTTTTGATGACTTCTAACTGGGTGCTCTTTGACATGTGTTGGCAGATGTTATCTTCTTGATATACCTCTATCAGAGGTGGAAATATCCGGTTGACAAGAAGCGTGTCAATGAGTTTGGCTTCGGAGGCGAGGACGAACCAGCAGCCCAGGAGGCTCTGGAAGGAAGTGATTCAGCAGCAGCAGCAGCAGCAGCCCAGCCAACGGAGGCTGAGGCCGAGACAAGTACGGAGGACAAGAAAACCAAGTGATCTCCAATCTTTGGATCATCTAAATATAGCACCTCTCAGCAACACCTGCCCTCCCAGCGGGCGTGAAGCTTCTTTGCTGAACTGGATGCTGGACTCTTGCGGTCTTGCCTTACTGAGATGCTGACCATAAGATAATATGTGTAACAGGGGACACAATAGTCTTGCCTAGAGCAGCGGGCGAACAGGCATTCTATCACAATTACATTTCCAGTTTGTCCTGTAGCAGTCATTACTAGGTGATATGCTTGTTTGATTGGTTTTTGTACAATTTTGTGTGTTTTTCTTAAAATTCATAATTGGTTTCTCGTAGTTTCATCCTGGCATGCTTCCTCACTAATGAGTTCACCTAGTCGTCAATAGATGTTCATACCTGAGGTTGCGGTTCTAAACAATTGGATCCCCGCCAAACCAAAGTTATTTCTGGAGAGGACATGAGAGTAGTTGCCGACCAATTATTAGATCTAGCCCGTATTTGGTTGCAAGAATTGGTTCTGACTCTTGCTATGGGATGCAAGTGGGTTTGCTTGTAAATGAATCCATATATTGTAGGTTTAATAATTTAGCGGGGTATCTAAGGTAATTCACAAAATGAGCATATCTGCATGTGGGTTATCTTAGGTACTACTCGCGAAAAAAGAATCTTATCTACATGTCCGCGGACAGACTTGCTTACCCTAATATTTGTGCTAAGCGATTTTGATCCAGACTACAAATGGATAATTTGTTTGGATATCTACCAAATTCAAGGGGCATTCTTTCACTTGGGAATAAAAACCCAGGCAAACCTATATTTTTTTTTACCTAATTCAAGTAATGACTGCACCGGAGAGAGCCTACACTGTCGATGTGGACCGGGATCGAGAACGAATAGACGAATTGGCACCACCAATGCACTACGGCTCGACGAATTCGTGGTGGACAGGTGAAGTGACAGAAATGCCTTGCTTGCACGATCTGCTTGATACGAAAGCGAATTTAGCCAGGTATACAGTGAGATTATTCACTGGGCCTCACTCGGAGTAACTACCTTGAGGTGCAGTGAAAATGATTCTGGAGAAGAAACTTTGTTCTATACAACCTGTATGATTGGTTTCAATCCTCGCGCACTGCACTGACAGCTTAAGAAAAAGCAGAACGATCGATATGGACCAAAGATTCGTGAGCAAGTGATGCCGCCCGTGATGCGGATCGACGGACGCTGCCTCGCGTCACGCCCATGCTCCGCTGCCGCTCCGTCGTCGGACATGCCGACGCGGCCTCC
The DNA here is from genome assembly GCA_038502445.1 of Eremochloa ophiuroides. Lineage (NCBI taxonomy): Eukaryota > Viridiplantae > Streptophyta > Magnoliopsida > Poales > Poaceae > Eremochloa > Eremochloa ophiuroides. The sequence goes on along the minus strand of JAHLJS010000009.1, from coordinate 42,032,029 downwards.
TCGGCATCGCAGGCAGCTCGCATGACAAAATTCAGTGCCCGGTCCTGTTCCAGGAAGGTGCAGTGTGCAGTGCAGTGCACCCACGACGCGCAATGTTTGACAGAGATTCAGACATTCAGAGGGAGAACTTGGTGGGTTTGGGGTACTAATGATAATGACAGATTACGCGACAGTGAGCACCAGCGAGATCTCTCAATGGGGGACACGGATTGATCTGCATGGTATGGTAACCAGAAAATGCTGTCGCCACGAAAAAACTCCCGGAGGCACCTCGCTCGTACGTTCCAGGATTCAGGTAAACAGCAGGTGATGTGATGTTTTGGATGTATTTAGCCGTTTCTGTATCGACACCAGCACTGAAACAAAGATGCTCTGCGGTCGATTCATGGTCATTGATGCTGCCTATCAGATCATCCACACGACCCACCATCATTTCCATCGCGGGGCCTCACACCAATATGATCATCCCTAACACGTAGCTTAAAAAAAACTTTATAAACAACTTTTTTTTAAGCTGGCGTGTTTTGAAAATGTTGTGAGGTAAAACAGTTTCACAACTTTACATATGGTTGATAGAGAGAAATGACAAAATGAGAGAAATGACTAAATGACTGCAATTGATAGATTAGCTAGCTAACTCATCCATTTGTTTGAGAAAAAAAAACTTCACCTATAAAGATATTTTGAAAAAAGGTGTTTAAAAAAAAAGAAAAACAAACAGACAAACAAGCTCTAAAAGATCGAATAGATTCGCCGCTTGAGACCGAAAATTGCCGCAACTTGTGAAACCCAGGATACTGCGAGTTTTCATGAGCCACAAATGATCGATACAGTTTCTGCCCCGAAATGCTTTCTCCGCAACTTGAAACGAAATGTTCAGATTCCGAGCATGCAGCAGCCATGGATGGATCTGAGGCGTCAATGGATAACGGATTCAACAATGCAGTGCTGCACGCCCACTGGCCACTGCGTGCAGTGCCACCGGGTAGGCGTCAAGTATAATCCATCCATCCTGAGATCTCTTCACTGCTCGCCCGTCAAATGCCGGATTCCATCGCCACCACCAACAATACCACACACACACACACACCGGTCTTTCGTTGCTCCAAAAGATGACATGTACTCTTTCCATTTCAAATTGTAAGTTATTCTAAAAATCTTGAAAAGTCAAAGCATCTCAAGTTTGACTAAAATTGTAGAGAAAAATACGGAGATTTATGACACTAACTAAGTTTACTATAAAAATATATTTGATAAAGAATCTAATGATACTTAGTTGATATTATAAATATTATTATTTTATTATATAACCTTGGTCAGAGTTGAGATACTTTGACTTTCTAAGATTTTTGGAATGACCTATAATTTGGGATGGAGTGAGTAGTAGATAAAACCAGGGCTCTGAATGCCCTCAACAACCTCACAACCTTCCATGGTCATGGCAGCCCATGAGCCAGCCAATCGGCTCTCCCAAGTCCACATTCAGCCCGTTCGCTTCTTCAATCAGCCGTTTATTTCCAGCTACGGAACAGTATTTTTCTCTCACAATAAATCAGCACAAGTCAAAATCAACGCTTATTTTCAGCATAGGTGAACAGGCTGATTGTCATGCCACGTCTGGAAAAATGCTGTGCCGCGGCGGAAAGGAGGAGAGACTTTCGCTCTTTCAGCACTACCATTGATCTGTAGCGGCGACCCTCATGAATCGTGATCCCTTTTGGTTTCTTATTACAGCTGCAGTATTGCAATGTAGGCGAAGGCGAGTGCGCGCGTGCGTGGGTGTTGCATTTTGGTTTTTGTCTAGATTCGGACGATAGAAAAGAAGCGATCAAAACTGCAAAGATCAGATCACACGATTTCCAGTAATACAGACACTGCAACGTCTGTGGATATGAGGGAAATGGGTTTTTCCTTTGCCTTTTGGTCTTGTTTTATGTGGACACCGATGACTCCAAACCTTAACGTCTCCAATAAAGTAATGGTTCGAGCGACGGGCGTGCAAGAATCGTAGCTTAGCCAATCTATCTATTGCCGTCGGTGGCAAACCGAGAGCACTTGGGGTGATCAAGAGGTCAAAAATGCTCCTCTCTTTATGAACATTCCTTTTCACGAGAGGTATATAAAAATGGTACCTGCCTGCCTGTGTGACCCCAACCCCAATATGCAACTGGAAATGCTCCTTTCGACGTGGACTCCTACCTATTCTATGAATGAAGTCAATGGTTAATTCTTCAAGCAGTTTCCTTTGAGAAATAATGGACTGTCGGCAGGTGCAGAAACGATAGTGTAGAGCTGAAGCTTTCGAAGAAATTTTCTTCGCATTTCTTGGAAGAGTCAGCCTCCTGTACCCCTGCTAATGTGGCTGCTTTTGTCACTGCTTTACTTTGACTTTCTGATCCGATCGGAGTGCTCGTGCGGTTCCCAAAAGCTCGTAATCTTCTTGTGGTTTGTTGATGGCCGCCTTTGTTAGTTTCTATTTTCATATATTTTGTGTAAAGATACGTTTAGTGTTACCTACTCCCTCCCGTCCCTTTAATATAGTCATTCTGTGATTCAAATTTTGTCCCCAAAATACTATCGTCTGGCTACGTTACAGTTCTACTCATAGCTACGGTACTGCATCTGTCATTGTCCACAGTCCACTCAGCCAAAGGCACTTCACTCCCGCTGGTCAAAAGATGGCTTTGATGCACTGTATATATGTATAGAGTAGTGAGTTTTTAAATGCATGCACAATTATTACACCTGCTGCTGCTTGTACTAGTACACTTCTTTACCCGATGAAATTATCGTACAGTAGGAGTATGCAGGTCCTTCACCCTGGTCCTTGGTAGAAACGCCGTTCTCCAAAACGACTGAATTTGAGGGACAGAGGGGGTACTTTTTACCATCTTGTGAAACCCGTGACATGGTAATTGACCCTGGGTACCCAAAGCAAACGAAGAAAGCACGTTAATGCGTGACAGTAAAATAACCACCGCCTCACTATAAGCTCAGCAAAGTAAATGAGCTACTTTTTTAGGAGTGATACGTCAATTCAGATTAAATGTCCGTACCAAATATAGAAAAGTTATCCGGCGTGAAACAATATGCGTCTAATCTCTTATTGTTACTAACCATTTTTTTTTCGACAAATTGTTACTAACACTTAGGTGGATGCAATATAGACACTACTACAGATTCGTAAATCCATGCCGGGCCTATCAATGCCAGATTCTATTGAATCGGCACTAATGACTTTTCACTGCCGGTGTTGGACTTCAAAATCAGAAATGACTATCACTGCCAAAGAATCGGCAGAGAAGAAACTTATCATTGCCGGACATGAACCGGCAGTGATTGTGTGTTGACCTATCAGTGCCGGTTGATGTTACAAGCCGGCACTGATAAGACTTTATTACGGCCGGCCTATTTTACCGTCCGGCATGTTGTATTATCACTGCCGGTTTGTGTTCCAACCCGTCAGTGATCATAACTGCTATAGATTCATGGCGGTTAACTTTTTTTTCCGACATGGTTGAATCCCTTAACTTGTTTTGGCATCTAAGTCACTAACTAGTTCAATCCCTAGTACGTAATGGTTTGGTATCTAATTGGTTCAATCCCTAAATCGTAATAAGTCATGTGAGTCTTAATGAATGTGATTGTTGATTTTTTTATATCAATTTTATCTGGTTTTGTGTTTACCGTAGCGTTAGTATGGCAAATGCACTACTGATCGGTTAATGAAGTAAATCAATCATGACCAAATCGCGGTAACCAGTGATAAAAAAAACTCACAGTAATCATCAAGCAAGACATCGGCGAACATAATTAAGACGGCTGATACTATATATATATATATATTATAAACATAAAAATAAAAAAACATAGATAGGTATATATTAAAACATAAAAATATAATACTAAAAATAAAAAACAAGGCCGCCTAGTCCTTCTTGGCGCTGCCGCCCTTCTTGTCCTTGCCCTTGACCTTGGCCGGTACCCCTCCATGAGGATATCGGCCAACTAATCGAGAAAGAAAGCGTAGAAGTTGGGCTTTTTTGGCCAAGGGGTTATTGACCGTGGGAAGGCCAATGGCGCCGGCGAGCTCGTTGAGCTTGCCGAAGGTGGCCGCCAGACGGTCGACGGTGAAGGCCTACTCCACCTTAAGCTGAGCCTGGGGGTTGTCGCCCGCCGCCGTCAGCCTGTCGGCAAGCTCGTCGAGGGGGCCTTGCGGCGGCGCCTCCTCGTCGGAGTCAGAGACGTCGGAGGAGTCCACCGCCACCCTCTGGACCTCCTCCTCCGCCCTGGCCACCACCACTTCCTCCTTCACCCTCGCGCGCTTCGCAGAGGGCTACGCCATGGTGATGATCTTCGGTGGGGTAGAGGTCGAGAGAGAGACGATGAGGAAGATGATCGAGATGATAGCACAGATTGGGCTATGATCAGGAGGGCGTGTATAAATAGTGATGACTCATGATTCTTCAGTTCCAAGGAACCGCCGGCGATGCATTCCCACGATTGGCGCTTGGAATTCCAAGGAAGCGCTTCGAATTCCAAAGAACTGCCCAACAGTTAATACTGCCGGCTGCGCGCGCCGGTATTGAAGGCACCTATTAGTGTCGGTTGGTTTTACGACCCGGCATTGAAGCTTCCTATCAGTGCCGGTTGGTTTTACGACCCGGCAGTGATAGGTTAGTTCACTGCAGGCCCGTTTCACCAACCGGCAGTGTTGGGCTTCCATGTCGGGCTAATTTTACAAACCGCCAGTGATCTTTGGTCCTACATATACGAGCTCCCCTCACTCTCCAGTTCAGAGCACACAGCCAGGGAGGGCTTGCGCGTGCTTCACTCCTCCATTGTTGCGGCCGCTCTTCGCCGTGAAGCACTTGGATTTGCAAGCATCGGCATGATCTACTTTGCTTTAAGGTTAGGAGCAACTAACAATACATTAACTACATTGATTTTGTTGCTTAAGTAGTGTTGTTATGATGGCTTGCTTATTTTATTTCATGATTCTTGTGGTTTATTAATTTCCTTTGTAGACATCAAACACTTTTCAATTGATTTTGAGGAAGACACTTTCCATTGTAGACATCAAGCACTTTTCAATTAATTTTGAGGAAGGAACTTTTCATTGTAGACATCAAGCACTTTCCTAAAGCTCGGTTTCTATGTACCAATTGAATTTGGTAGCTCATTACATGCATGGTGGATTTGATGATATAGCTCACTAATAATTTAAGTGTTCCAATAATTAGTCACATTTTCGAACTACAATTGATATTCATGAAGGAGCAATAATTTCTATTAATTTCTCTGTAATTACTCTGCCCATTTTTTTAGTCTACTGTCGGGTTGTATTACAAACCGCCAGTGATCTTTGGTCCTACATATACGAGCTCCCCTCACTCTCCAGTTCAGAGCACACAGCCAGGGAGGGCTCGCGCGTGCTTCACTCCTCCATTGTTGTGGCCGCTCTTCGTCGTGAAGCACATGGGATTTGCAAGCATCGGCATGACCTACTTTTCTTTAAAGTTAGGAGCAACTAAGAATGCATTATCTACATTGATTTTATTGATTAAGTAGTGTTGTTATGATGGCTTGCTTATTTTATTTCATGATTCTTGTGGTTTGTTAAATTCCATTGTAGACATCAAGCACTTTCCAATTGATTTTGAGGAAGGAACTTTCTATTGTAGACATCAAGCACTTTTCTAAAGGTCGGTTTCTATGTACCAATTGAATTTGGTAGCTCATTACATGCACGGTGGATTTGATGATATAGCTCACTAATAATTTAAGTGTTTCAATAATTAGTCACATTTTCGAACTACAATTGATATTCATGAAGGACCAATTTCTATTAATTTCTCTGTAATTACTCTGCCCATTTTTGTTTGGCGCTTAAATTCTAAATATTTCTTTTGTACAAATATGAAAGAGCATAGGAAAGAGCACCACAGCGTTATTGTGAGGCTACTATTTAGTTTTCCAATAATTAGTAACATTTTCGAGCTACAATTGTTATTCATGAAGGACCAATAATTTCAATTAATTTATCTGTAATTACTCTGCCTATTTTTTGTTTGACGATTAAATTCTAAATATTATTTTTGTATATACACAGATGGATCGAGGGTGGATGTATGGTTTCACGTGAACGCACGAAACCTACTTGAGTGGCGTCTGTGATTTTCTCACCGTTGCCAAAGCCGATGCTGGGGATGGAGAGCCAATTTTCTGCCTATGCGTAGATTGCAAGAATATTAGGAAATGAACAAATGTTGAGCCTATACGATCGCACTTGATTTGCAGAGGTTTCATACCAAACTATACATTGTGGACTAAGCATGGAGAGGTTGTTGGTGGCACTGCGCCGCTAGAAAACGTTGATGATGTATTTGAACTTGACACGTATTTGTGATGAATGGTTATGATAAATGTCCTTGTGCTGATATATATGTGGTTTGCAATATCTATTCTATCAATATTCATGTTTGATTGGAGCTGTAAAAGAAAAAAATGTTGGAGTCATGGTTTTCGAACCAGGGGAACCTGGGCGAGAGTACAATTCCTTAACCGCGGCACTTATAGTTTGAGTTCGATAACAAGTGGCACTTTAATACACTTAACCGTTTACGCCGCAGAGTTACACTGCCGGGTCATCTGTGGGTTAGTATAACGGCCCGGCACTGATAAGGGTTATTAGTGCCGGTTCGCAATACCACCAGGCAGTGATGTGCCTCGTTATATAAGCCCAGCGCGCGCAGGGGCAAAATTTCATCTCTCTCAGCCCACGCTCACTCTGTTCGATCACTCGCCGCCGTCCGCTGTCTCCTCCCGCGACACCGTCCGCCGCCGCCGCGCCCTCCCCTTTGTCAGCAGCGTCGGCCGTTCCTCGCCGTGCACCCCGCGCCGCCAAGGCAGCCGCCCGACGCCGTCCCCCGCCCCGCTTTGCTCCACGCCGGGGTCCTCCGCACCGCGCCACCGTCGCAGGACGCTGGCCCTCAATCTCTTGTGCTCCGGCCATCTCAGGTGAGGCCTCCAAGTAGCCCTACAGCTCACTCAACACCGGCCATGACACCAAGCACTCAGGAGCACGTGGACGCGGCTACTTTTGTGTCAAGGTGAGCGCGATACCTGGAACGCCCCTAAGGTGTTCGACATTTTGCCGATGAGGATTGCAGCGAACTTGTCTTTGGATTTGTGTGTAGCGTGGCTTCTCCATCGCCGGCGGCTGCTTGACCCTAGACTCGACGCCGCGGCTGCCTGTCCCTGTAGTCGACTTCGGTGACCTCCTTTACTTCCTCGTGGACGCCAACTGTACACCCACCGTGTGGACAGCAGCTGTGCACCGACGAAGGTAGGTGTGTTCGGCACTACCCCTTTGGTTTTCAGGTGCTGTGACCCTAAACTAAACGTTATTGATGTATGGATAACAAATTAGCAATAATAAATATTACTAGCCATGCTAAATGATAAAATTCCTTCTACAAGAGATAATGCTTTGGCATGAATATAGGGTTTATCACGTAACTGATGTATGGATAACAAATTAGCATTAAATATTACTTGCAATGCTAGATGATTAAATATTACTTAGAAAACGGCAATCTTGTTTGTCCACAGCCATGACTCAACATCGAGTGTTCGCCTCTCGCCAAATTAGCAGCAGGCAACAAGCGCGTGAGAACGCTGGGACGGGAGACTCGGGAACTCCCTGCAAACCGTGGACAACAAGCATCTAATCAGGACGCTAGCACGGCAGTCGTGCAACCTACGGCAAACCGTGAACAACAAGCGCCTAATCAGGACGCTGGCACGGGAGTCTTGCAACCGCAGGCAAACAGTGGCGGTGGAGAGGATTTCAGCCCCTCAAATTTTCTCAATATGAATCAACCTGATCTTGAGGTAACTTAGTGCATAATAAACAAGATAGGCTAACATGGTAAGTAATAAATGACTAGCACTTTAATTATCTTTTTGTTTGCCTTCGCCAGGATACGGCGAACAATGCCCTCAGTACCAGCAATCCTAGGCCAAAGCGAGGAGCCTCAGTCCTTCCTAGTGGCAGAAATGCACACTGGCACATAGATGCATTTGACCAGACAGGGGAGCCGTTAGGTCCGCGTGTGTCGGTGAAAAAATACAAGAATATCCTCGGGATTCTTGTCAGGGACTGCATCCCCCATTAAGTACAAGCGCTGGGTCAGGAAAGACAACGACGAATGTGTGGTGCCCGACTCAGAGAAGGAAATCGTTTGGAGAAGTTGAAACCCTTTTTCTCTTTCCCAAATGACTGGGATGTGGTGAAGGTCAAGGCAAAAGCAAAACAAACCATGGGGGTAATGTTTAGGACTTACAAGCGGGTGTTGCACAATAAATTTATCTTGGAGGGTGATGAGCCAAATTGGGACGCTGGAGAGCATGAAAAACAGAGGCAATACTAGAAGGAATTAATGGATTATAGGCTATCCTCGGAGGCCTTAGAATTGAGTGCAAAGAATACGATGAAATAGCGGAAAGCGACAGATCCTCATCATCTTGGCTCTCTGTTGACGGTGGATATACCATAAAAATCCACATTCAAACACTGTCAACAGTCTCGGTTTCTGATGGAAGAATAACATGGCATAGACATATTTTATCCAATAACTAGTTTCACTTGTACTCTTAGCTTGTGAATGCATGGAAGATCAAAACAGGACAAAATGCAGCAGCTGGAGCTCACATATGTGGTTCGGCTGACCCACATATGGAGGCACCAGATCATCACACTTCACGAAATGACACAAGGAAGCAGATAGAAGAGAGTGGAGCACCTGGAGGGCCCACATTGGGTTCGGCCGACCCACATGTGGGGCCCCCAGGGCTCTGCTGACATGGCATGATCCGTGTAACACTCCTCCAAGCTCAATTCCACCATTGGATCAAAGGTGTGTTTTCATTCAACGGTGGAAGATCAAGGCGTGAACCGATGAGTACCAACAAATCAAGTACACAGCCATGCTTTATGACTAGTGAGGACAACACCTGGCTGGGCCCACCTGTCATAGGGGGTCGACCGACCCCCCTGGTGGGTCCAGGCCACCGACGTTCTCCACCGCCTTCCTGCTTGCACCCCACGTGATGGATTCACCACTGCCGTCTATCTAAGGCGGTTTCATTGACGATTTATCCAAGGAAGGAGAATGAAGGAGCACGCGGATCGCTGACGTGGCACCTCTCCACTTCCCCCTATATATAGAGGCTGCCTCCACCCTCTCAAGACATGATTCATTCAAGATACAAGTGAAGAGTAGTGTAGTTCCACCTCTAGTAGTAGTAGTAGTAGTCGAGTGTGGGAGTTAGAGTTGAGTCGAGCTGCGCTTGGGGTCTCCGAAGTCGTTTGCTGGAGAGTCTGGTATGGCTCTTGTATCTTTCTCTTTCTCTTTCTGTAAGACTTATCTACTTTAATATATTACTCCTGCTTTACTTTACTGAGTCTTTACTTAGTGCATTACTTTAATAGTATTGTTGTGAGTTATCATATTACTTGGTCGGTTTGCATTAGATTGTGATCCTGTAACCAGCTCACGTGTGTAGGTCATCGCCTGTCATAGGGTGCTCTAGTTTCCTTGATCACTGCTAGAGTAGTAAGACTTAGTATAAGCGTGGTGCTTAGATTAGATCTTACCTTTGGATGCCGCTTGTCGCACGGATTGTTAGTGGGTGCTAGCAGGTGGTGACAACTCTGTCTAGTCTTAGTATCCCTCCACGTGTTTTAGGCAAGTTCTTAACAGATAGGCTCCCAAAGAGAATAGGCGCTTCGGGTAGAGGTTATATCCTCTATTGTCTCGCAGTATCCCCTACACACCAGAAGTAAGGTAGCAGTCTTGGTGTACTTCGTCCATTTGATAGGATAGATCACAGGAGTAGAGTTTGAATCATAGGAACCTTTCTCACTCGTTGTCCTCCCACCTAGCTATACCACACTAGTTGTCTTTTAGCATTTCATTTGTTATCTTTGAATCATCACCTTCCTATCATACTTCGATTACCCCCTCAGCACTAGTTGTGCTAAGTTGAGATAGAATTAAGGATCTCCTTCTATTAACTATTTCTAGCAATTGCTTTCCCTTGGGATAAAATAAATAACGATACCTTGTAATACTCCCGGGTGAAGTGCTACAGCGGTATATTCTGTGCACTTGCGGAATTATCCAATAGACATAAGAAATACCCCAGGCACTTCTGGCGCCATTATCAGAGATAGCCTAATACCCTATCTCTGGTGGTTGCGCTAAGAAGTGTCAACAAGCATTTCTGGCGCCGTTGCCGGAGAAAGCATAGTCTAGAAATTTTAATAAGATCGAATTCAGAACCTACCATCAATTTAGTATCAATTAGTTGTAGTAGGGCTTACCCTTGCCTTTGCTTCTCTTTATCGTGAAGCAAGGCATACATGAGTGGATTTCAGTTTCAAGCCACAGCAATAGAAAATCCAGAGACATCCACCAGGAGTTCTCGACACCGTTCAGTCTCCGATCGGAGGTCTGATTTGGTATTGGAATGTAACACCCCGGCCCAGGTCTTAATAGGATTGATAGGATACTCATACCAACAAGTTGCAACTTCTTTTCCGGAAGCCCATCTGCAAAGAACTCCGAGGTTAAGCGAGCTTGGCCCTGGAGCGATGGGTGACCGACCGGGAAGTTCTTCCCGGGTGCGCATGAGTGAGGACAAAGTGCGCAGAAAAGACTGGTGTTGGTCTGTGAGGGCAGTCTATATCCTAGTTAAGCTGCCAAATGTAAGCGGGCTCGGCCTCGGGGAGGCGGGACGTTACAGAATGGTATCAGAGCCGACTCTCGCGGTTTCACGGGCGCGTGTGTCGCAGTTGTGCAGGCATGGTGCGCATGGCTGGTGTGGATCCGGCGTGGTCACACAGCATGGCACATGCGCTGGCACTGGACACACGGACGTGGCCAAGAGGGGACGTTCCTGGCTTGGGATTGATCGACGAGGACGTCGATCTCTTAAGGGGGTGAGGATGTAACACCCCGGCCCAGGTCTTAATAGGATTGATAGGATACTCATACCAACAAGTTGCAACTTCTTTTCCGGAAGCCCATCTGCAAAGAACTCCGAGGTTAAGCGAGCTTGGCCCTGGAGCGATGGGTGACCGACCGGGAAGTTCTTCCCGGGTGCGCATGAGTGAGGACAAAGTGCGCAGAAAAGACTGGTGTTGGTCTGTGAGGGCAGTCTATATCCTAGTTAAGCTGCCAAATGTAAGCGGGCTCGGCCTCGGGGAGGCGGGACGTTACATGGAACCACTCAAGGAAGGAGGCTCTGCACTGTCACCTAAGAAAGCTATGGCCCAAAAGACCATCTTCGAGCACTCTGTACCGTTAACCGACAATGTCGCCACCGGTCCGCAGCTTAGCTTGGGGGATGCCACTTTTGAGCTCAAGCCATCTCTTATCAATATGGTTCAAGCCAACCCATTCAGCGGAAAGCCCCATGAGGATGCAAATGCACATCTCCAGAATTTCCTGAAATTGTGTGGCACCATTGCCATAAAAGGAGTCAAAGTGGACGCCATCTGTCTTCGCCTTTTTCCGTTCTCCTTGATCGGAAAGGCAAAACAATGGTTCTATGCTTATCCTGAAAACATTGGCAATTGGACAAGCTACGCCAATGCATTCCTCAAGAAGTTCTTCCCGACGGGCAAAACCATTGCTCTTCGAGGAAAGATCTCAGACTTTACACAGCAATTGGATGAGATGATTCCCGAAGCATGGGAACATCTCCAGGAATACATTCGGGAATGTCCTCACCATGGAATCCAAGAATGGCTCCTGATTCTAGATTTCTACCATGGGCTAACCCCGATAGCCCGTAGTCACCTTGATGCCGCTGCTAGAGGAGCATTCACTTCACTCAATGTCACACAAGCCAAGAATCTGATGGAAAAGATGGTGATAAATTAAGGGTGGAATGAAAATCGACTCCAATCTAAGAAAAAGAATGCACATACCATCAAGGAAGTAGATGCAATCTCTGAGAAGATGGATCTCTTGTTGAGAAGGCTAGAAGAACGTGCCAACTTCAAGAAAGATCGAGAGGCTATCCAACACTATGTTTCCAAACATCAATGGAACCTGGTATGTAGTATAATGTATTCTGAATTAAATCCTGAGAAGGTAGACGTCATCCACAACAATTCAAAATATCCTCAACAAGGAAGATGGGCGTTAAACTCCAAGTTTCATGATAATACAAATTTTGGTAATCAATTATCATTGAAATATCTTGTCATGAATCAAGCTAAAATCAATGAAAGCATGAATAAAAGATTGATAGCAAATGATAAGACCCTTGAAACATTAAATACTAAAATGGATGCTCTCGCTTCTTCTATTAAAGAGCAGGTAAGCTTTAATAAAATGTTAGAATTTCAATTAGCTCACCTTGTTGCTACTACTTCATCTCCTAAAAATGCTTGCAATACTTCAAATATCAATGCGGTGACCACGAGGGGAGGTAAGTCCACTCGCGACCCACCACATCCTAACATGGCAGGGAAGGCCACAAGAAAAGACAAGGAAGATGAAGAAGAAGACGAAGAATTGCCACCGCCTGAAGACAACACCAAATTCCAGGGGAAGACAACTCCGCACGAGTATTATGACACCAATGTGCTGCTACCTTTCCCAAGGACAAGGAAGCAAACCACCAACGAACAATTCGGGAAATTCGTCGAGGTAATTCGTCATCTTTATGTGCAGATTCCATTACTTGATGCAATGCAGGTCCCAACCTACGCCAAGTATTTAAGAGACATCCTCAACAACAAGCGCCCGCTGCCCACGACGAAAATCGTCAAATTAACAGAGGAATGCAGCGCGGCCATATTGAACCAACTTCCAACCAAGAAGAAGGATCCTGGATGCCCCACCATTGACTTCTCCATTGGGATGCAATACTTTGAGCATGCACTGTGCGACTTGGGAGCAAGCGTCAACGTCATGCCAAAGGTAGTGTTCGACAAACTCAATCACACTATTTTGTCCCCTACATCAATACGTTTGCAGCTGGCGGATCAATCGGTCCGTTAAGCCGGCGGGGATAGCGGAAAACATCCCCGTCAAGATACGCGGATTCTTTGTCCCCGTGGACTTCGTGGTCCTGGACATGGAGGTGGATGAAAAGACTCCACTCGTCTTAGGGAGACCGTTCCTCAGCACCGCCAATGCACATATTGATGTTGGAGCTGGAGAAATTCAATTCACAATTAATGGGACCCTAGAGACGTTCAAATTCCGACTGAAGGTTGAGCAATGCTCTGTGATCGTGCTAAAGGAGATACATGCTTTCACTCTCGTGAGAGATCTGAAGAAACCCAAATCACAACCACGAGCAAAGAGCAAGCAAATATGGAAGAGAAAGGTAATACAACCGGCGACGCCTCCGAAGAAAATTCCTACACCAGCCCAAAAGGGAGATCCTACTGCAAGGACCTGAGGAAATAACTCTTCCATCAAGGTGAGTACACCAACACTTAGTTAAAGTTTACTTCATTTAATTGCTTGCTTTATTTTAGCATTTATCTCCAACCCCTGTTTCTGTCGACTTTAATTAAGCTCAGCATTAAAATAATCAAATACTTGCACCCCTGAGCAAAGTTGACACCAGGTGGAGCCCATGGGGGGGGTCGGCCGACCCCACCATGGTGCCACCCACCTGCCATCTTTTGTCCAAATCAATCCTTGCCATGTCTTGTTATGCTCCATGCACGACAACACCTTAAAATATTACATGTAAATTTTGATCATCTAAATGAACTAGCATGGTGTTGACGGTCGATAACGTCAACTTTATTAGAACTTTAGACACAAAAGGATACATGAACACACTAGTCTAGGGTTTTAACTGACAGTTTCCATGAGTTTTGCATGTTTTGTATTTTCCAGGGACTATTCTAGAAAAGAATAAAAGAGGGATTAAAGTGCATAATTATCACGAAACGTAACCGCGAAGGAAACATCATCATCGGGACATGGGAAGAGTGTAGAAGGCACCCGAAGCAACCTGGGGCCGAGCCCTGGCCAGGTAGGGCCGGGCGGCGCCCCCCTAGGGTTCCGCCGCCACCTTCTGGAGTCTTCTTCCGCCGCCTTTTAGGAGTCATCTCGGCCCTATGTTTAAGTCAGTTTGATTCTACGGCGCACTTTCATCCCACTGGGCTATAAATAGAGGGGCAGACCCCCCTGGAAGCATCAATCAATCATTCATCGAAGGCAACAAGTCTTCAAGCCGTCAAGAGCCTACTAGTTCATCAAGAGCCTATTAGTTCATAGTTCTAGCCTAGTTAGATTAGAGAGTAGAGGAGATCTAGTTCTTCGGCGGGATCTGGAGCCCCGGCGATCGTCTGGAGCGCAGAGTTCGGTATAGTTCTGGTTCTTTCTCTATTATTGTATTCTTCATTATGATTAGGGAAATATTGTTCTTAATAGTTCATATGTTCTTGATTATATTAGTCTTTCTCTACTTTAATTATATGTCTAGTATAGTTGGTTTGATCTTATTAAATTCATGTAATTGCTCGTATAGCGTTTATCCAATCAATCGTTGGGTAGATGATGAACAATGTGTAGACATGGTGTCTAAATATTTCGTTTATCTGCGAGTGCACCCTGATGTGCCGGGTCGTGTGGTAGTTCGCATAGGTGACAGCTTGTTGGTATTTTTAACATCACGTCACGTTAAGTTGTCATCCCTAACATGATGCCAAAAACCAAAGGTAAAATAATCTTCACCTGCCTCCTAAAAATAATACTATAGAATATATCCGTAAGCGCACAGATAATTCTCCCATTGTAGCACTTCACCCGGTAAGTATTCCGAGTATCGTTGATTTATTTTATGCCAAAAGGATCAAGAGGCATTCTACTCATTAGGATAATCTACTATAATGATTGGAAAGATAAATGTGCAGACCTATGATAACCCATAACTCTAGTGCTTTAGCGATAAATAAGTCAATAATAAATGGTAAATGATAACTGAGTAAATGAGGTAAATGGTATTCTAGAGATAGAATATAGAGACTCACTAATGTAGTAAGATAATCTCGAGATTCGGCTAAAGTAAAGGAAACCTATGTAATTACTAAATACAAACTCTACCGCCTACGCCACATTACACATTTTCATCTATAGCACAATCAACTCAGAAAACATCATAAGGAGCATCATCTAATGAGGATATTAAGACACAAGGGTCACCTCCTTCGCGACCGCGCTCTGCTGGTCCTACGTACGGGGGGTGGACTACAGAGGAACCAACGCAGCTGTCACCTACGCGGACTACCACACGACCCGGCACATCAGGGTGCCTCTGTGGGTATACAATATATCTAGACACCACGTCTATATAATGTATGCCACCTAACTCACTCGAGTACTGAATTAGGCGCTTTACGATCAAATGACAATAATCATCACCAATCACAACTATATCGAATATGCAACTAGAATAAACTAAGAACTGAATAAGTGGCAATATATTAAAATAGAGCAAAGTCATAATGAGATACAAGATAAGATTACCGATCTCCAGACGAACGGATCTGGAATCCCGAGCGTAGCGCCCAACTCTACTTCAACCTTGCTAGACACCTAAACTATGAACTTGAAGAACTAGAGCCCTATTTCTAATCTCTGGAAACCCTAACTTCTGTCTACTCTTGACGAATGAAGCATGAGAAATGAATTGGTGCGCTGGGAGGGGGGTCTGCCCCTCTATTTATAGCCTGGTGGGATGAACGTGCGCCGTGGGATCAAACCGACTTGAACAAAGGGCCCAGATGAGTCCAGAGAGGCGGTGGAAGAAGACTCCAGAAGGTGGGCCGAAACCCTAAGGGGGGCGACGGCCGGTCCCACCCTGGCGCCGGCCAGCCCCACCCTGGTGGGGTTTGGGCCCCGGTCGCTTCGGGTGTGTTCTGGACTCTTCCAGGGTCTTCGTGATGATGTTTCCTTGACGGTTAAGTTTCGTGGTAATTAAGCACTTTAATCCTTCTTTTAAGCCTTTCTGGAATAATCCCTGAAAAATACACAATTCACCAAAACTCGTGGAATTTGTCAGTAATAACCCCTATGCTTCTAGTATTGATCTTCCCTAGGCATTAGTTGACGGTATAAAATTGGTACTTAACGACCGTCAACAATACCTCCAAGCTAAATCTTTGTTAGTCCCTTAGCAAAGTTGACTTGAAATGATTTATTTAGGGTTCCATAAAATGTATAACTCCTAACAAATACTTAAATATTTAAACATAAATTCTTCTCCGGATTGAAATTCATTAATCCACCTTTCAAACTTATTCTTACTCTTTTCAATCGTGGGGTTTTTAAACTAGATCTTGGGTAATTGAGAGACAGAATAATCAAATAAGCACTATGTCTTTCATCCTTTGTTTCAACCATTGCTCCAAGTTTTTCTTTGAATAAGTATATAATTTTTATTTAGGAAATAATGAGAGCCTACTAATAAGATTGCAGAGGACTACTAAGCTATACATCATGATTGAATGTGTGAATGTGATTAAATTTTATTTTTGAACTCCTATGCATTATCCTCTCTTTTCTGTCTTTCTGAAGAGTGTGGGCTATCTCTCCAGCGGATACTTTTTGTACCCATTTTTTTCTCTCAGGAGGGTGTCTTTGCACTCTTTGTTTTTCTCTCTTTCTTTTTTTTGCACATACTCTTTTGATATGGCATCTTTCAGGCTCATACTTCTTTGGTATGGCATCTTTTAATTTTTATAACCCACACTTTCCGTTAGACTTCTAAGAGAGAGACTTGTGTATAGAGTGAAAACTTTTTGTGCATGTGAATTCAATCATAAATGCATAACAGAATAGTCTACTTAAATCATATTAGCAGAACAAATTATTATATTTGTTTTGATTTTGATTTTTTGAAATGTTTGGAGCTTAGGTGTCACTCAGAATGAAATAAATAGCAACTCAACCTTCTTATATCATATCCGTCAATCACTTAGAAAAGCTTGTGCTACCCACTGATATCAAGTTTCAGAATAAATTTTCATGGTAGATAAACTTCATGCAATTCGTAGGAGAATTTAAATTTAAACACTAAGCAACCACAGGAAATTACAATTAAACAAATTAAATATTTTTTTGATTTTTCTTTAGCTTTGAGTTCTAATTATTCTAAAGACAAGTTGAATACGGAATTTAAAGCAAACTTAATTATACAACCTATTATTTTTTTGGATTTTCATTTTTAAGCAAGCAGAAATTTAATGCAATAACTAAAGAAAGAAGTAAATAAATTTTTATTTGGTTTTCTTGTTGTTTTTAGCAATATTAAAATTGACAGAATTAAAGACTGAATTAAATACTGAAATAAAAGGCAAATATAAAGGTGAGAGGTACTCACCTAGCGGGGATCTCTCCCAAGCTGGATGTTGCTCAGTAATGTGGTGGAGGTGGCGGCGGGTATCCCATCTGATGTATCAAATACTCCAATCCACTCTGCGTCTGTTGCTGTCATTGATTGATCTGATCAAGTCGTTGGTCCGTGCTGTGCTGCCATTGTTCATGCTGGTAGAACCTGTCGTCGACCTGCTGCTGCCACTGCTCGTGCTGGTGCAGTGTGTCACTTATCGCGTTCTGTCCCTGTTCAATGTTAGTGAGACGCATAGATAAAGCTGAAAAATCATTAGCGGTAGCCGAAAAGTGCTGCTCAGGCGGTCGATAGTAATCATCTTCTGGTGGTGCATGGAACGGATACGGTCCACCAGTGGTGAAATCCGTGTTCCCGCGTGTAGAAAAAGATGCTCGTCCTCTCTGAAAATCAGTTGCTCCCCAGCCCGCTGCTGCTGCTGCTGACGAAGATTCTCCTTACTGAAATGTGGGCTGTTCCTCCCATCCTGCATGTGCAGTCTACTGCTGGCGTGGCTCCTGCGTCGATACCTGTTCACCAAAATCGACATAGTGGGAATAAGCTGGCCCAGATGGTGCTGGGTCAGCTCCAGTGAAATTAGTTCTCGGCGCCCTGCTGATGCGCGCAGACGGACACCTGCCAACATTAGCTATGACATCTGGAAAAATAAAATTCTGAACAGAATAAATTCCTAACTCCCTGTCTGGCAGTTCGTACTCATTGTCATAATTTTTATAAATCATAATTATTTTATTATTTCGACGTTTGAGCATGTGAGCACGAAAGAAAAAATCATAACCAATAATTCTGCGGGCATCATAAATATAAACAAGTGTAGCATTTGATAATAATCCTAGCCTTGCAGCTAAACGTGTAATTCCAGGAAGTAAAAGAAATACTGTACTTTTTCAAGGAAGGGATAGTTCTCCAATAATTCAACATCATTTTTACAGGTGACACCTTTCTCTTTTTAATCATGATATATAACAGATGCAGCTCACCATGTTTAATAGTATTTAACTCCTCTCTAGGAAAAAATGTAAAAGCTAGCCGTTTAAGCATAAACCTCAGTGTGGGGTGATGAACTTCTTCACTGGTATATTTTTATTTTCTCTCAGGTTTCTTTGCAGTGATACTCTCCCAAAAATCATCTTTATCAAAGTCTTGAAGAGTTTCAGAAATATTGACTACACACTGATTATTGAATCCCAATGCTAAATTAAGAGTTTTCAATGAGAGGGTAAAAGACTTATTAAACATTCTAAAATTAACCTCGTCATCATCAAAGTCTAGGGTGCTAATAAATTCTATAGTGAGTAACTTGCTACCCTGCTTATTAATTTGCCATGCATTTTCCCATCTAATATTTCTAAAAATAAGCTCAAAATCGGAATCCATTTCGGTTTCATGGAGCAAAGTGGCATAAAAAATTAGAGTATGCATAAATTCCTTATTTTTAACCACATTTAATATCTTCCTCTGCGGTCTAGTTGATATTGAAATTTGAGCTATGCTTGTGAGTTCATACTTCTCTTCCGGTTGGGAAGAGGATGACGGATTATCATACGTGAAGGGTGATGGAGGATCGATATTCATGTCGGAGCCGACGAACGATGGCACCTTTCATTCTATTGCTCATCTTGCCTGTAAAATAAAGAACACGAAGAACACGGCAAGAATGAACAAGAACACAAGAACAAAAAAGAACAAGTGAAGAGAAGGAATCAAATGATGATCTCTCTTCTAGGTCTTCTTACCAATATCTTCTCTACTCCTTCTCTTGTTTAAACTTGAATCAAATGATAAGATTATGGGAGTTTGAGATTACGAGCAGCAAGGCAGGGTGGCAAGGAGCTTATTCTTACTATGTTGATTTTGGTGAACAGATATCGACGCAGCAAGGCAGGGTGGCAAGGAGCTTATTCTTACTATGTTGATTTAGGCTGTAGACTTTGTATTTAGTAATTACATAGGTTTCCTTTACTTTAGCCGAATCTCGAGATTGTCTTACTACATTAGTGAGTCTCTATATTCTATCTCTGAAATACCATTTACCTCATTTATTCAGTTATCATTTACCATTTATCATTGACTTATTTATCGCTAAAGCACTAGAGTTATGGATTATCATAGGTCTGCACATTTATCTTTTTAATCATTATAGTAGATTATCCTAATGAGTAGAATGCCTCTTTATTCTTTTGGCATAAAATAAATCAACGATACTCGGAATACTTACCGGGTAAAGTGCTACAATGGAAGAATTATCTGTGCGCTTGCGGATATATTCTATAGTATTATTTTTAGGAGGCAAGTGAAGATTATTTTACCTTTGGTTTTTGGCATCATGTTAGGGATGACAACTTAACGTGAAGTGATATTAAAAATACCAATAATCAGCAACCTCGACAAGGTAATTACCAAGGTAACAACAAAAGTAATAATTATAATAGTTATAATCTTCCACCTTTAAGAGATTTAGTTGCTGGTCAATCTAAATTGATAGATCAAATGTATAGAATAGTAGCCTCGAATGATAAAGTTTTAGAAAACATAAATATCAGAATGGATACCTTTTCTTCTGCTATAAAGAATCAGCACAGCTTTAATAAAATGTTAGAATCACAATTAGCTTAGTTAGCTGTTGCTGTCCCTCCATTTGAGAAAGGTAAGATTCTGGGCCAGCCGGAAGATTTGAAAACTACTAACCTTATTGATATTCACAATACAACACAATACCAAATTGAGCCTGCAGATATATAGTGGATAGATCACTCACTACCTGAGAAGATGGGAGACCCTGGAAGACCTGTCATTCCTATCTCCATAGGATGTCACAGCTTTCCAGAAGCTATCTGCGATTTTGGCGCAAGTGTCAACATAATGCCTAAGGTAATCTATGAGAGAATATTAGGTAATCCTTTGTTGTACACAGACATGCGTTTGCAGCTTGCAGATCAGTTCATTTGCTACCCCGAGGGAGTACTAGAAGAAGTTGTTATCAAGTGGGGCAATCATATGTCCCAATTGACTCTATGATCATGGATACCAGAGGAGATGAGAAGGCACCCATTATCTTGGGACGACCATTCTTATGCACAACGAAAGCCATCATCTATGCGGAACACGCCAAGATTGTCCTCTCCATCAAGGACAAGAAGGAGAGATTCTCGTTCAAGAACCATATCCTGAAGGATCCAGCAGTCCCGAAGCAATTCCATCAACAAGAAGAGCAACAACAACAAGTGCCCAAGAAGAAGAACAATAGAAGATGGAGGAAGAACAAGCCCCGACATGTACCTGAAGAAACCGCTCAACTAATCAATGCTATCAATACAGAAAATGATCATATGCTCTCGAAACCATTCCCAATAAAGAAAGGTGACCCAGGTGTACCAATCATCGAATGCACAATCAGAGACATCACTTTTCTCGACACCGTCTGCGACACTGATCTGGCGTCAACGTAATGTCCAAAAAAGTATATGATGAATTATTTGATGATTTACCATTACACCCAACATATATTCAGTTGCAGATGGCAGACCAATCACTGAGATTCCCTGAAGGCGTAGTCAAGGACGTCATGGTAAGAATTCAAGACAAATATATACCCGCAGATTTTCTAGTTCTTGACATGCAGGAAGACAACGAATCGCCTATTCTTTTGGGAAGACTACACCGCCAATGCTATCATCTACATCGGGTCTGGACAGATCCACTTCAACCTACCCACTGGAAAGGTACGCTGTCAATCTAGAACACTTATTAACCATGAGCAGAACAGGAAGCAATGCAACAGGAGGAGACACCAAGCCCGCCGTCAGGCTGCCCACCCTCACTGTAGATGGGAGGAGTTCCCTGGTAAGATTGGGAAGTATGAAGATTACTACAAGGAGCAAAAAGAAGCCGTACAAGCACCACGCTAAAGTAACTGGGAAGCGAAAGCTGAGAGGATGGACCAGATTGTTAAGGCAGAGAAATAAGAAATTCAGGCACAAGTAGAAGAATGGATGAAGAGAGATGAAGAATCAAGAGAAGCATACAAAAAAGAGCTGGAGCTAGAAAAGAGAGAAGCAGAAGAGACAGAAAAGAGATGGAAGGAGAAAGAAGAAGCACCTACTACACCACCGCAAAATGGGGAATTGACTGAGGTAACCTCAGACAATGAACCTACTGAGTAAGTTCTCTCCTCTATTTAAGTCCTGTCAGTAGACTTTAAATTCCGTACCCTAGACATAAGGTTAGAATGGTAGTTATCTAATTAAGTTAGCATTCATTAATAATTTTACTTTAACACATTTGGCATAGTCATTTTTGCATATTAAAAATAAACCAACAAAAATATTTACTGTTTATTTACTGCATCATAAATATTAAAGCTCCATGTGAATGAACCTATGGTAACCCTGTAGGAATATTTACTATGGTGGCATAAAAATAAAAATAAAAATAACAATCTATATTTACTTTGTTGCATTATGAAAATCCTAAGCCCCATGGGAATTAATATTCCCTGTGGTGGCATAAAAAGAGATATATGGCATGCATACATTTTTTAATTGCTGCATAAGAAACTTAGAAAAACCAAAAAAGATAATCCTGTAAGAATCTTGCTAAAATCTATTAATGAAAATCAACTCAAGGAATAATCAAAGTGCTCATTGGCTGACCGCTAACCTCTTGATAATTTGAGCCTCGAGTTTTGGTTTTCTTGTTGGAGTATAACTATGCAGGAATAATATTATGACTAAGAAGAGAGTCTATTAGTGGCACCCACCAGGACTACTACTAGCTCACTCTGGGAAACATTCAAGCACCAAGTATTGCAAACATCAAGCTTAGGGGAGGAGCATCCCCTAGTTATCAGGTAATTATACCTATGCGCTTATTGAGTCTACTTTATACAAGCACAAAATATCAAAAATATGTGAACACATGAAGGTTCAACATAGTATCATAGGAAAATCTAAAAACCCCAAAAATATGTGGGCACATGAAGGTCCACACCTTTTAGAAAATCCCAAAAATATGTGGGCACATGAAGGTCCACTTAGTTAGGAAGCTTCTGCTGGAAATATAAAATCGATCACTTACCATGGAGTGGTATTGAACCTAACCCCTCTCTATGAGATTTGGTATTTTTATTGGCAATTGAGTTTCACAGAAAAATACAAGATCAAAGAGCTAGTCAACCCGACACTTCTACGCTGTTGATACACCTGCTCCCAGAAGGATCACTCAATTTGCAACATCAAAGACCCTGTCAAACGTTAAGCTTGGGGGAGGGCGCCCTCCATTTTTTAAGTCCAGCTAAGTATCAGTTTCCCACACTATTATTCTTATAATTATTACTATATCGTTTTTTCACGTAAGTTGGCTAGTAAGATAAAATTTGAAAACCAAATAAATATTTAGCTATATATTAGAGTTTGTTTAGAGTCAGTCTAGGCTAGAATAAATTAAAAATTGATGAACACTAAAATTCTATTTTGGAAATAATAAATAGTTGCTCTGCCATAATTCATTTCAAGTGCCTAGTTGTCAAACTTAGATTCTCCTAAGTTTTGGATACGACTGTTTTAATCTGAGAATTTACTATGAACCCGAAACTTGTGGAGGCATATGCTCGAGCTAAGTCTAGGTAATTGATTGATATGATTCATGAAGGTTGAGCTACTATTTATCTTACTTATTCCTAACATTACTAAGTTCTGGAGATCCACAAATACCATATATACTGAGAGACTTGAGGGTGTCATACAATTAAACTCTGAGTTTTATTACGAAAACTTGCAAAACTCCGGAATACTGGTACTGTGAAGAATTTGAGACATAATGCTTGACTTAATTGTTCTATCTTTCAATTACTCAAGACTTATGCGAGGGTTGTAAAGCTCCATAGTTAAAGGTAAAACAAGTAAGTCTGAAGGTTAGAGCAATTATTGTCTAATCTGGAGGAGAATATCTGTTTGAAAGCATGTGTACTTGGAAAGAATGAAAGCATTGTAGCAACTCTTGATCCAAATACATTAGTAATTAGGCTTAGTTTGTTTGCCAAGGGACTGGCAAAAGGTAAGCTTGGGGGAGTTGTTGACGGTCGATAACGTCAACTTTTTTTAGAACTTTAGACACAAAAGGATACATGAAAACATACTAGTCTAGGGTTTTAACTGACAGTTTCCACGAGTTTTGCATGTTCTGTATTTTCCAAGGACTATTTCAGAAAAGCATAAAAGAGGGATTAAAGTGCATAATTATCACAAAACGTAACCGCGAAGGAAACATCATCATCGGGACGTGGGAAGAGTGTAGAAGGCACCCGAAGCAACCTGGGGCCGAGCCCTGGCCAGGTAGGGCCGGCCGGCCCTGGGGTGGGCCGGGCGGCGCCTCCCTAGGATTTTGCTGCTGCCTTCTGGAGTCTTCTTCCGCCGCCTCTTAGTAGTCATCTCGGCCCTATGTTTAAGTCGGTCTGATCCTACGGCGCACGTTCATCCCACCGGGCTATAAATAGAGGGGCAGACCCCCCTGGAGGCATCAATCAATCATTCATCGAAGGTAACAAGTCTTCAAGCCATCAAGGGCCTACTAGTTCGTCAAGAGCCTACTAGTTCATAGTTCTAGCCTAGTTAGATTACAGAGTAGAGGAGATCTAGTTCTTCGGCGGGATCTGGAGCCCCGGCGATCGTCTGGAGCGCAGAGTTCGGTATAGTTCTGGTTCTTTCTCTATTATTGTATTCTTCATTATGATTAGGAAAACATTGTTCTTAATAGTTCATATGTTCTTGATTACATTAGTCTTTGTCTACTTTAATTATATGTCTAGTATAATTGATTTGATCTTATTGAATTCATGTAATTGCTCGTATACCGTTTATCCAATCGATCGTTGGGTAGATGATGAACAATGTGTAGATGTGGTGTCTAGATATTTCGTTTATCTGTGAGTGCACCCTGATGTGCCGGGTCGTGTGGTAGTTTGCGTAGGTGACAGATTCGTTGATTCCTCTGTAGTCTACCCCTCGTATGTAGGCAAGCAGGCACGGTCGTGAAGTTGGGTGATGACTCTGTTTCACACCTTTCCTAGATGATGCCCTTTGCATGTGATCATGATATAGGACTAATCTGACAATGATTGCTAGATGTAATTGCACCAGTTAGGGTTATTCATTGACGTAGTTATAGAATTACCTTAGATATTAATTCCTTAGTTTATCTATTGGCTAGCTATTACTATGACTAGAAAGTGTTCTGATGTTTATCTTTATTAATGATGCTTGATCATACTTATCACCCTATTTATCTTTATTATCTTGTGACCTCTACCTGTTATGTGTATAGTATATGACATTGGTAATTTCACTTATTCATTGTATATGGTTGTTATCAATATAATAGATTGCAGTTTATCCTAGTCGTTCCCAGTGGTATAAATATAAATCGACAACCTGGTAGATCTCCTAGGTAAAATGCTACAACGGTATAATTATCTGTCCGCTTGCAGAATTGCTCTTAGTTCATATTTATTTATATTTCTGCCTAGTCACATGGAATAATATGTAAAACCTTTATTTATTCTTAGCAAATATAATTAGGATTGACAACCTAGTTCATGCTAAAGAATGTTGGTAATAGATAAGTGGCTAGTTGCTAATGATTAGTTAATTAAATACCATACATCTTCTAATCTCGTCCCTAGTGTTAAAAGTTATAAAGTTATATTAGGCGACGTTAGTAGATGTCAACACATGGCAACCTTGGATCCTTCTCAATCACTCTTCTGTGCACTCACATGTTTTAAGTGCTAATTTGCTCAAACCTCTTATGAGCTGCCCTATAGAGTGCTGCAAGACATATATCTCTCAACTTGCACTTGAGGTTACACTTGAGGAGCTAGAATTTCTCTCCCTCTCATCTCTTGCTATAATAAAATGCTAACAAGAAAATTGCACAACAACCATGAGTGGGCCGAGAGAAAATTTTGTCATGACAAAGTCCATTCTCTCACTCTCCCTAATTCAACTCATGCAAACCTTGATCAAAACACATTTTGCTAATCATGGGAAAGATTCTTGATTAGACCCTTAAGCAAATCACCTCTCTCAAGAGTCCTTCCCGTGACGCAACCCATGAGCAAGCTTCCACCATCCTTGGTCAAGTCATGCTCTCTCCTTTTGCCTTTATTCACCATGCATTCCACTAGAGTGTGCATCCAAATGGAAAGGACCACCACAAGAGCAAGCCATCAACTTGTGAACCTCTTGCCGACACCATGCCTTCACTTGGCACCAAAATGGAGGTGATGGTGGGTTCGGCCGACCCATTAATAGGCCACCCATCACTCCAGCTTTTGTCCTCTTCATTGTGACATAGATTCCTCAAATAATTTGCACGAGTTGAGGCAGAGCAGGGGTCGGCCGAACCAGGCCAAGTGCCCCCTGCACCCACACTTCCTTCTCCATTTTATCGCCATGCTCGTGAGCACATTCCTCTAACCAAACCACCAGAAAAACACTTCGACAATCCAAAACTCTCTCCCACCTCCCAACCAAGCTCTTCCCCTTTCAAAAAGAAAACACTAAAATATTTTCCTCTCATCCTTGTTCTTCACTCAAGTAGTTCATCACCCAAGGAGTCAAGAAAGGTAATCCCGGTAAGAAGGATCATTGATTTAAGCTAACCCCGATCATCCAAGGTTTGGCTCGTCCCTCTTTGTTTTGTGCAAATATGAAGAACCTGTTCAAGGCTGCAGCAAAGAGAGTGCGTTCCGCACTAAGCGGGAGTTCATCACGACGTTCATCACGGGAAGAGCAATCTTCCCATGACACCGAGATATGACTCTCGGGGTCACAGGATGAACACGTGTCCGAAGCAACTGCACCGAGCAATGACGCGGAAGATATTGAACAACCGCCTCATGACCATGAGGAAGTCAATGAGGAATCCGAAGAAGAAGAGGAACCTGTTAGAACACAAGACCAAAAAACAGGCATTTGTGTCACTCCACAAGAACTGCTCGTCCTCAATTCCATCCGCAACCGTGACTTTCAACACACCATAGTAATTGATTTAGGACTCCTCCAACGCACATGTATGTATGAGGAGTTCTTTGATGTTTTTGGTGCAATAGGATGGGGTGAATTCTGGGATTTTTCTGGGTACCAAGGTACCAGGATTCTCACCTTAGAATTTATGTGCTTAGTAAAAACAACTAGAGACAACATCTATTTTCACCTGTTTAATCAAGTTTATGATCTTACTTGGGACCAGTTTAGTGCTTGCCTAGGCTTCATGAATTGCACCTCAAATTTAGAATCTGCTACCCATAGGTTCAATAAACTTGAATTTTAGCATGACATAACAGGGAAAAATAAAATAGGGAAACCGCGCACTAGTCATATTTGCAACCCCACACTGCGTTTTTTGCAAAGATGGCTAGGAATCACTTTATTTTCCCGGGATGATCTTAGAATTGTGAGAGAAATTGATTTAAGAAAAATGTATGCCATGGTATATAAAATCCGAGTATCACCTGTAAAAGCCATGGTAGAACATTGGATTTCTGCACCATCAAGAATTGGATCATTTGATTTCACATCCATCATCACAAAATTGTGTAGCTACGTTGAACTGCTAGATGAATTTAATGATTACATACCTACACATAGAACCATTCTGAGTGAGGAATATTTCATTAAGGCTCATATTATTGCCGGTGGTCCCCAAGGAACAATAGAATTTAAATTCCATAATAGCGATGCAAGACTCACTTTGCCATGCCCAGAATTAAAACTATATGGGGCCACACTTTAGTGCCTAACATTGCAGGAGCAGGCGGCCATTGGAGTTTTTCAGGACCTGCTACCCGCGCAAGAGCGCGAGCTGCACAGCGCAATGATTCGTCTGAAGAAGATGACAGCACCTATGCAGGCAGCTCAAATGTCATGCAGGCCTCCAGCTCTGGAGGAGGGCGCCGGTCAGGGGCACAAAGTGCCAGATTCTCTCACTCATATATGCAGGATGCAGGGACGCGAAGCCATCGACATGACATGGAGTTGTTCACGCACCAGTTTGGTGTGCTGCGGGCTGGCCATGAGGCCATTCACAACATCAATGCACAAACCTAGCAGCAGCTCCAAAACTTTCAGGAGCAGAATGGTAGGCAGTGGGCCGCTCTCTACGCACACCACAACATACCACCACCATCATATATTCCACAACATCCACAGCAATTCCCTCGGCCATACCCACCAGCATATCCACCACAGTATCCTCCTCACTATCCACCATACCCACCACGTCCACCTCAGTGAAATATCTGCAAAAGTGCAAGCTTGGGGGAGATTCTCTCCCCCACTAAGGTATGTATTCTATCTCAGTATTTTATATTGTTTTTAATTTAATGCATTTAAATAAAATAAAATAAAAACACCAAAAATATTTTCTGTTCATATGTCTTTGGAAATGATGAATAGTTGCTCTGTTAATATTTCTTTAATGCCTGGTCTACCACTTAGTATTTCTTTGAATATGGATTACTTGGCTCATTTAAAATCATCATGAATCTGAAAACTTTGTGGGTTGCAAGTGCTAGAACTAAGTCTAAGTTGTTGTGAGATATGATATGGTAAAACAAGAGCTGCTATAATATTGTTCTAAGCATGCATGATTACTGGAGATTGATTTCTTCAAACAATCAAAACCTTATTGTTCCTCAAATGGTAATACACTCCTACCACAGCCATATATGCTACACATATCTTAGCCCTTCTACTTAAGCTATTTTCTTTGTATTGAGTTTTGTCAAATCTTGTTGACCCTTATTGAGAGACTTATCATGCTCACAAGATCAAGATCACGTACACACCACATATATATGCTGCTTCTACACTGGAAGTACGCAACCACATGCCTTTCATTTCCACTAAATAAATGCTTCATGTGTTAAAGTCATAGAAAATCTCTCTTAGTTATTATGGTAGAAGAGACAAAAGGCTATGCAAAATGAAAGAAAAGGAAAAATGGACACAAGGAAGTCCATACAAAAGAAAAATATAATGAGCAAGTCTAAGCTCATAAATAAAAGAAAGGAAAAAATGATAGCCATGTCTCTAAAATTTATTAGGGAGAGATACAATTTCAAATAGAGGAACATTATAGTCCACTTTTCCACACACTTGCACATCTTGATCTAAGGGCATGACACTTCTCTCTTTGGATCCAAGCTTTGACTCTACAACACATACAAAGTAAGTATGCTATATTCTTTCATTCCTACCTTAAGCTCCACATTAGCCATTGTTTTTAGAAGTAGGATAACAAAAACAAGGCAATATTTACTTTATGCCTTGGTAAGGAATCATACACCATTTGAGCGACATGAGAGAACCATTTGAGGAATATTAAGTTTTCTTTTGAAAAACATTGCTAAAACCTCCAGTATGAAACTTGCAAAGAATGAGAAAATTAGTGCTCAAGTTAAACTGTTCTGTCTTTCAACCACCTAAGACAAAGGAAAAGCCATAAGCCCCATGGAGAACTAAAGTAATATGGGTGAGTTTTTATAGCTAAATTTTTCATTCAAAAGAGAAGTATTTTGTTGTGCACTTGGTACTAGGAAAATATAAACATTGCTAGAAATGTTAATAGAAGAAGATCCTTAATTCTATCTCAACTTAGCACAACTAGTGCAGAGGGGGTAATCGAAGTATGATAGGAAGGTGATGATTCAAAGATAACAAATGAAATGCTAAAATATAACTAGTGTAGTATAGCTAGGTGGGAGGACAACGAGTGAGAAAGGTTCCTGTGATTCGAACTCTACTTCTGTGATCTATCCTATCAAATGGATGAAGTACACTAAGACTGCTACCTTACTTCCGGTGTGTAGGGGATAGTGCGAGACAATAGAGGATATAACCTCTACCCGAAGCGCCTATTCTCTTATGGGAGCCTACCTTTTAAGAACCTGCCTAAAACACGTGGAGGGATACTAAGACTAGACAGGGCTGTCACCACCTGCTAGCATCCACTAACAATCCGTGCGACAAGCGACATCCAAATGCAAGATCTAGTCTAAGCACCACGCTTACACTAAGCCTTACTACTCTAGCAGTGATCAAGGCAAGTAGAGCACCCTATGACAGGCGATGAACTACACACGTGAACTGGTTACAGGATCACAATCTAATGCAAACCGACCAAGTAATATGATAACTGACAACAATACTATTAAAGTAATGCACTAAGTAAAGACTCAGTAAAGTAAAGTAGGAATAATATATTAAAGTAGATAAGTTTTACAGAAAGAGAAAGATACAAGAGCTATACCAGACTCTCCAGCAGACGACTCCGGAGACCCTGAGCGCAGCTCGACTCAACTCTAACTCCCACACTAGACTACTACTAATAGAGGTGGAACTACACTACTCTTCACTTATATCTTGAATGAATCATGTGTTGAGAGGGTGGAGGCAGCCTCTATATATAGGGAAAAGTGGAGATGTGCCACGTCAGCGATCCGCGTGCTCCTTCATTCTCCTCCCTTGGATAAACTGTCATTGAAACTGCCTTAGATGGACGGCAATGGCGAATCCATCACGTGGGGTGCATGCAGGAAGGCGGTGGAGAACTGCGGTGGCCTGGACCCACCTGGGGGTCGGCCGACCCCCTATGACAGGTGGGCCTAGTCAGGTGTTGTCCCCACCAGTCATAAAGCATGGCTGTGTACTTGATTTGTTGGTACTCATCGGTTCACGCCTTGATCCATGTGCCTTGATCTTCCACCGTCGAATGGAAACACACCTTTGATCCAATGGTGAAATTGAGCTTGGAGGAGTGTTACACGGATCATGCCATGTCAGCAGAGCCCTGGGGGCTGTTGGCGGTCCTTAGCAACATAAATATAACATCATTTTAATACTAAAACGAATAGAGAATAGGGCTTTATCTAACCTTTCCACGAGTTTTGTTGTGCACCTAACTTACAGAGATAGCACGTGGAAATGCATCAAAATATCAAGGAGAGCGCACTTCCAGGAAACGCATTCAGAAAAGGCGCAAATCAAAAATAAAAGAGAAAAGCCCATCAAAGCATCAAACGGGATCCATCCGTAACCGCGGGGGAGGCCCAGGCCCAGAGAGCAACCGACCACCCGAAGGCGGTGGCCAGTTGCCGCCTGCCAGGGACCAACCGCCCCCGGGGGCGGCCGCCCCCCAGGTGGCACTTCCCGGGCCCAGTTTTCAGCCAGAGTGCTCAAGGCGGTTCCCTGATGGTAGTTTCACCTCCTACCATACTTAGAACGCCCAAACCACCCTTGATCAACTATAAATAGATGTGCTTCGCTCCCTCCAACACACACACCAACATTTGGAGCACTACACCTCATATTTTTTACTTGTTCTCTAGTTTAGTAGTAGTAGTAGAGCAAGGCAAAGCTATCAAGGAGAGCTTGTCTCCTTGGAGGAATTAAGAACATCTTGGTATGAATACACATCGGTTCTCCTCTATGAGCAAGCTCTTATCTTATTTATATAGCAATGCATCTGAATTAGAGTATAGTCTTGTTCATATTATGATCATAACATGTAAACTAGTCCATAGTCTATGTGTTATGTTCTTGATATGTTCATCAAAGTTCTTCATCGTTCATCAAATTAGTATGAATAGAGGAAGAATTAAGGATGGGATAATAGTTCGTTGTGCTGTCATGGTTGCTCCTAGCCGAGCCTGTCAATCCGAAGGGTTGGGGTCCCGGGGGGCTAGGAGTTGTTTCCAATTACACGGGCATGGTGCTCGGGTATGCGGGAATCAGCGGATATGTCGGTATCCCACGGGCAGAGGGGTAGGTGGGCAGGTGGTGACAGCCCTGTCCATCCCTAGCATTCCCCCACGTTCGGGTATTGAGTTGGAGTTCGTAAAGTCTCTATCGGCTGGCAGACCAGCTGCGGGGATCTCCCTATAATCCCAGACTTAGTCCTGATCCTAGTCTTATTAATTCGATGTAATTACTATTCGTTGCATAGCTGTTTATGACCAATGCTTGCTCTCGCAGTTATTCTTTATTCCTTATTTTATCTTTTATCCTTGAGGTTTCTCCGATGTGTGTGTCCACTATCTTATAAACATGTTTTAACCCCTGCCTATGCTATGCCTACCTATGCATCCAATAAGTGATCATGTTTATACCAAAAGCTAGATGGAATTTATCATGCCCTCCTACGGGAAATTATAAATACGACACCCTTGAATACTCACGGGTTGAAATGCTACAATGATAGTTCTGTGCGCTTGCAGAGTAATCTTATTCCTTATTGAGCTATCGATTGGCGTACCTAAGTACCATTACTTAAGGATTGTAATTCTTGTGCACCCCACGGCGCCGTGTCACAGTTTTGCATATCGTAAGTAATGACGGTTAGGAAGGCCAATCCGGCACTTCTAACTGCTATTACCAGACTACATTACCTAGGTCAGCGCCACTAAGGGCCAAGGATTACCTTTCTGAAGTAATGGTGGTTGGGAATGCCAAAAAGCATTTCTGGCGCCGTTGCCGGGGATGGACTTTTAGTCTATCTTTTGTTATGACGTTAAGAAATGCCAACAGGGGCCCCACATGTGGGTCGGCCGAACCCAATGTGGGCCCTCCAGGTGCTCCACTCTCTTCTATCTACTTCCTTGTGTCATTTCTTGAAGTGTGATGATCTGGTGCTCCATATGTGGGTCGGCCGAACCACATATGTGAGCTCCAGCCACTGCATTTTGTCCTGTTTTGATCTTCTCTGCATTCACAAGCTAAGAGTATAAGTGGAACTAGTTATTGGATAAAATATGTCTATGCCATGTTATTCTTCCATCAGAAACCGAGGCTGTTGACGGTGTTTGAATGTGGATTTTTGTGGTATATCCATCGTCAACACTCTCGTGGCTACGCTGGAAAGCTGGAAGAGTTTGATAAGGACATTATAAAAGTGCGGAACCTTGGCATTGAGCCTGAGTCTAGCACTTGGGAGCCGAGATGCACCTATTAAATCATGGCTAGGGGGGCACGCCATGGAACGGACGGGAGCCTTTTAACCCACAATAATCCTTCATATGCCAGCGGCAGCAATAAGTCAGGAGTGACCGATGAGTTCATTGAGAAGGTGTCAAAAGCACATCAGGAGTTGAGGGACGGGACCCGCAGTTCTGACAGGGAAAATGACATGCTTACCCAGTGCCTCGGAAACAAGGAGCACCCTGGCCGCACAAGAGGAGTCGGTGATGTTCCTTGGGTATTTGCATTCGAGGAGGACTCGGCCACTTATGGTAAACATGATAGGGGTAAAAAGCGAAGGCAAGCAGAGGAGGAGAGGCGGTTCAAGGAGATGGAGGAAAGAGTTGAAGCTCGAGCTGCTGCTCGAGTTGATGCGCTGGTTAGGATAAAAATTGAGGAAGCATTGAGGTCCAGGGGATCCGCACCTCTTGCAATAGAAGACAATGTTCTTCCCAGCTCTAGCCCAGTATTCAGGGGTCGTAGCAGCTGTGGGTCCACCCCACTCGACGAATTACAGGCGAATACGCCTTATCCAGTGGACGACATCACTGGACCCGTTAATGTCGGGTTGTACGTCTACCAGCAGTGGACCAAAGACAAGGTGGCGACTGGCCAGGCCTGGCCACACGAAGATGGGACCATTGATGGTCGCCCAATTCCTGAAGGGTATGCCCACGTGAGCATTGATACTATACTTGATAAGAAGTATAACAAGATAATGCTTGAGTACCCTGTATCGGCAGATAGGCCGTATCTTGTTCATACCAAGGGATGTCATGTGGCCTGGCGCAAGAGCTTAATTAAGCTTGATCACCAAGTGTCCTCGGATGAAGACGACGATGGCCAATGGTCACCATCAGCGCGAGACAAAGATGACTGTCTTGCTCATGCAGATCCCTCAACTCCCTTACCCCCGCGCAAAGATAATCCCCCTCCTCATGTTGCAACATCGGCACCACCACCACCGCCACCGCCACCGCCACCTCCATCACCAAAACGACCTCCAACTCGGAGCACTTCGCATTCACATACTCCTTCCCAAAAGGCTCCACCACAAAAAAAACCACGTCAGAGTACACGTCGTCAATCCCCGCCTCGATCACCAAAAGGTACCAACACAAGGAGAGGCATCCAGAGAACGTCGTTTGCCTCAGAAGATAATGTTTCCAAAATGGATAATAATAAACGGAAGAGGCATGTGGATGCGAGCATCACGGGGTTGCTCGGAAATAAGAAACAGCCCTCCCCTCACAGTGAACAATACGGGAAGCTGTGCAGTGTTTGGTTTAAAAGGATTGCCGGATTCCCTAGGTGGATGTTTGTCTCCGACATCGATAGGCAAGACAAAAGCTTGTTAAATAAAGAAAAAGTCATGGACGAGTTAATGGCTAAGACGTTAGCTGTAAACGAGTTCATCGAAGGAGATGGTAGCCTAATCGAAGAGATGGCTGAGCTGATGTATTTGGAGGGACGAGAATTTGAGAAGGCAAAAGTCGTATGCAAGTTCAATAATGGGCTGCCTTTGATGGAAACCACCGGTGAAATTAGTGATCTCCCAAGAAATATAAGGCAACTCCATGAATATTACACTTTAAATACTGCGGCTCAGCAGTACACAGGTTTCGTAGTCCTTATAGTGCCCAATGTACCCTAGCTTGGCAATCCCAACGAAATATGTCATTTTTTTTAATATGAGGACTTATTCCTGCTCTACCAAAGGCGCGACCTCGACAACTCTATTTTGATGATATGGACACTGCAAGTACCCTATATATACCCAGTTCATCATTGTTATAATTAATAGACTATTATTCACACTGTAACATATATACATTTCCCCTGTCCCCATGCTTTTGCAGGTATATGGTAGCTTTTTGCGACAAGAAACAATTATTTCACATTAGATTCCTAGACCCAATCTTGGTCCACTATGCAGGTTGCAACGGTGACATGCGCCATACGATACAAGAGGTGACCAAAGTTTTTCGGGGTTTATTGGCACAGGGGAAAACCAACATTCTGCTAGCCTATAACTGCGGGTATGTTCTACCTCTCATCGTTTACTGTTTTCATAAGAATTTGATGAAGTTGGATATTTGTTTTATTTGCAGGGGGCATTTCGTTTTCGTGGATATCAAGATCAAAGAATCATGTATCAAGGTTTGGGACTCCAAGAACAAATAACTTGAGTGTGTTGAGCCCCTTCGCCTAGTTCTAAATGAGTAAGTGGATTAGCATATTATTTCTTATTAATCTCATATATAGCATACTCTAATATTTTGTATTTTAAACATTATATGCATATATGATAGGGTCAAGAAAAATGTTTTGTCCTTGACGCCCCCATTCAAAGCTTATCGTATGGAAATGTACACTCTGCAGCAGCCACAGGGGAACAACGAATACGTGTTCTACGTATTGTGGGCTATGTACCATTACGTCGGCGGCAAAACTGAGACCTCTGATGAGCTGGTGAGTATGCTTCCCTTCTCATGTATGTTTTAATTTAGGGTTTAGAGTTTAGTGTGTATGCCTAGTTCCCTTTTTATGTACCATTTATGTGTTTTTGACACATTATCTTGCTTGAACTACAGCGCAAGAAGATTGAACGCCACTGGCTGCTAGAGTCCGAGATCAGAGGATTCCAAGAAGCGATGGTAGGCTTCCTCCTGGATGAGGTGTTCACACAAAAAGGGATATTCACAATCACCCGTGCCACAACGCCGGAGAACAAGGCCCTTGCAAAATCCTACAAAGAAAGATTGATGCCGAGTAGAGTCTGATGGTCATCGCTCGGGGGTTTTGCTATTCTACTGTAACCTGACATTTGTTCATATTTGTCGTCTTGTAATGTTGAATACTCTCACCGACAATTAGGGTTCTAATTAAAGCGAAACCGGATTCCAAAAATAACAATATTACTATTCATTAATAATAAACCGCAAAAATCCCATCACTGCCGGAACGAGAAAATAAGCCAGCACTGATTCTCGAGATATCACTGCCGCCTTCATCAACACGCCGGTGGTGTTGTCTTCACCACCAGTGCCGGCTCGTGTTACAATCCGCCAGTGTTTCACTTAGAAAACACTGCCGGTTGCTAGAACGACCTGACATTGTTCCACTTAGCTAACACTGCCGGTTTGTTTAACGACCCGGCGGTGTTCCACTTAGCAAACACTACCGGTTTGCTTAACGACCCGGCAGTATTCCACTTAGCAAACACTGCCGGTTTGCTTAATGACCTGGCAGTGTTCCAGTTAACAAACACGGCCGGTTTGTTTATCGATCCGGCAGTGTTCTTGTATGTAACACTGCCGGATTGTACCACGACCCGACAGTGTTAGCTACGTAGAACACTGCTGTGTCGAAATAAGACCCGGCAGTGGTGGTTCGACATCTGTGTCGGTTGGTAACATCCGGCACTGATGCTGACTCCCCATCACTGCCGATATGGCTGTGCCGGTTCAAATTCCAGCAGAGTTGGGGGGTCTGGAACCGGCAGTGATATGCAAATCTGGGGCAGTGATATAAAAAGAATCCTAACAAGAAATAAGACTCCTAGCCGTAAATTCACATAATCATTTATAATAATAATA
Source organism: Eremochloa ophiuroides (assembly GCA_038502445.1). NCBI lineage: Eukaryota > Viridiplantae > Streptophyta > Magnoliopsida > Poales > Poaceae > Eremochloa > Eremochloa ophiuroides. Next base: position 41,995,962 of record JAHLJS010000009.1, on the reverse strand, counting down.
ACAATGAATCTATTTAACATTAAAAAAAGAAAATTACCTACCCTTACCCTATGGAAAATACTATTAAGTAACCCATATGTATAGATCACCAACAACTAATAAAAAAAAGACTGAAGTCTCTTTTACCCCGTCAACATGTCATGAAGTCAGAACAACCCCCTAATTCAAATTCGACACATTAGAAACACCAAAACTAGTTTAAACCATGCAAAGTCCCCTAGCCGAGTTTAAGAGTTTGACCAAAGTATTCATCCACGTCTGCACATAGCCTTGCCAGGTCAGCTCCCAACCCCCACTGCCCCAGCTAGCACCTACCCTATTCCCCATTTGGCCCATCCGTCATACTTCCTTTGCTCATTCCTCCTAGCTGATGGAACTCTAAATCCCCCATCTTCCTCCTTGCAGGCAGAACCCTAGATCATCCCCTGTCCTCTTCCGCCGAATCAAAACTAATGGTGGGTACAATGAGCTCTGGCAGGTCAAGCCGGTCTTTCGCTTCATCGTGTAAGAGATCAGAAAATGCGGCCACCATCGTCATCCTCTCCGATCCCCTATTATGAGGGCCTGATGGAGTATATTTTCACCTCAGATGGAGAAAAGTCCAAACAAAAGTTATAGATTTCGAAAAGTTGTGCAACTTTATAGTTGACAACTTATTAATTTAAAATAATCACTCTGTTCGGCTGACTGAATTGTTATGAAAGAAAAATATTATTCTGCGGCTAAAAATAAGCTGAATCTAACTCAAGCGAACAGAGTGAGTCTATCCAAGAAAAATTCTAGTTTAATTTCCTAACATTTGAAATTAGAATTCTTCAAATGACTTCCGATGAAAAAATAAGCAAAATGAGAAGTGTAAATCTCGGAAAGTTATAAAAGTTTGTAGTCGACATCTTTTCATTTGAATTTGTTTAAGCTCCCTAAAGAAACATTTCGAAACCAAAGCGAGATACAATTGGTACGATGAATATCTCAACAAGGCACAAGTGGCTTACAGGTGGAGTGGTTAGGGAACGAACATGCAAAGCTAAGAGTTGGTGCCGCGAAGCGCGTGTTTTTTCACGGGAAATGTTACGTGACATGTGGCTGGCCGGTGGGCTATCATTAAAAACAAATTTCTATTTTTTAGCCTGTATTTTGGGATTTATAGAAACCAGATCACTATTTGTTTTAGAGCCAGCACGAATCTCATCACGGCCATTTTGAACCAGCACAGATGCAGCACCTGTTAAAATTAAATATGTAATAACGTGGTAGGCCCGGCCAACCTCAGTTTGCTCAGGTTTATTTGGGATGCGAACATGGCATACCATGATTTGACACCGCACCTTGACTCAGTCCTCATCATGGCTTGGGTGCGTGGGTGCACCCCACTGTTGTCCTCGTCACGGCTAGCAAGCTAGTATACCTCGCTCCCCGTCGATCGTTCCCGGGGAGCGACGTGATTATTATTGCCACGCGCAACAGAAACCAGCAACACGAACGACCAAAATTGAGCTAGAGAGATGCCACCTCTGTCGTGTCATCCCGTATGATTGGCTAAGCAGAAAGCAGGTGGTAATAATAATAATCCCACGGCGCATCCCGCGTTTTGGTGGCCGAAATTAACCTCTCGTCCGCCTTTTGCCCGACGCGACGTCGGGCAAGCAACGAACGGGGGTGTGGGTGTGCGTGGTGTGGGGGGGCCTGGGAAGCCAAGCCGCGGCCGGCCGGCCTCCACTTGTCGACCGGGCGGCGTGGGCCCTGCTGCAATCGCGTTTTGCACAGGTGTTTTTGGCCATGCCCGACTTGTAAAATAAACGAAACGAGCGGAGATCCGCAACGATCCATGGCAGGTGTGGAGGTGGAGCACGTTTGCGTTTTCTTGGAGAAATGCTATGTATTGCCCGGTTGTTTTCTGTTGCTTCAGTAACCGTTTTTTTTTTCCCGTCAGATTAGGATCGTGTCATCTGCTGGGTCGTCCGATCTGGGTTGTTCATTTTGTCGATTTGTATTCGTGTGTTCCTGCTATTGTCTCCCTGACATGTGGGTCTCGGGCATCGACACTACCATTTCGTTTTGGCTTCTTCCTGGCCACTCCAGGCTACTCGCCCCTCTCCTTGGGCGGCCGACCGGTGATTTTTTCTAGGGTTTGTCGAGCTTGGTTCTCTTTGCCCCTTCTTGTCCATTGATCGGTGTAGTATTTCGACGTCAGTCATTGCGTTTGTTTTTGCCCACTTCTTCTAAATGTTTTTCTATTGTATCGGCCATCTTTGACACTCACTCCGCCTGCTGGCGGTCGTGGCCGGGGGAGCACCCGCGGGCGCCGTCGTGCCGTTCGTGGCCCCGCCTTGTTGCCACCGCGCTGCGCCGCGTTAGGTTCGTCGATGCGCGCCGCGTTCGTTGATGCGGCCCTCACTCTTCCCTGTGCATCTTGTTCGTTGATGCAGCCCGTGCCGCGGCGGGCACCGCGTCATTGCCGCGCGGCTGCGCTGGCCCTGCTCGTGTACTTTGCTGCTCCACGAGCAAGACCAATGCGGGCAGCTAGCCATTTCTGATTTGTTTTGTTCGTATTAGGTTGCTCTTGTTGCTTTTTGATTACTCATTTTTTTCGGATCTGTGCTGCGTTTGTTTCGGGGGTATGTTTCTGCTTGATTTATCTATTTCAGTAATGCATAAATGTTTTTGTTCTTCGCTAGCTGCAATTCAGTATGTTGTGACCATGTTTTTGTTATTCAGCAGCTGCAAGTCAGCATGGTGCAAGTCGAAATGCCTGATTACAATTAGCAGTTTCATTGTAATATGCCTTTTCATACCAGGCTCTCTGTGTCCCAACCGTAGTCAGTGTGCCTTTATTTCTTTTTTATATATAACCTTGGTTGAACTTTAGAAAAGTGGACTGCTAGTTATTGGATTGCTTTGCTAGAGCTATAATGTATGCCGGTGTATTTTAATACCCTGCTTCTTGCCTCTGATGAGTGGATGTCAAGGAATATCTACAGTAATCTTTAGTAGCATACATAGTAATCTTTATTGGGTCATGTACGTAGCAGCTTGCTTGCAATATCTAACTTCTCAGTCATTTTGCTTTTTTGACAATGCAAGCACACTTTTGTGTTTGTTTAGTTTCTTTCTATTTTTTATGTTTTCTGTTCATCTTTTTGTTTGCTCGGTCATGCAGATAGAATCGAATGTCTGTCACTACTTCAATTTCTTTCTCAGTTATGCAGATAGAAAATAGTCTTACTTATTTTTGCAGTATGCTGACACTACTTGTACTCAATGATACTCAAAGCTGCTAAGGCAGTTCTGTTTGGTTGCTTATGAATTGGCTTCAGACTCATGCTTATCTTGGGCAGTCTGCTTTTGAAATATAATATATGCTCTGAATTTTTGTTTGTTAATAGAGAATTGTGGCTCAGCTCAATTTGTGTTTTTGTGCACTTTATTTTGTTATTTCAGTTGTGTTTCAGTCTCAATTTTTCAGTCATAGTTAAGTCTCTCTCTCTCTCTCTCTCTCTCTCTCTCTCTCTCTCTCTCTCTCTCTCTCTCTCTCTCTCTCTCTCTCTCTCTGTGTGTGTGTTCTAAATTATTTGAGTCTTAATGGTTTTGTCTCAATCAGTCTTATTTCAGTTTTGTTTGTCTCATTTTTTTCGAAATTGCTATGTATTGCCCGGTTGTTTTCTGTTTTTCTATGTTTCAGTCTCAGTTTTGTTTCAATTAGTCTTATTTCAGTTTTGTTTTAGTCTCATTTTTGTTTTAAAATTGTATCTATCTATAAGTTTGCTTTAGATTCAGAGAATGGCACTACTTATGTTATGGTTCCTGGCGAAGAAGACACAAACCTGATGCGTGGTCATTCATTTCTGGTTCAAGGCGAAAGTATGTTATTTTACCATGTTCTCAGTATTCAGCTTGTTCTTTTGATCAATCAGCGCTTATTTTCAGCCACGAAACAGTATTTTTCTCTCACAACAAATCAGCACGAGTCGAAATCAGCGCTTATTTTCAGCCAAAAGAACAGGCTGATTGTTGTGAGAGCTAAAGGTGAAGATTTGTACAGAGCGTTCATGTCGATCAGATTTGGCCTTTTCACCCTAGGCTCCAGTGTACTAATGTTTGATGATAAGTTAGAATAAGGTAGAGTAGGGGAAGTTTCATTTTATTTCGTTAATAGACAGTTTGTCTGAGGTGTGTGGTTACTGGTTGTATGAACTTGAATTTATTTCATACTTTTGTACTATTTTTTGTCTTTAATATATATGCTTTTTTTCTTTCTCATATTTGTGTTTATACGTTTTTCAATATTTTTCAATGTGATTGAGTCAATTTCTTTGTCTCAACAACCAGTTATTAGGAAGCTGCTAAACAACCAATTTTGTGAGTGAACAGAATCTGGTTGTTTTTTGGCTTTCAAACAACTGGTTATTATAAGCTGCAGAACAATCAATTTTCTGAGTGGACAGAATTAGTTTCTTTGGGCCTTCAAACCACCGGTAATTGGTTGTTTTGGGGCTTTCAAATAACCGGTTGTTTGGGGGGCAACGAAACAACCTGGTTGGTAGACAGTCCCTTTTCTTATCTTCGTTTTGGCGGCGGAAGAAAACATATTTAAACGTGTTATTTCTGTTTCATGGCGGCCGGGATAGGAGATGTCATGCTGTGCCTACAATTATTTTTACTAGCAGGCTATGTCCATCAACATGCAGATAGCTAGAGTCCCAGTGTTTGATTGGGGATTTAGTTGTATGTTACATTATTAACGACATGTTCGATTGAGCTATGGATCCATGTTTTTACCATAAATCATCAGCCGCACAAATCACCAGCAAACGAAGCAAGTCCTACTGAATTAATATCTGAGAGGACTAGTAGTAGTGCCATCATTTCGGAGGCGGTTTTTTCACTCTCAAGAGCACATGCTCTCAACCATGTAGTTGTTGGATCTGCATTGAGATATGTGTGATGCAGATCTAACAGCTACATATTTGACAACATGTGCTCTCAAAAGTATATTTTACTTTCCCCTATCTTCCCATGGTCATTCAGAGCTGGTTAGGCCAAGAACTGTAGCCCCCAGCACTAAGGTAGTGTTTGGTTGGGACTCAAAGTGGGGTAAAACAGTTATATCTCTGATTTCTAAGACGGAACGAGGACGGAATGTCTCTATTTTCTGTTTAGTTGACAAGGGACAAGATTGATCTATTTTGTGTTTGGTTGAAAGAATAAATGGGAATGGAATGGATGGTGGATTTGACACCGTTAAGAAGGTATCTGAAATTGGTTTGAGGTTCAGAAATATTGATGAGGCTTTGTAACTAGGAGTAGCAACACTTGTAAGTAGTTGATTGAAGTTTTGTATGAACTTGACCAAAATCTGTCACTTAATTGATTAGCATATGGATAAGCAGATTTATGGAATGTATCTGAACTTCTTTGTTTTATTATGCGTTGAAAATGTGATGAGCTGCTATGTACATGTCCGTCTCAATTGTCTTTTTAGTTGTCATGTTTTGTTGTTATTTGTGTGTATGTCTGTAGAAAAGTCAAGTCTTATATCTTTGAAGGGTGGGGTCTATTTTGAGCCATTGGATTTGATTTGGAGGTAAGTTATGACGTGACTTGCTAAAGGCAAGTTACTCAATCCCTGTTTGGTCCCGCCACACCCCACCCGCTCCAAAAGCCGAAACTAGCAATGAAACTGGATATGATGCAGATGGATACCAGTGATTCTACATTTTATCTCATATCCTATATTTTGTTGCATATATTTCATCGGATATTAGATCTGGATATAGATCATTTAGGATATTAATATCTATCTCATATACTTAGAAAAAAATATTTTAAGTATTCGGATTCACACACGGTCGAATATCAAGTGTTCAGATTCAGATATCTAATATGTATATTAATTTTGATAGTTTTAAAGCAGACGGATATCGAAAAAATATTTGTCCTCGTTTTCATCCTTAGCCGAAACGAAGGCACGAGGCTTTTCCTGGACCACTAGCCGCGCGCACGATGATTGCAGCCATGCATGGTGACGGGATCACCGACGGGGAGGATCGGAGGAGCCCAGCGGCCGGCGAGGCGGCGGCTGCGGTCCATTGGCTCATTCTCAATTTCTCATTCATCCACCGGATCCGGCCGCAGCGGCGCCACTCACTTTCCAAGATTTGATCCTAGTTTTCCGGTCAGAAGGGTACAAACCCGAAGATCTGCCGCGGGGAGCAGTTTTGGCCTATTGAACGGCCGGTTCGGTTCTCTCGTTGTTTGAGACCGCCCTGTGCTGGCTGTCCATCATGCATGCGTGATTGCGCGCCAAGAAGCGCGTGCTCTTTTCTTTCTTTCTTTCCTTCCTTCCTTCCTTCTTTCTTATTTGTTGAGCAAATGACTGAATATTTTTTGTGCAGCACACGTGTTTGTTAGGACCGGTTAGGTACCCACTCCAGGCAGGTCTGGATGTTTAGATGGGTTGCCCTTGTTCAGTTTCAAATTTAAGATAACTAGCTCTTCATCAATCCGTGCCACCACATCATAGTCGCAGTCTAAAATTGACATAAGTATTGAAATCCTAAAATTTAGATTTATGACATGAGAGAAAGGGATGCAAGAAGACCTTGCATATCTTAAGCTCTGGTTCCAACTAAAAATTATGCTAGAAAAAAAAATCCTAAAAATTCTAACTAGAGTTTCCATTGGAGTCTCCATATTAATCCTCCTGGGAAGCGCTTGAAAAACAAATCCATAAAACTCTCGTAAAACAAAAAGATTTAACTATCAATTCGACATACTCTTTCAATTGATAATGGTAGTCATTTGTTGTACTCTGTTTTCTAAATAATTACCCACTTCCATGATTATGGAATACAACATAAAATAGCCCATAAAGATGTAACTAAATTACCCACCTATATCATTATGAAATATAACATAGAGGTAATCCTAAATGTACATATAATTACTCCCATGCCATTTTGGGGCACAACCTACATAATTCCTTAAGTTTGCATCTAACTACAGCTTCTACTATTATTAAAAATACAAACATCCCCCCGAATGGAATCAAATGATTTGAAATCTTACATAATTCTCGCTTTCAAGGAATCAAATGATTTAAAATTTGACCAAAATCACGCAACCTATATTTGTATCTTTTTATGGACAAAGAGAGGACAATAGACGCTTATCCAGCAGTCAACTTGTAATTGGTGCCTCTTTGAGAATGAAACTCTGGTCCTTGGCTGGAAAACATGGGATGCAACATCAACTAGGCTACCAGCCATCTGAGCCGTTACCAAGCGTGTCTGCATTTTGTATGTACTCCAAATATACCTGCAATTTCTTTTATAAAAAACCAGGCACTGTAGCAGCGCGTGACGGTGGAATCTATGCCTTCTGATAACTGCCGGTGAAGACCAAAGCAGACGGACTCTTGAGCAGCTGGAGAGTCAGTCTGAAGCTCAGATTTTGTATGGCTCACTCTCCTCCCTGTCCATGCAGTTGCAAAGATGAAAGGGAGATCTGTGACTGTGCTAGCAAGGCCAAGGCTGCCATCAACGCCGTCTTTTGGAGAAGCACGCAACGAATCCGGCCGGGGCCATCTTTGGCACATACTCTGTTTATGGGAGCGTCTGTGGCCTAGCGTGCACCCGCGGGCTGCATGCCAAATCTAGCGAGGATACTAAATAGTTCTTGCCGAATCAAGCATACGATTCATGATCGGCGTGTGAAGACAATCTGTGTACGCATATCTGCTAGTCTTGCCATTGATATTCCTAGCTAGTCGTGCAGCAAGGACAGATAGGCTGCGTTCGGTTGAGGGTATAAGCGCTTATAAGCGCTTATTTTTCAGTACTTCAGCAGTATTTTTCTCTCACAAGATTTCAGCACTTCTACAGCACTTCAGCGCTTATCTACAGCACTTCAGCTTCACCGAACACAGCCATAGAACGATGGCTGCTGAATTCTGCAGCGGCAGGTCGACGTCCCAAGAAGGCAAACAGACAGTACAATACGGCTGCGTTCGGTTGAGGGTATAAGCGCTTATAAGCGCTTATTTTTCAGCACTTCAGCAGTATTTTTCTCTCACAAGATTTCAGCACTTCTACAGCACTTCAGCGCTTATCTACAGCACTTCAGCTTCACCGAACACAGCCTACGTATATGGCCCTGTTTAGATCCACTGTAAATTGTAATTGCAACTAGTCACATCAACGTTGCGGTATATGCATGGAGCATTAAATATAGACAAAATGTTTGTATGTTTGTACCTTTTGCATGTACATTACTGAGACGAATCTTTTAAGCTTATTTGGGCCATGATTGGACAAAAGTTGTCAAATACAAACGAACATGCTACAGTGCAGAACTACAATGCAACTGGGATCTAAACCCACCCTATGTCTCGATCCATCCTCAACTAAAAACAGTAAAATTCTAGGTTGGCGTCACTGTCTGTCTCTTGAGTCTGACCCCCTGTTCCTGAAAACGAGAGAAGTAAACGTGTTCGGCTGGATCGCACATTGACTTCTGAGAGTGCACACGTAGAAAACGAAGATGACTACTTGTCGTCTGCATAAGGATTGGCCGCTGGATCAATCAAACAACTCCAGACGACACAACGCATGCAATAATCCATTCACACCTTCCTTTTGCATGCTTTCCTCTCGTCGTGCAAATAATAAACAAAATGCCAGCCAAAGCAAACAGGTACCTGCAAAACACTGAATCAGGCTCGATGGATCGGTGACCAGCACAGCGAGCAAAGCAATGTGCTGACCGATTTGCATTGCAGGTCCACACCACACCGCACTGAAAACTAAACAAATATAAAACTGGCCCATGCATCCAACATTTCAACCACAAGGCGCAGTTGCCCCACTATCCCGTAGGCGCAGTGCATAAGTATCTTTCTACGCTCCCATGCATTCCAAACAGCAACAGCAACAGCAACAGCATACAGTACAGTGAGGCAGCACAGGCACAGCACTTGGGGCCGGGTGGGTCGGTGTGGACCTCGAAATTCCGATGTGAAAGTGAAAGGGAGGGTTGGCCCGGCCCGGCCGCACGACCATGCTTTCGGCGTTCGTTCAGAAGTGGCGCTGGCGCCGCGGCCGTGTGACCGAGCTGAGCAGCAGCAGCCCAATCACATGCAGTCGTCCTCTCCATCTGCCATGTCGTCGTCTTTCCTAGTTCCCTCTATAAATAAAGCCCACTCTTGATTAGCTGACAACCTGCCATTGCCTGCGCAGCGGAGCTACCTCTACCTACCACACGGATAAGCCTCATTGACTAGCTTAGCTAGAGCGCGCGATTGCGAGGCGGGCGAGCTGAGGAACGAAATGGATGTGGAGATGAGCTGCGCGGCGGCGGCGCCGGAGCAGCCAGCGGTGGTCTCCGTCGACTGGCGCGGCCGCCCGTGCCGGCCGCGGCGGCACGGCGGCATGCGCGCCGCCGTCTTCGTCCTAGGTGCGTGCATACGGCTGTTGTTACTTGTTGGCACGTGATTTATTACGCAAGAAGATCGCAACTAAGCTTATAGCTGGGCGTGTGGGTGATTGATTAACTAATTGCAGGCGTCCAGGCGTTCGAGATCATGGCGATCGCGGCGGTGGGGAACAACCTGATCACGTACGTGTTCGGGGAGATGCACTTCCCGCTGTCGGAGGCGGCCAACGTGGTGACCAACTTCGTCGGCACCATCTTCCTCCTCGCCCTGCTCGGCGGCTTCCTCTCCGACTCCTACCTCGGCTGCTTCTGGACCATGCTCATCTTCGGCTTCGTCGAGCTCTCGGTGCGTGTATCGTATCATTAGCCTTCTTCTCTAGCTAATAAGCTGGATGTCTGCTCTGCTGGGTATAGCTAGTATAGTCGGTTTCACGTAATAGTGGGCATGCGTCCCACGGAATGATAGCAACGGGAAAGTGCACGGGCCCGGTGATTGACCCCATCACTTCCTCTTTTTAGTGGTTTTGCGACAACAAATTAATGTTCTTTCTTTTTGGAATAAAACTTGAACGAGAATGTGCCAAGTTTCATTCCATAGAGAAGGAAGGAGAGACAATACATACAACTTGTCTATTATGTACAATTTAAATCTCCCCAACAGTCTTTTTCGTCAAAAACCCCCTAAAAATAAGCAGGCCCTGCAAGAACCAAAAAAAAAAGAAAAAAGAAAAAAGAAAGAAATGGATGTGTATAGCCAGGCCAATCCAAAGTGTGTTATCCTTCTCCCCGCTTCGTTGTTGACCATTGTTCTCGCTCACCTAAAAAGCGAGCTTGGATTGCAGTGGATGGATGGATGGAGCTGAAAAGGCGCCAATCGCCATTCATGATTCATGAACCAGCGATTTGGTTCCAGGCCTGTTTGGTTTCCAAAAGCTTTCGGGACCAGGTGGAATTCAACGCACAATGGCATGCCCGCCGGGTATGTTTGCACACGCGCGGCCGGCCACCACTAATAAAGCGATTCTTGAAGCAAGTAGATCGAGCAACTACACGTGCGAATGCGAACTTGTTGGGGACTGGAAAGCACCATAGTAACGCTACTTTTGCAATTTACTCTTTTCTTTTATCCATAATAATATAAGGAGCAATTAACCCTTAAGCACCGCAATTGGAAAGTACTCTTCATTCTTTCTCTCCTTTTTTTTTTTTTTGATAAAAGACGTCAAGTGTTTTTCTCGTTTGAATGAATCAAGAAAAACACAAGATTTTTGTGGCGCACCCCATATATATAGTAATCTTACAAGTGATGATAAAAAAAAAGTTTATGTTTTGCTGAGCATGTTGTTACTATTACCAGGGCTTCATACTACTGTCACTGCAAGCGCACCTGCCGCAGCTGAAGCCGCCGCCGTGCAACATGGCGACGGCGTCCACGGACATCGGCGGCGCCGGCAGCTGCGAGAAGGCGAGCGGCTTCAAGTCGACAGTCTTCTTCCTCGCGCTCTACCTGGTGGCGCTCGGCAGCGGCTGCCTGAAGCCCAACATGATCGCGCACGGCGCGGACCAGTTCGACGGCGCCACCCCGGGCGGCGCCAGGCGGCTGCCCACCTACTTCAACGCGGCCTACTTCAGCTTCTGCGCGGGCGAGCTGGTCGCGCTCACGGCGCTCGTCTGGGTGCAGACGCACTCCGGCATGGACGTCGGCTTCGGCGTCTCCGCCGTCGCCATGGCGGCGGGGCTCATCAGCATCGTCTCCGGCGCCGCCTTCTACCGGAATAAGCCCCCGCAGGGCAGCATCTTCACGCCCATTGCAAGGGTGAGTCAGCCTGCTCTCAACTTCCAAACTGAATTGTTCACTTTCAGAGTTTCAGTATGGTAAGCACTACGTAAGCAGCAGTCACATTAGTTGAGGATTCAAATGATAGGAAAACCCTGCATGATGAACCCTGACAAAACTTGATTCATCAATCTAAAGGTTTTTTTTTTCATGATCTTTGCTACGATGACATTGTATATCCTTCACCCAATGCGCTTCAGGATCAGATTAGATAGCATTGAAATATATAGTAGCTACATGTTCTTTGTCACCAGTCAGTCTGAACGGCCCCTGCTGCGTGCTATATTCTGCACAACGCTCGATCGTTGCCTGGGAATTGGAATAATAATACGCTAGTAGGTTGAAAAGCATTGTATAATCTCTGTCCCTCAGATCTGATAAGATACTAGCGTCAACTGACGCCCCGTCGGCAAGTTGCTGATCAAAGTTGTTTAAACGGACCTAATGATTTCTTTACTGTTAAGCTGTCAGTCCTCAGCTGCTGACCAGCTGTGATTTTGATCTGAACGGTGACGACAAAACGGACTGCATGCTCGTTATCGTTTAAGCGGTCACACAAATACACAATCAGTTTCTGTGTGCATCAATGTAAAAATATTGCTTTTAATAACCGTGGAAGAAAATTCATCAGGTTTTCGTCGCTGCCTTCACCAAGAGGAAGCAAGTCTGCCCCTCGAACTCCAACTCTGTCAATGCAGGAGCCTGCGAGCCGACACGCCTCGCCGGCAAATTCCGCCACGACAACAAATTCAGGTCAGCAAAGCAAACAATCACCAGAGATAATCTGTTGCTGTCAATGCATGCTGCTCCAACTTGCATTGGCACCTCTGACAGGCGAGAAAAGTGGCGAATTTTGCAGGTTCCTGGACAAGGCATGCATCCCGGCAGCGCCGCCGCAGGGGCCGAACACGAAGCCGGAGAGCGCGTGGCGGCTGTGCACGGCGGCGGAGGTGCGGCAGGCGAAGACGCTCCTGGCCGTGACGCCCATCTTCGCGTGCACCATCGTCTTCAACACCGTGCTGGCGCAGCTGCAGACCTTCTCGGTGCAGCAGGGCAGCGCCATGGACACCGCGCTCCCGCCGGGCGCCTCGGGCCCTGGCGCCTTCCGCATCCCGCCGGCGTCGCTGCAGGCCATCCCCTACGCCATGCTGCTGGCGCTGGTCCCGGCCTACGAGCTCCTGCTCGTGCCGCTCATGAAGCGCCTCACGGGCGCCCGGTCCGGGATCACCCCGCTCCAGCGCATCGGCGTCGGCCTCGGCACCGTCGCGCTCTCCATGGTCGCGGCGGCCGACGTCGAGCGCAGGCGCCGGCACGCCGCCGCCGCGGACGGCGGCCGCCGGATGTCCGTGCTGTGGATCGTGCCGCAGTTCCTCGTCTTCGGGGTGTCCGAGATGTTCACCGCCGTGGGGCTCATCGAGTTCTTCTACAAACAGGCGTGCGCCGGCGGCATGCAGGCTTTCCTCACGGCGCTCACCTACTGCTCCTACGCCTTCGGGTTCTACCTCAGCTCCGTGCTCGTCTCGCTGGTGAACAGGGTCACGGCGAGGCACGGCGGCGGCGGCGGGTGGCTCGGAGACAACGACCTGAACAAGGATAGGCTGGACCTCTTCTACTGGATGCTCGCCGCGCTCAGCGTGCTCAACTTCTTGTGCTACCTGCTCTGCGCCAGGTGGTATAATGCTGGTGCAGATGGCTCCGATGCAGCTGCCTCTGGTCAGGTGGCATCAGAGGGTGATGATGGCAAGGAGATCATCTGAACAACCCATGAAGAGATTGAAACTACAGTATATATCTGTGATTCCGTCTATAGATATGTATATATATACATGAATGACAAATAGTGACTAGAAAATGAGCACTAGGATAAAATTAAAAGCTCTCATTTGGCAAGGGTTTTCAAGGAACAGATAACTAGGACGCACAATGGTTTAGGCAACTTTTTTGTGGACAAAACCTCTTTCTATGTACTAATTAATTATTGGAGGTTGAACATACTCTCAAGGCTAATCCTCACAAGACAGCTGCAAGAAAAAAAAGGCTGAAATTCTCATAAAAATCAGAAAGGTCTAGCGTGTCAGTCTCTGTTCACTATCTTAATTTTAGTTTGTCCTCATGACATGTATTAGAAAAAGGATAAATTCTAGAAGGTCCAGACCACCTTCTGATCAAATAGAGCAGGAATCAAGAGGTGGGAGAGGAAGGAGGTGAGGTGCTTCAGCTTATTTCCTTACCAGTGGCCTTGATTGGATCCCTGATAAGGCACCAGCTCCTATGTTGTCCTCATCAGGCTCGTTTTATGGGTCGCAATGTCTCTGCCCGGGGTGTGGGGGGTCCTCCATCTTCGCCTGTACTCCTAGGGATCACAGATATGTTCAATTCACACTAACAACATTTACACCGCAATGGATCAGCATATCATATGACATCATGTACCATTCATAGGGGTGTAAACTCAAATCAGCAATGACAGCATGTTCAGTCATACAATGAGATCATTCAGTCATATAATGAACGCATTGAACTTTTTTAGAACTGCAACAGTATATTTCTCATTTCTCAAAGCATATGACCAAAACAGATAACCAAAACATGGCCATGTATGATTCCAGCTTTAAACAACAGATAACTAAAACTATGTCTGTTATGAGTCATCATAGCATTCTGTCATGAGTCTCCATATCTCCTAAACTGTCGTCATATCTCCTGTTTCAAGCAATATGTGTAAAGGAAAGATCACATGGTAGCATGCTCACTAGCTAATTCTAAACTACTAAAGATGGGACATGGTTATGCCTGCAGAATATCAATAAAATTGAAATCAGAATAGGGAGGCAACTGCAGATAAAGTTTTACCAAATTAAACCGAGCTATCTCCTGGACTCCTGGTAACACTGTCTGAAATTTCTCCATATTTGTAAGATGAAAAATGTAATGTGTTAACGGGTTCTAAATATATACATGCACTGTACCTATCCCAGTTGGAAATCAGAATTCAGGATGAGCTATGAAAGTCCTCACAATATTGTATTCCTCAAAGCATAAGCTCAATCATAAAAGTTCATAAAAGTACAACTAAACAGTCCTTAATAACCTAGAAGGGCATAAATCATAACCATAGTGACTGCTTGTCTATACCATGAAATGTATGTGCACATTTCTGAATATTTTCGTGTTGCTATTAAGAGCCTGTTTAGTTCCCACCGCAAAATTGTTACACCCATCACATCGAATGTTTGGACAAATGTATGGACTATTAAATATAGAGGAACAATAACCAATTACATAGATTGCGTAAATTGCGAAACACATCTTTTAAGCCTAATTAGTCCATGATTTGATAATATTATGTTACAATAAATATTTGCTAATGGTAGATTCATTAAACTTAAAAAATTCGCCTCACGGTTTATAAGCAAGCTATGTAATTAGTTTTTTTATTACTATCCAAAAATTCTTCTAACATTCTATAAAATATCCAATGTGACACGCAAACTTTTTACACCTTGAATCTAAACACACCCGAAGAATAATTGAACTTGTCTGAATCTATTCTTCGGGTGTGTTTAGATTCAGGTTGTAAACAAGCTGATGATATGAATAATTGAACTTGTCTGATGAAACCTGAATCTTCAAAGCTCCTGACTGGGGCTGCTGTGCTGGAACTGTAGAAGGCAGCTACAAAGTCTTCTGTTTATATAAGACTATCTCCAATAATAATACCCAAAATATAAGCTTTATTTTGTGTTTGGGTATTCACTCCAATAAGAGACTTATATGAGCATCTAAATTCAAAATGAGTATCCGATAGTACCCATATAAGAGACCTATTTTACATGATAGGAGACTAACCTAAATCTAGGTATCGGAAACCATTTATAGAAAAGATGATCTTTTTGGGTGGTGCTGGACAATATTTACATGCACAAAAAGAGAATTCGCCCGTGCGCAGCAAGCGGCGTGGTGGAGCTGGCCCGCGTGTCTCACGGTGGCCGGGCCAGAGGTGGTCGCGTGGAGCCGGTAGCGTGGCCAGCCGGAACACGGCGACAGCCCAATAAGCAGGCCGCACTGGGTGAGGGGCCCATGGAGCGGACGAACATGGCAACGACGCTTTGTCGCCGAGGGCACAGAAAACAAACGGAGGCAGAGGCGGCCAGACGGCACATGGCAGGCAGACGTGAGGCAACAGCCGCAAGAAAGAAACGGCAGGGGACGTTAACCACAGGGTAACGCGTAGCTAAGCACGTGGCACGCCGGGATATGCCAATAGTGGTTGAATCAACGGGAGAGCTCTAATTTATTTGTGTTTTCTGGATAGATAGACTGTATTAGCGCTCCTTTTTTTCAGACATGGAACATTCGGTCATCACGGTTTAAAGAGCATTAGTATTAGAATATTATTGGCCGGTTAGCTTAACTGTAAGCTAGTTATGAAGCGCCTTACACTTCGATTATCTAATGAAAAGCAGTCCATGTAGTTTAGCAAACAAGAGCAGGTTGCTGAGGTAAACAGAAACTCTTCCTCGGTGAAGAGCAGTCCCGAGGACAGGCAACAATCAAGGAGATGTATATGCATTGCAGCGATTGTGAAATGGATAGTAATTAAATCTCATGCCGTGCTACGTTGCTTTCTTATAAGCAGAGATCTCCTTTAAAAAATTTCTCAAAAAAAATAAAAAATCTCATGCCTGTCACAATGGAGTGATTATATTATAATAAGGTGGCCTCATACTGTCATTCCTCTTCTTCGAGGTTGAAGCCAGATATTATTTCTATTTTCTTAAAAAACAAGAGAAGAGGAGGCAACATGAAAATTTGTAGCATTAACAGGGCGGTGGTCAGTTTTGATGAGAAGAGATCCTATTGAGCATTTTATAAGGTGTTTGAGCCTTAAACTTTTTTATTGTAAATGTGCAATGCCGCAGGCTCTTCGGTATATAGCAGCGTGCAATAGCTAGTGCTGTTTAGATCTCCGAATTTCCTACACAGTACAGTAGATGTGCCCAAAAGTATTAGGTTGATCTCACACTAGTTGGCCTAACGGCCACCTTAGCCTTGATCTCGTGCCCTGATCGGGGGAGTCCAGCCTAATATATGGTTGGTGGGCTCCCGTCGCGCAGCGCTATATAAGAGGATGCGGGGGCTAGGGCACTAGTCACGAGGTTCGTTACAGCCTCCACAACCCCACTGTTAAACCCTAATCTGATCTCGAGGGTCGTGCTGCCAGCAGCGGGAAGTGCCACCATCACTGCATCGAGCCACCATCCCTCTACACTTCGTCGCCGGACGTCACCATCACCGGCGCTTTACCGACTGTCACTACCCGTGAGCAGTCTCCACCAAAGAACCTGGCCGGATCCTCCTCCATCAAGCCTGATGGTCTGTCCCTCTGTGTCTCTCTTCCTTGCCTCTCTCCGTCTCTGTGAGCTCATCTTTATTCTAAAAAGAAGAGAATCCCCACTCAATCTACACCTTAGGCGATCCCACTAATTCAACACTCTATACTCAAGCAACTTGATAATTAATTCAGCAATATATTTTCAATTGAAGTTTTATGTCAACTCTTAGCGCTATCATCTTTAGAAACTTCCAGACAGACATCTTCGAAGGTTCCAGATGGACTAACCTACTGCATAGTCTATGGAAGAGCTTTTAGCTAGGTTTTTACGCCTATTCAACTCCCCTCTAAACCCTAATTTATTCGGTATCAAATTTAGAAACCCAAATTTCTTAAAATTTGAGTTACCGACACAAACATTTTCAAGTAACCTAAATTCCTACACCTGTTCACCAAGGGGTTATTTAGATAGTTTTTAGTTATTTAATTAAGGATAAGTAACATGTTTTTTCTAGGTGGGCCGTGGGCGATACATGAAGTAGACAAACATCAATATTTAGGTGAATATATAAACATTTTTTCTCACCTATAAATAACATATATAAAATATTTAGCAACACCGATAATAACAAAAGATAAAACTTAACTCACATGAATGGACTTTCTTCCTACTAATGACAGCTTAATTATTAATGTTTACCATTCAACAATAATATTGCTCATGTATGGGTTTGGAAAGCACCCCTGAAGTGCTCTCACAAATCCAATTTTTTTCCTAGAGTGAAGTGCGTGGAGCTATATCGGTTTGGCTAAAAAAAATAAAACATTAAAGCTAGAAACGAAGTGAAGTGAAGCGATTCCAAAAATCCCTAAATCAGCTTCTAAAAAAACAAAAATTAAAGTAAAAATATAGTATTGGTCGGTCGACTGGACAGCTAGCATCATCAACAGTAGAGTAATAGTACAAAGAGCACACTAGTTTTATTTTATTTACAATGTAAGCATAGGAGGCATGACACAAATAAAATATTAACTTAAATAGGACGTGGCTAATGCACGGCCGGCCGTTTTTTAAATCATCCGCACGGCCTTGCCATTTTAAGTAAAGTGCAAATATTATATTTCTTTTTCAGCAACAATCCTGATTACTAGCTTGTTGGCGAGCGGACTAAACGTCTTCCACCATTTTTAGCTGGCTTGTTGTCTTGAGCAGTCCAGGCCTAGATACGGATCACACTCACTAGTGAAAAAGGCAAATTTGCCCAGAATACAGAGCACAATTGTTATAAGGAAAAGGCAAATTTGGGTCAGACATGCTCTCAGGTACCACATGTATATGCTCACAAAAGGAAAATGTATTCAGATTCAGAAAAGAAAATAATACAAAACACATTTGCATCTGCAGTTTTCTAGAGCACAACACAATACAATCCCAAAAAAAGCACACATTTGCGTAGCTGCACATGGCCTACATCTTGCTCTTGTGCACACATATGTGCAGCTGTACATGGCCTGCATCTTGCTTCTGTGTAGTACATGGAATGCATCTTGCTTATGTGGACATGGACTGCATTCTGCGTGTTAAAAAAGGTAACATTTGTCATAAATTTGTTGTTGCATATGTTAAAAAAATAAAAAAAACCTTATGTTGCCTATTGGAAAAGATATTATTATCAGAAAGTAGTAGTGTTATTGCTTAACGGAGTGCTTATGTTGCCTAAATCAGCACTGTTCTTGATGCCACGTGTTAAAAACATAAATATCATTGCACAAACACGATTCTCTTTTCGTTGTAGGCGACAAATAACACTAGCATTATGGACTTAAATAACCTTCCACTAGAATTTGACTATGATTTCCTAAATGAAATGTTTCAAGAGCAAACAAATGCAGCTGAAACCTTATATTTTGCATTCAGCAATTACCAAACCACCATGATGTGCCTACTGTGTATAAAATCAGGCTACAACTTAAAGAAACAAGAATAGAGGATGTTCTTAGAGCCTCTATTGGTGGTTGTAGTGGATTGCATTTTCTTAGAAATTCAAGTGTCATCGGTTAGGTAACAATGTCTTTCTAATAGGCAATTTAGAATATTTTATTGAGGTATTTAAAGATCGGAGCCTACCATACCACTTTGGAGCTACCATACCACACATCAAGGTTGTATTTCACTTCATCACCCTTGTTTAGCCGCTGGAATATATCATGCACCACCTCGGCTTTTAATGCAATTAAGTCCATCTCAGAAAACACTAGTTGAGAAGACTCAAAAGTCAAAACTTGAAAGAAATAACTAGCTCTAGGCAACAATCCCTATCAAGACAATTTAACTAAAAATAGATGTCGCACAAAAAAAATCATGATTCAACTAGTCCTATGCATAAAAGCACAAAACTGGAACATTTTAAATTAGTATTAAGAAATAAGCAATAATATGGTTACATATTAGGCAAAACAAGTTTGTGAGCTAGGCAAAATATTATTAAGAATTAAGCAATAATATCGTTATAAATTAGGCAAAACAGTGTGGTTGATAAAAGAAATAATAGCGAGATAACCGTGGATATGTCAGGTTCTCATGGATAACCCATGGAACACTTTGTAATGTAGCATCTCTAATAAAAATCTTTAGCGTATTCATGCTAACAAGTTAATAGATCTGTAGCTTTGATTACTAATATAATGGATACAGTCTTACCCTGCAGAATCCAACTAACTTCACACATCTTTGTGCCACCAGAATCTAAAATCGTCAAAAATCTTGCAAGGTGCCACACCACCATCCTTATTAGTATGTAGTTCTATTCCTTCAAATACTTCTTTCAGCATACTAGCATATATCTTATTGACAAATTCATGTCAATCAAGAGTGCCTGGAACAAAAGTTAACATTAAAAACAATAGCATTCTGATTACTGCTGTAACATAGATGTTTTATAATTGGCAAGCAGTCCATAGTGCTTACGGAATAACAGAGTAACAGGAGTCAGTACACTTTACTGTTGCATGGCACTATCTGAATCTTAAATCAACTTGAAATACATCACATGTGTTTTCCAGTTTCCACGCATATATTTGAAACTACAAATGATAATTAGCACAGAATACGGTCCACATTACAAAGACAAATGTTATTGCTGAAACAAGAACATATGAATGGAAGTGTAGCATTCAGAACCACAACACATACGCTACAGGAACAGTTTTTAGTAAAAATACTTACTGCATTGAGTCATCCGAAGAACATGATCCATTAGCGCAGTTCGTAAATTTTTCTAGCCTTCTCAATTGCTTTGTGCTCAGGTACCAAAGTTTCTTCATAAAAAATTAAATTAGATTTTCCAGATATCTTACATATCCAAACTCTTTGGCGATAAAGATTTAGCCTCTTTAGGTATTCTCTGATTTGTTGTTAAGGTTATGGGCCTTCAGAAGGCACAGAAATCTTGCACCACCATTGGCAAAAAAAAAAAAAGTTCCAAGACAAACAACATCAAATTTGAGTGTAACAGCATCATTCCAGAAAAGAATACTCATGATTTCGGAATATCTTGTTTGTGAATCGAATTTGGAACACCTTCTCCTTTGAATCCAAGTCCTTTGGGGGCTCCAGTAAAGAGAAAGGTTTCTTATCAAAGAGGGGTATTTGGCCTACGATCATCCTGCCTGCACAAGAAAATAAAGTAGAACTTTCATTTCTCCCATAAAGCTCTTGCATGGAAAAATCTAAAACACTGCAAATAAGCTGATTAGTAATGTGATCTGCCAACTAACAGCTCCAGATATAAATGAGTAAGGAACAATTACAAGAGTGTATATAGTGACAGGACTAGCACTGTGTTTCTAGACCAATGGGAAAGGCAATTTAATGTAAAATCTAAGCTAGATATGATTCCAGTAGAAAATGGAAAACCCGCCACACCAAAGCAGCATGTCGAAACTGCTCGGCTGGCTGGTGACGCTGGCCGGAGAGGCATTTCGTCGAGCACATGAGAGGCAAAACCATCCTAGCTATGCTTGGGACCTGACATCATCAATCACCATAACTAGCAGGTGAATAGGTGCTTTTAGTAGCAGATCGGCAACACTGTATGCTTTATTCAACCAAACCAATAATTAATCATCACAATTGCTAAAGCATGCAAATATCTAATTATCAAACACTAGATTAGAACTTGGACGAGACGGTGATGCTTGCTTGTGCCGGCGGTGGCAAAGTGCAACGCGGAGGCCGCCGGCGGCTCCCAGTGTCCATGCCACACTGCCATTGTATCCTGTGTGTACCCGTGCCAAGCTTGTTCAATCGCTCAGGTGTTCGGCGTGCCTACAGCTCGCGCTTCGCCTCCGTTGCTCTTCTGCATTTGCATCTTGCATTCTGCCTCTGTCCAACCTACCGCCCACAATCGAGCGCACGACGCACCGTCGTTCACGGTCAGACAGATGAGGAATCGAAGGAAAACCGCGCCAAATACCTCGATTGAACACAGGGCGGAGCCCCTTGCTGTGGTACAATCCACCCGTGACAAACAGAACGGGAGAAACAAGGAGCAGCTAGGGTTCGCGGAGCTAATTGACAAATACCTTGATTCAACACAGGTCGGTGCCGCCGCAAGGCAGGAACCGACCGTCGACGGCGGAATGGCAGGCGGCGGCTGAGCTGGTTGAGCGGGCGCGGGCTGTGGGTGCGTTTTTGGGGTCGGGGTTGCGAAGAAGAGGAGAGAAGTGGTTCGATACTAGAGAAAAGAAGATGCTGGTCTATCCTCTTTGTTGGATCGCAGATGAATGGCGTGCGCGCGTTCAAGCAAACGTACGGCCGGCCGGAGAGAAGTCTTTACCACTTAAATAATGATAATTTTTATCACCTACGTTTTCGGGGAGATGTACTTCCCGCTGTCGCAGGCGGCCACCTTGCATTGCAGGGGGAACCACCTGATGACTTGGAAGACTTGGATCTTTGTTGAGGCACTTTTTTCTGGACAACAATAGCTAGCTTGCTTGGATCCTATGCGTGTCCGTCTGCGGTGCGCACTGGTAGCGTTAATGTTGATGTGTGTGTGTGTGTCTCGCACTGCAAACATGTGTGGTATACACAACTTCTCTGTTGGCTCTTGTCAAAAAAAAAAAACAAAAAAACAAAAAAACTGTTGCCCATGCATGCATATATATGGATGCATCGTCATCAACATGTGGAATGCGTTGATGGTCGTGCATGTATAGTATGCTATTGCCACATGCACACGTGAAAAGTAAAGCCACACGTCGCACAAAAGCACACTGAGGACAAAGTCGTCATCTCTCCACAATCCATAAATTCCTTATTCAAAAGAAAAAAGGGGGAAAAAATGCTGACGCATACAGAGACACATTGTCGAATGTTTCATACTGTGTGTTTGTTTGTATATATGCGCGTATCATACTATAAATTTAATCACGCGCAGGCGTTTGCCGCCTTTAATTTGTATAATATAATTAACTAGCTAGTTACATGCAGTTTCTTCAGCTTTGCAGCGGCTTTGCGCTGTCGCATTAATGCAGCAGACTTGAGTCTACAAACGATCTCCTCCGCCATGACTGAAGCCTTCGTCCACCTAATAAAACAGAGGAGCATCTAATTAGTTGATCCGATTCATTCATCTTGACATTAACAAGATATATAAGCTGTGCAACGTGTGTTCTGCATTGCTCGACCTATGGGGGGAGTTGGAAGCTAAGCTTGATTTTGAAATACTTAACAAGGCATATCCATATTATTCCATGATCCGACACATATTGGCTTGGTGCATGTTCATGTGCATATTATGTGAGCATCTATATTGCATTTTGTGAAGACAATACTACTGCCACTACTATACGATACCCACAAATAATGCCACCTCTGTTACTATCCATCGAATGCTTTAAACCTGACAGGCGCGTGCATCAACATAGAATATACTCCGTCTCAAAAAGAGTGTTATTTGATAAAATAAGTCATAATAAGATAAATAATATTTACTAAATTTTTTTAATAAGACGAATGGTCAAACAACGTGTTCTGAAATCCTAAAACGACACTCTTTTAGGGACAGAGGAGGTAAATACTGCCAATTATTCACTTTGGCAATGGTTTGTTGTAGTGTGCTAATAAACATGCATGCATAAAACTATTTGGGTTAAATGTTATAACTGGAGCTTGGAGGACAACTTATATTAAGAGGTCCAATGGTTGATAATAGCACATCGACGGAGTGCTTATAAATGCACTGTATATATTTTTACGTTGAGATAGTTGCACTCGAGTTGCACTATTTTTTCCCTTCAAAAAGAAAGAAATAAAAAATACGGGTTACGACTGCCAAAATACATGTTACAACACATTAAATTGAAACTGTATTGAGGATACAAAGATCCTCAAAATAATTAGAACAAGTAAATAGTCCTTTAAGTTAAAATACAACCATCTAATTAAACAACCCTCAATTTAAAACAAAAATTCCCATAATGTTGGAGTGTGGTTGCAAACACATGTATAATGGAACATGTTTTTAATTAACTCTATAATTAGTAGTTGGACAACAACTAGCTCCACAGAGAACGATCCATGATTATGTACTTTAACATTTGAAGCTATAGTTAAGTTGTCTATATAATATCAGTGCAACAAAACCATCATGTAGCTAGGGCATGTATATTGTCTATAGTTTTTACGCGCGTATTTACCTTTTGTATGGCTGCTTATTATCGTAGGATTCATTAAACGTATATGTATGGTACCTTTTTTTAGATGTTTTGGATGAGGAATATGTAACATGGACCTTTCAGACCTTTTTAAGTATTGAAATTGAAATTATCTTGTAGAGACACTCTCTCTTTATTATTCACTATGAAAACAACATTTTGGATGTTTGAAATTTCATGATCTAGAACGAATTATGCAAAGATTCAGACATTCAGTTCGATAGCAAGGCATGTTCAGTGATTGTTTATCTATGAAATAAGAGGTCCTGAGTTCAAGGATGCTTCACTCAAAAGCATCAAATTTCAATGTACTGCATATTTTCTATATATATATAGGAATATAATATGTAGACTTGACTTGACTCCGTGTGCATTTTGAAAAAAAAAAATGGAAGTAGAGATATATTAAATGTAGGCGCACACACATTCTTGGACTGCCGATGTGTTGGGCCAATATAGAGCATCTCTCTCTATCTCATCATGAAAGTCGGAAACACCACATTCATCTGTTGTCTATTTGAAAAAGTCATGAAACCCACATTCAAAACCACCTCCACATGTTTATTTAATGGTTTTCAATATTTTAGGAGTAAAATACCCAGTTTTCTAATAGGTGACGACTGATGACAAAATAAGCAAATACCAATAGCTGAGAGGGCTAAGTAGACTATTTTCTCATCGATCATATGTATAAAATAAAAAATTGAACAGGTGTGGCTTGTCTATTATTTGTGCTGCAAAAGGTGGCTCAGATATCATAACATGCATGAAATATACATAGTGAAGTAGATGAGTTATAAAAAGTATTTACCTAAATGCTAAACACAATCGGTCATTTACTCGGGCTAAACAGAAACAACCTATCATTGTGCACAGCACCACAATTATGATAAAATATCAGTATGCATAATGGTACTGGCAGTTTGTATTTTCACTATATTATTCTTCCTCACTCATATGCTTCACCAAATTATTAATTAAGGACCATCGCACCATATTCCCAAATTAAGGAACATCAAAATATTGACAGGAAATGTGCAGTACATTATTGTTTGTTAACATATAATTACGGAAAATGCAAAAAAAAAAAACTTGCCTTCGCCGTGATGGTTATGTTCAGAGTGCAAGCCTGGAATGGCATGACATTCGCGTGGACGATGCTGAGGTGCAGCTCCTCCAACTCGGCGAGCACCCTCACGACCACTTGTTGAATATGTTCCAAATTCATTCCCCAAGATAAAGGCCAACTTCTGACGGAGCGAAGCGGAGGTCCGTCGCCGGAGGCTTGGGCCAAAGGCACACTTTTATGAGCAGGAGTGTTGTTTTCAATGAATCTGTGATGTTTAACGACAGTTTGTCCTCAGATCATGTTCCAGAAAATTCTGAAAAAGAGCTGCAGTATATCAGTGTGCAGGTGGAACATGATGATGGTGAGGCAGGTGTGCAGGTGGAGCCAGCTGATGATAATGATGATGAAGTTGCTGCTGATGGTGATCATGATGTTGTTCAGCAAAACTCACCTCCTGATTTGCAGCTAGAGGAAGATGTTCCTATTGCTCATCGCAGGTCCAAGAGGAATTGTGGCGCTCCAAAGCGTCTAATTGAGGAATGTAATTTGACTTACTATGCTTTGAGTTGTGCTGAACAGGTGGAGAATGCTCATGAGCCTAAAACTTATAAGGATGATATTGCTTCTGGTGATCGTGAGAAGTGGATTTCAGCTATGCATGATGAGATGCAGTCTCTAGAGAAGAACTGCACCTGGGACATTGTTACTTTGCCTAAGAAAAAGAAGACTGTCAAATGCAAATGGATCTTCAAAAGAAAGGAGGGTTTAACTCCAGGAGAGCCTCCAAAGTATAAGGCAAGGTTAGTAGCAAAAGGCTACAGTCAAGTTTCTGGTGTTGACTATAATGATGTGTTTTTTCCCGTCGTAAAGCATAGCACTATCCGTACTTTCTTTAATATTGTTGCTTCACATGATCTTGAGGTTGAGCAGTTAGATGTGAAGACTGCATTTTTGCATGGTGTTCTTGAGGAGGATATATACATGGACCAGCCAGAAGGGTTCATAGTACCAGACAAGGAGAAATTTGTGTGCAAGTTAAAGAGGTCCTTGTATGGTTTGAAGTAGTCCCCTCGTTAGTGGAATAAAAGGTTTGATTCATTTATACTGTTGCATGGTTTTAAGAGGTCAAAATTTGATAGTTGTGTTTACATTAAGCATGTTAATGGATCACCTATATATCTGCTGTTATATGTTGATGATATGTTGATTGCTGCCAAGAGTACTGTTGAAATCACTAAATTAAAGAAATTGTTGAGTAGTGAGTTTGACATGAAAGATCTTGGTGCTGCTAAGAAGATACTCGGTATGGAAATTACTAGAGACAGAGAATCTGGTTTGTTATTTCTTAGTCAGCAAAATTACATTAAGAAAGTTCTTCAGCGTTTCAACATACATCATGCTAAGGCTGTTAGTACTCCTATTGCACCTCATTTTAAACTGTCAGCTGATCAGTGTCCTAGTACAGATCAAGAGATTAAATACATGTCAAGAGTTCCTTATTCTAGTGTTGTTGGGTCTTTGATGTATGCCATGGTTTGCTCTCGTCCAGATTTATTATATGCTATGAGTTTGGTTAGCAGGTATATGTCCAATCCTGGTAAAGAATATTGTGGGGCAGTTCAGTGGATTCTCAGGTATCTCAGAGGCACAGCGGATTCTTGTTTGAAGTTTGACAGAACTGATAAGGGACTTATTGGTTATGTGGATTCAGATTATGCTGCTGATCTGGACAGGCGAAGGTCTCTCACAGGTTATGTGTTCACTATTGGCAGTTGTGCTGTGAGTTGGAGGGCTACTTTGCAGTCTGTTGTTGCATTGTCTACTACTGAAGCAGAATACATGGCTCTTTGTGAAGCGTTCAAGGAATTAATCTGGCTGAAAGGTTTGTACGCTGAGCTATGTGGAGATGATTCTTGCATTAATTTATTTTGTGACAGTCAAAGTGCCATTTATCTTACCAAAGATCAGATGTTCCATGAGAGAACTAAACATATTGACATCAAGTATCATTTTGTTCGTGATGTGATCGAAGATGGTAAGTTAAAGGTATGCAAGATTAGTACTCATGATAATCCTGCTGATATGATGACTAAACCTGTTCCTGTTGCTAAGTTTGAGTTATGCTCAAGCTTAGTTGGTTTAGTAGAATAGTCCAAGAGACTATTTGGTGTCAGTGGCATTTGTCCTGTTTGCTATGTTGAGGATGCAGATGTTGATTCATACTATAAGATGAATTTGTTTCAAGGTGGAGTTTGTTGAATATGTTTCAAATTCATTCCTCAAGATAAAGGCCGACTTCTGACGGAGCGAAGTAAGCCGCCGCTATGGCGTTGTAACCCAGACTCTCGATCATAGTGAGGAGTGTTTACTGGCTGGCGTCCGTGGTTTTTTTCCTCTTCGCATTGGAGGAGTTTTCCACGTTAAATCTTGTATCTCCCTGTGGTTTGATCTTGCGCTCTTCTATCGTTTACTCGTCCTAATGCCTAACACCACTCCCTTTCCATCCGCGCAATGGATCCTCACCATCACGTTCTTGTTCAAGAACCGGGCTTCTATCTCCGGCAGCGGGTTGTTCCTCGCCGGCGACGTCGTCGTCGTCCCCGACGAGTCCCACCACGGCGGGGAGGAGGAGCCAGCATCATCCTTGTCAGGCGCTACGACGATGCACGGCTTCTTGACGAGCACCCAGGATTCGATGCTCCGGTGGTCGTTACTGCCACCGCCGCCGCCGTCTTCAAGCGCAAGCGCCTTGAGCTTTTCTTGGAGTTCCTTCACGTGTCTCGTGGCATCAGAAAGGATTGTAGCCTTGTCCATCTGATTGCAGCACAGCGCAATTTTCTTTTCGTCAGAAACTTAACAGCACAGAATAACAGATGCAGTAGAGAAGAATTGCTGGGATTCAGTAACAAATTGGATCAGAATCAGAGAGCACCTTCTTGAGGCCGGGGATGACGGTGGAGAGCTCGATGAAGCGCTGGTTGATCTTCTCCCGCCGCTTCCTCTCCGCGATGATGTGGTCCTGCGCGTAGATGGATCCCACGCTCTTTAAGGCGGCCTTCCTCGTCGCCGGCGACCCGTACACCAGATCTGGCAGCAGGAGGCTTCCTGTGGCAGCGGCGGCCTCAGGCACGCCGCCGTCGTCGCGGCGGCCAGCAGGCGGTGCGGGAGCGGCGGCGCCAAAAACCCAGCTCACGAGCTGGGTTGTGGTACTACCGCTGCTGCTTCTTCTTGGCGCGGTTCCTGAGATATTATTGCCTGCGGCGCCAGCGCCGCCGTCGGTGGTGTCCCCGTCGCCGCCGCCGGAGCAGCGGCGGCTTGTTTGCCGCATGAGGCTCCCCGATGAGCTCCTGGATCATTTCTGCAGCTTGTGAGGCCTCGCGGAGTGCTCGCAGCGAGGGGAAGGTAGCCCCGCCGCGGCCGTCGTCGTCGTCGTCGATGGGGTCC
This sequence comes from Eremochloa ophiuroides, assembly GCA_038502445.1. Taxonomy (NCBI): domain Eukaryota; kingdom Viridiplantae; phylum Streptophyta; class Magnoliopsida; order Poales; family Poaceae; genus Eremochloa; species Eremochloa ophiuroides. The sequence continues at coordinate 41,968,125 of JAHLJS010000009.1, read as the reverse complement.
ACCACCAGGACCTCATTGTGCTGCAGCGTAGTCATCGCCCACTGCATGAACAGGCCGGAGTCCCCCTCCATGCTAGCTGCAGCCAAAAGTGACGATAGATGTTCTTTACTACTTCCACGGCGAGAAACAGTTTTTTTTGGAACAAAATGCAACTTGGGATTTGGGTAGCGTACGTGTGTATACAATGTATAGCTACTAGGTTCGGCTCGCTGAATTGTATGGCTGGCTGGCTGACCGTTGTGAAAGAAAAATACTGCTGAATGGCTGGTTAATGCTGACTGAGAAGTTCAAAAAAACATAACGGAAATAATAGCTTAAAATCTTTTAAATTAATCCATTTAAATGAAAGCTAGCTAGTACTACATAGAACTACATACGCTTGTTGTTAGAGAACCGTGCAAATACATATTACAAACTTATAAAAGACAATTGCCTATTGGCCAAAGGATATCTTTCTATATGTAAAGATGTCTATCTACTACAGTATGTATACGTGAAACTGTCTTTAGCAATTGCTAACGAGGTAATTAACAATACATTGACCAACTATTAATCAATCCTTAATTAATCTATACACAAGTGACCTTCCTACAAATGTATTACGGCAGCTGTATTGCTAGTAAGAAACTCGGTTACCTCAAATCCTTGCAAAACAATGGTTGCAAAACAAATGTAGCAGCTGTGGCGAATGTGCTAAACAACACCATACCCTTTTATAGCGAGCCGCCACTCACAATGCTCCTCTAGTCTCTATATATAATGTTTCTAGCTCTGGCCTTTCACACCACTTACCAGTCGGCTCTTTTTTAATGCACGCAAAAGCTAATGAAGAAAAGTTGTAGTCGCTTTCGAGATCCCGGTTTTGTGGACTTTTATCCAATGAGAACGCAATATTTAGACCTCCAATATGATTCATGAGGCATTTTGCATAATGGCATGGGCTTTATCTTCCAATTAGAATATAGAATTGGTCGAGTTTATATGGAAACTAGATCTTAAAGCCATATAGACAATCGCATATAGTTTATTAAAAGAAGAAAACATGCCCAAAAAAAATAATCAAAACACACAAGCCCAGACGACTAATAACCCTAAACAATGCACTCACACATGACCTTCACAGCCCACCTGCTATCCAAATAATTCATGAGGTAAATAATTATGTTTTGACCTCTTATGCAAATCAAGATCTCATGGGGGTGGGTTTGCACGATTGATTGACCTGCGGTAAATAGTCATGTTCTTGTCAAGAGGGCTACGCTGCCTATCCACGATGAATTTTCCTAGGGTTTCTCGCCGTTCTTCTTCTTCTTTATTGGTGTCATCAGTCCTTTGGTGTCATTAGTCCTCTTTTGTATTGTAGCTAGGGTTGACAAAACCGCAAACACTCCCTGATACCAATGCTATAGTTCAGTGCTGACCACTAGGCAAGGTTTTAAATAACGGGCTAAGGTGTTTAGTGGTTTATCTCTAAAACAGCTATTAGCGGAGCTATATTGGGCTATAGCGGAATGTAGCAGCTAAATTGTAAACGAACACAAATAGCGGCACCCTGCCTCAAAAGGCTATAGCGGAGCTAGAGCCGACTATTTAAAACTATGCCACTAGGTATCTTGTCTGTTGCAGCGATACCTTTCTTGCATGAGTCTTCAACTAGATTTCTTGGCACACTAGCCTTATCCTTCTGCCCGGAGGAGCTAACAAGTAGGCTCGGAGTTCCCACATTAAAGGTTTAGGGGAGTTCCCTGTCCTGACGCATCACACACCAAGCATGACCCAACCGATGGAGTGATCCACAATGCCTCGGGGTTGTGGAATGAGATGATGGTGTGGTGCTTATCTGCTTATCATATTCTAACGGCTGGCGTTGCAGTGTAGTGTGGCACCTGACAGATTCCGGAGTTGGTTTCCATCCTATTCCGCAGTGAACATTCACCCGAAGCCAAGGTTGGGATGACTTTAGTGGCCTTGGTTTGGCTAGGCCTAGGGAATTGCCCGTGCCTTAGTTGAGCCCCCCGAGCCCTCAAGCAATAGATGACTTGGATGATGACAAGACATCTTAATTATCCTTGTCTCTCGACTGTCAAGACCTTCTCGTGAGCTGGTCCTTAGAGGACCACGAAGCCATCTGCAGATGGTTTGGAGTTTATGTGCGATCATACATGATGGGTGTAGCCCCCCGAGTCCTGACTGATTTGTAGCTTCAATTGGTGGTTTGAAAGTTCCTTGTTTAATTTTAGTAATTGAATGACAACTTTAGGAGGACTATTTGTGTTTAATGTGAAATACACAGGAGATTAGTCCATAATTAAACTTGTGTGAGCAACTATGCCATGGAGGTGAAAATGACTAGGATTCGTTGCTTACCACACATAAGTGATGATGGAGGAGCTAAATGCATGACACATGATATGAAGTCATGTGGCTAGGTGGAGAAGAATAAGAAGAGACTTGGCATCAAAGGACCGGTTGCAAGTGTGAAGGGCAAGCTATTTGGCTTGGCGCTGATGGACCAATACAACGTTGAAGGGCAAGCAAGTCGAGGATGATGAACCAAAAGACATGTGATGACATGAAGTGGATCATATCATTCATGATGATGTAGGTGCATTTGTAGCATCAACATTGACAATGGTTTTGAAGATGGAATGGAAAGTGCAAGGAAATGGTATAACTAACCCAAGGCATTTTCATTTCACCGGTGTAAAGTTGGGTAAAGAAGTGCTTGATCGGATTTAGGTTAGATGGCCAGAGCGTCAAGATGGGTAAACTTATTTGCATATCAGCCATTTAGTGCCACTCAAGTAATCCAATATCATGACGTTGCTAGGATCGAGTGGCGTGGAAAGAGCAAGAGAAAATGAAAAAGGTTTGTGAAAATTTAATACACAAGCACATGGTGTACACTTGGTGGTGTTGGCATATTTGCAAAGGTGAAGAAGTTTGAGGTGAAAAAGAGGTCGCTAGGGTGACAGAACACTGGACTGGACGCGAGGTTAGTGCGTCCGGTGTGATGCCTGTGGGGATATAAACCCACGGTACCACAAGACAAGACATGAGCCGCACCATTAAAGCTGGCCGGGCCCAGAAGACAAAGACGTGCGGCGCAGGGCACTACACCGCACGATTATTGTATCAACTTGGATAGTTTACTTGTAATCTTGTCCCTTCAGACTATATAAGGAGGGGCAGGGATAGATCTCAGAACCCAGATCCAATCTCATCTACTAGCAATACAATATAGCAACACACAGGACGTAGGGTATTACGCCTCGCGGTAGCCTGAACCTGTATAAATCTTGTGTCTCGCGCTTCCTGCGCAACTCTTGCTCGTCTCAGGTGCATCTTCACCGATCAATCTACTACCTCGGGTATACCCCTCGGTAGACCGCCGATGATATCTCGTCGACAGTTGGCGCGTCAGGTAGGGGGTGTGCTTCCTGATTCATGGCGGACAAGATGGTTTTTTCTTTTCGTCGTCGTTGACCAGATCCGGCGCCGGCGAACCAGATGGAAATTTTCTTCATCAATAACATCCGTGGCGACCTCGTCATGGGAACCAGCTTCTTGCGGTGGCATCCCTCAAGCATCTATGGCAGCAGGACTAGTTCACATCTTTCACATGCACTCAAGTTAGATCCGTTCCAATGTCAAAGGCCGACCCGCACGAAGTTACAACAAGCCACGTCTACGTGCAAAATCACGAAGGCTATTGAAGACCATGTATGCGTGAGAAACGGAGGTAGTACAGCAAGACGAAGGGAAGGCCGAGACTCCTACCATGTGGTGATGTGCCGATCAGATCCGACCCAATCCTCCAGCAAATAGGAAAATCTACGCATATACCGCCATGCCAAGCGAAGTCCTATTTTATATTCCGATTAAATATTCTAAGATCTATATATCCGTGTATATATATATATACAAGATTTGTTTACTAATCTTCAGTTTTTCATCGTCAACTTCCGACACCCGCACTTGCCATTGTCCATCGCCGAACCTCGTCAATGGCATTCGACGAGATCAAGCAGCACAAGACTAGCCGTGCTTTCCGCGCTGCTGACAACGCGCCGACTACTCCACCGAGACGTCATTTAAGTTAAGTGATATTTTTTATATTCTTCTACATATTTTTCGATCTTCATATATCTTCGAAAATTATCTTCATGATTCTTCGCCACCGACCTCTCCAAAAGCCTCGACAAAGCTCGAGCACTCGTCGACAATTTCTCCATAAGTCTCGACAACGTTCGGGCACTCAGAAGATTTTCTCCGCCGACGAGATATTAAGTATCTCTCCGTTTTCTTCTTTCAATGGTTGCTTAAATTACCTCGGTAGCACACGCCTTAATACGTGAAACCTGTCTTCGTCCCGTAAGCCGTCACAAACAAGGTCATGTTAACAAACCTCTAAACTAGACGCCGGGTCAGGTGCTTAAACGTAACAGGCCAACTACCAGGGAAAATTACGTGACCTGACAAGAGCAAGAAACGGACAATCTGTAACAACCCTAAAAACCCACACAACCTAAAAATCCCAACCAATTAAAATTTTTCATTTATTTATTATGAAAACCCATTTTTCTTGTGTAAGCATATAGGTTTCATTATAAATTTAGTAAATAAAGGAGTATAGCTTGCATTTTAATTCCATTCACATAGAATAATAGCTTATGCATCACAATTGAGATTTATTGCAATTTATGTTTGTATTTACTCAATATTTAAAAAGGGTAATATATGTATATAAATACACTTAAGTGAAAATAGAAAAGAAAAAAGAAAAGAGAAGAGAGGAAGAAAGGAAGCCAGCCTGTTGGCCCACGTTGCGGCCCGGCAACGCGCGCGCGACCGGCACACACGCGCTCGCGCTCGTGCTCGCACTCGCTGCCAACCCGGGCCCGCATGTCAACCGCCTTCCCCTTCCACTGTTTCTCTTCCTCACGAAGGCGACGCGCCTGCCGGGGGTGTCACGCGAATGGCGTGACACCGGACCCACGGCCGACAGCACCACGCCCCGCAGAGTTGTCCCCCTCCTGTCCCCTCCTTTCTTGGCCGCCAAGCGAGCCCGCGTGCACCCTGAAACCCTAGCTCAAGCGCACGGATGAGCTCCACGTACACCCACCGATACCCATCACCGTCCGCCGCTGTTCCGAGAACCGGCTGCCTATAAATTGGAGCACCCGAGGAGCCCTAGCCCATTCCCACTCGCAGCCGCCACGCTGCGGCTCCACAAGCCACCGCACCCCACCGCATAGCCGAGAGAGAGGGAGAAGGGCGGAGCAGAGGAGGAGGAGCTGCTGGAGCGCCGCCGCCGCGGAGCACGCCGAGCCGGACACGGAGGAGAAGCCAGAGCCCCGTCGCGGTTCGGCACGGCACTGCGTACGCTCTGCACGGCTCCGACTCGTCACTGCACCGCCATCCTTACCTCACCAGCCCCACGGTGAGCCACTGAGCACCTCATCCAACCTCGCCGTGCTACGGTCATGGCGCTCGGCATCACGAGCGTGTAGGCCGCGGGCTGTTTCCGGCCCCTGAATACTTCGCACAACACACGCACAAGACCGGCCATCAAACCACTGGACATCGGCTATGGACGTCAGGCCACTTCCGACGGGCATCGCCGTCACATGTGCTCAGAGCACCGCCACCTCGGCGGAGTTCCCGCGCACAAGCCGTGAAACCGCCGACGAGACCCGCTAGCGTGACCACCAACTCACCGACCACCTCGGACAAGCTTAGTTGCGGAAGATCGAACCTCCATAGCCCGGAACACCGAGAGGTGCGTTCTCGGGGAAACGTGATCGCCGCCGACACGTTCCGCCTCGCCTAAAATCCGTTCCGAGTACCCCCGATCGCCTCGCGCTGCGGAGAAAGGCCGCCTAGGTTCGCCAAGTCTGCCTCGGCACCGCCACTAGATAGCCGAGCCCCGAATCATGTCTGTCGCCTTGGCTACGTGCGCCTCCACCTCGTCGGAGAACCGCCGTATGCCGTGGGATAGAAGGGAACCACACCCGTTCGTGCCAAAACCGAACCCCGGCCACCACACCGCCGCCCGCCTCGCCGGAGAAGCGCCTGTGCCGTGGCCGAGCACCAAAAGGGACCGTGTTAGCCAAATTGGATCCCTTAGAAACGAATATTGGGGCCCGGAGGGGAGAAATTTCCTCGCTGTGAGCTGCAACGTAGCCTACCGGAGCTTTAGCCCTGCGGCAGCTCACCGCCGGCCGCCATGGCACGCCGAATGGTCGGCCAAGGTCACAAACCACCCCCCGACCTCTGAGAACCAGCCCCGACCTCTGAGAGTGGCACCCTCGGCGCACCAAATCTCCGATTCGCCCGAGCCTCCCCGGGAGAGCTCGGGAGAGCGGCACCCTCGGCGCCCAAAATTTCGATTCGCCCGAGCCTCCCCGGGACAGCTCGGGAGAGCGGCACCCTCGGCGCCCAAATGTCCGATTCGCCCGAGCCTCCCTGGGAGAGCTCGGGAGAGCGGCACCCTCGTCGCCCCGAATCTCCGATTCGCCCGAGCTACGCCGAGCTACACCGAGCTACGCCGACGCCGGCGACTCTCTGGGAACCAGCATCGAACACCTGGTGGGCGACCATCGGGTCTGTGTTCTGATGAGGCGCCACATGCCGCACTACTGGACCCGCGCGCCACGTGGACCAATCCCGAGCCGCCCCTGATTAATCGACCATTTTACATTTTCATAAAATAGGATAATCTTCGGAAATTCATAACTTATTCATACGATGTCTAAAGATTACGCACCATATATAAAAATTCTCAGAAAAATGAGATCTACAATCTAAGACCATGTTTGTGTGCATTTGACTCTTTATTTTATTGGATTTTTCTGATATACTCTATAGGAGTCGCTGCCGCGACTATTTCGTGTTCCATTTCAGAGCCGGAGGAGGATCTGACTAAGGAAGACGACCACGAGTACTTTCAGGAGGTAGGAGACGACTACAAAGGTGCCACGTCCCACCAAATCCTTAGATCCTATTTACGCATTGCAAATGACATTGTTGCTATTGCTTTATGATTATGTATGGATAGGTTGCATGGTAGTATATTTGAATTCCCTGCCTTGATAAGACTATACCCTGCTATCCGCTGCTAGGTTAGCTGCTGCTTAATTTACTGTTACTCTTCCACTACTTACTACTTGCTATATGCTTTGTGGTGGAATTGGGACGGTGTATAACTGATTATAACCACTGGGAGAGAGTGCTGCGTGCGTCTTGGGTGCGTGGTAAGGGTTGATGTCGACCAAGTGGGATGTGAGACAAGCCAATGGGGCAAGTCGTGCCGGGTGTGCAACCTGGGCATCCCCAAGCAAGATACCTGTGGCGGGTAAAGATGTGGAGAAGGTTCCGGGTGGGATAGCCTTGGTGGTTTGAAGCCCGTGGACGGAGGTGCTGTGATGGCACGGGGAGAGTATCCCCTAAGTGAAGAGGCCTGCTTGGTCAAACCTAGGACGGACTAGTTTCGGGTTCATGGGAATCCTTTTCTACTCACTCGCTTCTGATGGGCGGGAGACGGCTGGACTACTTGGTAGGACGGTGCCACTACTGCTAGGTTGAGAGGTGATAAGGGTGGGCGGAGACGGTCGATGGGTTTCCGTTCCGTTCTAGATGCGCAGTACCACTGGATGGGCCCGGTACTGTGTCTCACAGTCTCAGCATAACGGTGTAGGATCGGGAATATCCCAGGGCTGAGTGGTAGGGTGGCATCGACCTAGGCAAGCAAGCACCCGGAATTCTGCCTAGGTGTTTGCGCAACACCTATGATGGCTAATCTTGTGGGTAGTGAAACCTCTGCAGAGTGTACGGTTGATCGATCGATACATATGCCAACTTGTTGGCTATGGACCTTTCCTGTGAAGCTTCTACTAGTGTAGTGAGTGTTCTCTTCTCCCCCTGGATGACATTTTTCCGGCAGTGTACCCGCTGTGGTAGTGTGCCGCTGAGATAGGCCCGAGAGGGAGTTGGGCCTGTCGAATGAGAGCGAGGTGTGGGTAAGTGAGATGTGGTGATGGAAAAAGGGATGATGGTGTTAACTGGAGATAAAACTTGACTAATTAAACATTGATTACAGCTGCATAGGAAACCTCAGCCTATAGGTCTGCTTGTATAGCCTTGCATCCACTTTCCACAAAGCAAATGCTGCATAGGTGGGCTCCGTGGCCAGTACAAATCGTACTGATAAATTTGCTGTCAGGTGACGAGAATGAGTACGACTTCGAGGAAGATGATGGCGAGGAATAGGGTCACGTGCTACACTCAAGTTGGCCGTGAAGGATGAAACGTTTCCGCATCTTCTAAAGCTTCTCTGAATGTTGATTCCGCCAGTGTGGCGATGTAATAAGTGTTTATGTAAGACTTAATTACCGTTGTATGGATCCTGGTGTCAACTGAGCTATGGGTAATTTCATGGATTGTCCCAAGCAATCTGTTGAATTACAATTCGAGCCTGTGGATTTCCCTTCGCGAAAATCGAGGTCGTTTCACAATCTTACCATGCATTCTACAATATTGGGATCCGCTCCAAAATCTACATCATGTACTACCCACTGTACATATTTATTTTGCAGGAACCCGGGCTCGTCGCCACTCCTCATCGTCCTCGCGCTGCTCGGACACCGTTTTCGACTACGCTGGGGACTCGTCACCAGACTCGTCTCCGCTTCTCGTCGTCCTCGCGCTGCTCGGGCATCGCCTCCAACCAAGCTAGAAACTCGTCGCCGGACTCCTTGTCGTCCTCACACTGCTCGGACACCATTTCCGACCACGCTGGGGACTCGCCGGACTCGTCGCCGCTTCTCGTCGTTCTCGCGCTCGCTCGGACACCGCCTCCGACCACGCTGGGGACTCGTCGCCGTTGCTCCTCGTCGTCCTTGCGCTGCTCGGACATCATCTCCGACCATGTTGGGGACTCGTCGTCGCTACTCGCCGTCCTCGCGCTGCTCGGACATCATTTCCGACCACGCTGGGGACACGTCGTCGCAACTTGCCGACCACCTGCTGGAACCCGTCTCCGACCACGCTGGGGACTCGTCGTCGCTACTCGCCGTTCTCGTCATCGCTCATCGTCACCACCGACCACGCCGGGGTCTCGTCACCGAGCTATCAAGACACTCCACGTTGTTCGGATCAGGGTGTTGATCTTGGCAGCACATCGGGGGTCTTGATATGCACCCCGCCTGCTCGAAAGATTGTCCCGAGCACCATGCGTGCTCGGGAACTTCGTCGTCGCCTCGGTTGCTCGGAGGACTTTCCCGATCACTTGATGTGCTCGGAGACTGCGTCATCGCCTCGCCTGTTCGGAAGACCTTCCCGATCACTTGATGTACTCGGGGACTTCGTCGTCGCCTCGGTTGCTCGGAAGATTTTTCTCGATCACTTGCTGTGTTCGGGGACTTCGTCGACACTTCACATGATCAGCAAGAATAAAGATTTTGACCCTGACACCACGTGACTACGTCACCTACTATCAGGGTCGGGAACTAAGTGGATACACTTCACCTAGCCGGTGAAGGTATTGATTCTGGCGAACTAAATATACTTCACCAAAGAGAAGGCTTTTTTCAAATTTTTTCTGAGCTCCTTACATCCGTCTGGTAAAGCAACTTCGAAGATCTGCACCTCCCGACTAATGTAAGGCGCTCGAGGATTAGCTGTGGGGATATAAACCCCCGGTATCACAAGACAAGACATGGACCGCACCATCAAAGCTGGCCTGGCCCAGAAGACAAAGACGTGCGGTGCAAGGCACGGCACCGCACGGTTATTGTACCAACTTGGATAGTTTACTTGTAACCTTGTCCCTTCAAACTATATAAGGAGGGGCAGGGGATAGATCTCAGAACCCAGATCCAATCTCATCTACTAGCAATACAATACAGCAACACACAGGACGTAGGGTATTACGCCTCGCGGCGGCCTAAACCTATATAAATCTTGTGTCTCGTGCTTCCTGCGCAACTCTTGCTCGTCTCAGGAGCACCTTCACCGATCAATCTACTACCTCGGGTATACCCCTCGGTAGACCGTCGACGATGCTAGTAATGGCGAGGCAACCGGATGCTGCGGGTGAAAGTGGCTGGACGCGGGTTGGTTATTATTCACATGTTCGGGACATGATCAAAGTTGAGATGTTTTGACTCTCCAAGATTTTTGGAATGTCTTATAATTTGGGATGGAGAGAGTAGATCCTTTACTTACTAGTTTGCTCGTGTAGCATTGCTAGTGAGTAGTTTTGCTTAGCTTATCTTATGTAGTTAAATAAGTTGAGCTCCTTGATTAGGCTTGTGTATGCTTGTTATTGAGCATTTTTAGTGAGCTTAGGTCGCTTTATGCTTTTGCTTCACTATATTGTGTAGGAGTTCCCCCATTGGTAGAAGTACTAGTTGATTAGGTTTGTGTGACCTTACATCTATAATTGTTTAGGTGTGCTTTAGCTAGCCCAAGCACCTTTGTAACTTATTTAGGACCTTTTAAGGTCCTTGAGAACCTAGATAGACGAGTCTGGTATTGGCTAGACCAACACATTCATTTCGGTTAGCTAGTGCGATTAACTTTAGAAAGGACTATTCACCCCTGCCATCTTGACCCTACACGATTGCCGAACTGTCATGTCTTAATTAGGGACTTACCATACCCCTATGTTAGACTTTTATCAATTACGAGCAAGCTTTTTTTTTATCACTGAATAATGCACAAGCAGATTGACTAGCATTGACTTAATCAAGATATACTCTTGCACATTTAACAATGTCTCTCTCTAACATAGCACGATGTGTTCAAGATTACTTGCCACGGTCTCTCTCTCCTATGCATTTATTAGATTAGAGCTAATGCTAACGCATACCGTTGGGGACGTTCTAAGAGCAGTATGCTTAGGCGATTGACTGATTAACTTTCGTGGCCATTATTTTCACTGTGTTGGTCCTCCTGATTTTTTGTCCAAGGTCTGCCACTGCATCCTTCCATAAAAACATACTCTTCTTTAAGAGAGACAAGATTTTAATCATCAGATAACACACATTTTACTCTCTTTTTTTATTACAACAAACACACATTTTACTTTGACCTTCCACCTATATCCTTGCAATCTTTCTATGTAAAGCGACAGCGGCAGTGAGTTTTGCAATCCAACTTTCAGCCGTGCGCGCGGGGCACGTGTCCGTTTACTTTAATCGACTATACCTATCATGTATCCTGGGAACAAATCTTGTAACCAATTTGCAGTGCCCTTGGAAGTGTTAGCCAGTTCTGCTCATCTACAAGGCATATCTAGCCCACGTTGGTGTGGTTCGCGTTCGACTACCCGCGCGCGGCACGCACTGCACGTGTAACAACATAAATAGCGAACTAAAGAAGTGTTCATCAGTTAACTAATTCTGTTTCAACATGTGGATCGATGTATCATGTATGTACGCCGGGTAAAAATCACGTGATTATTCTTGCTTTTTCTGTAGCTAGCACTCTCGTATATTATAATTTTATGGAATGCGCTGTGCAAGACACGCGGCTCAGTTAATGCACACTCTATATATGACTGTCTCTAACAACCGTGACCTAAATATTTAAGATTTTTTGACAAACATGATAAATATTAGAAAGTTACGTATAAATGTAAGACCCATCACTAATCAAATTTGCTTATTTTTACTTGTGTCATTTACTACCCGTCACTAATCAAGTTTGCTTATTTTTAACTTATGTCATTTACCCATGTTCTAACATAATTAAATCTAGCTTGTATAATACTTTCTTATTTAATTTGCATCTCTTAGACTTTACTTACCAATTGTATCTCTTTGATGATGTTTTCCTAAATGACAGTTTATTAGCATCTATTTGCTGAAATAAAATATACTATCAAGACATATTTTAAGGAGAGAATTTAATATGGATTTGGAGTAAATTTCACTGATAGTCCTCAAATTTATCCCGTATTCTCAAATAGATCTCAGTAGTATGAAAATGCAGTACCCAGTCCACCAAGGCAGTCCGCAAAGGTAATCTAGACCAGGTTAAAGCAGTAAGGGCAAGTTTAGTGACGCTGCTTTTTCAAAGTATCCGGGCCTATTTGATAACATACGATAAGTTTAAGGACCACGTTGAAATTTACTCACGAATTTGACATTGCAAAAGTTTTTCAAAGTTAGCAAATCATGATTTAATTAAAGTGGATTGCAATTTAGAACTGATAGAAGTAAATGAGTACATGGTTTGTATTATCGCGGGGAGTTCCATCATATATATTTTTTTGTGCGACCTAATTAGAGATGCAGACACTTACACACACAAACGTACACTCACCTTTTAAACGCACACATCTTAGTTGCTCAGGTGGCGTGAAATCCTAGTATCCTACGTGGGTACGGATCGAGACCCTTAAAAAAAAAATTAAACCAATACCTATGCACCCTATGGTGGATGATTGACCACTTGGACAAAATACAATATCACATGGACATTAGACAGCATACGTAGAGGCTAAATTTAGAAAGCTGAAAACAACATGCAGGGACTCATGTGTCGCAGATTTTTCTAGACGTCGAATTTGATTACCTGTACACGTGTCAATAATCCAATATAGGGGTGCATATATGATAGTTTGGACCCAGGGTCCATCCAATTTATTTCAAAAAAAAAAAAGAGAGGCAAAGATGTAGTTTTCTGTATGGCAGCAAATCCACTCGAGCCGGGGCTGATATGGCACCCTAGATCCTTTTTCGATTGTGTGATGAATAAACAAGTTCCAAGTGGATTCAAATAATTATAGGGATTGGTTGATGACCTGTGGGTGGGCCAGTATGCCTGGAATGATTACTGAAAATCAAAGAAGCGCTCACCTGAAGACAAAACCGTGCATGCGCTCAGCTGACTGGGACGTCCAGTGTCTATTGACCCACGCCACGCTTATAAGCTCAATTCGCTGAAGCTGATAATGTTTTATCCTGAGTTTTTATGAGAAGAAATATTATTCTGTAACTAAAAATAAGCCAAAATAAGCGTTTATAAGTTCGATCAAGTTTATCAAACATATACACCAATACTTACAATACTCAATAATTTTGTTGTTATATATGTTGGCTTATATTTTTCTCCTCTATTAATATATATTTGCCTGATAGAAGTGTTAGAGATTTCTGCGAAAAAACCCATTAAACTATTTTCAAATTCATCATAGTATATGTATTTATTTGATACAACAGAGAAGTCAATCTATTTCTTATATAAATTGGTAGAAAATTTAATTTAGACAAAACTAAATTAATCTACATTTAGCAAATGGGGAGAGTACTACGATAACTACTGATCAACAGCTGTAGCTTATATCTATTGTAGCATTGTTTTTTACCCTGATCATGGTACGGAATGCATGACTCAAAAGATTTCATCGTATCTAACGCTGGCAATTAATAAACATTGTTTTGTAGGAACATGGTACGGAATGCATGATTCAAAAGATTTATCGTATAACCTACGTGTGATGGAGGCAAAGGAATTGCTGGCGACATTTCTATTCAGAAATTAAATAGGAGTTAGTTGTGGGGCAGGGGGAGGGAACTAGGACGGTTTAGATGAGATAAAAATTGAAACTAATTGTTAACTAGCTAAATTAGACAGGTGATATATAGATTAGCATGACTTTTTTGTGACAAAAGTCGGATTTGTTCATTTCTGGCAAAAGTTTGTTCATAGGGAATGGAAATGGAGGAGGGCATGGCTAGGTGAGAGGATGAAAGCGACATTTTGCTGGTCATTGGCCCTTTTAGCCTATATAAATTAGTTAGGTGTATTTAGCTAATGGGCTATTAGTTTAGCTAGGTATTTTAGCTAACACACTAATTTTAGTCCTAATGAGTAACTTTTGCTCCCAACTAATAAAGTCACCCTATGAAATCTTAATGAAATGCATGCCAACAACTTGCTTCATGATAAGTTCCTTTATAAAATTGCAAGCCAAATTCGGCTGCGGGCCTGCGTCACTATCAGACTTGCTACGCTTATAACCAGAGACAGTACAGCGTGTATGCTAATTCTACAGTGAGGTAAGCCCAAGCAAACTTTATCTGTACACAACACACACACACACACACACACACACACACACACACACACACACACATATATATATATATATATATAGATAGACACACACCGCGGTAATGATCCTACAGGGGCGTCCGGACGCCCGGACGATACGCGAGCGTGGGCCGCCCCCTTCCCGCCGCGCGTGCCGCGCGCCCCACACCACACGAGCGCGGGCATGCCGAGCCCCCTGGCCGTTCCTTTTTTTTTATTTTTTTTATTTTTTCTTTATCTTTTTTATTTCTTTTTCATTTCATTTTTTTTCATTTTTTCTTTTTTGTTTTGATTTATGATCTTTTTACTTTTTGTTTCCTTTTTATTTTTCCTTTTTTATTATTTAACATTTATATATTTTGTATTTCTTTATATGGATGTTGTAAAAGTAGATTAGAAATGTTGCACATGTTGTTATAAGTGTTTCAAATATGTATTATAAGTGTCGCTTAAAATGTTTTATCTTTTTTCGGACGTATGTTTTAACTGTATGTTTATAATGTTTCACCTTTATTTTTAAAAAATCAATGTTTGTAGGTGTTTCATCTGGATGTTGCATATATTTTTATATGTATTGTTGGAACTGTTTTATCTGAATGTTGCATATGTTTGTAAATGATTTCCAAGTGTTTTTAGGTTTTTTTCAAATATTCATCTGCATGTTTCGAGTGTTTCAGTAGTTTCGTATATATATTGCAATTGTTGCATCTAGATGTTTTAAAATTAGATCTAATATTGTAGTTAGTGTTTCAGATGCATATTTCATGTCCATCACCCGGATTGGGAGGCTCGCCACCGGCGGCAATTGTTCTCCGCCCAGCCGGCGTGACCTCGCATCTTTCAGCAACCGTAATCATCTCTATCTCCGCATGCTCTTCTTTCTTGTTGCCTTCTATGCTTCATATAGGCCATTCTCTATCCTCGGCAGCTTCGGATCTGGTATGACCGACATAACCTCCAACCAACCGTCGTCTATCTCCTCTGTTGCCGACTATCAGGATCGACAGTTCCCCTCCTCTGCTCAGCTTTGTCTGAAAGAAGGGGTGAAACATGCATGTTTCAAAAGCATATATACAGTGTTTCATTAGTTTCAAAAGTATATTACAGGTGTTTCATATGGATGTTTCAAAGTTGTTATATATGTTGTAAAAAAAATTATCAAAATATATCCATGTGGGATCTTGTTTTGAAGATTTAATTACTAGCAACATAATGGTACAATCGGTTTTTAATTAGAAGTATTTGGTTTAGGAGTTATAGCTTTTTTTAACATCAAAAATCATCATGCAATACTGACATGCAGCATGTACGCGGGTGGGAACCAGCTTGGCGGGTGGCCAATTAGGCTTGATACAAGTGTCTCTACGCGCGTCCGGACGGGTGAGGAAGGCCGGACGTCCGGGCACTGGTTGTACCCCGCGCCCTCCTTCATGTCTCCCACACCAGTGCTCTGCCTCACCCCTTCTCCCTCTGTCCCTCATTGTCATTGAGATCCAATCGTGCTCCACCGGCACCTCGTCCTTGGTCCGCCATGCCCGGCCAATCGACCGCCGGAAAGCTGCCCGAGGTCAGATCCAACACCTATTGGGCTCCCTCTTCCGGATCCGCCCTAGACTAATGATGCGTGGCTCTAGCACTGGATGCCGTGACACATTGCCGCCGGATGCGACCATGACGTCCCCCTCAACACATCCCTATGCTGCGGGTGAGGTCAACCTCTCTTCCCTCGCCCCTCCCTTCCATCCGGGAGGCAGCTTGGCTAGGAGATCAAAGCTTTGCCGGTGGGCTGACGATGATGACGACCTCCACTCCGATGGGGATTATTCCTCCAGCGATAACCTCTGCCAGTCGACTTCCCTTGGTGCACAGAAGCTGGTGTTGCCCATGGTAAATCTCCTACGCCCTCGGCTCAAATCCATCCTTGCGCGAACTGGTGACGGAGGCGTCCCTGCAACTAGGGCTCAGAGCCTGGTTCGTGATGCTACCCATGACCATGCAAGCAAGTTGACAGGCTGAAATTAGGTGGAAAATACTTACTACAGTGAAAAGTATCAAACAATAGATTTCCTATTCTTATACTGTTTTAAATCACCTAGGATCACCACACAAAAATATTTGTACTCATATCCCTTTATATATATATATATATATATATATATATATATATATATATATATATATATATAATTTACAATGAATTTCTTAACAAACTAAACCTGGATAGGGCTTGAATAGCAATCCCATATTCAAACATGGAAAGGTATTACAAATATTTTTCATAGATTCTACATATCAGTAGAAAACTAACAAAAGTAGAATCACATTTTTAGCAGCTTCCTAGAATTAGTTACAAATTTCTAAAGCTTTCTTCCCTAAGAGAAATTAATTTATTAAGAACAGAAATACTATACAAAGGCTAGGGTTTAATATTTTTCCTGAATAGAACATCCCAATATAAAACTAACAAAATTAGTTTCACACAATTTGGACCTGTATAGCTCTAGACATGAATTTTACAAGGTTTGAATCAAATCTGAAAGCAGAAATAGAAAAAAAATTTACAATTTAAACGAACCCTAAACGCTACCTTTACCCGAGACTGCACCCAGACACCAAGTCCAGGGGCTGACAGTGGGATCCTCGGGTCAACTCTAAGAGAGACAAAGGAGAGCCGCATCGTTGACCGATGAAAGCTCATCGACGGTGAGAGCTCCGGCCAAACCATCTTCACCAACGTACTCCTGACATCAACACGCATCGATGGAGGTAGCTGGTTGGGAGAACGGCTCACCGGAGCGACCTCATCGCCGGCCATGGCAGACGGCGGCGCTCGGTGGTTCGACGCCGACGAACTCCGACCTAGAATCACCTAATCGATGACTCTACTACCTTGAAGAACCCCCTAAAGCACTAGGTTTGCAAGCAATTGGACAGAGAAGCTTTGGAGCACGGGCAGCCTTGTCAATGGCGGACGGCGGCACGTTCACCGACGGCAGACCCGCGTTCTGACGAGTTGAGTGAACCAAACAGTAAACCATATAAATATTACCCAAATTTGAATCAAAATTAGCTGCAAACGTGAGAGATATGGAGAAAATCAAAGCTGAGACGGCCTGGCCACGGCGAGCCTAGAGCTCGGCGGTGCTCCGACGTGCACCGGCGGCTACGCGATGCTGCAAGGGCCTTACCTTAGGCTCGAACAGTTCGGCAAGGCTGTCAAAGAGGAAGAGAGGAAGGTGATGGAGCTAAGGGCGCAAGGGTTAGGACGATGGCGAGCCGGGAACGATGGAGTTTGTCGTCAGCGCCACTGTTAGCTGCTCCGTTCTGGCGGAGACAGAGAGAACGAGAGAGATTAGTGGAAGGGACGAGAAGGCGACTGGATAGGCTCTGGATGAGAACGTTGATCCACTCTGGAGGCTTGACGAGCGGTGGAGCTACGCACGGTCAACACGTTGATGAACTCAGGTGCTCGATGCCTGACCTGAATGAGATTCATTATTAAACCGTCTGTCTGAAACATGATTTTAGACGTTGATTAACTCCCAAACCAGTGAACCTTAGAGACAGCTTCACTAATACGAGATGAAATACTATAGGAGATCTTTAAATGGTATTCGTAGACTTTGAGCTAATTCAGTCCGGTTTGCAAACTACAGGCCACTAAAGGTACACCTTGAAACTGAACAACAAAATGACTCACACCCCGTTTGGATGTAGATATTGGGCCTCAGGATTTGGAATTGGAATTGTGAAGCCGTCATTTCCAGTGTTTGGATGGCTAAGAATTCAGAACTAGAATTCGGACCCAATACCAATCGGTATTGCATATGCCTGCGCTTGCGCATTTGCAATGTCGAGCCCCACCCCTTCGTATTGTGCGGCATTCGTCCCCCGACGCACCTGACGCAGGAGGCCGCCCCCCCCCCCCCCCCCCCCCCGCTTCGTCGCTTCTTCCCCCGCGTTCTCCTCGCTTCTTCCTCGATGCGACGCGCGCGAAGGCCATCCCCGTGTGCTTCTTCCTCGGCACGACGCGCAGGCTGTTGTGCTGCTTCTTCTCCCTAGCCGGCGTGGCCCAACCGTGGCCTGCTGAGATCCGCCCCTTCTTCCCCATGGCCGGCGTGGCCCAACCGTGGCCTACTAAGATTCGACCCTTCTTCTCCATGGTTGCCGTGGCCTGCTGAGATCCGCCCCCTTCTTCTCCATGGCTGGCGCAGCCTTGCCTGGGTCATGCTCCTCCTGTCCCCCACGGCTGTAGTTGCCAAGCTTGAGATCCGCACGCCATGGCTGGGGTTGGTCGAGGTCGCCGTCACCCTGCCGTGGCCTGCCATGGTGGGTCGCTACCACCGACCATTCGCACAGATTTGAGCCATGGTGGGTCGCTGCCGTTTCAATTCCACCCTTTTTTGCATCCATACAGGAAACAGATTTGAGCTACTTGCTAGGATTCCAAAGGACAATTCAATGGTCATCCAAACAACAATATTCGAATTGTATCCATTTCAATACCATGGCTGCTTTGGTATTCAACCCAATGCAATTCTAGACCCTACAATATCTACTTCCAAACGGACCCTCAGTGATTTTTCAGATTTAGGGTTTAAACCCTAACTTGCCTTGTGAATTACTTTTGACCAAGCAAAAAGTATTTTCATGATTTGGATCCACAATAACAGTTGTTACAAATTAAATTCTCTACAAACTTTGTTTAAGGTGCAAGGTCATTTGAACATTTGAAATTGCACTTTTGAATTTAATAAACAAAAGCACTCCTAAGAAACCCTAGGTCAACCCTAAGTCAAATCTTATTTAGAGATCAAATCAAGGGACACTTCCAACATGAAATATGTTGGGTTTAACATTCTAAGCAAGAATTCACACTCCAATTTTATATAGAAACATTTTTATTTTAATTTACAAATGCATATATATTTGTTGGCATCGCATTTTAAAAAACCGCTCTTATCAATTCAAACATGAAATGATGCCACGATGCTCATGCTATGCCATGCAATGCAAGTGATGTGCAAGCTTAACACTGGGGTGTTACAAAGTTGCTACCACTCATGTCCTGGATGAAGAGCCACAACTACGGCTTTAAACACCGGCAAAAGGTTGACATCGCCGGAAGGTTATGGCCCTGTTTAGATTCACTGCAAATTGCAATTGCAACTAGTCACATCAACGTTGTGGCACATGCATGGAGCATTAAATATAGACGAAATGTTTGCATGTTTGTACTTTTTGCATGTACATCATGAGACGAATCTTTTAAACCTACTTGGGTCATGATTGGGCAAAAATTGTCAAATACAAACGAACGTGCTACAGTGTAGAATTGCAACTGCAACTGAGATCTAAACACACCCTATGTCAACACAACGGTACAATGCCCGACTGACTGCAAAATGTTCAGTAGTATCAGTTTCACAAAGGACACAACACCGCATGGAAATGTTTGACCTCGGGGGCTCTGTTGAACCAACTGGAGATGGGGCTATTAAATTGTACTTTGAGAGGTACAAAAGGAACAAGTTCTCCACACGTGGCTGCAGCCCTAGGGGCACTGACAAATGAGCCAAATTGGCTACAAATGGAGATGATTTTTTTTTTTTTTTTACGTAACAGGAGGGGAAAGGCGTCTCTACTAGAATTTTATTACAATTCATGTAAAAATCCAAAAAGAATTGGAGATGGTGATGAAGGGTAATATGGATTAGATCAGTCCCCCCCCCCCCCCTATTGTCTCTCTAGATGCGAGTAATCCTTCAAGCTTCACACCTAATGTTGTAATCCTTTTCAAAAAAAGGTTTTCTAGTTGTACTGTGTCTTTAGCGCAAAATTCTGCTTCCTTTTTATTAATATATAAGCCGAATGAGCTGGATCTTTTAAAAAAATATCGCTATCAAATGAAGACGCACCAAGTTTGGCTCAATAATAAAGTAGCAAGAACAACTTTATCAAAAGAACATATGGTTCAAGTCTTCAACTTCTTGTCAAGAGCATCTACATAGCTGTAGGCAAAAGTTCATCCGATGATAACAATCCTGATCCATAGGGCCATGCTGAAAATTCCCCCGACGGAAGATTGATCACATAATGGTGCACCATCGATTCTCATTGTCCCATTGAACCTTCTATAATCTCTCCGTTAGTTTCCGGATCTCCTCCTCTGCTCTGAAATTTGCTTCTGCTACCTCTTTCTCCAGATTCTGTCTTGCTTTATGTTCTTCCATTAGCCTATCCTGTTGAGCCATCTGTAGGCTCTCCCTGGGTTCCCGGATCTCCTCCTCTGCTCTCAATTTCATTTCTGCAACCTCTTTCTCCACCTTTTGTCTAGCTTTCTGTTCCTCCATCATCTGGTTTTGCATCTTCTCAATTGATTCAAGACAGTGTTGAGCAAAATGTAGAACAAAGAGGACTTCAATTCCATGCTAATAAATAAAGCTACAGAAAGAAAAAAAATTCTACAAATAAATGCATAGAAACAAAGTTAGCATAACTTTTTTCTGAAACAGGGACTCAGTGCTTTCAGGATAGATGAACACATAACTTTTTTTAGAAAAGGAATAGTTCCAGCCACTGCAACCACACAGCATATTTCTTGGCTGCATTGCTGATCATGAACAACACATAAACTGAAAGACGAACTCATAGCTAAAAGACCATTAATGATATCAATTCTAGGTACACCAAAGTACCAAGAACAGTTGAATCTGAGAAAAAAAAAACAATATGGTTCAATACTTCAAGTCTTCAACTACTACAGAGTACAAAAATACCAGAATAACATATAATAAAGGCAAGAGTCCATCCAAATATGACGGGCACCGATATCCAATCAACAATGCAAACAAAAATCCTTCATGCAACCATTCTGAACATTTCCCAATTGAAGATTGGTTACATGATGGTGCACTCCAACCATTTAAATTTCTGATAGAACTGTCGTGCCTTTTCACTTTCTTCACAAGCTTTGTCTAGGTTCTCCTTTAGTTTTTGGGTCTTCTCCTCTGATCTCTGCATTGCTGCAGCCACCTTTTCCTCAGCTTCCAGTCTTGCTTTCTGTTCTTCTCTTAGTTGTTCCTGCAGACTCTGTATTGTACTGTTAATCTTTTCTTCCACCTGTGAACGATTTATGTTAGTAATATATATAAATTAGGAGCCAATGTGACTAAAGAGAATAAATAATTTTTATCCATGAAGAGAAAAAATGGAAAGAAATGCTAATCACAGGTCTTGTGGTTCCTGAATACAATTGTACTTCCACAACCTAAACTTTGACAATATGGTAGTTCCTTAAACCATGTGTACTATGTGTATTGAGTACATTTCATCGCATGGTTTTTGTAAGACACCACGATATTTTCCAAAAATGATGAACAAATTTTGCCTTCGTAGGACTAGAGAGAGGTAGACAATTTTTTTGTAGATTCATACACGATTGACAAAATTTTAAAACAAGGAATCATAGTTACACCTAAGTTCTACAGTATAGTATATACTTATATATGATCATCAGAATTGTGTTTATGGATTGAAACTGTGCATAGTGTATATATTACCATATTTGCAATCTGCGTAATATATCCATCATATATCTCTTTCTGTGATTTTAATTTGTCCTCATCTGAATATTCCTCAGCACAGAGCTCTTCTTTTCTGACATTCATTTCCTACAAATTGAAATAGAAAAAAATTAAGGAATTGTTGAAGACAAAAAAAAAAAAAAACAAGAAAAGGGAAAACTAAAAAAAGCACACAAATATTTAACCACCTGAATCTGAGCAAACATCTGGTTTGAGAATGGTTTCCCTCCATTGCGTGCTGTTAATAAGAGTCCACTGCATCAATTAGCTTTGACAGTTGTTTGTGTTGCTGCATCTCATCACTAGACTTGTTGTCAAAGAGAAGGACTCTACCTCCACATACCCGTATCATCTCCTGTGGAAAAGTAACATACAAAATTAAACTAAAAACAGAAATAAGGGCTTGTTGATTTAAACACAATGACATATTCATCCTTATTTAAGGGAACACATGTAAAGTAAATCTAGATAGAGGGTGAACCTGCAGATATTTTGCATCCTTGTCAGCTAACATCCTCCTCCAGATCCTGTCCTCTACTTGATCCCCATATGTGAAAACTAGTATCATGTGGTCAACAATCCTTCCACCGAAAAAATTTTTGATCGACTGGATTGTGCCCGCATCTTCATATGTAAACCTAGATGCCGCTGAGAACACCATGAGCATGGCGTGTATGCCATCCCTGGACATACCACGCACTTGGCAATCTCTTTACGGGCATGTTCTGTTGTGACGTTCATATTACACAGCCCTACACAAAGTTGTTCCACATGAAGCAAGTTATGGTTGTAAACTTGTAACCGGAGTACCAAAAGTGTATGTATAAGGCTACGTACGTACTGATGATATATATCTGATAGAAGTATAGAACACATAGATGTCATTACCAGGTGTGTCGATAACTTGCACAGTGCGCGGCGCCGCGTTGCCAAGGCTAAGCAGGGTGCTCCCCATCTGGCACGTTGCGGTGACACTGGTGTAGGAGTACTCGGATGCGAATGCGTTGAATCCCAGGATGCTGTTAGCCGTGGCGCTCTTCCCGGACCCAACTTTTCCCACGAGAACGAGGGTAGTAACGGCAGAGGGGACAGGGCAGTGCAGAACACAGTTGCCGTCGCCGTCGACGCCGCCACCCATTGTCGGGCTGAACTGAAGGTTTACCTAGCCGGCTAGCTCAGCAACTGGAGATTGAGACGATAGACAGCACGTCAACACCATGATTACAACTGCTGGGACGAGAGGGGCAACACAAGATGAGATTTTGCTTACTGGAAGACGAAAGTAAGGCAGGCAACAAAAACTGAACGCTGGAGCAGAAACACAGAGTGCCCGCAGTATTTGGTGGAGAAACCCAGGAGCCAAGAGCCAGATAAATGCAGAAGGTGGATGAAGACGAGGAGGCGGAACGGGGTATCGGGGGGGCCACGCCGAAGTGCCGTTTCGTGTCTTTTGCGTTACAGAACTGGAGTACAATTGGGCCGGTAGGGTACTGGACCTCTCTATGTGGCCCGCGGCCCACCCGTGAATTTTTTTACTTCGGATGCAGCAAGTATAATAATTGGGAAAAAGAACTAAGTTTGAAGCTACGAGTTTAAATTTTGTTTGTTTGTTTGTTTTATGTGAACCGAATTTTGTTGATATGCCTACTCATCAATCGGCTGATTTCTGTTTTTGTTTCAATCGATTTTTTGACCAGTAGAAATAGGACACGTGCACATGGGAATAGTGATCGGGGCTGGTTGCTCCATGGAGCCAACAGGACGTGGACCCACTAAACCATATGATTATTATCGTGCTTGTCTCCATTGCTCCATTGGTGGGGCTAGCTTGTTGCCAAGAGCTGTATTTGTGCGCGTGTGCCCAGATCAAGAATGCAGGATATAGATGGTAACGGGTAATATCCGCGCGGATAGTAACTTCACAAACCCGCCCGCGAGAAAAAACTCATACCCGCATCTGCGCCCGTCACCCGTCACGGGCAGCATCCTTTATCCATGCCTGCTATCCGCGGGCAAGGCTCGCCCGCGGGCATGCCCATGCACCCGTGAGCGACGAGGATGACGATCGGACGCGGCGAGTGACGAGGACGACGGCGGCCGCGGCGAGCAACGAGGATGACGCAGACCGGGTTGGACTCGCGCCGCAGTGGCCACCTGGCCGGTGGGGGTCGCCGTCACGACTGGGGAATGGGGGGGTCGAGGCCGTTGGACGGTCAGAGCCACGCTGAGGGGCCATCGGAGTCGCACCGAGGAGCCGGCGGCAGCGTGCTGCGCCGGGTCGGAGTCGCGCCGCGGTGACCGCCTGGCCGAGGGAGGTCGCGCGCCGCGAGTGGGATCTGGTGGAGGGCGGGACTGCATGGCGACGTACGTGCTGCTAGGGGCTGGGGCGGCGACGTGTTGCTGGGGGCTGGGGTGGCGACGTGCTGCTGTGGGTTGGGGTTGTGCGCCTGTGCGGCTGAGGGTTGGGGAATCAGGATTGGGACAAAGGAAACCCTAATCTCAGTGTTATATACCTCCTCCATATATGGGTCTCACCTGTCAGTGCGGGTTTGACAGGTTTGCGGGTGTGGATGTATTATTCTTGTGCCCGCATACAATTGCCCGTTGGGCGTAGATTTGTATCCACCCATGCCCGCGGGCATAGATTCGTGCCCATATCCTCGCCCGCCGGGTCAGGTGCCCGCGAGCACGCGGGTTTTTTTTTTGTCCGTTGTCATCTTTAATGCAGGATACAGTAAGCGAGAGCGTTACACATATTAGGAGCACAGAGCTTCCAGTAGTTAACTCAAAAAAAAAAAAGAGCTTCCAGTAGACCAGTAGCTTAGAGTATCTCCAAGAGTACCCAAAACAAGCCTCCCGGTAAGATTAGAAAAAAAAAACCATGTCTAATAGTTTCCACTCACATCTCCTAATCTTTGACGAGTTGGAAAAAATGATGCATGTACGCGTAAACATGCGTGGGCTCAAGGTCCTGCGTATCCCTGTGTGTGTTGGTTTTCCCTGCAATTTCTCCCTGGCGCCGTCCAGTAGATAACGTCTTGTGCTGGCAGAGGCATAGCGCTGTGGACGTAAAAATGCTACTGCGAGGTTCGAGACTTTTTCCAGATAACGGTGGATTAACCAACCGGCTTCTTCCTTCGACAAGGAATCAGGCCTTGAGTTCAATACAAAAGAACAATTAAAAAAGCTGACCAAAATAACCAAGGCAGCACAAATCCAGTTTTTAACCAAGGACTAAACTCTGAGTCTAAGAGCAAAAGGCCTTTCGAAGAAAACAGAGCATTGCAATGCCGCAGACTCTAGCTTCTGACATATTTGGACAATAAACTTCTTCATGTCTTCATTCCTTTGTAACATCCTCCACTGCCGCAACCAGTACGTAGTTCTGAACAAGACCTGCAAAATAGATTTTGGACTACCTTTGTCAAATACTAGTTCATTCCTTGTAAGCCAAAGCGACCAGCACAATGCAGCAGCTCCTATAAGCAACAAGCTTCTAAATTCTCTCCCATTTTGTTTGTGCCACGCACCAAAAATATTTTGTATACTTGTTGGCGGTTTTAAACCAAGCACCATATGTACAGCTCGCCATAAGGCCCTCACCATCGCACAGTCCAAAAACAAATGTTGGATATTCTCTAGTTTAGAGCAAAAACAACAATGTGGTTTCCCCTCCAATTTCGTTTAGCTAAATTATCCTTTGTTAGAATTACCCCTCTTCTTAGAAACCACGTAAAGATCTTAACCTTTAATGGGATTCTAAGGCGCCAAATGTCCGGAGAGACTTTGAGCCCATTATTTATTAGATATGCATACATGGATTTGACCGAGAACATTCCATTAGAATGCAAGTCCCAACAAAAAGAGTCCCTCTCAACTTGTAAATTAATACTCGCAATCCTACCAATTAGGTCCTGCCAATACATTAGGTTGTTTCCTGCTAACGCTCTTCTGAAGGTGATGTTAATTGGTTCTGACCGTAGAACCTTAGCCACCGTAGCGTGCTTCCTGCGTACAATGTTGTACAGGGAAGGATAGACCTCTTTCAAAGGAACTCCCCCTAGCCAACGATCCTTCCAAAACCTGATCTGGGAACCATCTGGGACCTTGAATCTTCCTAATCTCAGAAACTGCTCTTTTACCCCCATAGACCCATCCAGAAGTGAGAGTCCCCCGGTTTCTTAGTCACTAGAGATAAAGTCTTATTTTTTATGTACTTGTTTCTAATAAGTTCTTGCCAAACACCATCTTCATTCAAAAGCTTGAACAACCATTTACTAAGGAGACATTTATTTTGGATTTCCAAGTTCTGGATGCCAAGGCCCCTGTAACATCCCGGCTCAGGGCTTAATAGGATTGATAGCATACTCATACCAACAAGTTGCAACTTCTTTTCCGGAAGCCCATCTGCAAAGAACTCTGAGGTTAAGCGAGCTTGGCCCTGGAGCGATGGGTGACCGACCTGAAAGTTCTTCCCAGGTGCGCATGAGTGAGGACAAAGTGCGCAGAAAAGACTGGTGTTGGTCTGTGAGGGCAGTCTATATCCTAGTTAAGCTGCCAAATGTAAGCGGGCCCGGCCTCGGGGAGGCGGGACGTTACAGAATGGTATCAGAGCCGACCCTTACGGTTTCACGGGCGCGTGTGTCGCAGTTGCGCAGGCATGGTGCGCATGGCTGGTGTGGATCCGGCGTGGTCACACAGCATGGCACATGCGCTGGCACTGGACACACGGACGTGGCCAAGAGGGGACGTTCCTGGCTTGGGATTGATCGACGAGGACGTCGATCTCTTAAGGGGGTGAGGATGTAACATCCCGGCCCAGGGCTTAATAGGATTGATAGCATACTCATGCCAACAAGTTGCAACTTCTTTTCCGGAAGCCCATTTGCAAAGAACTCTGAGGTTAAGCGAGCTTGGCCCTGGAGCGATGGGTGACCGACCGGGAAGTTCTTCCCGGGTGCGCATGAGTGAGGACAAAGTGCGCAGAAAAGACTGGTATTGGTCTGTAAGGGCAGTCTATATCCTAGTTAAGCTGCCAAATGTAAGCGGGCCCGGCCTCGGGGAGGCGGGACGTTACAGCCCCCCTGTTCCTTAGGTTGGCAAATAATAGGCCACCTAATCAACCTATATTTTTTCTTGTGTTGATCATTCTGCCAGAAAAACTGCGATCTAAAATAATCAAGCTTCTTTAAGATCCCCTTAGGAATCTCAAAGAAGGAGAGCATGAACATAGGAAGGCTGGACAGAATTGAATTGATCAACACTAATCTACCGCCAAATGACAACATCTTCCCCTTCCAACAGCTGAGTTTTTTCTCAAATCTTTCCTCTATGTTCTTCCAATCCTTGTTATTCAATTTCTTGTAGTGCATAGGGAGACCAAGGTACTGACATGGATAAGAACCTAATTCACAACCAAATAATTGTGTATATAGATTTTCCTCCTCCTTTGCCTTACCAAAACAAAAAATTTCACTTTTGTGAAAGTTAATCTTTAAGCCAGATAATTGCTCAAACATACATAGAATTAATTTCATGTTTGTCGCTTGCTCAATATCATGGTCCATAAAGATTATTGTATCATCCACATATTGTAAAATAGATAAACCCATCTTCCACAAGATGTGGAACTACCCCACTAACCTGCCCATTCACTTTGGCTCGGGCAATCAAAACGGACAGCATGTCCACCACTAAGTTAAACAAAATGGGTGACAAAGGGTCACCTTGTCTAAGACCTTTTTTCGAGTTTGAAAGAAAGGGCCCATTTGATCATTTATTTTTATACCCACATTTCCACCTTGCACGAAGGTTTTAATCCACTTGCACCACTTTTCAGAAAAACCTTTCATGCGCAGTGTTTGTTGCAAAAAAGACCACTTGACTTTATCATAAGCTTTCTCAAAGTCAATTTTGAATAAAACCCTATTTATCTTCTTTCTATGCATCTCATGGATTGTCTCATGAAGAATTATTGCCCCTTCCATGATATTTCTACCCGGAAGGAAGGCTGTTTGGGAAGGTCGAATGACTTTTTGGGCAACAAGAGCAATTCTATTTGAGGCTACTTTTGTAAAAATTTTGAAATTGACATTAAGCAAACAAATGGGTCTCTATTGTTCTATCTTGTATGCTTCACTACCCTTTGGTAGTAGGATTATAGTTCCAAAATTTAAGCTATGTAAGGGCAGCTCACCCCTATGAAAATCCTCAAATAACGCCATTAAGTCACCTTTGATTACCTCCCAGAAAACTTGATAGAATTCAACTGGGAATCCATCTGGCCCAGGGGCCGTGTTATGCTTCATTTGAAAAATAGCCATCCTGACTTCAGCCTCGGTAAAGCTATTAGTTAGGATTTCATTTTCCAAATTTGACACCTGAGGCAAATCATTAGTCCGTGACTCATCCAAGAACATGGTGGTTGCCTCGGGAGGACCAAATAGATTTTTGTAATAGTTAGTGATATACTTTTTTAGATTGGAATCACCACTAATTACCCCTTCCTCCTGTTCCAAACGGAATATCCGAGTTTTCCTATGTTTACCGGATGCCACCAAGTGAAAGTATTTGGTATTCGCATCCCCCACAAGTAAATTCCTCACTTTAGCTCGTTGGTACCATTTGAGCTCTTCTTCTCTTAGGAGACCAGCAAGTCTATCATTTAACACATGTTTAAGATTTACTTCTTCTTCATTGAGATGTATGGATTCAGCTTTTTTGTCTAATTCATCTAGCTTATCCAGCAACGCTTTCTTCTCTTTTTTATGCGCCCCACTTGTGTTCTTGGCCCACCCCCTTAAGTGTTGTCGAAGCCGCCTAATTTTAGCCTGCCATCTTTCTAAAGGGGTGTTGCCCATCTGTACGCTAGCCCAGATTTCCTTGACCATATCCATGAAACCTTCTCTAAGTAACCAACCAAGCTCGAATTTAAAGGAAGGTTGGGAGCTACTAGTAGAAGGATTGCCTATATCCATAAATAACGGCATATGGTTCGAGATTTCTCTGGTTAAAGCCTGAATAGTTGATTTGGGGAACTTTAATTCCCACTCAGTGGACATTAAAATTCTGTCCAACTTTTCAAAAGTTGGATTCTGTAGGTTGTTTGCCCATGTAAATTTTCTACCCGTGAGGTCTAGCTCCTTAAGATTGAAAGCGTCTATGATGGCATTGAAAAGAAATGGCCATCTGTCATTGTAATTGGAGTTGCTTTTCTCCCGTGGCCCCCTAATGATGTTAAAGTCACCACCTAAAATCATAGGTAGCGATTCCTTAGCACAAAGGTGGGCTAATTCGGTTAAAAAACTTTCTTTAAGGTTGGGTTGAGCAGCACCATACACAGAGACAAGTAGCCATTGGAACCCATCTTCTTTGTTCCTGATTTTAAACTTAACAAAGAATTCTCCTTCTTCTATTTCTCCAATATCAAACATGAGAAGATTAATACCTAGTGGTTGGCCGCTACTGCTGATTCCCGTGGCGGCGGTGTTTGGTCCAGTCGCTCGGTCACCGCTCTGTGCTGATGTGGATTCTCCGCTTGCCGTGCTGTGCGGATACTGCTCGCCACAGCTCCAAGCTCAGCCACGCAGCCCTCTACTCCCTCATATAGGAGAGGCCGCCGCCGCGGCGCCCCAGGCTCTGTGTCGTGACTTGACGCCTTGCCGGTCACCTTCCAACTCTTGCTGATTTCTCGCCTTCTCGTCTCGTGTTCGCACACCGGTCGATGCCCGATGGCCGCTCGGAAGATGGCACTGTTGGCTGCTCTTGTGCAACTTTGCCTGCAACAACTAGGAACGGGCATCGCTGGTACAGTAACCGGGAACGGGCACACTGAAAGGTCCTAATAGGCTAGATGGGGTGAATAGCCTATTAAAAATTCTATAAAGACACTAGACAACTTTGTTAGCAAATATCACAACGTAATGCAAAGCGCTAGCTCTATGTTACTCTAAGCAAGCCACCTATGGAATTCTACACAAGTTAATCACACAAAGGAACCAGTCAAGCACTCCGAACCTAAGTGCTCGATACTACACAAAGGCTTTCACCAGGATCCTAAGGTGAAGCTATCTATGCAAACAAAGTATTGAGAGGAGTAATCAAGAAATTATACCGCCATGAAAAGAATTGGTTGATCCAATCACCAGATTTTTTACCGAGGTTCACTTGATCGCCATCAAGCTACTACTCGTTGTGGTACCGGTCTTCCTTGGTGGATCACGAGTAAGGCATCGCACGCCAACCCTTACCGGGTGCCGTTCACCAACACAAGGGAAGTGGCTTCTTACCACGAGAATTCCATTAGTGCCGGTTTTTGCTCTCCCCCGAGGAACAACCACGAAACCACTCACAACTTTGCCCAGTGTCTCCTTGAACAAGCTCTACTCAAGCTCACACCGCCTCCTTGCTCCTCAAGCCATCTAGGGACTTGGCAAAGCTCCAAAAGAACAAAAAAAATCCGAAGCAAATCACCACCAAGTGCTCTAGAATGCAATCTCGCTCAAAACTAGCACTTGGATCAATACTATCTCACTTGGATTTGAATCAAAGTGTATGAGATGTGTGTGGAGGCTTAGTCTTAGCTCACAAGAGTGTAGCATTGAATGAAAATGCGCAAGAGAGAGTCTCACAGCTGGACCCAAGCACTACTTGTTCTCCCCACCGAAGAATCGAACCATTCCCTGTTTCTACGAGGGCACCGGATGCTCACACCGGACTAGCGTCCGGTGCAGGGATAAAAAATCACATGTCACTGCTTGCAAAGTGAGCCGCTCGATCTCAACGGTCACTTAGCTATTAGCGCGCGTTAAGTCATCACCAGACGCTTTGCATGTCACACTGGACGCGCAACCACCAGTGTCCGGTGACCATCCAGAGAGCTCCCAAACTCACCAGACACGTCGGGTGCGAAGTCACCGGACGCACCATCGTTCGGTGCTTACACGAACACTGCAACCACCCGACGCTCGTTTGACAACACCGGACGCAGCGTTGAGTGAACTCCGGTGTCCGGTGAATGAACAGATAGGTTTCAGAGAGGGTAAAAACACACCAGACGTGTCCAGTGCACATCCATCATCCGATGCACTTAACACTAAAAACTGACAACTAGGGTTAGTCACCGAACCCGCCTGCTCAGCGTTCCGTGCACCTTTGAGTGTTGTTTCTCAACTCTTCTAACCACCCTTGCTTTCAAGTGCTAACACCCAAGTGTTTCACTCACTAAGGCACGTGTGATAGCTTGTTTTCTTTACCTGATAGCATGCAATTCCCTCTGTTTTATTCGGATCTCGACATAGAAGCTGCCCTATGTCTTGACATGATCGCCTGAGGGTCGTTTTCGCGTAAAACTATGACGGAACAATCCTTGATCACAACCCAGAGAAGCATGCTTCTACCGTCGTAGAACCTAACCCCTCCATAGAAAGGGCGTGTCAAGTTTTGAGGAGCCCTCATCAGCCGAATCCAAATCCCTGCCATCCATATCCCTAGATTCGGCTCGTGAGCCCTCACCTGTACCGCAAACACCGAAGGAAGGAGCAATTCATCCTTCGGTGTTCGCTATCAAATTCAAGGACTTTTGGCAAAACCTCGAATTTTGCTTGGCCAAGAAGAATGCATTTCTTTCTATGTAAGTTTCATGAAACGTAGAACAATCAAAAAATATGGTTGATGGTAGTGAAACATTCTTCTGAAACAATTCAAGTTCTTTCACCTTCCACAACCATTAGTTGTTCATTAAAGAGAATTCCCATAGAAGTCCAACACAACCTCAAATTCGGGACTAATTCATGTCATATTTCCTTGTGGAAACACTTTGGGGTAATAAGCCTCTAGTACCGATTGACAACTTTTCAAAAGTTCATCAGGAATCATTCTTGAGTGTTGTGGGATCGCTAGGCCCGTGCCATTCATTCTTATCGAAACCGAGGTTCACATAAACTTCCACATCTTTTCCATCCTTGAGTTTGATCTCCTCATAGGCTACCCATTTGAATAAAAAAACAAAACCTTCCCATGGGAGCCTTATTAAAAAAAGTTGGGAGAAGCTGCCTTGGCCACTCTTACCTTCTGTACAGAAAATCCAAAGGCAAAGCACCTTCCCAACCATGACTCGTTCGAGGAGGCAAAATACATGTCGTCGTTCGTTCCAGCTTAACATTCTTATAAAACGGTATTTCCGTAATCCTCACTCAAACGAGAGCCATGTCCCTCTGGCCATCCAAATGTTGTTTTCTATAAAAGTCAATATTCAACGTTCGTCTCTCATAGTATATCTTTAAGATTCAAAACTCAAACACCACGGACATGGCCGAAGCAACAACTCTGGAGACCAAAAAGTACCCCACAAATAAGCATGAACTGTTATCTTTCAAAATTCCGAAGAGTTCATGCTTACTTTCGGAGTCTACAGAGTTCGTTTTGCTTCCTACCGCAAGCTTCCACAAGGATCCCAACCATTCTTTTAGTCCTCATTTGTAAACTCTTTTAAAAGGATGGTTGTGGATGCATATGTTTATCATAAGCATTGCAAATTCCCGTAGTTGCGCTGTGGTACCCTTGCTAGCTTTTGCAAAATTACCAAATGCTTGGTGGTGAAGCCAGGAACTACACCATCATTGGTAGTTGCAAGGTGAGTTCCCACGATCAAGCTTAAGACCATAACATAAGCACTGCCGGGAGGTACCCCGGATTATCATAAGTATATTTATTTATAAATATTATCATAAAAATATTTTCTTATAATAATATTTTTTCTTTTCAATAAAAAGCAAGGACATGTTTTCAAAGTTAGTATGCACATTCGGGTATTCTCGTCGTTAACAATTTCAGGAAGAAGAGCATACGATGCTTGAGAACATGGGAGCCGCATCAACTATAAAACCAAGATGATCTTTGGTGATGAAACTCAAAAACCTAACTCTACACTGACTTTTACACAAAAGTCCAAGTGTGGGGGAGGATGATGAGAATTTTGAGTTCCATACACACCAAGAGTCATCCAAAAATAATAGTGACCACAACTCCACCTTGCTGAAAAAAGGAGAAAGAAAGAAAGAAAATAGGGACGCATGAAGGTCCAAATGAAAAGAAAAAAAAATAGGGACACATGAAAGTCCCAAGAAAACAAAAGGGGAAAAGAAAAAATATAGGGACCCATGAAGGCCCCACAAGAAGAAGAAGAAGAAGAAGAAGAATTGTTTACATCAAAATTTAGTAAGCTCCTAATTGAAGAGATATTTATGGGTCAGTTAGAAAATATCATTTAATATACTTTTCTGAGGGAAGGACGATCGCCATGCGTGCACGTGCAGCCTATTAGCATGTTTGGCCGTGAATATTTTGGGTTGCTGATATCTTCGAGAACAAGGCAACATCAAGGGAGTCCAAGAGGTCTAATGCAAATAATGGCTTTCATCAGATTGGTCAAGAAAGGCAAGGAAAATAAAAGACCAGTTTGATTTCGAGAAGGAAGCGCTCCTAGGTGGAGTCCTAAATGGACACAAGCGTTTGTTTCATGCAGATATGAGAAAAGCTAGAAGATACTAGGAATGAAGTATCTATATATACACACACATGATGGCCACGTGCCGGAGTCTATACATAAAGGGAAGGAAATTGATTAGACGTGATATAAGGTGCAAAACAACGAAGACGGGCTCAAGATATGTACGTGCGGGTTACCTGGTCTCCGGATTATTTGGTCGATCAACATGGCCAAATATAGTATATTAGAATATTTTATTAGATTTGTTATCAAGAGGAAGTTACGCATCTGTATAGGGCTTTTCTTACGCCGAGCGGCCAGACCCTATAAATATAAAAGGTTGCCGTTAATTGTAATCCATCTATCAACCAATAAATAAACACAACTTTCAGTTCATGTCAAACTTGTAGGAGTAGGAGTAACGTAGTTTCTTGACGAGTTATTCATCGATGAACGGGTTGTGATCGACGAACGGGTTATGTTATCCGGTGGATCTTCTAGTTTGCTTGTAAGTACCATCACCGCTTGTTTTTATCTCGTATGGCCTGTGCGATTCTGCTTCGCACCTTACTGCTAGATAAATCCAAATAGTTATTGATTATCATTTGATTCAAGTATACGACCTGGGTCTTGCACCCTACTTCTTAGATTGAATTGAGGATTAGTTATCGGCTCTAACTAAATCTGCCACTTTAGTTAGATTTATGAAGCTACAGATGTTGTTTGATATTTATTGTTTATTTTATTTTAAGAAATCATCAATTTGCCCAATGTAAATCGAATCTTATCGGCTTAAATCTTATACATCTATTTATTCGATAAATGATGACCGCATGATATGCTATGCATCGAGAAAATAGAACTTGCTTTCATTAGCCGATCAGCTTAAATTTTGATTGTATATAAGTTGCACTCAAGTAATAAAATAAACTTTACCTAGCTCTAATGAATAATATATTTGATTTAGAGTTTATGGCATAGCTGTCTCGATCCGCTCGATCCTCACTGACATAAATAAAGAATCAAATATATTAATCAAAGGAACCAAAATATTGTTTCTTTTATAGGCTTGTATATTGCCTATATGTACAATTGACTATTTAGTCGATTCTGTTGTGAGCTCTCACTTACCTGATCCACATTGAATACTCTTTTTATTCATGAGTGGTTCGTAGTTGATTATGTTAAGATTTATCATGTGCATCATGGTTGCATTGAACCGCTCGATCCTCATTGATAAACTGGGTAGATTGAGACATATTTCAACTTGCGAAGTTATTTATGTTTAAAAATTAATTAATACGAACCACGATCATTATCAATACTTGAATGGGACTAAAAGGAACTGAATCACTCGCACTATATTATAATCAATTCATGCATGCTGGAATCGACTCTTTAGTCAATTTCCACCCACATTGGGTCTCAGAGCCATACATTCGGAATTGTCTAGCTATGCCGGCATGTTCCGCTTTAAATTACTGATTAGCTCTCTCTTCCTTGTCAATTGCAGGTCAAATTAACTGGCACGCCTTTGAGTCAATGGTACATCAAGTCTCGGGTGTTTGAAGCTAGCTAGATCTACTGAGTTCTTGCTCTCAAGGATGGTTTCTCTAGCGTGTTGGCCGCAGAACCACATTTCGCGTCAACAAAAATGATAAAAGGAGAGACAAGATGAAAGTCCATGTTTCGTTTTGGGTAATTGATGAAACCTTAGTTTGCTAATAGTGTGCTCTAAATGTTTCATGAGAACAATTAGCAAATAAGATGGAGCAAAGGACCTGGTCGGTGGAGGCCACAAGTGAAGGGCAATGATGGCATCCATTTAAATGGTATAAGTCCATCATCAAAAGTGTCCACAAGCTTCATCAAGTGACTTGAAGGAAGATGGTGAAAAGTTAAGAGCTCAAAGCAAAGGTATAACAAATAAGGAGCTCTTTTACTTTTAGTGATCAAGACTCCATAGAGGGAGTGATCACATTTATGATAGATAGCCGTACTATCAAAAGGGGAAAAATCGTTGATGAAATGTGATTATCAAGTGCCACTAGATATTCATGATCATTGCATATGCATGTAGATGCTAGTGTCACTAACAAAACCCGTGGAAAACTCTTTGAAAAAGGCTAACACAAGTGCACCTAAGTGAGAGACACTTTGGAGTATTAGCATACTTTGAAACGGGGTGAAGTTTGAGGGTTAGAGAGGGTTTGGTCCTCTCTTCCTCCTGCCGAGCTTGCGAGGCAGGATTCGGCGAATTTTGGAAATGTTACAATAGAAAAACTAGCGTCGGACTATGCTGTCACAAAGCGTCGGACCATTAGGCTCGGTCCGACGGCTAACACTTGTCCTGCTCATTCTGAGAGCGTCGGATGCTGCGTTTGAGGGCGTCGGACCATTCCCGCTCTGTCCGA
Organism: Eremochloa ophiuroides; assembly: GCA_038502445.1. Taxonomy (NCBI): domain Eukaryota; kingdom Viridiplantae; phylum Streptophyta; class Magnoliopsida; order Poales; family Poaceae; genus Eremochloa; species Eremochloa ophiuroides. Next base: position 41,932,534 of record JAHLJS010000009.1, on the reverse strand, counting down.
CGGTGCGGAGCAACGATAAAGCTGACCCGTGGCGAGCTGGAGAGCGTCGAATCGTGCTGGATAGTCCGACGGCAAGCGTCGGACGGAGTCTGACACAGTTTTAGCGCTGTGGAACCTTACTGGAAGTGTCGGACGATCGATTTCGTTAGTCTGACGGCCCTCTGCAGTTCAGTCCGACGGTGGTTTCGAGTAAAGCGTCGGACCGTGAGCTTTGGTCCGGACGGCCTACCATCCGACGGTTGTTTTGGCGCGAGAATAGAGCCGTTGTGTTCCAACGGTCGACTTCAAACGTTGCCGGACACGTGGCGACCATCCGAGGTGTCGGACCATGCGATTTAGTCCGACGGTGTCGTTCGTTTCGGTCCGACGGTACGCAGTGAGACTCTAACGATTATGTTTTTGAGTGGAGCTTTTAAATAGCCCTTTGGCCAGGTTTGGGGAGAGACTCTTGGCACTCCTGAACATCATAGCATACTTGTGAGTCTTATCACTCCACTCTCACTCATCCTACTTGATTGTGATCATCATTTGGTGAGTTTGGAGAGAATCAAGTGCATTGCTTTGATAGAGATCATCTAGAGGCACTTGGTAGTTGTTTTTCGCAGCGGTTTCTCTTGTTACTCTTGGAGTTTGCCGACTCCTAGATGGCTTGGAGCTGCGAGGATCGTTGAGGGGAGATTGGTGATCGTCTCCGCCTCCGATCGGTGAAGTTGTGAGGGATTCTTGAGCCTTCCCCGTGGGAAATCGCAAAAGGCTACTCTAGTGGATTGCTCGTAGCTTGTGGATCCCCATCTTGTGTTGGTTGTGCGGCACCCTTGAGAAGGGTTTGGCGTGTGATGCCAATTAGCGCGTGAACCTCCTAAGTGGGTGTATCGCTACAACGAGGACGTAGGTTGCCGGCAAGCAAGTAAACCTCGGTAAAAATCATTGTGTCAATCTCTTGCCGAGGATTTCTTGATTACTGTGATTGTTCTTATTGGTACTCACCTCATCACTACACCGGCGGTATAAGATTCACTCTCTCTGCTCTTTACATTCTCGCACTTACTCTTGTGTAGCTTGTTAGCTTAGTTGCTCACCTAGGAGTAGAGTAAAAGTAGCAACTTAGCCTCTCGTGTGTGTAATAAGAGGCTATAGCTTAGAATGGCTAGGTGGCTTACAAATTTTAGTAGGCTAGCGCAAGAATTTGCTTCGCTTATTATTTATCTAACCTCTTGCTTGAGTTGTTGGTTGTAGAATTTTTATAGGCTATTCACCCCCCTCTAACCATTTAGAACCTTTCACAAGAGTGACGGAGGATCCTCCTTCTTAAGGCCCATGTCCCATATACACTCACCGTGTCTATGGTCTAGCCTTGTGGCCCACCTGAGTTAAAGATCAAGCCACCGCCTGCAACACTTTCAAAAGCACCATCCACAGATGCTGTCGGGAAAATACACTCAGGTATGCAAATAAATGTTCACCGTCTCTTTTCTCATACTTGTCTTTACGAGATTATATAATTCCATATTTCTTTTGTTTGTCATTTGCTCTAGTTTGGGTGTATTCACATGGGCCCATGTGGTACATCTATATGATCTTTTTAAATTAAGTATGGTGCTTAAGTTTAAATATCCTTCTTTTTAAATTTTCTCTACCACCATACTGTCGGTGTTTTATAACCGATAGCCTGCCACGAGGGTACCCGGGACAATTTGTTCGGGCTTTGGTGAACTCCGGAACTCGGCGGTGAATGCGAAGACAAACGATTTATACTGGTTCAGGCCCTCATAACCGAGTAATAGCCCTACGTCCAGTCGGCGTGAGCCTTTGTGTTAGATTATATTATTTGCTGGTTTTAGTGTACAGAATAATCTATGGGAACTTGTCCCTCGTCGGGTGCTCTTGGTCCGCTTTTATAGTTACAAGGGACCGAGAGTTGCTTTAGATACTAGTCGGAATCGACTAAAGGTGTCCTATTCTAATATTACATGAGAGGTTTGTCATGATTGTCCGACTCTTGGTCGTGTTTTTGGTTCAATTCCTGCTAGGGGAACCAGCAGGTACCCTGGTCGGTCCTACATCAACACACACCAAACAACCACTTGTGATTATATTTTTCTATATTTAATTATATTAACTTTTGTGGATTTTTTTATTGAATGCTAGTCCATCCACTCATACTCTTGCACAGGGTAGAATTTTAGAAGACATAAGTATAAAGTATTGCTTGATAACTCTTACTGATAAAAAAATATATTTATATTAATTGGCTTATCAAATTACTGATAAATATGTTTTCATTCAGATTCATAGTTTTTTTTTCCTGTGTCTATATTCAATAATATGCTTTTAGTTCAAATCTTCGATTCAATTATTATGGCTCTTGTTGCAGCTCATGTATATTATGATGTTATGAATCCAAATTTTAATTTTATAAATTTTATTATACTAATTGCTAGTTCGCTATATATAGGCCAGTTTACTTAATTCTATTCTTTTGTATTTTCTTAAAGAATTTGAGGTCGTAACCCTGCACTCTCAAGTACTACTAGCTATAAGCAGTCATTTAAGATTTACATCACGTTGCATCGGTGTGTAGATGTCCCATGTACTGCTCTTTTGTTTTGTTGTTCTATCGTCTTTCTATTAGTTTTCTTATTGAATTCTTTCATTGCTATGTCTATTTATGATAAAAATAAATGCAAGAACACATGTAGGTCTAACTCATAAATTTTATCAATCAGAATACAAGATAGAGTGATTTTCCAAATTTGCTCTATCTGAAGAACAATACACCATTTTTAAAATTCCACGGTAATATATTTTTGTAATTTTTGTACGAAAATGTTTTGAAGAATAAAACCAAATCCAAACAGCAGTGACACCGCTTCCACCACACCCTAGCAGTGTGTAGTTCCACAGGCCGAGTCAACCAAGCGTCGTAGCCCTGTAGCCACATGTACGTCACTCCGTTTCAATTTAAAGTCATTTGACTTTTTTTCATCTAAGTTTGACTATTCGTCTTATTCAAAAATCTATATGCAAAATATCACTTCTTTTTGTTATGACTTGTTTTATTAATAAAAGTTCTTCGAGAATGATTCAAATTTAACTCTTTCTGCTCAAATTTTTTAATAAGATGAGTAGTGAAACTTAAAGTTAAAAAAGTCAAATGACTTATAAATTGGGAGGAGGGTCTGTAGCTGATAACGCTATGTGCGATGATGAAGAAGAGGGAAGTCTCTGTCTGATGCTGATAACATGATCAATCAATAATATGATGAGACTTTTACCTGTGTACCGTAAAAAAGATCAAGAGCATCTATGTACCATGTAAGTTAACTTTTTTTTTTCTCCCATGTCATTTCGTCCCGCATCTGTTAGTGTTGTGGGCCCGACTGGTCAGGATATCCAAAATAACCTTTTCTTGTAACTTCTTTGTCTCCCTACCTGGTGGGGCCTAGATGTAAGTGGCCTGGGCACTTTTTTTCATCGTCAACCTATCACCCACCCACGCCTACGCCGGCTCAAACCATCGTCACAGTGTGTCCGCGGCGGCTGGGGCGCCCTCGCGCACGCCCGTGGAGGCTATGGCGGATCTCTCCCGCGCGCACACGCCCGTGGAGCTCGGGGCGGAGCTTGCCCACTGGCGGCCGGGGGCAGAGCTCCCCCTTGCGCTTGCGCGTGGCCGTGGCGACCGGGGCGGAGCTCTCCCGCGCGCGCGCACTCGCGATGGCCGAGGCCAAGCTCGCCCTCGCTCGCGCCTGCGACGTCCGGGGCGAAGCTCGCCCGCGCGCACACCTGCGGCGGCCAGGGCGGAGCTCTCCCGCGCGTGCACTCGCGACGACCGGGGCGAAGCTGGGGACAGGACAGCACAACGACCCCACCAGGCCACCACACTGACCATCCTCCTGCAGGACGACGTCGGCGGGCTGGAGGTGCTGGTGGACGGCGAGTGGCGGCCCGTACGGCCCTCTTTTTTTTTTTCTTGGACTCTTGTCATGTCCTGTGCCTGTGAACACTCGACGACGGAGCGACGGCACACCCTCTCGCCCAGGGACACTCGACGGCAGCGTCGGCAGGAGCCCACGCCGCTCGCCAGCGCGTGCTCGCCGCAGCCGTTCGCATCTTGTCGCCGGGTTGGCCACCGCCCCAGTCCCTCTCATCTTGTCGCCGCTCGGTACTGCCCGTCACCGTTGCAGGCGTTGCCGCGTTCCCAGCTCATGTCGTCCACGTTCGGCTCCCTACAGCTGGACAAGGTCTGCCGCGGGCACGCACGCCAACAAGGCCGGCCCCACGCATGCCCACCATGACGCCGCCCGACGAGCCCGAGGAAGCGAGGACATCACGCGTGGGAGCTCAAGCTCATGGCCGGCCTCGAGGACCACTCACCGCTTCGCAGGAATTCACGACATCCGCCAAGGTGATGACGCCGCCGCTGTCAAGTGCTGGGTGCCCACCACCTGTTCGTGGACGGGGAGCTTATCAGCTTGTGGGCAACACTGAGGAGCTGAAGCGTCTACAGGAGCCTTTGTTTGGACTTGTGGCCTTGTGGGCAACGCTGGGGCATGTTTTTCTTTTTTCTTTTTTGGGTAGTGTCAAGAACTGAGGTCAGTTTGGACTTTTTTCACTACAGTTTAACACCGTTAGGCCTAAGAGTGGACGGAATGGTATGGAAGACAAGAAAGATAATGTACATGGCATCTGGGTGCGCGTCAACTTTTTTAGTGGTATGTAGGAGAACACCATCTTTTTTAATGGTACAGAGATAAAAGGCTCTAATATGATATATAATATCTACCTGTTACCTCTGTCCTAAAAGAATAAAATCTAAATATATTGTTGGTTAATATCTCATGTCAAATAAATATAACAATACGCATTTGTATATGAACATATATATATATATATATATTGTAGTTAGTTAAATTTAAAATACTTTAACTGGTACTGCATTAAAACTGTATTTTTTTTTATGAGCAGAGGGACCAGATGCTAGCGAGAGAGAGAAAAAAATCAAATGGTCAAAGTCCAACTTCCACCACGCGCAAGGAATCCTGGTGGTGGTCTCGTGGACGACGCTAAGAAGTCGTCGGCGGTCCATTCTGGTTATGGACTAAAATCGTCGTCGATGGTTACTGGAATTGATCGAAATCCTTTCTGGGCCGACGACTGAGATGGTCAGCACGGCTAAGTTCTGAACTGCAGAAGCCGGGATAATAATGGTAGCACCCCTATGCCGAAGTCCGCCAGAACGTGATGGACCCGGTGGTGGCCTCTGTTCAAAGTATGGCTTCTTCTTCCTCTCCTTCTGTTCTTTTTTATAAGGATTACATGGTATAGCTTAGACACTGCTTCTCTTCCTCTCCTCCATCTTTTTGTAAACACCGAGAGGACCAGAAAGGTTGTATGTGTTCAGGTACAACTCTTGCGCCACTGCTTCTCTTCCTCTCATTCGTCTTTTATTACGATTACACGGTACAATGTAGACACTCACAATACACGTACACTTATCGCTACGAATGCACTGATCCATATATCACCTATGTATTCTTTTTCCTCCCGTGCACCAGATTCTTCGAAAATGACTGGTAAGAAAGGGTTGACGTCATCGTCGTCCTCCTGGGTGCACAGCTTGCTGCCTGAGGTGGCTAGACCATATGCGCTGCTCGCACGTCTTGACAAGCCCATCGGCAACTGGCTCGTCCTCTGGCCATGTTTTTGGTAAACTACATACCCCCTCTGCTTCTAAATATATAGATAAGCCATCTTTTTTTTTAGTAACTGTAAAAATATGTAAGTTGCATCTATAAATGACATTTTGACTTTTTAAGATATATTACTTGTACTATGTATCTAGACATGATATGTATCTATAAGTGTGCAAAAACTATGATCAAGAAAAGACCAAAATATCTTATAATTTGCAATGTGGAGAAGTAGAAACTAAAAACATTGAAACAACAAAATTCAGGAGATCCATGTGATCTTGCAAGAGACTTGTCAGTTGGCACACAAGAGAGTACTTTGGCCGGATGCTATGGGAGCATGCCAAGGCTCCAAGTACACTCTATGTGCAAAATCTAAACCGGCTTCTCCTTCTCTAGTTGAACGCCCCTTCCTTCAAACTAGAGGAGGAGGAGCAGGAGGAGGAGGAGGGAGGGAGAGAGAGAGAGAGAGAAGAGCGGAGAGTGGAGAGGAGAGAGAGAGTAAGAGTGTGAGTATGGATGTCATGGGACTATAGTGATTTCACACCAATACGAAACATCAGATGAATGTGTGATGCATAAGCTTATACTCACATGTTGACCTTTTTTTTTAGTCTAATCTATGGCATGGTTGGCCTAAAAAGTGTCTATGACTTCACAGGGTGTCGATCAACAATATTCAGCACCGCAAAACCGAAAATGGAGGTCCCTAACATAGAGGAATGATGGCACGACTTTTGCCAGTTGGATCAGTTATCTTAAGGGCTGTTGGCTGCACCATCAATGATATTTTTGACTATGACATTGATAAGAAGGTTGTTTATTACGTTTCGAGTAAAAAAGTAGTTGTATATACTATTATTCATCTTTTTTTTCTCCAAAAAAAGTGACTATCAAATTGATGTATGTTGCAATCATGAAATGAGAGGGGTTGGAGAGTTCTATACAGATATGAACATACTTCATCCGTCAAAGAAAAATGATATGTAAAAAAACATACAGTTACATGGTGGCTGCCTCTTGCAAGCAACTAATTAATTTACTAATTAAAGAGGTTGTTTAGACCTCACGCTTTCATCTTTTTGTTGCAGGTTGAGCGGACAAAAAAGAGGCCTTTGGCATCAGGTGTCTTAACCCTTTCACAAGGGTTGAACTTCCTTGTGTTTGAGGTCCTACTTTTGTTTGTCTTTCTTCTCCAACTGAATAAATATAGGTACAGATCAATCATTCTTTTCTTAATATTCATTCTTTTTGTAATTTTATTTTATCATTATTCATCTGTTGCTTATTTGATCTATGTGCTCAATTTATTCAGAGCTACATTTATGCAACAATATAAATTCACTGCTACAATATTCATCACTTTCAACTACTGGAAAATATTCAGGATGTAATTATAAGAAAAATATTATGTACTATAGAAGTAACGGGTATTCCCTCCATTGGTAACCCTGGTGTTGCAAATACCTATATTTCCTTCACGAACAACTAGAAGGAAAATAGCTCTGCAGTGACAGCTAGAAAAGAATCTTTGTAGCATATTTCTAACATTTATGTACATCTAAGTCCTTTCCAAATGTCGTGACTCGAAAAAAAAGTGGAGCAATTTCCTTGCATTATTTTGTGTGCATATTTATTTTCTCCCTTTTTATATATTTCAGGTGACTTAAAATTTTAGATGATTTCAGACAACCTTTTTGTACCACCAACTAGTATAGTACATTGTTACTTTTATGATTTGTTATTTGTTTTGTGTCATGACATATTACCTTTTGTTTTCTTGTCTTTCTATAGAAATAATTTGTAAATTTGTTAATTGTCTTTGTGCCAATATAAACTAGATTTTGTCAGGTTTGTAGTTTTGTCTAATGAGTATTTTTACTATTGATACCGAGAATTGCAAATTGCGCCTACAAATTTGCAATGAACGAAACCTGCAATTTTAGTATAAAGTATATATAATAACCGTCATCTGAAAGAAAACTAAATTTTTTAGAAAACCCCCTATTTTCTTCTTGCATATTATATTAATCATTATCCACCGCCTACCATTTTGTGCCATTTCCTCCAGCCTTATTCTAGGAACATTTTTTCTTGTTCTGGGCTTCGCCTACCCGTTGATGAAGAGGGTCACATATTGGGTACGTATTAAAGCAAATTATTAAGAGGATTGAAACACCATACAGGCTCTAGTTTACATGGAGTAAAGTAATGCATGCTTCTAATGATCCATATGACAGCCTCAAGCCTATCTTGGCTTGGCCATAAACTGTGGAGTTGTATTAGGATGGGCTGCTATTAAAGAAAGCTTAGACTCTGCTATCATCATTCCATTGTATGCTGCTAGCATATTTTGGACACTGGTATATGATACCATATATGCTCATCAGGTATACATATGTTGATGTTGTTGTTCCATATCTGCACTGAAATAATCTTTTTTCAAGACTGTTGACGATTTCTTTATTACAAATACATATCAGGACAAAGAAGATGACATCAAAGTTGGAGTTAAGTCCACAGCCTTAATGTTTGGAGGCACGACCAAGTACTGGATTAGTGTATTTGGTGTTGCGGGCATCGGCAGCTTCGCACTCACTGGCTACAATGCTAATCTAGGTTGGTTCTCGGAACCACACACACACACACACACACACACACACATATATATTTTGTATTCAGTATATACAAGAGTACTTCTGTTTTATGTTATACTGACTACATACCTCAATCACGTTGGACAGCATGGTCCTACTATCTTTTCCTGATAGCTGCAGCTGCACAGTTGGCATGGCAGATTTTGACTGTCGACTTATCAAGCCGCTCAGATTGCAGCAGGATGTATCTGTCTTTAACTGAATATATGTTCGTTGCCTGAGGACGTTTAGAAAATTTCCATTTTTGCTGAGTTTAATCATCCTAGTAGTATGGAGTTCAAGCTGAAACTTTGTCTGATGAATTCATGTCTTCCTGCAGGTTTGTCTCCAACAAATGGTTCGGAGCTTTGATATTTAGTGGGATGTTATTTGGGGTACTTTTATCATGAGTAAATATAATTGAAGCATGTGCCGTCACGTTATGCTTTCCTAGCTTGATTAATTCGGTAGTGTTAGTATACTACCTCTATTACTGTGATATGTACTCGTTCGAGGCTTCCCATATTTTGATAAGCATGCTTGTTCCGAAAAAATCAGAATAAGCACACCAGAGAGGATTATGTTTGTAATCACAAACTAACGTTCCCTTACGATGTTTTCCCATATTACGGTATCAAATTTCACCACTGCTAGAAAACTTATTTTCGATCACAAACTGGACCTACCTGACAAATGGTACGTGTCGTCGGTTGCCAGTTAAGTTAGTTGATTAATTAAAAATTCACTCATTTTAATGTAAAAGATGAAGTTTAATTAATCTATTCTGAAGTCCTTGATCGTATAATTCAGAGTCCTTAAGACTGATTTAATTCTTATTTTCATCTTATCTGAAAGTTTAAGTTAATTATCCAAAGACCTGATTTTGGAACATAATTTTCCCTCTTAAAAGTTGTTTCCTGATACTTTGTAGATCAACGTGATTCATTTTAATTCTGTAAAAATCACTGAAAAGCTCCAGCATCAATTTTTTTGTTTTCAAATTTTCTTTGGATATATAATCCCCACATTCCAAATTATAAGACATTTTTAGCCTTTTTTATACATACCTTATGTCTAAATATATAGTAAAAGTAGTATATCTAAAATCTAAAAATGTCTTATAAACTGGACCTACCTGACAAATGTCCTATCAGCGGTTGCTCTGTCTCGGACTTTGTAATTTTGTTACAATCGTAATGAAATTTGACTCAGGCCTTCTTGGGAAAAAAAAAAAAGATATGAATGTTTGTTGTGAGCTCTACAGCCCGGAATAGTATTATGAGATACATAGGGACTAGGGAGGCAGAGGAAACTTCACCTGTGCAAAACGTTACTGGTCATGAGAAGGGCAAACAGGTTCATATAACCGGAGCTTGCTTTTAGAGAAATAATAACTTGCTCTGTTACCTATCATCTCTTCACACCCTTTATCACCTGTGGATTTAAATCGGAGCAGCCCTTTGAGAGCAGATGGACGTCTGAACTGTAGTTATTTTAGAGCAGGGGAATCATTAACATGCACAAATGCATATAAAGATTGTGGAAAGACAGCTATTTAATCAGGGATATTCATTGCTGAAAATTCCATACAGAAGAAAGGGAACAATATGATGGTTTAATACATTCAGATGGACAGCCTGGTTCTCTCAAGATTCGTACTGAAGCATCAAAACAGAAAATCTGATGTTATCAACTGATGAAGACACACACAAAGAACTAAATAGATAAAGGTTGAACACGAGGTTTTCATTCAGCATTGATCAAATGAATCAAGCCTTTAGCTGGAGTTCCAAACTGTAGCATCTTCTTTTCCTTCAGCATGCTAGGGCTTCCTTCTCTGATTCAAACCATTGATCAAATGGGTCATCTCTTGAGGAATCATGGATGTGCTCTGACAGGTCACTGATATCCTCGCCACAGTAAACATCTTGATAATCTCTAGCATCGTGTACAAAATGAAACGTAACATGGCGGGAAGCCATGCTCCTGACTTGTAGTTGCCTTTGCTGATCCTCAATCCATTCCTTGGTCGTCCCAGGTCCACAGTGGGAGTTTCTAAAGATTCTGAACTTCATTAACTCTAGCAACCGGGCATTTCGAACAAAGAATTGGGCAAACTTGACATGTGGTTGTATGCCAACATATCCATCTAATGCTACCACTTTCAGATGATGCTCAAGGCACTCGATGGGATCTTGTTTATCATAGCTTGCAGCACTTCTGTATCCTTGTGATGCCTGAATAGCGATAACATAAAAAAAATGAAAGAGTGTTTATTTTCGATAGCCAAGAGAAATAAGCATTGATGCAAAATATTTTGGTAATGCAACAAGCCCTTTAGAACAGTGATTAAGCCAAAAGCAACAGAAACTGCAAAAGCTTTAGCACCAAGCATGGAACATGCACATGAGACAATGATGAAGACAAAAATTGAAGTTGAGAAGAGCTCACTGAGATGTATAGCTTTTCCAAGCATGGAAAACACTTCAAGTAGTTGCTGACAACATCGATGGAATCTGCATCTTCCAGAGCCAAAATTTTGACGGTTCGCAGCGCAGTCCCCAGCATGATGGCCTGCATCAGCAAGCGCTTCTCCATGATAACAAGGCCAGGCCTCACACGGTTGACACGGCGCGTGGTGGGTTGAAAGACGGTGCCACCAATCTCCAACTGGGGGATGTTGAAGGACAGGAATCCCAGGACCCTGAGTCTGGGAGCGCCGAGCACTAGTAGCTTGAAAGATTCAGCAGTATCCGCGCGGCGGTAGGGGTCTCTAGGAGAGGGGCATCCTCGATGATGACCTGCCCCGTCGTCATCCTGTAGTCGAACTCGTACAAGTCGTAGTCGTGGTCGTAGTTCAAACCGTACGACTCCTGGTAGTCGTTCGATGTGGATGACTCCGCAGGTGAGAAGGCAAAGCTTGTAATGGTGGGTGAGTTGATCCGGACTGTGGCGAGGCCGGTGCAGCCGTCGAGGACGAGGGTTCTGAGCACAGGGCAGCCGGCAAGCACCCCGCGGAGTGTGGCTTCCGAGATGTCGACGCAGCAGAGCGAGATGAGCTCCAGGTGTGGCAACCGGAGCGCCGCCACGGCACCGGCGGAGGGGAAGGTGTGGTAGCCGATCCATAGGAGGCGCAGCGTGGGAGCGAACTGGAACAGTGCCCGCTCTGGCAGTGCCCTTGTGGTGTCCGGCCGCGGCCGTTTCCTCGCGTCTCCGCCCACGGGAGAGTACCATGGCTCGATCCCGAGCTCCTGGAGACCGATGAGGGCCGGGGACTGGAGCCAGCGGTCGTAGGACTCGCTGTCGTCGAACGGCCAGTCGACTTTGAGGCGGCGGCCGGGGCCAGGGTGAGCCGCGAGGATTCTGGACACGCGCTGCCTGTAGCTGTCGCAGTAGTTTCGGCGACGGAGATCGAGGTTCAACGGGGAGGAGCGCCAGATGTGGCGCCACCGGGTGGAGAGAACCTGGGAACGGACGGCGTCGGCGGTGGGGAGGCGGGTGACGATCTCGCCGAGGACAGCGTCCGGGAGGACGCTGATCCGGTCCTCGCCGCCAGCCATGGCTTCCATCGAGATCTCGGCGCAGGATTTGTGGAGTTGTTGCGGGCAGGAGACGGGGGGCGGCCAAAGGCCCGTGGGCCAACTAGGGTTTCTGTACCAGCGGCCTGTATACTTAGTTTAGTAAGGTAGTAGTACTCCCCAAATAGCAAGGCTTAGAGATGGTTTTTTTTTTTGACAATCTTTTTTTTTTTTTGACAGTCGGCTTAGAGATGGTTGATGAAGGAGATAAAACAAACATGAAAGCAAAGGTATATGCTAGGGTTTTTTATTTTACTGGTTGAGACACGGTAGAGTGTGTGATCATATTTAGGATATATAGCCATAAAATTAAGAAAAAAACTCATGCAACATGAGTATCTAGTGCCGCTAGGTCTGAACTAACTATGCACATGCATTGGACATAGTAACATGGTGAGTGAGATGCAAGTGAAAAATGCTTTTGAAAAGTTAACTTAGTGTCTAGAGTGAAGAGAGTCACGTTAGAATACATTGGAGTTAGAAAACTTGAAATGCTAGCAAAGTTTGGGACTTAGGGTAGGTTTTACACCCTCATAAAAAAATTCAATAATGTCTCCTAAGTGAAAGCCCTATTTTGGTTTTAGTTAATTGATGAAACCTATTTGAACTAACCCTATGATCTAAGTGTGTAGATGAGATAGATTGGTCCAAATCCAAGTTATGGAGCTAGAGAGAAAGGTGATGGCCAACTGATGATGGATCAAGTGCTCCACATTTGAAAAAAGAAAGAGAAAAACAAAAGGGCTTAAGAAAAAGGTATAAGACATAAAGCGCATTTTGTTTTGACGACCGAGATATTATAGTGAGTGTAATCACGTTTAGAATAGATAGTTGTACTATATATAAAAAGAGAAAAATCTGGTAATTACAGTTATCAAGGAGTTATGAAAAATGTAAATACTCCATGTGGTTATTATGAAGAAATTGTGTCATAGTTTTCCTAAGACCCAGAAGACGAGAAGCATCTGTACACATGAAAACTTTCCTAAAGAGAAGTAGTCCAAGAAATGAGAGTAAGAATTTACGGATCAAGCGTCCAATATATCCGCCTCTGAAATTCTAGATTTGTCTCTCTATGAACATAGTAGCAATGCGGTGTTAGGGCACCATTAACCTGAAATTCAAACATCAAAATAGAAGGGAGGACATTTAACCTACACACTATAACTTGACAGTTCACCAAAAAGGAAAATGAACATACCTTAAGGTGCTCATGGACCTCCTTAATGCTTCGTCCATCTCTCTTTTTTCGCCATTCGTGTCCATCATTTCGGAAAGGATGGGAGTACTCTACGGTTGAAAAGAAACTAAGAACCACCTACAGTTTTAGAGGTAAAGCAACAAAACATAAACTTCATTCTGTATTCACGGGCTAAACCCAAGGATGCATTTTATATCTTCAAAATTTCTGAAGGCCTCAGCCAGCGTTCCTCTTGTACCAGTTGTTGCTTGTGTACATGTAAACCTGAAACAGTAAAATGTAGCCTGTCAAACCCATACCAACTCAATGCAAGAGAAAAGTGTATACTTTCCATGGTTCAATTTGGCACATTAAGGGCTCTTTGGATCAATCATTCCCATGGGGATTGGTCAATCCCCTCCAATCCCCAAGAATATCCAGAAGAGCCCAAATTAACATCCAAAAAACAAAGTATAACTAGTTAACTACAGTACCACAAGAGAGGCACTCGAAATCTATGAATGATGACAAGTCCATTCTAACACCACGACGAGTGGTCTCGCTACAATATATAATTAGAAAAACTAAACTTTAATCTATGATTTGGGGGGGGGGGGGGGGACTAAACTTGTTGGCCACATCTATACTTCTTATATAAATAAACCCCACTAAACTATTTCTCTGCCTTCCTCCTTGCGCCACGTCACCCATTTTCAGTTACCAACAAATCCCACATCCGTCCAGCCCATCCTTCCAGTGCCTCCCTTCGCATCCGAATGGAACTCAAGCAACCTACCGCCTCCACACCATAATTAGCGACAGTTAGCCTCCACACCATAATTAGCGAACGTTACAGCCTCACGCATGCGATTCCCCTGCTATAACAGACGCAACTAAATTGAATTGCCACTGCAGAAGGAAACTAAAGGTCCTCATCTACTTGCTGTATAATCGATAAATAGCCCCGCTCTGCCTTTGATATCCTCGCCAGCAGCCCGGCTCCACCTGGGTCATGCCCTGCCTTGCTTGCACTAGGATACTGCGCTCTACTTAAACCGTCGCGAGGCGATGGGCGTCCGAGGCTCAACATCACCTCCGCTAGGCGGCGCTGTTTCGGCCTGCCGGTTCGCCGGCACACGATGCAGAGCGTTGCCCACCATGGCTCACTCGCTACGCCCTCTCCCGTCGTTGCTAGGTGGTGGTAGAGCCGGTCTCCAGGCCCGGTGGCCATTCGGCGTTCGCTCAACGCCTAATCTCGCGAGGATGGCATCTGGAAGTGGAAGAAAAACAGAGGAAGTGAGAAATATTTGGGCGGATCTCCCACGCGGAACAACCGTTCCTATACGAGAGTACCAAGGATAGACGAATGACTGATGCTAAAAAAAAAAGATAGACAAATGACTCAATGAGTGGATGAGAAATTGAGAAGCCATCCGCGCATGACGGCGTGTTGCTGCTGATTCCTTTTGATAAAATAAAAGCCGTATCGTGCAGTTCCCAAAATTGAAACCGATATGTACGAGTGTTGTTCTATCTAAACGTGTGCTTTTTTTTAAACAAATTTTCAAACTATAATTGGGGCCGAGATAGTATGTGACAAGCTACAGAATAATGTTTTTTACAGGTTCTATGTGAGTAATTAGACGCGTTCCATTTGTCATATATATATTATATATATACATATATTTTCTTTGTCAAAACATGTATTTGACAATGGATATTTTGTGATGGACCATTGTTTTTCCAACCAAAATAACGAAGTATAAAATAAATAAAAGAATGGTCATATATTTTTCCTTTGTACCCAGCGGCAACACGCGGGGAATCCACCTAGTTATATATGTGAGCAGCAACATTTCCTATCAACCGAAGTCAAACGAAATCAACGATTAATCACAATATGTTGTAAAAAAAACTGATTAATCACAATAAGTTGAATCTTGCATGTGTGGTTAAAAGGAACTGAAAGAACTTTGAAGGGAGGTGTCATGGGATTCGGCTGTACGGCCGAACCTTGTTGCTGCATCGCGGTGGCCCAATTAATCCATGGCTCCCAAAGAAGTTGCAGCCGGCACCGAGGAGTCAACAGTCAATGCCGATTTGTGGCCTCGCCGCTTATGGAAGTTGCAACAAGACATCCCACTATCGCAACGTGCTCCACTGACGTCGCTAGCTGATGGGGAGAGCCGGATAGGGATGGAGCGAGTAAAGATCCAACAACGATACACTCGCGACTCGTGGGCAGGAAAGAAGAATGTGCGCGACGACAATTCTTTTTAGGGCTAGTCAGATGTCATGCCACTATTTAGAGTATTAAATATAGATTAATTAAAAAATCAATTTCACTGATGTAGACTACTAAGCTGATTTCGATGGTTTCTTTGGCCGGCCCAGCCTGGTCTTCCAAATAGTTTAATAATTTACTATTGGTCAGTATTGGTGTAATAGATATTGCAGAGCATAGTAGATTTCACAATCCCATGATTACCTCATATTCTTTTTCTCATGTCTTTAAAATGCACACCCTCATTTGGCTCAGTTACCATAGGCTCTGATTTTGGGTTTTAACCGAAGCAGGGCATCAATATAGCAGACCGCACACACAGCATAGAACGTTTACGGTATAACAATCCACGAAACTACAACAATTTTGATTTCTGACAGGACTGATTCTTCTCATAAATATTCAGTGAAGAAGCTTTCACATTAGATGCTACATAAGGTATTACATTGGGTACTAGAATATCAATAAAAGAATAACCGTTGGTATCTTTTAAATGTTGGTATTATCTTAACCGTTGGCCATTTCTAGCCTCTCCAACTACCTGTTGGCCATTCTACTTCTCCGTAGGCCTAGGTTGTGTTTCTAGTAGTGATTCCATCAGTAAACCACGAGACGAATTTATTAAACTTAATTAATCAATCATTAGCATATGTTTACTGTAACATCATATTACCAAATTATAGATTAATTATTCTTAAAAAATTTCATCTTATAAATTAGTCACAATATATATATATATATAAATAGTTATTTTTAGTTTATATTTAATATTTTATGCATGTACCAAACATCCGATTTGATAGGTGAAAACTTTGGAAAGGGACTATTCGCTTGTTTAGATTTTAGCTTCTTTTCAACCATATAATAATATTTCACTCTGATAGCAAATCAGAACGTTTTCGTTTGCACCTAAACACCCTAACTTGCCGGAGAGGACCCACGTCATAAGCCATGTCAAAATCCACCATCCCGCCTTAGCCTGCTAACGGGACTAAATCCTAAACCTACTCCGCTCCATTGTTTATTTAACAATTTACTAATCTGACCCAACCTAAAATTATAGGCTATACCTCACCAACCCGTCCCAACCCACCGCTCAACCCGTCCAACCCACACAGCTCGCAACACAGTCACCATTCATAGCACAACCCACCCCAACCCGTTTGTTTATGAACCCGACCCGTAAGGTAGGAAAACTCGTTTCTCTCCGTATACACACACCCCGTATTGGAACCCGCTCCCAAAAAAAACCGTTCCACCCCGCTCCGTTAGCAGGCTTAACCCCGTCCGACCGCTTGCCATGAGGGCTAGGCAGGGGCAAGGGAACAGACCTGTGTGCTGCCAGCCGAGGGCAGAGATGGCAAATCGCCTCACAAGATATTTTCGCCGGCAGGCGGCAGTGCAGGCTGCATGCTGCATCGGATGAACATGGTCAGGTCAGCCACAATGGTGAAAGGACCGGATAGGTTAGAGGGGGTTGAATAGCCTATTAAAAAAATTCTATAAGGAACTAGACCACAAGTTAGCAATTAACAAAGGGATACTAAACACTAGCTCTAGGCTATCCTATGCAAGCCACCTATCACAGTATACTACACACTAGAATATGCACTCAAACACAAGAAACCCACTCCTTCGAAACCTAAGGAGAGAGCACCTAAACAAGAAGTAGAGCGCAAGAGATAGTGAACGAGAAGGCTATACCGAGGGGGGGTAATAAAGTGAAGTCTGCTCGTCGCGTGGTACTAATCACCAAGATATGATCCACAATCACAATGAAGACCAATCACCAAAGAGACACCGAAAAGCCAATCATCCACTCGATGGTGGAGAAGAGAGAACACTCGAATTTTTACCGAGGTTCAGGTGATCGCCGTCACGCTACTCCTCGTTGTGGCACAGGTCTTCCTTGGTGGATTGCGATCTAGGCTTCACACGCCAATCCCTCACCGGAGCCGCTCACTGTTGACAGTCCTTAACACCCCATTTTATACCGTCAATAGTGCCTAATTTGGTCATAAAAATGATACAAACCATAGTCATAGCTTTTTATTTCTAACCATTTCCACAAGTTGTGATGGCTATATGAGTGTAGGTGCAAAGTAAGTACAAAACGGTAATATATAAGGAGAAAAGGCTTCATCCATGCTACTTGTGACAACACCAAGTCAAGGAGTTTGAAATGGAGTTTTGGTTCACCCAAATCGGAGGTCGGACGATAAGGTTACGCTTTCTGGAGATTGGAGAACGGGCCGCAGGAGCAGTCCCGGGTAAAATGAGCACCCAGGATGCATCCGGACTCGAAATCAGGCAAATGACCAAGCGTTGGAAAGCTAACTAAGAGGCCTACACACACACACCCAAAGATGAGCCAATTTGGCCCAAGTTGCAGGGAGGCCGACCTGTCCCTGCCACGTTCCACGTCAGTAATCCGTGGGAGATGCCAAATCAAGTTTGTCCTCCATCGATCCAAGGTCGGTGCAAGATCTACGGTCCGGTGGCCCTGTCAAGTGGGGCTACCGACCCTCCACAGTGGATTCTGTGTCCAAACTGACCGGGACCAACTTCTACCGACCTCCAGGAGTGCATCTGCGGAGTTAACTCAAAACTAGGGGGCGGCCGTCCTACATCACATGGTGCCCGCCGCCCTACTCAAGCCGGTTCACTTCCCCATGTGATACAATTACCCCCACCGTTGATCCCATGGCGGTTGGAGGTCGGTTTGATCCAACGAAGGCCAATGGACATCACGCGGATCGATGCTATGGCGATGGAGTAGCCCCTACTCCACCTCTCACTATAGATAGGACCCTCTACCTCACTTGTAAAGAACAACCACTAGATACACACTCTCCACATGAGAGTCATAGCCTTAGTGCTCTCCTAGTGAGGAGTAGAAGAGAGGGTGAGAGTGAGGAGAAGCTGGAGGAGGAGCTGGGCCTGTCAGCGACCTCTCCACATGTAGCTCGGAGGATGAAGCTCTTCTTGGAGTAAAGTCTTCTTCAGTGTGGTAACTTTATTCTTTCGCATTACTTAAGTATTACTTTATTGCTTTAATATTGTTCACCGTCTGGTTAAGGTGCTCTAGTTAGTAACGTACGATTAGAGTAGTAAGATTATAGATTAAGCGAGGTGCTTAGGCTATATCTTACATGTGAATGCGGCTAGGCCCACGGATTGTAGTGGTAGGTCTTAGGTGGTGACAGCCCTAAGATCCTTTGGATTCCACCACGTTCGGTCTAGTTTTATTGGCGTAGGGCTTTTCTGGATGTGAGTAATCCCAATCTTTTGGGACCGCGCATTCGCCCCGTAGTGGCAATTAAAGTTTTCCTTAGTTTTGCCTTATATAAAGAAACCACACTGATCCTCTCTACCCTGTTTATCACCTATCTTTGGATACACTTAGTCCTTTACTACTCTACTTCACGTTCCCTGTGGAAATTCGATACCTAGGAATACTCCTTGGTGAAAAATACCTTGACATCCGTACGCTTACGGATTTCCCTGGGTGTTATATCCAGTGTCAACAAGTTTTTTGACGTCGTAGCCGGGGATATCTTTAACCTTGGTGACTGCGTTAGGAATTGTCAACACTCACCAACACAAGAGAAGTGGCTGTCAACCACGAGCAATCCACTAGAGTCAGATTTGGCACTCCGCCGGGGAATAACCGCAAGAACCCCTCACAATCTACCTTCGGTGTGGGCTTGAACAATCACCAATCAACCTCAACACCGGAATCGCCTCCAAGCCACTAGGAACACGGCAATGCTCCAAGAGAATGAGAACTCATTGAGGGCTTGCTCTCAAGTGCTCTAAAATGCAAATCACAAAGCAATGATGCACTTGAGGATCACTCAACTCACAAAGATGATCAAAGATGAATAAGTGAGTGAGTGGGAGGCTTGAGAGTGCTCACAAGAGTACGGTAATGAATCAAATGTGCAATAGAGTCACCAAGTGACCAGGGAAGGAGTATAAATAACCCTAAGTGCACTCTCAATACCCCTAAATACAGCCGTTAAGCCACCTTTCGTAGCGTCGGACGGTAGGCATCGGACCAATGTCCAACGTCCGACGCTCACGATCTCGCCACGTGTCAGCTCAGTTCAACCAAAGCTGCTGGATCTCAACGGCTAACTGATGGCGCCAAAAACACAGCGTGTACTAAACGTTCACGCCGTCCGACGCTTCTAGAGAGCACAGAGACGAATTAATTCGTCGGATGCTGTCCAACGTCCTTCGTCGGACCAAGCCTTAGCGTCCGACGCTTTGAACTTCGGTTTCCTGTCACTGTGCCAGAGCGTGAACTCGGCACGCCACGCCGTCGGATCATGAACTCATGGTCCGACGCTCCCCCTTCTCAACTCGTCAGACTGTCCGACTCTCACAGTTGGGCAGCCCACAGAGCAACCGTCGGACTCTACAGTCAGTGCGTCGGACTAAAACTTTCCAGCAGTCTAACGCCTAGCGAATTTACGCAGAGACCTCCCGAAATGCTCGGACACCATCCAACGTCCACAGTCGGACCAAGCCAAACCGTCCGACGCTATTACACAGTGAATCGGCACACATGGAGACTGTCGGACCCTGGCAGAGAATGGTCCAACGCCCCAGTTCTCAAGCGTCCGACGCTCAAAACTCAGCGTTTTCAAGTTAGATTTTCACCCCTTGCTTCTATGTGCTAACACTCAAGGTTTTCAACACTTGTGCACAGTGTGTTAGCATTTTCAAAACAATTTTCAAGGGTTTCTAAGTTGATAACTAGGTTGAGTTAGATTCAATGCAATGAAATGCAACCTAGAGCACTTGAAGGTAATCCAAACACTTAGTTCTCCCCTTAATAGTCGGCTATCTATCCTAAATATGATCACACCCACTTGGTGTCTTGATCACCAAAAGAAAAGCCTAATTGGGGTTATACCTTTGCCCTCAAGCCTTTTCTTTTCACTTGATCAACTTCATTTGATCCACCATACCTGGTCCATGGTTGAGCCACCTTGATCATCACCATCATTTTGCTCATCACTCCATGGATGGGACAACCTAACCTTGCCAACACTTAGCAACTTAGGTTAGTCCTTAGGGTGTCATCAATTATCAAAACTAAACTAGGGCTTTCAATCTCCCCCTTTTTGGTAATTAATGACATCCTATACAAATATAAGAGTTAAGTTTGTTTTTGAACTGGTGAGCTTGTCCAAACAAGATTATCATGTTTTTGAAATGGACAAACAACACAAATTCGGTTTGGTGGCTATTTAGCTCCCCCTACATATGTGCATGAGTTTGGATTTAAAAGTTTGCACATATGCATAATAGAGAGTAAATTTCCACCAAGATGTGCTAGGATGGTTAGGATAAACCTTTGAAGCGTGATACCAATTGAAATATTCATCGAAGTTGCGGAATCTCCATCATTAGCACTTTTAATAACTAGATGATCACAAAACTTGAGCATACCATGAGATCAACATTATAAGCAATGCTCCGATATCAAATGAAAAACATACAAGATCATCTAGCTACCCCACCTAAGCAAGCTAGTTATCAAGTCATCAATCAATGCTTACGCTAGCATACACCACTCAAGAACAAGGCAATTTGTAAGTAAAGACATGTGCAAATGCAACAAATATGTGTAAGTGCACATTCCAAATGCATTCAACCAAGTTCATGAGTTTGCTCCTCCTCAAGGTGAGCTTATCTTTTAGTAAAGGTTTTAATTCAAAATTTTGATCCCTTTACTTTGTCCTATTGCTCTCCCATGATCGTCCTTAATGATGGTTCATCGCGAAACTTAGTCCAATTTTATCTTCTTCTCCCCCTTAGTCCAATTTTATCTTCTTCTCCCCATTTCTTATCTTTCTTCTTCTCCCCCTTGGCATCAAGTACCACAAAAGGGTCAAATCAATGGAGAGTGAGATTAATTTTCCAAATTTGGTTCAATCTAGTAAACTTGCACAAGTAACTTAGCTCGGTTTGAACCAAGGACAAGCTTCTTCATGCCACTAGGGGTTATCTTGCCTATGTTGAGTTAAGCACTTAGTAGCTTATTTGACTAGATTCAACACTAGGTTTGCATCCTCATGAACAAGTTATATGCCATCACTAGATCAATCAAACAAAGAAGCAATAGTGATGCCATATAGACTTCAAATCATTTTGGCTTTCAATGAATGACCTAAAAAGAATAAAAGTATGTCTACATGTTCTAACAAGTCCTAGCAAAGTATGTATGCAAATGCCAAATAATGATACCTTTGCTTTACTTGGAGGAGAGACAAGTCATAAGATATTCATGAAGTGCATCAACACATGTTGGAATAGTCAAGTATGTTTAATTCATTCCTTAGCTTGCAAAATCTAGCTTCATCAAGAGGTTTGGTGAATATGTCGGCTAGTTGATCATCGGTGCCCACACTTGTGATTGTAATGTCTCCCTTGGCTTGGTGATCTCTTATGAAGTGATGCCTCACATCTATGTGCTTGGTTCTAGAATGTTGCACCAGATTGGTTGTGATCTTCACCGCACTTTCATTGTCACATAGCAATGGAACCTTGTTGATTTTCAATCCATAGTCCTTTAATGTTTGCTTCATCCATAAAATTTGTGCACAATAACTTCCCGCACTAATGTATTCGGTTTCGGCGGTAGAGAGTGCAACACTATTTTGCTTCTTGGATGACCATAAAACTAGTGACCTTCCCAAGAGTTGACAAGTACCGAAAGTGCTCTTTCTATTGATTTTGCAACCGGCATAGTCCGCATCCGCATAACCAATCAACTCAAAGTTGGAGCCCTTGGGATACCACAAACCAATGTTTGGTGTGCTCTTCAAATACCTCAATATTCTCTTTGCAGCCTTCAAATGACTTTCTCTTGGAGTGGCTTGATATCTTGCACACACTAAACATCACATCCGGCCTAGAAGCGGTCACATAGAGTAAACTACCAATCATTGACCGATATTGCTTTTGATCAACCAATTCACCTTCTTCATCCAGTTCCAAGCTTCCACTAGTGCCCATTGGTGTTGAGATTGCTTTTACATTTTGCAATCCAAACTTCTTTACCATGTCCTTAATATACTTGCTTTGACTCACAAAAATGACATTCTTCAATTGCTTGATTTGGAGTCCAAGAAAGTAACTAAGTTCACCAACCATGGACATTTCAAACTGTTTGGCCATCATTTCTCCAAACTCCTCACAAAATGCTTGACTTGTTGATCCAAAAATAATGTCATCAACATAGATTTGCATGATGAACAAGTCATTTCCAATCTTCTTGGTGAAGAGGGTGGTATCAACCTTTCCCATCTTGAACCCTTTAGAGAGTAGAAAGTCTCTCAACCTCTCATACCATGCTCTTGGTGCTTATTTCTAACCATAGAGAAGCCTTTTTGAGCTTGTACACATAGTCGAGCTTCTTGTCATCTTCAAAACCAGGTGGTTGCTCAACAAATACTAACTCATTGATGTAGCCATTAAGGAATGCACTCTTGACATCCATTTTATAGAGCTTGATATTATGAGCACATGCATATGCCAATAGAATCCGTATAGCTTCCAATCTTGCCACGGGTGCATAGGTTTCTCCAAATTCTAAGCCTTCAATTTGAGTGTGCCCTTGTGCAACCAATCTAGATTTGTTCCTCACAACAATCCCATCTTGATCTTGCTTGTTCCGGAAGACCCACTTGGTGTCAATCACATTGTGCTTGTTTGGTCTTAGAACTAACTCCCATACTTGATTTCTCTCAAAGTTGTTGAGCTCTTCATGCATGGCATTGATCCAATCCTCATCCTTGAGTGCCTTTTCAATATTAGTAGGCTCCTCTTGTGAGACAAAAGAGTAATGCTCAAAAAAGAAGCTACCCTTGACCTTGTTTGCACATCTCTACTAATATCACCAATAATTTGATCTAGAGGATGATCTCTTGTAATGTGAGTTGGTTGGAGCAATGAGATGAACTAGCATCTTGGACTTGGTATTGATGTTGATCATGAGCTTGAGAGTCACTTGAGCTTGCGTGATTTGCTTCATCTTCTACTTGCACAATAGGAGGGGTGACTTCAAGTTGACAATTCCTAACACAATCACCAAGGTTAGAGATATCCTCAGCAACGGCGCAAGAAAGTTTGTTGACACTAAATATGGCAAGGGGGTAAAACCGCAAGCGCACGGTTGTCAAAGTACCTTTCAACTAGGAGTATTCCAAGGTATCGATTTTCACAGGGAACGTGAGTGTTCTACTAAGAATCAAGGTCATCCTAAGATAACTAGATGTTTGGGATAGATAGGGTAGAGAGGGTCTTAATGGCAAGGGTTCTAGATCAAGGAAAGGTCTACAATGATTGTTCACTTCGGAGCTCTGTTTCGGTCAAGCGCCGCAAAAGATAACTTGTGCCGTTACAGCTTCGGGCCCTACGCTTTAAGAACTTGCACAAACATGAGGTGGACTATAGAGACTAGATGGGGCTGTCACCATCCACTAGCTACCACACATCCGAGGAGCAAGCCGCACACACTGGTAAATGATAGCCAAAGCATCACGCCTACACTATAGCTTAGTACTCTAATCTAGGTACCAAAGATAGACTAGAGCACTCAAGTAAATGAACAATGTACCAATGAACAATAGAAGTAGAACACTTATAGAGCCAAGTACCTTAACCAAGAAGAATCCCAGAGTGGCTCACTTGAAGGAGACCCGCATCCGCAGAGATACACGCCGAAGATGGTGCCGACAAGCCCGGCACTCCTCCAGCTTCTCCTCACTCTCTCCCTCTCTTCTACTCCTCACTAGGAGAGCTCTAAGGCTATGACTCTCATGTGGAGAGTGTGTATCTAGTAGTTGTTTGACTTACAAGTGAGGTAGAGGGTCCTATTTATAGTGCTAGAGTACTCCAGGGGTATTTGTAGGCGTGCTGGAGGTCGGTGGCCGCCAGAGGTAGGGCGGGCGCCCAGTTGATTTCACTGACTTGCGATCCAACGGCCATGGTTCCTCCCCAAAGGTGATTTCAAGGTTGGTTGATGCCCGTTTTGTGGTTGTAGAGTCGGTTTGTGACCCTTGGAGGATGACATGTGGGTCCATGGATCCTTGACACCTCCATCTTGCACCATTGGTTGAAAACCGACTTTGATTGAGGGCCAGGATGGCTTCTAGGGACCTTCACACGGATTATGGATGTGGCAGGCGATAGAGGTAGGGCGGGCGCCCTGTTGATAGGGCCACCGGACCGTAGATCTTGCACCGACCTTGGATCAACGGAGGACAAACTTTATTTGGCATCTCTCACAGATTGCTGACGTGGAACGTGATAGGGACAGGGCGGGCGCCCTGTGGATAGGGCGGGCGCCCTCCAACTTGGGCCAAATGTGCTCATATTTGGCGAGCACATAGGCCTCTTATTAGCTTTTCAACGCCTGGTCATTTGCCTGATTCTGAGTCCATATGCATCCTAGGTGCTCATTTTATCCGGGACTGCTCCTGCGGCCCGTTCTCCACTCTCCGGAAAGCGTAACCTTATCGTCCGTCCTCCGATTTGGGTGAACCAAAACCTTATTTCAAACTCCTTGAATTGGTGTAGTCACAAGAATCATGGATGAAGCCTTTTCTCCTTATAATTTGCTGTTTTGTACTTACCTTGCACCTACACTCTCATAGCCATCACAACTTGAGGAAATGGTTAGAAATAAAAACCTATGACTATGGTTTGTATCATTTTTATGACCAAATTAGGCACTGTTGATGGTATAAAATGGGGTGTTAAGGACTATCAACACTTCATCATCATTATCTTCAACTTGTCTTGGCCTAATGTCACCAATGTCCATGTTTTTCATAGCATCAAATAATTGGGGTCCCTTCACATCATCAAGGTTATCTTTCTCATCTTGTGACCCATTAGTTTCATCAAATTCAACATCATGAACTTCTTCAACTATATGATGAACCAAGTTCCATACTCTATAAGCTTTGCTTGTAGTTGAGTATCCAAGTAATAATCCTTCATCACACTTCTTCTCAAATTTGCCTAAGCGAGTGCCCTTCTTCAAGATGTAGCATTTGCATCCAAATACTCTAAAGTATGGAATGTTGGGCTTTCTTCCATTCAAGAGCTCATAGGGTGTCTTCTTCAACATTGGATGATAATATAGATGGTTGCTAGTGTAGCAAGACGTGTTGATAGCTTCGGACCAAAACTCATCACTCACATTGTACTCACTTAGCATTGTTCTTGCCATATCAATAAGAGTTCTATTCTTCCTTTCAACAAGTCTATTTGATTGTGGAGTGTACTTGGCCAAGAATTGATGCTTGATACCCAACTCATCACATAGCTCATCAATTTTTGTGTACTTGAACTCACTACCATTGTCACTTCTCACTTACTTCACCCTTGTATCAAACTCATTTTGGCTTCTCTTGATGAAAGATTTGAAGATTTTATACACTTTACTTTTGTCAATAAGAAAGAATACCCAAGTGTATCTAGAGAAGTTATCAACTATCACAAACCCATATTTCTTTCCTCCAATACTTGCATAAGTTGTTGGACCAAACAAATCCATATATAATAGCTCAAGTGGACTAGATGTACTCATCATGCCTTTCTTAGGATGTGTATTTCCAACTTGCTTTCCAAATTGACAAGATATACACAACCTATTGTTGGCGCTTCTTAGCATCAGCAGAAAAGTCCGCAAGCGCACGGAAAGTACCATTGTAGCCTTCACCCGGAAGTATTCAGGGTATTGTGATTTCCCAGAGGAACGGTCTTTGTACTTAGTCTTTTAAACTAGTTTACTCAGAAGAGACGGAAGGGATAGCTTGGGTAGAGAGGTTCTTCTAAGGTAAAATGCATATAAGCGATGGAAACTCCCCCCACTACTTGCTTGCTTCAGGCCCACTGACACACCTAGTCTGCCAGACGATACCAGTATCAGCGCTATTCCGCGTCCGAACGTAGGGGGATGCTGGTACGAGTGGACAGGGCTGTCACCAGCTGCCACCTACCCCTCTGCCCGTGGGCGCGCACAACATACGAAGGTAGACTCCGACCTAGACACACGTCTACGAAGGCAACTACTACTCTAGTGGCGTACAGGAACATCCGTCTCTATTAGGAGTCCTCTTACTAGAGCATCCGTCCAAAGGATGAACGATGATCCCACAAACAAGTAGCTTTATGGAAGTAACATGCTTAATGAATCAAACCAAAGTTGAATACGAACTTCTTACTTCAAGTAGTAAGACGATCGTAGAGGTACAAGTTGGATCGAGAACCGACAAGCCCGGCACTTCGTCCACCCGGAGGTAGAACTGCTTCGACTCCGCTCTTTCTCCAGCTCTTGTCCCTCTCTCACTCCCTATACTAAATTAGCTATAAGCTAATGGAATGGAGCTTGCTCTTCCTCTCTACATTGTGACCTCTTGTGTAGGTGAATCCATTAATAGGTGTAGAGAGGAGGCCTCCTTTTATAGCTTGAGAGGAGGGGGTTCTATGCAAAAGGATCATCCCCACATGGAAGGACCCAAACCGACCTCCAAAGGGCGGTTTCCACTTTCCATCTGTGTTGATCGTAGGTGGGACCGTCCTTGGGGAACCGCCCTACAACCGCTAGAAAAAAACTAGGCCCGAGAGGCCCTACCAGGGGTGCGGCCGGTCCCGGGGGCGGCCGGTCCCCTGGCTGGGCCATCTGGCCACCGCCTTCGGGTGGTCGGTTGCTCCCTGGGCCTGGACCTCTCCCGTGGTTATGGATGGATCCAGTTCAGTGTTGAGGTGGGCTTTCTTGTTTTCCTTGGTTTGCGCCTTTTCTGAATACGCTTCCTGGAAGTGCGCTTTCTTGTGAATTTTATGCATTTCCACGTGTCAGACCTGCATGTCAGATACACAACAAAACTCGTGGAAAGATTAGATAAAAGCCCTACCTTCTATTTGTTTTAGTATTAAAATGATGTTGTATTTTAGTTGCTAAGGACCGCCAACACCTATCCTTTTCAAAGTGCACATCTTTCAAGCCTCTAACCATATCATGCTTGACCAATCTTCCAAGTTACTTCATTCCAACATGTCCAAGCCTTCTATGCCATAACCAACCAAGACTTGATTTTGAAATCAAACATGAAGAGAGCTTAGCTTCACTATCATTGAAATCCACCAAGTATAGGTTCCCATATCTAAAGCCCATGAAGATCAAGTTAGAACCATCCACACTCACAATCTCAATATCATCAATCCCAAAGAATGCACTTGAAACCAAGATCACAAAGTTGTGCAACCGACAATAAGTTGAAATTGAGAGATTCAACTAGCAACACATTAGATATGCTCATATCATTTGAGATAGCAATCTTGCCCAATCCTTTCACCTTGCCTTTGCCATTGTCACCAAATGTGATAGAATCAAACTCTTGATTGCCATTTGAATTGATATATTTGAACATACTTGTCGGGTAGCCAAAGTATGGGGTACCCAACTTCGACACAAAAACATGCTTTCCGAATAAAGCCCAGCCCAATCAAGCGCCGACGAAGGTCCATACGGGTGCCACTCGTACAGCCCACAATGGAGCCGTGCGGAAACACCTCCTCCTTGAGTGCATGAGCCCCTACTTCCAGATCACCATAGGGACAGTCCACTGTGTGGCGTCACAATGATGGAGAGATTCGCCAACTACGACAGCGACAGACCATACCCCTGTCATACGCACGGCGCAAGGAAAGGAGGAGCGTCGACTGTTCGGCCAACCCGGGAGAATGGGCAAAGCTTACGTCCGGGCCCGCCTACCCCTCGGGAAGTACCGCACATAGGAGGGAATACGCCCGAGGAAGGACACTCCCGCCGTTTCGTCCCATGTCGCTCCCGAAGCAGGCAAAGACTCCTGAGCCTCGAAAGCCAGTACCCGAGGGCCAACCCGCCTTTTCATCACATTGTGTAGGGTGAATAGCAGTCGGGTATGACGCCATGACACCATGCCATGCCACGGCCATGACCAAGACTGTGCATCGCCTCGGAACTCACCTAATCAAACAGTGGAAGATCATTCGAATGACCACAGCCATGCCCCCAAAGTAGCAAGTTGGGACCGTGGCTGACGACAGGCATCAGGTCTCGGCAGTCACCGCCACTCCAAGTACTCTTTCTACAGCAAAATGCATGTAACTCTTGCCTCTCCCTTGTGGCCTATAAAAAGGAGGGTAGAGGCCAACCTCAGGGAGGACGGGGCATCACCCACAACACCCTACTGTCATAGAACACATAGCACACACAAGAGACTTGGAATCGTCTCCCTCTCTCGCCTAGGCTTGTAACCCCTACTACATGCACCCCGGTGCAAGGCAACGCAACCTGACTCACACTGGACGTAGGGCATTTCTTGCCCGAACCAATATAACTCCCTGTGTTCCCCTTTGCACACCATCCGTAACCTCAACCGCAAATCACAAGTTTACTAGCCGATGTTAGCACTCGCCAATCCTAGCACCGACAGTTGGTGCGCCAGATATGGGCCTTTTGTGTGTTGACTCAGGTCATGGATGGCAGCCAACTTCCCTGCGCTTCCCGCTGGTGCGGTGCTCCGGTTCGGGAGCCTCGAGTTCGTGGCCACTGGCCGCGATTTCGAGATGAACCTCCGCCCGACTGAGACAGTGTCACCACCATCCCGACCTCGGCCCAGCGAGAGGCTGGCCAAGGGACCCCGGCGACACCTCCACCCGCTCCGGGGGACGGAGGGAACACCACGCATCGCTCCCGCCGAGCCAGGCGGGGGAGGCGTCCCCGGATCAACCCGCGTTCCGCCGCGGGAGACACGACCCACCTGGCGCCCCCAAGTGCGGGACACCACCTTCACTCTTGCCGCCAGCCCGACGCCACGGGCGGTGGTAACTACGCACCCTCCCACTGCTCCGCGGAGAGATGTGGGTGGGACTGCTACATCGCCCACCATTTCCCTTCGTCCTCAGTGGGGAAGGCCGGCAGCGCCGTCATCACTTCCTTTCGGGCTTCGTAACTGTTGACATCTACTAACGTCACCAAATATAACTATATAACTTTTAATACGAGAGGCGAGATTAGAAGATGTATGGTAATTACTTAACTTGTCATTAGCAACTAGCTACTTATCTATTACCAACATTCTTATGCATGAACTAGGTTGTCAGTCCCTAATTATATATGATAAGAACAAATAAAGGTTTCATACATTATTCAATGTGACTAGGCAGAAATATAAACTAAGATCAATTCTGCAAGTGGATAGATAATTATACCATTGCAAGCATTTTACCTAGAGTCTACCAGGTTGTCGATTTATATTTATACCACTGGAAAGGACTAGGATAAACTTTAATCTATTATATTGATAGTGATTATATACAATGGATAAGTGACATTACCAATGTTATTTACTCTACTCATAACAGGTAGAGGTCACAAGATAATAAAGATAAATAAAGGTGATAAATATGATCAAGCATCATAAATAAAGGATAAACATCAGAGCACTCTCTAGTCATAATAATAGCTAGCCAATGGATAAATTAAGGAATTAATATCTAAGGTAATTGTATAACTACGTCAATGAATAACTCTAATCAGTGCAATTACATCTAGCAATCATTGTTAGATTAGTCCTATATCATGATCACATGTAAAGGGCATCATCTAGGAAGGATGTGAAACAGAGTCATCACCCAACTTCGCGACCACGCCTGCTTGCCTACATACGGGGGGGTGGACTACAGAGGACTCAACGCAGCTGTAACCTAGGCGATCTACCACATGACCCAGCACATCAAGGTGCACTCACAGATAAACAGAATACCCTAGACACCACGTCTACATATCGTTCATCATCTACCCATCGATCGTATGGATAAACGCTATACGAGCAATTACATGAATTCAATAAGATCAAACCAACTATACTAGACATATAATCAAAGTAGACAAAGACTATTGCAATCAAGAACATATGAACTATTAAGAACAATGGTTCCCTAATCATAATGAAGAATGCAATAATAGAGGAAGAACTAGAACTATACCGAACTCCAGCGCTCCAGACAGACGCCGGGGCTCCAGATCCCGCTGAAGAACTAGAACTCCTCTACTTCTAATCTAACTAGGCTAGAACTATGAACTAGGAGGCTCTTGATGAACTAGGAGGCTCTTGATGGCTTGACCGAAGACTTGATGTCTTGGATGAATGATTGGATGCTCCAGGGGGGTCTGCCCCTTTATTTATAGCCCGGTGGGATGCACGTGCGCCGTAGGATCAAACTGACTTAACCAAGGGCCAAGATGACTCCTAAAAGGCGGTGGAAGAAGACTCCAGAAGGCGGCGGCGAAACCCTGGGGGGGCACCACCTAGCCACCCCTTGGGGCCGGCCGGCCCCACCACCTACCAGGTGGGGCCCCGGTTGCTTCGGGTGCCTTCTACACTCTTCCCACGTCCTGATGACGATGTTTCCTTCGCAGTTAAGTTTGGTGATAATTAAGCACTTTAATCCCTCTCTTAAGCTTTTCTGGATAATCCCCTGGAAAATACGGAATATGCAAAACTCGTGGATATTGTCAGTTAAAACCCTAGACTAGTGTATATTCATATATCTTTGGTGTCTAAAGTTCTAATAAAAGTTGACGTTATCCACTGTAAACAACACCCCCAAGCTTACCTGTTTGCCAATCCCATGGCAAACAAACTAAGCCTAATTCACCAAAGTATTTGGATCAGAAGTTGCTACAATGCCTTCATATCTTCCAAGTACACATGCAGTTCAAACAGAGAGTCTCCTCCGGTTTAGACAATAACTGCTCTAACCTTTAGACTTACCCATTTTACCTTTAACTATGGACCCTTACAATTCTTGCATAAGTCTTGAGCAATTGAAAGATAGAACAATCGAGTCAAGCACTATGTAGCAAATTCTTCACAGTACCAACATTCTAGAGTTTTTATAAGTTTTCGAAATAAAACTCAGAGTTTAACTGTATGTCACCCTCAAGTCCCTCAATATATGTGGTATTTATGGATCTCACTTAGGCATTAACAATGTCATGCCTCCCTATAGCTAAGAATATTTAGTGGAGTTTATAGGAGTGGCAATAACAAGCCTGAGCATACTTGCAATGCATATATTGTAAAGTCAAGCAATGGATCCACAGAGAATCGAGGCATACAATTAAACCAAGATGTGCATGTGTATGGAATATGGTGGATAGGTGTATATATGGTACCTAGTGGCTAATACTAATTCTACTTATGCTCTTTTGAAAATAAATCTCTCTTTAATATTCGCAGGAAACATGGGCTATCTTTATTCTCTCTCTCTCTCCTTCTTCTCTCTTTTTTTTCAATAGGGAGGCGGGCATCTAGTACCCATTGTTTTACTTGCTGGGACACTTGTCCATCTTTTACTCACTTTTCTTTTCATACTTTTTGCATAGCCACATGTATCCAATAAATGATTTGGAGAGATAACAATGGTAAAAACTTAGAGCATTTATAACAGGGTTGTCTTATGGGGTATATTTTTGGTGTTTTCCTCCCAGTGTAGGAGAAAACATTTTATGATGAGCATAGATAAAAGTGGAAATGGTTGCGATTACTCTCAGGATAGGAATAATGCATATGTGGCTAGAGTGTGTACGCGATCTTAGTTTTAAAAGCATGACAAGACTCTCATGAGGTATACAACAAAGGTTGACTGAACTCAATGCAAAGCAAGCAGCATAAATATGCAAAGGTTTTCTATCTCTATGTATCATATATGGCTTTGGTAGAAATTCATACTTTGTCATACAAAAGCTCATCATGTAGATTTTAAGTTTTCAAAATAAAACTCTAGAACTTAGTAATGATAGGAGTAAGATAAATAGCAGCTCGACTTTCATGTATCATATAAATCAATCACCTAGACATAGCTCAAGCATATGTCTCCATAAGTTTCAGGTTCAGAGTAAATTCTCAAGTCAAAATAGCAGTATCTAAAACTCAGGAGAATTTAAGTTTGATAACTAGGTACTTGAAAGGAATGACAACAGAGCAACTATTTATCATCTCCAAGATAAAATTTTAGTGTTCATCAATTTTAATTAATTCTAGCCCAGACTGATTCCGAACATATTGTAATATATAGCTAAGTGTTTATTTGGTTTTAATTATTTTTTTGATTAGACTCAAAAGACTCTTTGATTTGTGGACCTTCATGTGTCCACATATTTTTGGTATTTTATGACTATATAAAACAGACTCAAATAATCGCATAGATATAATTACCTGATAATTAGGGGATGCTCCTCCCCCAAGCTTGATATTTGCAATATTTGGCGTTCAATGATCTTCAGAGTGAGCTAGCCAGTAGTAGTCCTGGTGGGTGCCACTGATAGACTCTCTTCTTAGTTATAATGTTGTGTCCTACATAATTATACTCTAACAAGAAAACCAAAACTCGAGGCTCGAATTTGACAAGGGGTTAGCGGTCAACCAATGAGTAATTGATTATTCTTTTTGAGTTGATTTTAATTGACAGATTCTAGCAGGATTCTAACAGGATTTTCTTTTTAGGATTTTCTAATTTTCTTATGCAGAAATCAAATATGTATGCATACTATTTTTATGCCACCACGGAGCATATTTATTCTCATGGGGCTTAGGATTTTTATAATGCAACAAAGTAAATACAGATGCTACTACCATTAATATTATTTTTATTTTATTTTTATTTTATTTTTATGCCGCCACAGTAAATATCAATACAGAGTATTCCATAAGTTTATTCACATGGGGCTTTAGTTCTTTATGATGCAGTAAATAAAGCAGTAAATATTTTTGTTGTTTTATATTTAATGTGCAAAAGTGATTGTACTAACTAAATGTGTTATAGTAAAATTACTTAATGATTGCTTACTTAATTAGATAACTACCATTCTAACCTTATGGCTAGGGTACGGAATTTGAAGTCTACCGACAGGACTTAGATAGAGGAGAGTACTTACTTAGCAGGTTCATCGTCTGAGGTAACCTCAGCCAATTCCCCATTTTGCAGGTGGTGTAGTAGGTGCTTCTTATTTCTCCTTCCATCTCATTTCTGTCTCTTCTGCTTCTCTCTTTTCTAGCTCTTGTTCTTCCTTGTCACACTCCCTCAAGTGTGCTTCTCTTGACTCTTCATCCCTCTTCATCCATTCTTCTAACTGTGCGTGGATCTCTTCCTTCTCTGCCTTAGCAATCTGATCCATCCTTTCAGCTTCCGCTTCCCACTCACTCCAGTGTGGTGCTTGTACGGCTTCCTCTTGCTCCTTGTAGCAGTCTTCATACTTCACAATTTTGCTAGGGAATTTCTCCCATCCACAGTGAGGCTGGGCAGCCTAATGGCGGGCTTGGCGTCTTCTCCTGTTGCGTTGCTTCCTGACCTGCTCATGATTAACAAGTGTTCTAAATTGACAGCGTACCTTTCTCGTTGGTAGGTTGAAGTGGATCTGTCCAGACCCGATGTAGATAATAGCATTGGCAGTGTAGAGGAACGGTCTTCCCAAAAGAATAGGTGATTCATCTTCCCCCTATATATCAAGGACTAGAAAATCTGCAGTATATATTTATCTTGAATTCTTACCATAACGTCCTTAACCACGCCTTCAGGGAATCTTAGTGATTGATCTGCCATCTGTAACTGAATATATGTTGGGTGTAGAGGTGAATCATTAAATAAATCATCATATACCTTTTTGGACATTACATTGACGCCTGATCCAGTGTCGCAGATGGTGTCGGCAAAAGTGGTGTCTCTGATTGTGCATTCAATGATTGGTACACCTAGGTCAACTTTCTTCGTTGGAAATGGTTGGGGGAGCATATGATCATTTTCTGTGTTGAGAGCTAGTAATTAGTTGAGCAGTTTTTTTAGGTACATGCTGGGGTTTGTTCTTCCTCCATCTTCTATTGTGCTTCTTCTTGGGTGCTGGTTGTTGTTGCTCTTGTTGTTGATGGAATTGCTTCGGGGCCGCCGGAGTCTTCAAGATGCGGTTCTTGAATGAGAATCTCTCTTTCTTGTCCTTGATGGAAAGGACAATCTTGGCATGTTCCGCATAGATGATGGCTTTGATTGTGCACAAGAATGGTCGTCCTAAAATAATGGGTGCCTTCTCATCTCCTCCTGTCTCCATGATCACGAAGTCAACTGGGACATATGATTGCCCCACTCTGATAACAGCTTCTTCTAGCACTCCCTTAGGGTAGCAAATGGACTGATCTGCAAGCTGCAAACGCATATCTATGTACAACAAAGGATCGCCTAATATTTTCGCATAAATTACCTTGGTCATTATGTTGACACTTGTGCCAAAATCGTAGATAGCCTCTGGAAAACTGTGACATCCTATAGAGATAGGAATGACAGGTCTTCCAGGGTCTCCTATCTTCTCAGGTAGTGAGTGATCAATCCACTTTATATCTGCAGGCTCAATATGGTATTGGGTTGCATTGTGAATATCAACAAGGTTAGCAGTTTCTAAATCTTCTGGCTGGTCCGGAATCTTACCTTTCTCAAATGGAGGGACAACAACAGCTAGCTGAGCTAATTATGATTCTAACATTTTATTAAAGCTGTGCTGATTCTTTATAGCAGAAGCAAAGGTATCCATCCTAGTATTAATGTTTTCTAAAGCTTTATCATTAGAGGCTACCTTTCTAGACAGTTGGTCTAACAATTTAGATTGAGCAGCAACTAAATCTTTCAAAGGTGGAAGATTGTAATTATTGTAATTATTACCTTGGTTGTTACCTTGGTAGTTACCTTGTCGAGGTTGCCGATTCCATCCTTGGTTTGTCTGGTTCCATCCTTGACCTTGCTGAGGACGATAGTAGGTGTTATTATTGATGAAGTTCACATCCTCTTGCAACGTAGGGAAGTTGACAGTTGAATGCCCGTAATCTCCACATTCTTCACAGGTCATGCGAGAATCATTAATATGCATGACTTCCTTCTTCTCTATATTGAGCTTCTTCATGATAAGGTCTAGCTTGGCAGTGACCATGTCAGTTTCCTTGAGATGATGGATGCCTCCTCCTCTCTTGCGAGGTTGAGTACGTTCTTCATTACAGCTTGGATTTGAGTCCATCTTCTCAACAAGTGCTTTAGCTTCTGGAAGCTTAAGTGACAGGAAAGCTCCTCCTGCTGCAACATCTATGGACTCACGGGTGCTAGAGATAAGCCCGTGGTAGAAGGTCTGCATCAATAGCCAATCCTCTATCCCATGATGAGGAGAGTCTTTAATATAATCTTGGAATCTTTCCCATGCTTCAGTGAATGATTCATCATTTTGCTGTTGAAAGCTTGAGATTTTCTCACGTAGAGCATTCGTCCATGTTCTCCTCCTCCAGCGGGTCACAACCCGATCGTCGCTAATCCGGAAACGGCTACTCCGCGAAGCAATACAAGGCAAGAAAACACCCAATACACCAAAAGACGACGGGACGCGGGAAGATCCATTAATAATAGAGAAATAATAAAAGGTACACGACTTGGCCCTCTCGGTGTATGTCCAATTTCATGGGGCCAAAGAAAAATTAAGAGTGGGGTTTGTATGCACAAGCTTATGTCATGCCCAAGCCAATATGGCTTTATAATAAATGGTTTAGGCTAGAGCTAATCCATAGCAAACACCACGGCTCACGATCTTCCAATCCGGGTGTCATGGAGGAGACGAGAATCGGAGGACGAGCCAAGTAAAGAGAAGAACATGTGATCATTGACAAGAAGTGTTGCACAAGATAGTGTGAGCGTTTAATCCACTTGTAGGGTACCAAGGCTGTGATTCGAACGGGTACAATCATACAAGTGTTTAAACAATAAGAATTTAAGAGAGAGCGAGGGAAGAGAGAGGAGCTAGCTAGACACGTCCATATCATATTCTCGGTCACATCTTTAGTGAAGATGGTTTTAATTAGTCGATCGGGTCGACTCACATTGGTCCGAGATCTTGATATAGACCATAGCTTCGCTAACTAAAAAGGGTTAGTCTGGTCTTTGATCCAATTGACATGAACAAGACGGGATCAAACAGAGCAGGCTGTACGGAAGCGAAGAGCGAAAAAACATCAGAGGGCGATGCTCTACTATTTCCAACGCACATGCCACGGCGTTAGATGGGGCGTTAGAAGAGAGCGACACACAGAAGAATACAAGTGTGCAAACCACTCATAGGGTACCACGACCTTGGTGCACTGGCACTAAGTCATTACTCAGATCCATAGCGATGCGGTTGTCACCGCAAGAATCGGAGGAATGCGACGGTCAGCAGCAGGGTACGAGCATACGAGAGTCAGGCATGAAAAGTCAGAGAGTGGCAACGGGGTATAGCTCCATGGTCAACTATGACGCGAGGTCAAGTTACACTCGGCATTACGGCCATGGCGAGACGAATCCCGCGATCGCAATATCCGAATGAAGTACGATCCCACAGCCGGTTCGAAGGCACAGCACATAGACAGTCAACAAGAACAACCAACAATAAGATCCAGTGACATGACCACAAGACAAAACAACTCGACAAGACAGTGGAGTAGCACAATTCCATAGCTCGAAGATGGATGGATCCTGTATTACAAATACATGTACAGACAGAGTGAGGTTGGGGTGCAATGGATACATGTACAGACAAATCATATGGATAATGTACAACAGATATACGGACAGACATGTCAGCGAGTAAGAGAAGGCGCTCTCCAATAGTCTAGCGTCGTATCTCACTTTGGCTTTCCAACCGTCCAACATCATCTATCGACTGGGCTTTCCAACAGTCCAGCATCATCTGTGGGGGCCTCAAGATCTGTCAACGGGGCTACGACACGAAGGCAGACAGGGTCGGTGTCAAAGAGAAGTGGCGAGGCTTGCTGCAATACTTTCCGGCTTCTCTCAGCCAGCTGCTATTAGCTTCTGACCAGCTATGGCTTGCTGGAGTGGCTAGAAGCTGGCCGATGGCTAGCTATGGTTGGCCAGGCGTAGGCGGGTTCTCAACAAGGCAAGGAATCATAGCACGGGGGCCGATGTCAAATGGCAAGGTGCACGCGATGGCGGTGCCCGTCGTAGGTGGAGTAGCTGCAACACGCGGGACCGCCATCAAGATGGCGACGCCCCGGGTGCACGCGACGGCGATGCCCGTCATAGGTGTTCATGGTGTGTTGTCCGGTTGGCTGGGTTTCATCTAGGTGTGCGTGAGTGCGTTGTGTTCTTCCTGAGCCGGTAGCGGCTCTGCCGATGCGTTCCCTGGGTTGGGACACGGTGGCACACATGGAGGGTCCGAGAAGGGTGGCGGTGCTCACTGTGGTGCTGTTGAAGATAGGATGGTGGTGCAGCGAGCAGTTGATGCCGTGTAGGGTGATCGCAATGCCGTGTCGATCCGCGACAGGTGGCACCGGCATGGTGAGGTTGGTGCTGCAGGGTCTTGACATGGACAAGAAGGTAGTCAAGGATGGTCATGGCCGGCTGGGCGTGATCGTGGGCACCCGGATGGTCCAGCAACGTTGGCTTCTCCCCTGCAGCAGTGTACGCATCGGCACGAATGCCAGCCTCAGATGGTGTTCCATAACAGTGAAGAGGAAGAGGAAGGCCTTGGGACTGAGGGTGCTTACTGGCTTCACAGAGGAGACCGGGGGGAATGGTGTTATCCCGGTCGCGGCGGTTGAAGAACGCGATGAGCAGCAGTGACGACGTCTGAGCTCGGTGCGGCCACGGCCTTGTCCCGTGAACGGCGAGGCCACGACGCTGAGGGTGAAGACGGGCTCGGCGTCGATGCTGCAGGGCGAAGTGGTGCTTAGTGGTGGTGACCCCAGTCGGGCAGCGGCGAGGTCAGGCTTGATGGCGGACTGCTGCAGGTTGCGCGGTGTCGGTGGAGGACGTTCTGTTCGCGGCCGTGGTCGACGTCGAGCGCTCTGGCAGCGTGAAGTAGAGCGCGTCCGAAACATCGAGGAGGATGCGCGCGGCCATGGCGGTGTTGGCTCGACGAGGTGACGACAAGGCTTGACGAGGATGTGCCGGTGGTGATGGTGGTTATTCCGGTAGCAACTGATGACGGCTACGACGCGGCGTGGCGAGGCCACGCGTGAACGCGACGAAAAGGGTGGCGGTGTCGAAGTCCGGCTTGCTCGGCACGTCGCGGTCACCGAGATCATCAGTCGGGGTCCTGCGCAGTGGTGGCAGCGAGCCCGCGGGCGGTGCTGCGCTCAGGGGAAAGGGCAGGGGCGCGGCACGAGCAGAGGCAGGGACGGCTCGGAGGTGGAAGATGAACAGTGGCGGTGGCTCTTATCTTTTATACGCATGCGTGCTAGGGCATCGAGGTGACGCCATGCATCCTCGACGTCCGTGCCCGGGCCAGGACACACGGCGCACATTACGGGAGGCTGCGGAGGCCGGGGTCGCGTGCTGCCAACACGTGCGTCGCGTACCCCGTAGCAGGCGGTGGCGGCTCCTGGGGTCGGGCGGATTCGCCCTGGTGGCTAGGGTTCGGGGCTGGGGCTCTGCCGTGCGTGGGCCAGGTGGGCCGAGTGCTGGGGCCAGTGCGCGCAGCTGGGCGGCGGAGTGGTCCGCGCGCATATGGGCAGGAGGGAGGCTGAGCTAGGCTGTGGTGCACACGCGTGTTGGGCCAAACTCAAGCAAGCAGGAAGGGAGGAAAGGGGATTTTCTCCCATTGTAATTTAGTAAAGTTCGCAAATGGTTTCGCATGAATTTGTGATAATTCATAGAGTCCAGAGAAAGGAAAGAGAAAAGGAATTTCCCTTGTGTTATTTATAAATAGAGGAACCAAGGGAAGTCCAGAATAAATTTGGGAGGTATGCGGAAGGAGAATACGGATTACGTTCATAGGGATTAGAGAAATCCCCAAACAAGATGAAAATGGAATTAACAGGAGACACAGAACCGGGCTCGAGAGGAGATAGGAAAAGAAGAAGAATTCTTCATCTTACGAATTATGGTTCGAGAATTAGTAGAGAGGGTTTGAAGTAGGTGCGAGAGGAGAGTTCAAGTGCTTCTTGGAGAGAGAGAGAGAGAGAGAGAGGAGCACCGGGGTTTGAGACGGATTTGCTATGGACATGTGCTCTCCGACAAGATACCCTAGACCAAAAGGAGAACTCTGGCAAATTCCTACAAACAATTCTATATGAATGCATCGATTTGTTAGTGATTAGACTCAGGTTTATCCCTCAAGCTACATGTTCCACACATTCGCAAGAAAAATTTCAAAAAGTTCATATTTTTGGCTTTTCGAAAACCCGGGTTGTTACATCCACCGTCAACAGCAACGCTGCGGACGCCCACGTCCGTGCCGTTCGCGCCCAG
Source organism: Eremochloa ophiuroides (assembly GCA_038502445.1). Taxonomy (NCBI): domain Eukaryota; kingdom Viridiplantae; phylum Streptophyta; class Magnoliopsida; order Poales; family Poaceae; genus Eremochloa; species Eremochloa ophiuroides. Next base: position 41,892,818 of record JAHLJS010000009.1, on the reverse strand, counting down.
CAGCTCGGCCTAGGGATGATGCCCGTCCATCACCTAAAGCGTCTGGACGACCTCTTCGACTCCCCGCCGTCCTCTCTTGGGAGCACCCCCAGGGCGTTCAACAGCAAGGAGATGGACTCCAACGCCAGCTGCGCCCTGCTGGAGTACCCAGAAGGATGGGACCACTACGGTCGCGTCTCACCGTCGCGATGGAATCTCGGCAGCGACGACGACGATGATTTGTGGGAGAACGTGGACTTCACCGGCGTCCATGACCCCCAAGCTTTCCTCCCCCTCATTGACGCGTGGGATAACACCCTCAGCGTCTACGACTCCGATGAGAGCCTCATCGACCCCTCCCGGGAGTGCTATCACCTAGTGCACACAGAGGAAGCCTTGTTGGAGGACGTCCACTCGGAGGAGGAGTTCGCCTTTGCAGAGCAGCGGCAACCACCGCAGCTACAGCTACATATGCCACCTCCACCGGCTCCTTGCCCCACGCCCTCGAAGGACCCTGGGAGCCGGGACGTCCCGCCCTCCTCGTCGACTTCTAGAGCTAGAGCAGGTGCACGAGCTTGAAGCACGGATGGACGAAGACCGCCTGCGCCTTGCTCAGCTTCGGGCCACGCTGGAGCACGAGGAGGAGTGGGGAGACGGCGGAGCGGCACGACGCCGAGCCCGCGACGTCCAGGCCCGCATTATCGCCGATGACGAGGCTGGAACGCTTGGAGTTGCACCCCGAGCAAGCCGGAAGCTCACGGGGGCTGCAATGCTTCTCCGGAGCATGCCCGAGCCCTCCACCGCGGAGGCACGGTAGCTCAGGGACTAGCTCAAGGACCTCTTGGAGGAGCCGCTGTCCTCCAAGCGGAGAGCTCAGCATCATGACACCGCGGAGCCGAGGAACATCAGCATGGAGCCCTAGCACGCCATGAACGAGAGGCCTCGGTACATCCTGAGGCCCCGAGGGGCCCCTCGGTCCAGTGGCTTGGCAAGGACATCGACATCCATGCCATTCTCTAGGCCCGCGGGCGATGGAAGACCAACGGAGCCGCCCGAGGCTTCAACATCCATCGAGGTGTGCGCTACGACTCCGACGAGGACTGCGCGCCCTCACCCGAGCCCCCGGGGTCCCCGCGTCTTCAGCGAGGCCATTCGGAGGGCCAAGTTTCCACCCCGGTTCCGACAACTGGTCAACATCACCAAGTACTCGGGGGAGACGAACCCCGAGCTTTGGCTAGAAGATTATCGTCTTGCGTGCCAACTCGGCGGCACACAGGATGACCTCATCATCATCCACAACCTTCCTTTGTTCCTAGCCGACTCTGCGAGAGCCTGGCTCGAACACCTGCCCTCTCGGCAGATCTTCAACTGGAGCGACCTAGTCAAGATCTTCGTGGGGAATTTCTAGGGCGCGTACGTGCGCGCTGGAAACTCCTGGGATGTCCGGAGCTGCAAGCAGAAGCCGGGCGAGTCCCTTAGGGACTACATCCGGCGATTCTCTAGGCAGTACAACGAGCTACCCCAGGTCACCGACTCTGACGTCGTCGGAGCTTTCGCTGTAGGGACGACCTGCAAAGCATTGGTTCATGAGCTGGGGTGTCGGACCCCCCACCAGCATCTCCGAGCTCATGAAGATCGCCACCAGCTTCAGCCTCGGGCGACGTGGCGGTGGGAGCCGTCTTCTCCGACCCCAAGGGAAAGTGGAAGGAGGAAGCCCCCGAGGGTACCTCTTCCCGAGCCCCCAACAACAACAACAACAACAATAAGAAGGGGAAAGGGAAGGCTCCCCTCCGCGATGACTCCATTGTGGCTGCCGGCGAGCCCAAGGGAAACCAGCCGCCCCGAGGCCGCTTCGATGAGATGCTCACCAAGCTGTGCCCTTACCACAAGGGTCCAGTGAATCACACGCTCGGAGTGTGTGTGATGCTCAAGAAGCACTACGGGCGGCAGGCGTTCAGGGGCGACGCCGGCAAGAAGCCCGCAGAAGACAAGGAGGACCAGGGAGGGAAGGACGACGAGTTCCCGCCCATCGACAAGTGCCTCTTGATCTTCGACGGGCCGGGAACCACTCCCACGCCTCGTCAGCAAAAGCGTGAACGTCAGGAGGTCTACACCATCGGGCCAGTGACACCATGCTTCCTCGACTGGTCCCTCGACGCCATCACCTTCAGCCGGGATGATCACGCGGACCACGTCCCGTCGCCCGGGCGCTACCCGCTTGTTGTCGACCCCGTCGTCGGCAACACGCGGCTCGCCATGGTCCTCATGGATGGAGGCAGCAGGCCTCAACATCCTGTATGCTGAGACCCTAGACTCGATGGGGATTAGCCGCTCTCTTCTCCGGGCCACGACGTCCCCGTTCCACGGGATCGTGCCCGGAAAGAGCGCACACCAGCTCGGGCATATCGACTTGCCCGTCTACCTTGGGACTCCTGACAACTTCAGGAAGGAGACCCTCACGTTCGAGGTGGTAGGTTTCCGAGGCACTTACCATGCCATCCTCGGGAGGCCATGCTACTGCCAAATTCATGGTAGTCTCAAACTACACCTACCTCAAGCTCAAGGTCTCGAACTACACCTACCAGCATGCCTACTAGTGCGACGTTGAGTGTTGCGAATACGCCAATGCACTGGTAGAGTCTGAGGCCCTCATTGTCAACCTTGAGTAGCTGGCCAAGGAGGTCCCTGACCCCAAGAAGGCCGTGGGCACCTTCAAACCCATCGAAGGGGTGAAGGAGGTGCCTCTCAACCCCGGGTCTTCCGATGGCAAGGTGCTGAAGATCAGCGCCACCCGTCGACCCGAAATAGGAAACTGTGCTCGTCGACTTCCTCCGCAAGCACGCCGACGTGTTTGCTTGGAGTCCCTCTGATATGCCAGGCATCCCGAGGGAGGTCGTCGAGCACTCCTTGGACATCCGGACCGGGTCAAAACCGGTGAAGCAGCGCCTACGCCGATTCGACGAGGAGAAGCGCCGAGCCATTAGAGAGGAGGTGCAGAAGCTTTTGGCGGCCAGATTCATCAAGGAGGTCTTCCATACGGAGTGGTTAGCTAATCCTGTCTTAGTTAAGAAGAAGAATGGAAAATGGAGAATGTGTGTAGACTACACTAGTTTAAATAAAGCTTGTCCTAAGTATCCATTTCCATTACCTCGCATTGACCAAATAGTTGATTCCACTGCTGGTTGCGAACGACTTTGCTTCCTTGATGCGTACTCCAGTTACCATCAAATTCGTATGAAAAAGTCCGATGAGTTAGTGACTTCTTTCATAACTCCTTTTGGCACGTATTGCTATGTAACCATGCCGTTTGGCCTCAAGAACGCTGGCACGACATACCAACATTGCATGCTCAAGGTTTTTGGGGACCTCAACAGGCGGACCGTTGAGGCTTACATAGACGATATCGTGATTAAGTCTAGGAAGGCGGACGACTGGGTAGCCGACCTAGAAGAGGCTTTCGAATGCCTCAATAAGAGAAACATAAAACTCAACCCCGAGAAATGCATTTTCGGGGTTCCCCGGGGCATGTTGCTTGGGTTCATCATTTCTGAGCGCGGCATTCGAAGCCAACCCGGAAAAGATATCAGCCATCACACGGATGGGGCCGATGCGCAACCTCAAAAGCGTACAAAAGCTGGTGGGGATGTCTTGCAGCCCTGAGCCGGTTTATCTCGCGACTCAGTGAAAAGGGTTAGCCTTTGTATCGGCTGATCAAGAAAACAGAGCACTTTATTTGGACCCCCAAGGCCCAGGAAGCCCTCGACAGGCTTAAGGACTCTGCTTTTGGAAGCACTGGTGCTCGTGCCGCCCACCAAAGGGGAAGACCTCCTGCTGTACGTAGCTGCCACTAACCAGGTGGTCAGCGCGGCGATCATCGTGGAGCGGCGAGAGGAAGGGCATGCGTTGCCGGTTCAGCTGGCCAGTTTATTTCATCAGCGAGGTCTTGTCCGAAACCAGGACGCGCTACCCGCAGATGCAAAAGCTGGTGTACGGGATCGTTCTCGCTCGGCGCAAGCTCCGACACTACTTCGAGTCTCATCCCGTGACTGTGGTATCATCCTTCCCCCTCGGGCAAGTGATCCAAAATCGGGGGATGACAGGAAGAATCGCTAAATGGGAAATCGAGCTCATGGGTGGCGGCATCTCCTATGCTCCCCGCAAGGCGATCAAGTCCCAGGTGCTGGCGGACTTTGTGGCGGAGTAGACTGAGACACAGCTGCCACCAGTGCCTACTCAAGAGGAGTACTGGGTCATGTACTTCGACGGGTCGATGATGATGAAGACAGGTGGCGATGCGGGCATAGTTTTTGTCTCGCCCCTCGGGGTCTGACTCAAGTACCTCCTGCGGCTACACTTCGCCACTTCCAACAACGTGGCTGAGTACGAGGCCCTGGTCAATGGGCTTCCACATTGCCGTCGAACTGGGAATCAAGCGCCTCAAAATTCGAGGGGACTCCCAGCTCATTGTGGACCAGGTGACGAAGGAGTCAACGTGCCACAACCCCAAGATGGCCGCTTACTGCAAGTTGGTGCGGTTACTTGAGGAAAAATTCGACGGCCTAGTGCTCAACCATGTTGCGTGCAGACACAATGAAGAGGCCGACGAGCTGCCTAAGATCGCGTCCAAAAGGGCTCCGGTCCCGGCGGGCGTGTTCGCCAATGATCTACATAAGCCCTCGGTCAACGTCAAACCCTCAGAGGGCAAGGGGAACGAAACCCCCGATCCCTCACAGGGACCCAAAGCGCCCTCCGACCTCAGGAACCCCTCAGGGGCTGAGGACCCCTCGAGAAACGACGGAGAAGATCCCTGCAAGTCCGATGACGAAGCTGAGGCTATGGAGATCGAGGCGGAGATGGATGACGACGAGCCGGATTGGCGTGAACTGCTGATCAGTTGGCTTGTCTAAAGGGTCCTACCCCCAGACAAGACCAAGGCATGACGGCTGGCTCACAGGGCCAAGTCCTTTGCGATGGTTGAAGGTGAGCTCTACCGACGCAGCCCCTCGGGCATCCTATAGAGCTCCATCCCTTTAGTCAGGGCAAGCGCTGACTCGAAGAGATACATACCAGAGTTTGTGACCACCACGCCTCGCCAAGAATGCTCGTCGGCAACGTTTTTTGTCGAGGTTTCTATTGGCCAACCGCCGTGGCCGACGCTACTGAGGTAGTGCGCTCCTGCGAAGGGTGCCAGTACTACGCTCGGCAAACCCACCTCTTAGCCCAAGCTCTACAGACGATCTCCATCACTTGGCCCTTTGCTGTGTGGGGACTGGACCTTGTCGAGCCCCTTAAAAAGGTGCACCCGGGGGCTTCACCCACCTGCTTGTTGCCATCGAAAAGTTCTCGAAATGGACCGAAGCTCGGCCAATTACCTAGATCGGCTCGACCCAAGCGGTGCTATTCTTCACCGACTGTCGTCCATTGGTTCGGCGTCCCGAACTCCATTATCACCGACAATGGCACACAGTTCACTGGGAAGAAATTCCTAGTGTTCTGCGATGAACACCACATTCAAGTGGATTGGGCAGTGGTAGCTCACCCGAGGACGAATGGCCAGGTGGAGCGTGCCAACGGCATGATCCTCCAGGGCCTCAAGCCGAGAATTTTCAACAGGTTGAACAAGTTCGGCAAAAGGTGGCTGACCGAGCTCCCAGCAGTGATATGGAGTCTAAGAACCACTCCGAGCCGAGCCATGGGCTTCACACCTTTCTTCCTGGTTTATGGCGCTGAGGCTGTGCTTCCTACAGACCTAGAGTACGGTGCCCCGAGGGTCAGAGCCTACGACGAGCAAGGGAATCAGACCTCTCGGGAGGACGCACTGGACCAAGTCGACGAGGCCCAAGACATTGCTTTGCTACACTCCGCAAAGTATCAACAGTCCCTACGCAGGTACCACGCTCGGCGCATCCGAGGCCGAGCATTCAATGTAGGCGACTTGGTGTTGCGGCTCAGGCAGGACAACAAGCGACGCCACAAGCTAACGCCGCCATGGGAAGGGCCATTCATCATCGCCGAGATGCTGCATCCTGGAACATACAAGCTAGCAAACAAGAAAGGCGAGGTCTACGACAATGCTTGGAACATTGAACAGCTACGTCGCTTCTATCCTTAAGATTCCAAGCATTGTATATTTTGTAAATCTTGCAATCAATAAAAGACTCGACCTCCCTTTTTTGTATGATTTTAAGATTTTCACCCGAGCCCACCCTCGGGAGCGGGCGAACTCGTGTGCTACCATGCAACCAAAAGTGAGGCTCGTTCCTATCTCTGATAGGGCCAACCCTTTCTCGGGGGCTAGGATGGGGGGAACCCCCAGACCCCTCCGAGTCTCAACAAAATCGAAATCTAAAACTTCAAAATCCTTTGAAATTTTTTGTCTCTCGACTACACTTCTTGCCTAAACCAAGAACAAACTTATAAGACTCGGAAGAGCAAAAGAAGCACTAGAGGGCAGAGCCGGTCGAGCCGCGAGACCGCCTACGCCTCCGGGATACGGCATCTCCACTCGCTACTCCACGCCCGAAGGGCGACTTGCGCTTAGAAGAGAACTAATAAGATCGGCGTTGGCGAAGGTAGGAGGCTCGGACAGAATCGACCAAATCTTTTTCTAAGCTTTCGCTCCATCAAAACCCCTCGAATTATGGTCGCGTCTACGCCACTAAAGCCCGACGCCCAAAAAGTCCCCCGAGGCTCGATTGACGGGGCTCAGGGTCATCGGAGAAAAAGCTTAGAAAGGAGCCAAGTGAAAAACGAACCTAAAAAGCAAACGTGCAGCAAATATTTACACAAAAATTAAGGCCACGAAGGGCTGCATGTTTGTTTCTCACACATTGTCTTTTCAAAATGGGCCCGATGGCCCAGTCTTCAGTCCAGGTTTAGGGGAGAGCTCCACATCATCTTGAAGGAGGGCTGCCAATGCTTTTCCAGGGACCTCCACCGACCCGATCAGCGCGAGGAGCTCGTCGTCGGAAGCCTCGAGGAAGCCCTCGCTGACGGCCTCGGCGTCAAAAGTCTCATAGTGAGACTTCGCCACCGCCAACGTCTTCTGGACTCCCGACAGCAGAGCCTCCTTGAGCTGGTCGCCCATCCGCTTGTGAAGGGCCTTGAGGCGGCTTCAGAGCGAACTCCCCGAGGGCTCCCCATCGATGCCGAGGGCGTCGCACAATGCGCGTGCTACCCTCTGCAGGTCCTGATGGTCGGCAACCATTGGCGTCGTGAGCAGCGTTGAGGGCGGCAATAGTCCCCTGAGCACTGACGGCCTCCACCTTCAGAGCTGTGGCGACAGACCAGTTAGGCAGAGGGGACGAAAAACAACAGATAGCCAAAGTAGGCGAAAAGCAAAAAGGTAAGACGCACCTTCGATCTCCTCACGTGCCTTCCTCGCTTTCTCCCGGACAGCGTCGACCTCACCCATCGCCTGGTCCAGAGCCACCTAAGAGCGGCCCAAGTCTGACGATAGGACATCAACGATGGCCTCCTTCTCGGCGGCAAGTGCTCGCGCGGCAGTCCCGCTCCTGAACGGCCTCGGTCAGGGCAGCCTCCAGCCGCTGGACGCACTCCTCAAGGGGAGCGACTCGGCCCCAAGCCTCCGCAACCTTGTTCATCAAAGAGTCACGGTCAAGGTTGAGGTCGGCCAGCCGAGCGGTCGCGTGGGCGAGCTCCTTCTGGGAACGGACGAGGGCCCGGCTCTTGAGCTCCAGCTGCCTCCAGAGACCGAGGCCCTGGCGGAGGAAGCAGGACTTCTCGCGGGAGGTCGTCATGAGCTCCTAAAGCAGAACCAGAAGCAGACGGGTTAAGTGGAAGCGCCAGCCCGAAACACCGAAGCAACGAAAAAAGTAAAGCTTGTGCGTTCACCTGGGGTCGCTCCTGGAACTCCGAGTCGATGGAGTCTGCGAGGAGACTGCAGGCTCTCTGACCACGACGACTTGAGGTCCTGGAGCCCATCCCAGTGAGCGGCCTCAACATCATCCCGCAACGTGAAGACCGGCAGGGGCTTCGCGGTTGGCCCGGTCGGTCCACTCGATGCGGGAGCTCGTCAGCACCCGGGGAGGCGCCCCCGAAGAACCAGCGCCATGGAGTCCGCGCAGGGGTAGAGTCATGGCTTTGGACGGTGGCGGGACATTGACATCCATGGCCGGGGCGCTGGCGTCGCCCGGCTTCGGCACAGGAGGTATCCCCGGAAGCGATGACGGGAGCCTCGGGAGCTGGAGCCGAGGCCGTTTCCTTGGTGGCGGCCGCGGTCACAACGACTTCAGGAGAAGGGATCGCCTCCGGAGCCACCAAGCCCTCGGACGGAAGGGTCTCCACCGAGGGAACCTCCTCGATCACCAGGCGGCCTTCCCCTCCAGCGGTACTCCGAGCCTGCACCTTTAGAATTTTCTGGTGCGAGACCTGGAGTGCCGACCCCGGGCATTTCCTAAATATAGAGATAAGACGAAGTGGGCACTCGTGATGCAAAGAACAAAAATCAGTAAGGGAATGATTGGGAATACGACCTGCCTGGTCTAGGGGAGCGATGTCTTCTTCACCGCACCAGCGCTTGTCGGGGCAACGGGCCCAGTTGACGATGCGGTCCGCGTCGCCAGTGGCGGAGTACGCAGTGCCTCGATCTCGCGGTCGGCTGCGCCCTGAGATACCCCTAACGGCAGGGGCCCTGTTTGGCCACCAGGGGTTGTCTCCGCGCCACTACCCCTCGGCGGGGACACCCTGGTACGGGCAGACACCAGCTCGAGGTCCGGCGTGCTAGCGCCGCCAAGCTTCGACACGGGCGGCGTCCTCTTCCTGCTCCCGCCGCCCTCCGCCGCCTGGGTCATCGTCGGCGCATCAAGGGCAGAGGCATGCTCTGGCGGTGGCTCCTGGACACCACCACCGGTGCCGGTCGGAGGGGCGACCTTCACCATCTCGGGAGCCGGGCCAAAGCCTGTTCCTGGCCCATCCAACGGCCCGTCGCGGCCGTCGGCCGCCGAAGCCCCTGGCCCTAAGAGCCACACTACCCGAGGCCACGCCTCCGGACGCAGCCCCTGAAAACTTTGCTCGGGGGCTCGGGCTACGGCCCCCGGCACTTCCGCCGATGTGCACCGACATAGGAGCCTTCCCCGGCTCAGTCAGGCTCCCACTGCGGGCTTTGTGGCCACTATGGGCTAGGTGTCGTCGCCATCATCTTCTTCATCTTTCTCGAAAGGAGACTCCTCCTCTGGCTCCGCAACCTCCCACTGGCGGCGGCGAAGCTGAGCGAGCCTGTGGGTCTCCCGGGCTTTCCTCCTCCTCAACGCGATCTTCTTGTCCTTCTCTGCCTTCTGCTGCTCACCCCGGAGGCTGGTTCCGGGCCCACTGGATGGCATCCTCTGGGACGGGGAGCCGGGAGGGCCTCCCCTCCCTCGAAAGGCCTTACGCCAAGAGGAGAAAAAACGGTCGAAAAAAATAAAAAAGCGAGGCGATTGACGGAAGAAAGGATGCTCACCAGCAAGACGTATCCCGGACGTGGGCGCATGGCCACCATCTTGAGGTCGTCCTAGGTGTTGACGGTCACTAACACCCTATTTTACCATCAACATTTCACCCATAATCAAGGTAAAACCACATGAAATGCAAAGAACTCACTTTGAAACTTACCTAGTTCCACATGTCCTTGGAGAAATCTTGTGTATGCAGGAAAAATAGTGAAACAAGGCAAAATTGAAGCATACCAAGACAGCTTGACACCTCAGCTGCCACATGGAAGCCAGAGGGGGGACGCCCGCCCTACCAAGTAGGGCACCCGTCCTGTCAAATGTGCCAAATGGCACTTGCCACCTCACTGATCCGTGTGCCTATCCTCCCAAATGGCCAGTGGCACGTTGAAACAACATCAACTGGCTCAGATACAAGGCACGAGGATCCGGTGTAACACCCGAAAAATTGCATTCTTTTAAATAGTGGGAATTTATTTAATTATGCAATTAGTTGATCATTCCAATATAGGGAAATAATAATTTTTCTCAAATATAAAATCAAACCTAGGTCATACACATGTATGATGCATTCATGCTGGAGCATTTCTTCTTTGTACTGTTGTAGATTATTTGAATTTCTCAAATATTTCAAAACCCAATTTGAGAATCCTTTTGGAAAATGGAAAGGAAATAGAGCAGAGCCCTTCCCCTCTCCTTTCTGGCCCGAGCAGCAGTTTGGCCTGTTTTCCACTCCCTGGCCCCAGCAGATCCAGGTCGGATGGCCCGAGGACAGCTCGGCCGACCTGCTCCCTTCCTTTCCCCTTACCCCCTCTGACTGTCGAGCGGGACCCACGGGTCAGCCCTTCCTTCTCCACCTCCCCCGCTGCGCGAACAGAGACGCCGCTGCCGTGTTCATCCACCGCGGCCGAACGCGCGCGAAGCGTCCCTCTGCCGTGATTGCCAGCCCGACCCCAGCGCTCGGTGCTACCGACCTGTGGACCCACAGAACAGCCCCTCCCCTGTTTCCCTCTGCTGCTCGCCGAGAGTCCGACGCGGGCAAGAAAGAAACGGCCGAAGCCGAGTTCGTCGCCGCGCTGAGAGTCCGTAGCAGAGAAGAAACGGCCGAAGCCGATTTCTCCGCTCGCCGAGTTTGTTTCAACCTCCGAGATTGTCGTCATACCTCGGGAGTATTTAAGCAACGCTACACCCCCCGTAGCCGTCACCTAACCCTAGCCGCCTCTTCTCGCCGCCATTGCTGAGCTCCCGCGAGAACCGAGCAGCCGCCGCCGCGAGCAATTAGCTCGATTCGCCACCAATTTCCTCTCGGTAAGCCTTTGAGGAGCTTCGCTGTGATCTTGTGAAGTTCCCGAGCACTTTCCCCCTTCGATTTGTGCACTGACCGCCTCCGCCGCCGTTGCAGAGATCCACCGTCCGCCGGATCACGCCGCGAGCTATCTCCGAGTCGATTTTGACCTTCCCATCACCCTAGGTGAGCTTGCGATGCTCTTCCCGATCTATGGGTACCCTTCCCGACCTATTTCATGCACTGAAGGACTAGTTCTCCTTCTTCGGCGGCCCTCTGGCCATGACGCCACCGTAGTTAACCATAGTTACTTCCTAGTTTTGTTATCCTGTTCCTTGCAACCTATGGGATTATGCATATGGTAATTGATGCTAGTGCGTTATGGATATCATGATCATGTAAACTGATTAATTGAATACGCAATGAGGAATTAAAAGATGCATTTTTAGCAACATGGAACTAGGGGATTCGAGCATAGTTTTGTGATGCTCCATATCCTTCCCCCTTGGTAATGATCTGTCAGCAAAAGCTGGGACTTACAGTGCAACTATGAGGGCTATATGGCTCTGGTTTTAGCTCAGTATGAGGACCTTATCTAGCTTGTTAGAGGTTACCGAAAGGCGCAAGAGGGGCTTGCCGACTCGGGTATAGTGCGGCCTCTGTCCATATGTGTATTACCTGCGTGACCTTGTGCCATATGGAAGGGGGGCTCTACATCTGCTTGCCGAGGAAACCTCGCGGCCCTAACATGTTAGACGAACCTTTGAAAGGCTTCATAGTGAAACCCTGCTCTCTCACCTTGGTAGTGTTATGGGAGTAATTAACCCGAGCAAATGGGAATCACGGCTCATAGTGAAAGTGCACAACCTCTGCAGAGTGTAAAACTGGTATACTAGCCGCGCTCACGGTCACGAGTGGCCCGGAAAACTCACGGAGTAGTTATCTTTCAGGGTGATGTTTACTTATTGCTTATCTATTTGTTGCTACTCATTAATTATGTTTGCTATGATCATGAGAATGGGCATATTAGCTTGTTGCTATCCATCTGCATAAAAGATGATTAATTAAAAGCAACCTGCTGTTAAACCGTGTCAACCTTTTGAGCCTCATGAACCCATGCTATTCTTGTTGAGTACGACATATACTTACGCTTGTTTATTTTTCATTATTTGGTTAAAAAAATCCCGGATGGGTAACAGATGGTGATAGTGATGAGGACTACCCAGAGGATTACTAGACTTGTGCTTCACCAGTCGACGTCCCTGTGCTATGGAGCTACCGCGAGAGTTATCTGTATTTTCCGCTGTGTAATGACTTTGATATTATTCGCTATGTATTAAACATTGGTTATGATACAATTTATGTAATTTGTTGGCTTATGTGTGTGACTGATCTCTGGGCGCACATAAGATTATGCATCCCATTTTATCCTTAAAATTCGTGTGACAAATTGGTATCGGAGCCGTGTTGACTGTAGGACGCAAGCCTAGTTAGCACTGGATAGCCCTTAGCTTTATTATCTCTTTTTACTTGTTAAATTAATTTGCTACAAGTTTTTGCTGATATCCTACCCTTGTCCATTGCAAAATTTTGACTTAATCTTAATTCTTGTAGATGGCCAACCTTAAGCGCACTGCTCGCAAGCGTGTCTTGCCACCTAAGAGGTACCTGCAGCGCTTCATCTCTGGCGGACATGTTTCCCGACCAGAGGTACCCGTGGAAGACGTACCAGTGGAGGAGTCCCAGCAGGAGGTGCCCGCAGAGGAGCCCAGTGAAGAGCCCTTGGACGACAGCTCTGAAGACGTACCTATGGAGGGCCCTCAGAAAGATGAACCTGAGAAGGTGGAGCCGCGGGGTGACCAGGATTGTGCTGGCGACCCTGACGACGGAGATGATGGAGGCAACTCGGATGACTCCGACGACCCCGAAGACGATGGCGATGATGATGGAGACCAAGGTGGAAAATCCCTGGGTGGGAATGATTCACTATGATCATCATGGTGATGACTACTACCACCCGCTGCTTCTCGACTTGGTGCGCCGCTTCTACCCCAACGCCTCGGTGCTGTACAAGACGGAGTACTGGAAGCACCCTGACTACGCCGCCTACTATGAGACGAGGGTGTACATCAAGGAGGGAAGCCAGGTGAAGAATATTCACTATGCTGTCTCCATTTGACTCTCCAAAGCTGCCGCCATCAAGGATGCCGCACGACAAGCTCTTATGGTGCACCGCCATGAGAATTGGGACATCATCAAGTGGGAGATGCACCGCTACCTTCCCCGCCATCAGAGTGGCCAAGCTAACTGCAGTATCGCCGGTCCACTTGGAGAAGTGAACGCCCGACTCCACGCTGCCTTGGAATGTTTGGCTCAGACCAACACTTTTCTGGACCAGACACTGGATGAGCTGAACACCAGGACTGAAGCTAACTACAAGCTCAGCCGGGCAGTGGATGGGTTGAACAGGCAACTCGGTGTTGGACCCCCTCCGCCATCACCAAGGTGTCCAGCTGAATCGCCGCCCTAGGAACCGAGGAGACCATGGAGATGCTCACACCCGCACCGACATCGACCCCTAGAGGAGTTACCCCCAGTTAGTAACAAAAGACGCTAGAAGCGCAAGTTGAGTCAAGTCGAGTCTAGTTCGTGTCTTGTGAACTTTTGTGCTAGATTGCTTTTCCTTATGAACAATGCTTGATTTGGAGTTTGTAATGAGTGCTGAGATTGTGGGCATGTCCGCAAATCTCTTTATATAGGTTTGAATTAATGCATAATAGTTTGGGTTGATTATCTCAGTTTCCAGCAGTGCTGTTTTTCAGACCTCTCTGCCTTAGTTATTTTTCCTATTTAGTTATATACTACCAAAAATCATGAGAAATTTTTGTGAAAAACTAGACTTCTGTAGTTTTCTTTGGCCGCAAGAATCATCTCAATATCAGTTACGGTTTGGGAGAAACAAATGTCACAAGTCAAAGTTTCTGCGCTGTCTGTTACTCTAAAACAGTTCGAATCAAATTCGTTTTTGATAAACTTAACGACAGAATTTGGAGAGATGGTATGAATAAAAGTTGTAGAGTTTTTCTCATGCTTTCCAACCATGTATAGCATGTCTCTGTTTGACTTCAGGGAACTCCAGATATGACCGTTTTTCTACTCTGCCGTTGTTGGATCGCGCCCGGAAATTTCCTGTTCTAGTCTTTTAAATGTTATTATAATGGAAAAGAATTCTAAACCTCACTTCAATGATTGAACAGCAGATGGCCCACACCAGGAGGAACCCAAGGGGTGATGGTACCTCTGAAGAAAATGCTAATCCACCACCACCTCCGCCACAGCCTAACATGGAGCAGCTGATGATGATGCAAACACAGCTGATGCAGCAGATGGCCCAGAACATTCAACTACTGCAGCGAAACAATGGCAATGGGAACCCACCTCCACCACCCCGTGACAAGAGAAGCGAATTCTTGAAGGGACGCCTGCCCACCTTCGATCATTCCAGTGATCCTCTCCAAGCTGATGATTGGCTGCGTGCAATAGAAAGGCAGCTGGAGATCACCCAATGCAACGACGTCGAGAAGGTTCTCTATGCATCTGGGCAGCTGCAGGGAGCTGCTCTGGATTGGTGGGAGTCTTTCCGTTTTGGACGTGCCGACCCCATCTCTTGGCGGCAATTCCGTGAGGGGTTCCGCAATCATCATGTGCCTGCAGGGTTGATGAAGTTGAAGAAGAAGGAGTTTCTTTCTCTGAAGCAGGGAGGAATGCTAGTTGCTGAGTACCGTGACAAGTTCATCCAATTGTCGCGGTATGCTCCAAAAGAGGTCGAAGATGATGCCAAGAAGCAAGAGCTCTTCTTGGAGGGACTGAATGATCATCTCCAGTACCAGTTGCTCTCCCACACTTTCGCCAATTTCCAACAGTTGGTGGACAAAGCTTTGATCATCGAGAGCAAGCGCCGTGAGAGAGATGAGAAGAAGAAGAAGAGGAAGTTTCAAGGGCAGTCATCTGGAAGCAACAGCCGCTTCCGTAACAACCAACAGCAGCCTCAGCAGCAACAACGTTTCCAGGGACAGTCTGGATTCAAGAACAATTTCCAGAATCAACAACGTTCCCAAAACCAGCAGCGTTCCCAGTACCAGCAACAAGGTGGCAATCAGGCGCCACAACTGACTGCTCCCAACAACATCCCAGTGAAGAATGGTGCCCCCAACAAGTGTTTCCGCTGTGGCAAGGAAGGACACTTGTCCTACAATTGTCCTGAGAAGCAGAATTCCCAAGCCTCCCAGAAGCAGAACAACCAGCAGAGAGTGCCACCTCGCACCAGGAAGGTGAACCATGTGTCGGTTGATACGGCATAGGAGACTCCAGAGGTCATGATGGGTACGTTCAATATCGACTCCATCCCCGCTACAGTTCTTTTTGACTCTGGTGCTTCGCATACTTTCATTTCGCACACATTTGTTAGAAAGCATGGTATTCCCCTTAGTGTCATGAAACATCCTATTATGGTTTCTTCTCCGGGTGGTGTTATGCAAGCTACTCTTCAGTGTCTCCCGATTACTGTCTCATTAAGGGAGGTAGAATTTGAGATAACCCCTACTGTGCTAAATACTGCTGGAATTGATCTTATCCTGGGTATGGATTGGATGAAGAAATACAAAACGAACATAGGGTGTAAGGAGAAGGTTGTAACTGTCACTACACCAAAGGGAGATGAGGTCCGAGTTGAGGTTGCTCTGCAAGTGCAACAACAAGCCACAGTACATCAGCTCCGAGAAGAAGTGCAGCCGGATAACTCAGTGGTGGATGAGTTTGAAGATGTGTTTCCAGATGAGTTACCAGGTATGCCGCCTGACCGTGACATTGAATTTATCATTGAGTTGTTACCTGGTACTGCACCTATAGCTAAACGTCCATATAGAATGGGAGTTAAAGAATTAGAAGAACTTAAGAAACAAATCAAAGAACTGTCAGAAAAAGGTTTCATTCGTCCTAGTTCTTCACCTTGGGGAGCCCCGGTTATTTTTGTTGATAAGAAAGATGGTAGTCAAAGGATGTGTGTTGATTATCGATCACTGAATGAGGTCACCATTAAGAACAAGTATCCGTTGCCTAGAATTGATGACTTATTTGATCAGTTGAGAGGTGCTTGTGTGTTTTCCAAGATTGATCTCCGTTCAGGTTATCATCAGTTGAAGATTCGTGACTCTGACATACCTAAGACTGCATTCACTACTCGGTATGGATTGTATGAGTATACGGTAATGTCCTTTGGTTTGACTAATGCACCTGCCTACTTCATGTATCTGATGAACAAGGTATTCATGGAATTCTTGGATAAGTTTGTTGTGGTGTTCATTGATGATATCTTGATCTACTCCAAGAATGAAGAAGAGCATGCCGAACATCTGACATTGGTTTTGCAGAAGCTCAGAGAACACAAGTTGTATGCCAAGCGAAGTAAGTGCGAATTCTGGTTGAGAGAAGTTGCTTTTCTAGGACATATCGTGTCCAATGGTGGAATTTCTGTAGACCCAAGCAAGGTGGCAGACGTGTTGAATTGGAAGCCGCCAACTGATGTAACTGGCATTCGTAGTTTTCTTGGTTTAGCTGGTTACTACCGAAGGTTCATTGAAGGATTCTCCAAGCTTGCGAAGCCAATGACTTCCTTGCTAGAGAAGAATGCCAAGTTTGTGTGGTCTGAGAAGTGCCAAGCTAGTTTTGAAGAATTGAAGAAGAGATTGACAACAGCCCCAGTGTTGGTTTTGCCGGATCTGAGTAAGAAGTTCTCTATCTATTGTGATGCTTCCTGCCTAGGTCTTGGTTGTGTTCTCATGCAAGAAGGAAGAGTCGTAGCATATGCATCGAGACAGCTGAGGAAGCATGAGTTGAATTACCCTACTCATGACTTCGAGCTAGCAGCTGTGGTGCACGCTTTGAAGATTTGGAGACATTATCTTATTGGTCATAAGTGTGACATCTATACAGATCATAAGAGCTTGAGGTATATCTTCACCCAGTCAGAGTTGAATTTGAGGCAACGTCGTTGGTTGGAATTGATAAAGGATTATGATTTGGAAGTGCACTATCATCCTGGCAAAGCAAATGTTGTAGCAGATGCTCTTAGTAGAAAGAGTTACGCTAATGAGATTCGAGCAACCACTATACCAGTAGAGTTGTGTGCAGAGATGGAGCGTCTCAACTTGGGAATTGTGATCAATGCTGTTGAGATGGAGGTTGAACCCACACTAGAGCAAGAGATACGAAAGGCTCAGTTGGAAGATGAGAAGCTCAAAAAAATAGCAGAGAACATTGTGGTTGGAAAATCACCCGGATTCAGGCTAGATGAGAATGGAACCTTATGGTTTGGGAAGAGACTCTGTGTACCTGAAGTGAAATTCATTCGAGACGCTATACTGCGTGAAGCTCATGAGTCAGCATATTCTATACACCCAGGAAGTACCAAGATGTATTTGGATCTGAAGGAAAAATATTGGTGGGTTGGACTGAAGCGTGATGTAGCAGAATATGTGGCTATATGTGATACCTGTCAGAGAGTTAAAGCTGAACACCAGAGACCTGCAGGATTGCTACAACCACTAAAGATACCTGAGTGGAAGTGGGAAGAAGTCAGTATGGACTTCATAGTTGGATTGCCACGTACTCAGAGAGGTTATGATTCAATCTGGGTAATTGTGGATCGACTGACTAAAGTTGCTCATTTCCTCCCCGTCAAGACCACCTATACCGGAGCAAGACTTGCAGAGTTGTATATGGAAAGGATTGTGTGTCTACATGGAGTTCCCAAGAAGATAGTGTCCGATAGGGGTACGCAGTACACCTCACAGTTTTGGCAACAAGTGCATAGATCATTGGGAACACGGTTGAATTTCAGTTCTGCATATCACCCTCAAACTGACGGCCAAACTGAACGGATTAATCAGATTTTGGAAGATATGTTGAGAGCTTGTGCTTTACAGTATGGAACAAGTTGGGATAAGAGTCTGTCGTATGCGGAGTTCTCTTATAATAATAGTTACCAGAAAAGTCTCAAGATGGCACCCTTCGAAGCATTGTATGGGCGCAAGTGCAGGACACCCTTGTTTTGGAAATCAAACCGGAGAAAGTCAAGTGTTTGGACCAGGATGTGTTGAGAGACGCAGAGGAGCAAGTCCAGACAATAAGAGAGAACTTGAGAATAGCACAATCTAGACAGAAGAGCTATGCGGATACACGGAGAAGAGAACTAGCTTTTAATGTAGGAGACTATGTATATCTTAAAGTGTCCCCGATGAGAAGTGTGAAAAGGTTCAACAGCAAAGGAAAGTTGGCACCAAGGTATATTGGTCCTTTCAAGATCCTAGAGAGACGTGGAGAAGTGGCATATCAGCTAGAACTTCCGGAAAGTTTGTCCGGTGTGCATGATATGTTCCACATATCTCAGCTGAGAAAGTGTTTGAGAGTACCGGAAGAGCAGGTTCCTGTCGAGGAAATAGTTTTCAAGAAGGGTCTCACCTATGAGGAACATCCAGTGAAAATTTTGGAAACCGCAGAAAGAGTTACAAGAAGCCGAGTGATAAAGATGTGCAAGGTGCAGTGGCATCGGTCCTCTGAGGAAGAAGCTACTTGGGAAAAAGAGGAGAATCTCAGAGAAAAGTACCCGGAGTTGTTTGAGTAAGCACCAACTAAATCTCGAGGACGAGATTATTTTTAAGGGGGTAGAATTGTAACACCCGAAAAATTGCATTCTTTTAAATAGTGGGAATTTATTTAATTATGCAATTAGTTGATCATTCCAATATAGGGAAATAATAATTTTTCTCAAATATAAAATCAAACCTAGGTCATACACATGTATGATGCATTCATGCTGGAGCATTTCTTCTTTGTACTGTTGTAGATTATTTGAATTTCTCAAATATTTCAAAACCCAATTTGAGAATCCTTTTGGAAAATGGAAAGGAAATAGAGCAGAGCCCTTCCCCTCTCCTTTCTGGCCCGAGCAGCAGTTTGGCCTGTTTTCCACTCCCTGGCCCCAGCAGATCCAGGTCGGATGGCCCGAGGACAGCTCGGCCGACCTGCTCCCTTCCTTTCCCCTTACCCCCTCTGACCGTCGAGCGGGACCCACGGGTCAGCCCTTCCTTCTCCACCTCCCCCGCCGCGCGAACAGAGACGCCGCTGCCGTGTTCATCCACCGCGGCCGAACGCGCGCGAAGCGTCCCTCTGCCGTGATTGCCAGCCCGACCCCAGCGCTCGGTGCTACCGACCTGTGGACCCACAGAACAGCCCCTCCCCTGTTTCCCTCTGCTGCTCGCCGAGAGTCCGACGCGGGCAAGAAAGAAACGGCCGAAGCCGAGTTCGTCGCCGCGCTGAGAGTCCGTAGCAGAGAAGAAACGGCCGAAGCCGATTTCTCCGCTCGCCGAGTTTGTTTCAACCTCCGAGATTGTCGTCACACCTCGGGAGTATTTAAGCAACGCTACACCCCCCGTAGCCGTCACCTAACCCTAGCCGCCTCTTCTCGCCGCCATTGCTGAGCTCCCGCGAGAACCGAGCAGCCGCCGCCGCGAGCAATTAGCTCGATTCGCCACCAATTTCCTCTCGGTAAGCCTTTGAGGAGCTTCGCTGTGATCTTGTGAAGTTCCCGAGCACTTTCCCCCTTCGATTTGTGCACTGACCGCCTCCGCCGCCGTTGCAGAGATCCACCGTCCGCCGGATCATGCCGCGAGCTATCTCCGAGTCGATTTCCTGACCTTCCCATCACCCTAGGTGAGCTTGCGATGCTCTTCCCGATCTATGGGTACCCTTCCCGACCTATTTCATGCACCGAAGGACTAGTTCTCCTTCTCCGGTGGCCCTCTGGCCATGACGCCACCGTAGTTAACCATAGTTACTTCCTAGTTTTGTTATCCTGTTCCTTGCAACCTATGGGATTATGCATATGGTAATTGATGCTAGTGCGTTATGGATATCATGATCATGTAAACTGATTAATTGAATACGCAATGAGGAATTAAAAGATGCCTTTTTAGCAACATGGAACTAGGGGATTCGAGCATAGTTTTGTGATGCTCCATATCCTTCCCCCTTGGTAATGATCTGTCAGCAAAAGCTGGGACTTACAGTGCAACTATGAGGGCTATATGGCTCTGGTTTTAGCTCAGTATGAGGACCTTATCTAGCTTGTTAGAGGTTACCGAAAGGCGCAAGAGGGGCTTGCCGACTCGGGTATAGTGCGGCCTCTGTCCATATGTGTATAACCTGCGTGACCTTGTGCCATATGGAACGGGGGCTCTACATCTGCTTGCCGAGGAAACCTCGCGGCCCTAACATGTTAGACGAACCTTTGAAAGGCTTCATAGTGAAACCCTGCTCTCTCACCTTGGTAGTGTTATGGGAGTAATTAACCCGAGCAAATGGGAATCACGGCTCATAGTGAAAGTGCACAACCTCTGCAGAGTGTAAAACTGGTATACTAGCCGCGCTCACGGTCACGAGTGGCCCGGAAAACTCACGGAGTAGTTATCTTTCAGGGTGATGTTTACTTGTTGCTTATCTATTTGTTGCTACTCATTAATTATGTTTGCTATGATCATGAGAATGGGCATATTAGCTTGTTGCTATCCATCTGCATAAAAGATGATTAATTAAAAGCAACCTGCTGTTAAACCGTGTCAACCTTTTGAGCCTCATGAACCCATATTCTTGTTGAGTACGACATGTACTTACGCTTGTTTATTTTTCATTATTTGGTTAAAAAAATCCCGGATGGGTAACAGATGGTGATAGTGATGAGGACTACCCAGAGGATTACTAGACTTGTGCTTCACCAGTCGACGTCCCTGTGCTATGGAGCTACCGCGAGAGTTATCTTTATTTTCCGCTGTGTAATGACTTTGATATTATTCGCTATGTATTAAACATTGGTTATGATACAATTTATGTAATTTGTTGGCTTATGTGTGTGACTGATCTCTGAGCGCACATAAGATTATGCATCCCATTTTATCCTTAAAATTGGGTGTGACATCCGGTGGCCCTATCAACAGGGCGCCCGCCCTGTCCAAGTTGAGTGACACGTCCACAATCCGAGGGAAGGTGTCCAGAAGTCATCCAAGCCATCAAATGAAGTCGGTTTTCATCCAACGGTGATCAAGTGATGAGCCATGGATTGAAAGACCCACATGTCATCCTCCCAGGGGTTGCAACTGTCATTTCAGGACACAAACCGACCTTGCAACCACCTATGAGGAGGAAGGAGAGCCGTAGGATGCAAGGCGGTGCATCCAAGGGGGCGCCCGTCCCCTAGGAAGGTGCTCGCCCTGCTCCTTCGCGCCACCAACCTCCAGGACCTCTATAAGTACCTCTGGAGCACTCCTACACTATAAATAGGATTTGGATTCTCACTTGTAAGGGAGACACACTAGAAACCACTAGAGAAACAAACAACACTAAAGTTTCAGCTCATAGTCAGTAGCTCCTCTCTCTCTAGCGAAGCTCTGCTCTTAGAAATAGTGCTAGCTAGAGAAGAGTAGAGTAGTGAGAGAAGTCGGGAGAAGGAGGAAGTCTGTGGAGGAGCTGGGCTTCTCGGCGACCTCCTCTGCGGTGTTCTTCACTCTTATTGGTAATAAAGATCTCCTTCTTCATTTACTTATTGTTATACTTTAAGCAGTTGCATACTTGCTCATTGCTTGGTTAGAGTGCTCTAATTCTTGAGCTCAAGTTAGAGTAGTAAGTTTTATAGATTAAGCGCGGTGCTTAGGCTATAGCTTACCCTTGAGTGCCGCTGGGCCCACGGATAGTATTGGTAGGTTCTAGGTGGTGACAGCCCTAGGATCCTCTGGATTCCACCACGTTCGGCCTAGTATCCGGTATAAGCGTAGGACTTTGGGACATACGGTGCCTAATCAGTCGAACCCCGGCGAGTTTAGGACTTTGCGTGTCCCGAGTATAGCAGTCTCTTTGGTATAACAATCATTTGATCTTTTACTGAGATAGAGTTCCCTCCCAAAACTCTAGAGCTACCTAGCGTGTTTCCACCTTAGTTATACTTCATTGATTTATCCTTACTAAGGTTATTACCCCATTTATCCATATCTAGATCCTTGACTATCATATCCTTGGAATCACAAACCCTGCCTTCCTTTGGGAAAATATAAATTCGACACCTGGTACTCCCAGGTAAAGTGCTACATGATAGTTCTGTGCGCTTGCAGAATCCCATCACCTATCCTATAGAGCTACCCATATCATTTTTGGCTAACAACCACATACTTTGAGTATAGGGACTGACTACCCCATTGATTGCGTTGAGAAGTATTGTTACAATTGCTAGAGGATAGATTTGGCTATGTTCTTTTAAAAGCGTTAGTATCTGTCAACACCAGGTGGGGTGACCGGCTGCCGTATACTTGACACGGTGCATGATCTCCTCGGGGCTGATCCCCTGGGTCAACATCGTCGTGCCCGCCTTCGGCGCCCACTCCACCATCTCATACAAGGCCAAACAACGCTCCATCAGGGGCAGCACTGTCCGCGCATGGAAGTGCGCCGCCACTCCTGCCGCCGTCAAGCCCTGGTCTCGCAGCGTCTGCAACGCGATGAGGTAGGGCTCCAGGTGCTTGGCGTCCTGCGATGGACATCCCTACTTCCACTGAGGGAGCGGGACGGAGATCACCTTTCCCGTATACTCGGGAAAGGCACCCCTGTCGTTGCGCAGGTAGAACCAGTCGTCATGCCACCCAGTGTTGGAGGAAGCGGCCTTGCAAGGGATGTAGTTGGTGGAACGCAGCGAGAAGTTGCAACCTCCAGCGCTCACGAGCTTCCGTGGCTTCCTCGCGCCGAACGACTTGGTGTACATGTCGACGCGGAAGAGGTGCCGCCAGAGGTCCCAGTGCGGCGCCACCCCGAGGTAGCCCTCGCAGAGGGCGGTGTAGATGGTCCTTAACACACCATTTTATACTGTCAACAGTGCCTAATTTGGTCATAAAAATGATACAAACCATAGTCATAGTTTTTTAATTCTAATCATTTCCACAAGTTGTGATAGATATATGAGTGTAGGTGCAAAGTAAGTACAAAACGGTGATATATAAGGAGAAAAGGCTTCATCCATGCTTCTTGTGACAACACAAAGTCAAGGAGTTTGAAATGGAGTTTTGGTTCACCCAAATTGGAGGTCGGACGATAAGGTTATGCTTTCCAGAGATTGGAGAACGGGCCGTAGGAGCAGTCCCAGGTAAAATGAGCACCCAGGATGCATCCGGACTCGGAATCAGGCAAATGAATAGGTGTTGGAAAGCTAACTAAGAGGCCTATACACTCACCAAAGATGAGCCAATTTGGCCCAAGTTGCAGGGCGCCTGCCCTGTCCATAGGGCGCCCGCCCTGTCCCTGCCACGTTCTACGTCAGCAATCCATGGGAGATGCCAAATCAAGTTTGTCCTCCGTCGATCTAAGGTCGGTGCAAGATCTACGGTCCAGTGGCCCTGTCAAGTGGGGCTACTGACCCTCCACAGTGGATTCGGTGTCCAAACCAACCGGGACCAACTTCTACCGACCCCCAGGAATGCATCTAAGGCGTTAACTCAAAACAACGGGGGCGGCCGCCCTACATCACACGGCGCCCGCCGCCCTACTCAAGCCGGTTCACTTCCCCATGTGACACAATTACCCCCACCATTGATCCCATGGCGGTTCGAGGTCGGTTTGATCCAACGAATGCCGAAGGACATCACGCGGATCGATGACGTGGCAATGGAGTAGCCCCTACTCTACCTCTCACTATAAATAGGACCCTCTACCTCACTTGTAAAGAACCATCACTAGATACACACTCTCCACATGAGAGTCATAGCCTTAGTGCTCTCCTAGTGAGGAGTAGAAGAGAGGGTGAGAGTGAGGAGAAGCTGGAGGAGGAGCTGGGCCTGTCGGCGACCTCTCCACTTGTAGCTCGGAGGATGAAGCTCTTCTTGGAGTAAAGTCTTCTTCAGTGTGGTAACTTTATTCTTTCGCATTACTTAAGTATTACTTTATTGCTTTACTATTGTTCACCCTCTGGTTAAGGTGCTCTAGTTAGTAGCATTTGATTAGAGTAGTAAGATTATAGATTAAGCGAGGTGCTTAGGCTATATCCTACATGTGAATGCGGCTAGGCCCACGGATAGTAGTGGTAGGTCTTAGGTGGCGACAGCCCTAAGATCCTCTGGATTCCACCACGTTTGGCCTGGTTTTATCAGCGTAGGGTGATCTGAATGTGAGTAACCCCAATAATTTGGGATCACGAATTCCCCCCGTAGTGGCAATTAAAGTCTTCCTTAGTTTTGCCTTAGATAAAGAAACCACACTGATCCTCTCTACCCTGTTTATCACCTATCTTTGGATACACTTAGTTCTTGACAAGTCTACTTCACGTTCCCTGTGGAAATTCGATGCCTAGGAATACTCCTTGGTGAAAACTACATTGACATCCGTACGCTTGCGGATTTCCCTGGGTGCTATATCCAGTGTCAACAAGTTTTCTGGCGCCGTTGTCGGGGATATCTTTAGCCTTGGTGATTGCGTTAGGAATTGTCAACAAGTTTTCTGGCACCGTTGCCGGGGAACGGTAGCTATTCTAGTTTAGAACCCAGTAATCCAAGTATCTTTTACTATGGTCTAAAAAAAGAAATCTTTTACCCATTACCTATCATACCATTTATCCTCATCTATCCTTCATGGAAGAATTATCTATCTTCCGATTCGCTACTCCCAAGAGTACGCTATTGGAACCACCTTCATCATCTCAACCTATCCTTACCAATGGGTATGCGCTGTGGCCTAGTTTCATAACTATGGTATGAGAAAATACTTTCTCAGGAAATGAGAAAGAAAACACATATACTCATCTTTGGGAGTTCGAGCAATTGTGTTCATGCCTTCACATTTCTGGTATGTCACATGAAACCCTTAAGTGGAAGCTATTTCCATTCTCTTTGATGGGAGCAGCCAAACTGTGGTATACTCGAACCGTAGATAGTGTAAACGGAGAGTGGGAAGTTCTTCAATCCATGTTTTGTTTGACCTTCTTTCCTATCACCCGAGTAACTAAACTCCGAGTCGAGGTGATCAGTTTCCGTCAACAGAAAAGAGAAACTTTAGGAGCTGCATGGGCCTGCTTGATAGACCTTTCCACATCTGGCCCTGATCTTGCTATACCCGATCCTATACTTTTGCAACACTTCTATGTGGGTCTTAGCAAGGAATCTGCACAATTCCTTGATATTGCTTCTGGCGGAGCCTTCTTATGCCTTTCCAGTAGCGAGGGGAGAGCTATCCTTGATAGGATCCTAGAAAACTATCTCAACACCGATGTGCATGATGACTCTCCTAAAGAAAAGGACATTCCATCCCCCATAACAGAAAAGAGAGTTTTGACTGCTAAATCCTTACCAATTCCATCATCCATACCTTTAACGGTCACCCCAATTCTTGAACCTTTCGTTGAGACACCAAAGGAAGAAGAAATTCATCCTTTGGAATTTCTGTCAAGACTTGAGGATGATCTCTCTTTTGATGATGAAGACACCTTCAATCACCCCATCCAAAAAGGATCTCCAGCATCCTTCACCTCAAATCATTATCTTCCCTATTCATCAGAAGATTTGGTTGTGCAAGAATCCCAAAAATCAATATCATCTACCACCTCTAATTTTGATCCCCCATATAACCATCCTTGCTTCTTTATTGATAATTTGGACCAAGGAGGCAATCCAAACCTTTTGGTTGACCTTGAAGGGAAGCAAAAATCATTAGAGGTAGGGAATCCCATTCTGATGCAGGATGAGGATGAAGATCCAACCTTAGAATGTCCTAGCTGAGAGATGATGGACAATTATGTCCTCGAGGGATCAACATTGAAAGATACAACTAAAGATCAGGTGGATGAGCATGAAAGATATATTTCAAGGGAGCCACCTAATCCATGCTTGCTTGAGAAATCTTCAGAGTCATTCTCTCCTAGCACTTATGAGCGTTGCAACCCTCTTATGTTCCTTCTTAATGAAACCTACAAAAGAATGGTTGCGGATGCTTTTGTCTATCATAAGTATTCCAAGCCTCATAATTCAACTGCAAGGGTCGAGCCTATGATTTAAAACAAAACACTACCGGGAGATAACCCGTTTATTTATTGTTCATCATAGTTTGCTTAGCCTTAATCATCATGTTTCCATTTGCATCTTTAGTTGATAGGTTGTGAATAATTGCTCTGCTTAACAAGCCTATGCTCTTGTAAAAATAGAGGTAGTAGATAAACAATGATTTTGTGATGTGGGAACAAGAGAATCTTGTGGACTCGTATCCATCGGGTATGCTTGTCACTAATCCTGCAAGATGAAAAAAAAGAAGAAGAATGAAGGGTTAAAATAATACAGTGGCAATAATCTAAGCAAGACAACATTCAACAATGGAGTACATTCTGAAGGAGGTCCTAACATCCACACTAGGCTCTTGATGTCAAGCAACATAAAAGTCCTAGTGTGGGGGAGGTTGCATCATTGTCTCCACCACCTTTCAAGACATCGCCACTATGGCACGCTGGTTTGCACTCCCTCTACTCACTCTTGCTTTATATTTATAATGTTTGATGTGTTCAAAGCTTTACATGTTAAAGATCAAACTTAAAAAAAAGAGAGAGATAGAACCTTGCCAACTTATGAACATGACTTTAAAAGATTGGATGGCATAAACTTTATTCCTAGTTCATATACTTGCTACTTGTGGACATAACTATATTAGGAAAAACATGTCAACTAAGTTGTTGTGAAGTGAGATATAGTAGACTAAAAGAATCCTATCTTACCATGAAAGCTCTTGGAAGTTTTTGTTTCATAAACATCAAAACAATTAAGCCTTATTTCTCCTCAATGGTGTTAATTCCTACCAAAGCCAAATATCATGCTACATGATGAAAAACTTTCAACTTATGCTACTTATTTTTGTATTGAGTTTTGTCAAACTTTGTTGACCTGTGTTCAGAATTTTATCATACACTTAAGATCAAGGTCACATACACTCCACCAAATATATGCTATGCTTCTACACTAGAAGTAAGCAAAAACATGCCTTTTCCATGTCCACCAAATAAATACTCCACATTTGTTAGCATGATCTTTCTCCATCATTCTTTAAGAGAGGCATTGTCTAGTATTGAAAAAAAAAGGGAAAGAGAAAAAGTATCGGAAAAAAAGAGGACAAAATGTCCCATGAAAAAAAAATTGAGGACACAATTTCGGTCCTTAGCACAAAAAAAACTAGCCAAGCTCTCAAATAAAGGATGGAGAAGGAATCATTGCTATGGAGTAATGACCATCATTCCACATTCACACACATGCACACCTTGATCTGAGTGTATGGCATTTTTCTCCATAGATCCATTGTTTGACTTAGCAATATATGCATTTCAAGTGTGCTTTACATTTTATCATACCTAAAACTCCACATAGGCCTATTAGGAGTAGGAAGAAAGGCAACAAAGAAAAAAAATGCCTTGGTGAGGATATATATATATACCAATGAGTGATTTGAGAGTCCCATTTGAGGAGAAGTATGGGCTATGCTTTTAATTTCAAAAATCATAAAAAAACTCCAAGAGTGCTTCATGGGGATATTGATGACTTGGTGTCATGCTGTTCCACTTTTCAACCACTCAAGGCGACATGGTAGCCACTTCAAAATCCAATGGTATGAGTATGACTTGGAATATCTTTTATGCTTGCATCCTATCTTCATAAGTCTTGCTTTACATCAAAGTTACATTTGAACCTTTCTGCATTGCTCGGGACGAGCAAAGGTTTAGTGTGGGGGAGTTTGTTGACGGTCCTTAACACCCCATTTTATACCGTCAACAGTGCCTTATTTGGTCATAAAAATGATACAAACCATAGTCATAGGCTTTTTATTTCTAACCATTTCCACAAGTTGTGATGGCTATATGAGTGTAGGTGCAAAGTAAGTATAAAATGGTGATATATAAGGAGAAAAGGCTTCATCCATGCTTCTTGTGACAACACCAAGTCAAGGAGTTTGAAATGGAGTTTTGGTTCATCCAAATCGGAGGTCAGACGATAAGGTTACGCTTCCCGAAGATTGGAGAACAGGCCGCAGAAACTAGTCCCGGGTAAAATGAGCACCCAGGATGCATCCGAACTCGGAATCAGGCAAATGACCAGGCGTTAGAAAGCTGACTGAGAGCCCTACACACTCACCAAAGATGAGCAAATTTGGTCCAAGTTGCAGGGCATCCGCCCTGTCCCTGCCACGTTCCACGTCAGCAATCCGTGGGAGATGCCAAATCAAGTTTGTCCTCCGTCGATCCAAGGTCGGTGCAAGATCTACGGTCCGGTGGCCCTGTCAAGTGGGGCTACTGACCCTCCACAGTTGATTCGGTGTCCAAACCAACCAGGACCAACTTCTACCGACCTCAGGAGTGCATCTGAGGTGTTAACTCAAAACAAGGGGGCGGCCGCCCTACATCACACGGCGACCGCCGCCCTACTCAAGCCGGTTCACTTCCCCATGTGACACAATTACCCCCACCATTGATCCCATGGCAGTTGGAGGTCGGTTTGATCCAACGAAGGCCGATGGACATCACGCGGATCGATGACGTGGCAATGGAGTAGCCCCTACTCCACATCTCACTATAAATAGGACCCTCTACCTCACTTGTAAAGAACAATCACTAGATACACACTCTCCACATGTGAGTCATAGCCTTAGTGCCCTCCTAGTGAGGAGTAGAAGAGAGGGTGAGAGTGAGGAGAAGCTGGAGGAGGAGCTGGGCCTGTCGGCGACCTCTCCACTTGTAGCTCGGAGGATGAAGCTCTTCTTGGAGTAAAGTCTTCTTCAGTGTGGTAACTTTATTCTTTCGCATTACTTAAGTATTACTTTATTGCTTTACTATTATTCACCGTCTGGTTAAGGTGCTCCAATTAGTAACGTTCGATTAGAGTAGTAAAATTATAGATTAAGCGAGGTGCTTAGGCTATATCTTACCTGTGAATACGGCTAGGCCCACTGGATAGTAGTGGTAGGTTTTAGGTGGTGACAGTCCTAAGATCCTCTGGATTCCACCACATTCGGCCTAGTTTTATCAATGTAGGGTGATCTGAATGTGAGTAACCCCAATAATTTGGGATCGCGCATTCCCCCCGTAGTGGCAATTAAAGTCTTCCTTAGTTTTGCCTTAGATAAAGAAACCACACTGATCCTCTCTACCCTATTTATCACCTATCTTTGGATACACTTAGTTCTTGACTAGTCTACTTCACGTTCCCTGTGGAAATTCGATACCTAGGAATACTCCTTGGTGAAAACTACCTTGACATCCGTACGCTTGCAGATTTCCCTGGGTGCTATATCCAGTGTCAACAGGTTTTCTGGCGCTGTTGCCGGGGATATCTTTAGCCTTGGTGATTGCGTTAGGAATTGTCAACAGGCGGCAAAAATTGCCACCTGCGAGACGGAGTTGGGGGCGAGGTTGTGCAGCTCCAGCTCGTTGGAGAAGAGGAGCGCCCAGGCAGAACCGGCTCGGCGGCGACCCGAGCCCACGCTCATGGAAGGCGACGAAACTGACCACGTACCCCCTGAGGGGCCGCGGCTCCTAGGTGGTCGCACGACGGCACGATCCACTCCGGGCGCTGCGAGTCGGTGCGGGGGCGCAGGAGCCCCAGCGTCACAGGATCCTCGAGTTGCTCCTCCGTCACCGAGGATAGGAGCCAAGGCTCCACCTCGAGCGGGGACAGCGGCAGCGGGCAAGAACACAACAAGGAAGAAAAGACGATGGCGGTGAGGGCTAGGAACTAGCAAAAAGCTCGAGGCGATAGCGACGAGGAGGCGAGGGGTCGAGAGACAACGGCGAATGACTAAGGTGAAAGAGAAAAAGGCACAATTTTCTTTATACACCCGGGCTGCGAATTGTAACCGGCAGGGTAAACCTACCGCATTAACTGCACAGGGCCCGCCACGATTTCCTGTATCACCACCGGAGATGCGCACGCAACCGTCTCATCAGCGCCGAACCGTCGCGTCCGTTGGGCTCCGTGCCTCTAAAGGTGTGTCACATCATTACTTTCCTCCATCTCAATTTCGCCAACATTACCCTTCCCGACGAAGGAATCCCGGGCTTGGGTGCCCGTTACGTTACCAGGGGATCGAAGACTAGCCCACAGTGGCTCGAACAGTCGCCCCAGGGAAACTGAGTTAGGGATAGCTAGTGGGTAGGACCACTAAACGGTCAGTATCCCAACGCCCGAGTGTCAGAAGGGACATTCCGTGCTGTGTCCAAGTCCCGGCAGTGAGTTGATAACGTGGGATACCCTCGGGGGAGCCGTCATGCCCTCGGGACCCGTCGAAGGGACCCGAGATCCACAAATCGACCCTCGAAAAACATTTGGAGTGTGCTCAGGCCACTAGCCGACCCCCATCGAACGAGGGCATGGACCTCCACTTGGACTAACCCGCTTGCAGCTCACCGGGAATGCTGACTCGCCCCCACCGTGGGAAGTCGAGCATGACCAAACCTTTCTCTTTCCGAAAAAGAGCGTGAAGGTCGAATTGACGAAAAAGACAAGGAAGAACCCGATCGACCCCCAATACGAGAATAGGAGGCTCGGGAACTCTCCTTACACCTTGGCAGGATAGAGGATACCTCCGATCGACCTCCCGCCCACGGCAGAGGCTCGGGGGCTCCAGTTCCAAAATCCCCTACCAAGGGATGAATCACTAGGAAACAAGCCAGAAAGCACCCGAGGTCCTACGGACGAGTTTCTAGCCCTTAAAGGGATACACCATCCCTTCAAGGCCTCGGGGGCAACAACCTAACTCTATCACCCTGACAAAAAAGACTAGCTTGAGCCTTTGGAGGAGTGCCGTCACTCCACCACAGGCTCGGGGGCTACTTTCGGGTACCAAAGAATGGGGTACCCAACTTCGACGCAAAAACACGCTTTCCGAATAAAGCCCGGCCCAATCAAGCGCCGACGAAGGTCCATAAGGGTGCCACTCGTACAGCCCACAATGGAGCCATGTGGAAACACCTCCTCCTTGAGTGCACGAGCCCCTCGGAGGGATTCCCCGATTCGCCCGAGCCTTAACGACAGGGCTCGGGAAAATGGAACCCTCGGGCGATGACTTCCGCTTCGCCCGAGCTCTCTACAAAATGTGACCCCCTCGGGCGAAGCTCTCCGATTCGCCCGAGCTCTGCCGACGTCAGCAGAGCAATCTTGCACTCCAAGGGACCCTTTTGACTGCTTTACGAGCTGCAGCCCCATCGAGTGGACCCCCCTATGCAACAGCGCCTCGCTCGCGCACGTCTGCCGTACCAACTGTCACATCTCCTCTGACAACCGATCTGATAGCCCACTACTTCCAGATCACCACAGACAGTCCACTGTGTGGCGTCACGATGATGGAGAGATTCGCCAACTACGACAGCGATAGCCCATACCCCTATCATACACACGGTGCAAGGAAAGGAGGAACGTCGACTATTCGGCCAACCCGGGAGAATGGGCAAAGCTTATGTCTAGGCCCGCCTACCTCTCGGGAAGTACCGCACATGGGAGGGAATGCGCCCGAGGGAGGACACTCCCGCTGTTCCGTCCCATCTCGCTCCCAACGCAGGCAAAGACTCCCGAGCCTCAGAAGCCAGTACCCGAGGCCCAACCCGCCTTTTCATCACACTGTGCAGGGTGAACAGCGGTCGGGTACGTCGCCATGACGCCATGCCATGCCACGGCCACGACCAAGACTGTGCATCGCCTCGGAACTCACCAATCAAACAGTGGAAGATCATTCGAATGACCACAGCCATGCCCCCAAAGTACCAAGTTGGGACCGTGGCTGACGACAGGCGTCAGTCTCGGTGGTCACGGCCACTCCAAGTACTATTTCTATAGCAAAATACATGTAACTCTTTCTTCTCCCTTGTGGCTATAAAAAGGATGGCAGAGGCTAACCTCAGGGAGGATGGGGCGTCACCCAGAACACCCTACTGTCATAGAACACATAGCACACACAAGAGACTTGGGATCGTCTCCCTCTCTCATCTAGGCTTGTAACCCCTACTACAAGCACCCCGATGCAAGGCAACGTGACCCGACTCACACTGGACGTAGGGCATTTCTAGCCCGAACCAGTATAACTCCCTGTGTTCCCCTTTGCACACCATCCGTAACCTCAACCGCAAATCACAAGTTTACTAGCCGGTGTTAGCACTCGCCAACCTAGCACCGACAATACTAGACTCTCCGGTCATGTGTTGAGTGCATCCACTATTAAGCACCCAATGCCTTCCATCGGCTTTGTAATTGACCTACAAAGAGTAAATCAATTGGCTTTAGGTACCCAAACATTCTTTGATCCTTGGAGCTTAGTGACTAAAGACTTGGGAACCCAAATGGATCTCATCCTTGGGTTACCACTAGGTGTACCAATGTACTTGGCTTTAACACTCTTTATTCCCTTGGCAAGCATGTAACAAGAATCAAGGCGAAATTGAAGTTGCACTAGCAAATTTTACTTGCTTGATCTTAGTTAGTCATGCAATATTGCCCATGATGCCCCACTTGCTTACATCTTTTGCAATACCTACCATTGCTCCTCACAAAGCTAGCTTTGGGAGTCACAATGGCGGCCTTGCCTTTCTTAGGGGTATAACTATTGACGGTCGATAACGTCAACTTTTATTAGAACTTTAGACATGAAAGGACACATGAATACACACTAGTCTAGGATTTTAACTGACAATTTCCATGAGTTTTGCATATTCTGTATTTTCCAGGGAGTATTCCAGAAAAGCGTAAAAGAGGGATTAAAGTGCCTAAATATCACGAAACTTATCCAAGAAGGCAAAATTGTTATCAGGACGTGGGAAGCATCTAGAAGACACCCGAAGCAACCAGGGCCCCAAACCTTTCCAGGTGGGGCCGGCCGGCGCCCCCCGCTAGGGTTCGAGCCCTGCCTTCTGGAGTCTTCCTCCACCATCTTTGAGGAGTCATCTCGGCCCTTGGTTAAGTCGGTTTGATCCTGCGGCGCACGTTCATCCCACCGGGCTATAAATAAAGGGGCAGACCCCTCCCTAGAGGCATCCCCTATTCCTGAGCTTCAGTTCAATATCTCCAGTTAGGGTTAGATGTAGCAATCAGGAGATACTGGTTCTTCTAGATCTAGTCTTGTTTAGAGATTAGAGAGATAGAGTAGGAGAGTAGAGATTCTGGAGGAGTTTTGGCCTGTCGGTGCTTCTTCGTGGCTGTATTCTTCTGCATTCAGCTTCCTCGCCCGGTGCTGCGTTTTGAGTTACTTTTGTATTCAACATTGTAATTCAAGTAAGCAATTGTTCTTATTTGTTCTTAAGTTTGCAACTCATATTGAGTGCTTTGATCTTTAGGACCCTATAGATTGAAGTAGTATTTCGTAGTGTAGGCGTGGTGCCTAGGTTAGGTTTACTTGTGAATGTCCCCTGATTGGCCGGATAGTGGTAGTTCGCGTAGGTGACAGCTACGTTGAGTTCTCTGTAGTCCACTTCCCGTTGATAGGATCGATAGGTGTATAAGTGCTTGGTAGGAGAGAACTCTGATTTCTACTCTTATTCAGGTCACTGCCCAGTTAGAACGGTATTATACAAAGCTTACCGGTTGTTGGAACTAGATAGTCAATAACTATTTCCTCTTTCTTAATATTATCTAGCCTAATTGTTGGGTTAAGTCTATAGTCTTGGTCATTATCACCTACTGTTCCCTGTGGATACGATATTTAAAACCTCTGGGTAAAATGCTACATCGGTATTGTATCTGTGCGCTTGCGGATAATCTTATTTAATAGAGTGCAGTTAATTTATATCAACAATAGCCTAGTCCCTCCTTAGAGTGACTAAATCATTGGCTACCCAAGCACTTTAGCAAGCGAGCATCCCCACCATAGGCATTACCTAAGGCACGGGTGAGCTTGTTGACCTCCTCCTTGAGGTTCGTGTTTTCTATCATAAGTGAGGACTTAGAGTCATCAATTTTATGTGAAATATGAGTGGTAGAGCTGCAAGAAAGGTTAGTGACAACAATAGTAGAAGAGGGAATTGACTTGTCACTAAGGATGTCACATGATGAACCCGTGTCACATGTCTTGATGGATGTCGTCTTCTCATTTTCGGCCACTAGAGAGGAGTGAGCTATCTCTACCTTAGCGTGAGCTACCTTGAGCTTCTCATGGGCTTCCATTAGCCTCTCATGAGACTTTGAGAGCTCATCAAAATATTGCTCAATGGCTAACTTGCCTTTGCGTAATTCTTTGCACTCTTTTTTCTTGGCCTCAATGTAAGTATTGACATCATCAAATATGGACATAAGCTCATCACATGAGAGCTCCTCCTCATCACTCTCATCATCGGATTATACTTTGCATGGCTTGGCCATCAAGCATGTGGATGGAGTGTCGAAGAGAGATAGCTTGTTGTTGAGAGCAATACTAGCAATAGCTTTCTTCTTGGTGCTCTTGCTCTCATCATCACTATCATCATCATCGGTAGAGGCATCACTATCATCCCAAGTAACACAATATGATTGCCACTTCTTCTTCCTCTTGAGTGTCACATTCTTATTCTTCTTTTCTTTCTTGTCCTTCTTCTTGCTCTTTTTCTTCTCATCATCACTTTCATTGTCATTGTCACTATTTTGAGGACAATCAGCAATGAAGTGATCTAAGCTATTACACTTGAAGCATCTCCTTGGCTCTTGCTTGTTCTTGGAGATGAACTTCTTCTTTCCTTGACCATAGCCCTTTCTCTTCATGAACCGGCCAAACTTGCGCACTAGAAGAGCCACAGCCTCATCATCATCGTCATCACTAGAAGTGGAGTCTTCTTCAATCTCAACCATCTTGCCCTTGCCCTTGCTCTTGGAGGATGTAGCTTTGAGAGCCACACTCTTCTTTTTCTTCTCCTCAACCACCTCCTCGTTATTCATATCTTGAGTGATGATTTCACCGAGGATTTGGTTGGGCTTCTTGGTGCTCAAGTCTTCTCTTGCAAGCAATGTCTTGATGATAGCAAATTTTGCGGGCAAGCACCTCAAGAACTTGTGAGAGAAGTCCTTGTCCTTGATGTCCTCACCCAAACTCTTCAAGTCATTGACAATTACTTGCAACCGGTTGAATATCTCCGGCATACTCTCATCTTCTTCCATCTTGAAGGTGCCAAACTTCTCTCTTGACATATAGACCTTGGCATTCTTAACTTTTTTGTGCCCTCATATGTCTCCTCCAACCGCTTCTAAATGTCATGAGCCAAATCAAGATCCTTGATTTGCTCAAATACATGAGACTCAAGAGCGGTGTAGAGTGCATTGATGGCATAAGCATTGCACTCCATCTTCCTTTTGTCGGCATCGGTGGGAGCTTGAGGATTCTCGTACTCAATCTTTGTCTCCGTTGCCTTCCACACCTCAATGTGCATGGTCATGAAGTGAACTATCATCTTTCTCTTCCAATGATCATAACTTGTGCCATCAAACTTTGGTCGTGTCCCCAACACATTGATTTGAGTCATTTTTCACCACAAGGATGTTAAACCTCAAACGGTGGTGACCTCGGCTTCGATACCAAATGAAAGGACCGCATAGGCTAGAGGGGGTGAATAGCCTATTAAAAAAATTCTACAAGGAACTAGACCACAAGTTAGCAATTAACTAAGTGATGCTAAGCACTAGCTCCAGGCTATCCTATGCAAGCCACCTATCATAATATACTACACATTAGAATATGCACTCAAACGCAAGAAACCCACTCCTTCGAAACCTAAGGAGAGAGCAGCTAAACAAGAAGTAGAGCACAAGAGATAGTGAACGAGAAGGCTATACCGAGGGGGTGATAAAGTGAAGTCCGCTCGCCGCGTGGTACTAATCACCAAGATATGATCCACAATCACAATGAAGATCAATCACCAAAGAGACACCGGAAAGCCAATCATCCACTCGATGGTGGAGAAGAGAGAACACTTGAATTTTTACCGAGGTTCATGTGATTGCCATCACGCTACTCCTCGTTGTGGCACCGGTCTTCCTTGGTGGATTGCGAGCTAGGCTTCACACGCCAATCCCTCACCGGGAGCCACTCACCAACACAAGAGAAGTGGTTATCTACCACGAGCAATCCATTAGAGTCGGTTTTGGCACTCCGCCGGGGAATAAGCGTAAGAACCCCTCACAATCAACCTTCGGTGTGTGCTTGAACAATCACCAATCAACCTCAACACCGGAATCGCCTCCAAGTCGCTAGGAACACGGCAATGCTCCAAGAGAATGAGAACTCAGCGAGGGCTTGCTCTCAAATGCTCTAGAATGCAAATTATAAAGCAATGATGCACTTAAGGATCACTCAACTCACAAAGATGATCAAAAATGAATAAGTGAGTGAGTGGGAGGCTAGAGAGTGCTCACAAGACTATGGCAATGAATCAAATGTGCAAGAGAGTCACCAAGTGAGCAGGGAAGGAGTATAAATACCCCTAAGTGCACTTCTAGCCGTTACCCCACATGAAACAGCCGTTAAGCCACTTTTCGTGGCGTCGGATGCTACCGTCGGACGGTAGGCGTCGGACCAATGTCCAACGTCCGACGCTCACGATCTCGCCACGTGTCAGCTCAGTTCAACCACAGCCGCTGGATCTCAACGGCTAACTGATCGCGCCAAATAGACAACCGTCGGACTGGACAGCGTCGGACTAAACGTTCACGCCGCCCGACGCTTCCAGAGAGCACGTAGAGACGAATTAATTCGTCGGACGCTGTCCGACGCCCTGCGTCGGACCAAGCCTTAGCGTCCGACGCTTTGAACTTCAGTTTCCAGCCAGAGCGTGAACTCGGCACGCCACGCTGTCGGACTGTGAACTCATGGTCCGACGCTCCCCCTTCTCAACTTGTCGAACTGTCCGACTCTCACAGTTGGGCAGCCCACAGAGCAACCGTCGGACTCTACAGGTCAGTGCGTCGGACTAAAATTTTTCAACGTCCGACGCCTAGCGAATTTACGCAGAGAGCTCCCGAAATGCTCGGACAGCGTCCGACGTCCACCGTCGGACCAAACCAAACTATCCGACGCTATTACACAGTGAATCAGCACACATGGAGACCGTCGGACCCTAACAGAGAATGGTCCGACGCCCCAGCTCTCAAGCGTCTGACGCTCAAAACTCAGCGTTTTCAAGTTAGATTTTCACCCCTTGCTTCTATGTGCTAACACTCAAGGTTTTCAACACTTGTGCACAGTGTGTTAGCATTTTCAAAATAATTTTCAAGGGTTTCTAAGTTGATCACTAGGTTGAGTTAGATTCAATGCAATGAAATACAACCTAGAGCACTTGAAGGTAATGCAAACATCTAGTTCTCCCCTTAATAGTCGGCTATCTATTCTAAATGTGATCATACCCACTTGGTGAAAAGCCTACTTGGGGAACCTTTGCCTTCAACCCTTTTTTTCACTTGATCAACTTCATTTGATCCACCATACTTGGTCCATGATTGAGCCATCTTGATCATCACCATTATTTTGCTCATCACTTCATGAATGGGACAACCTAACCTTGCCAACACTTAGCAATTTAGGTTAGTCTTTAGGGTGTCATCAATTATCAAAACCAAACTAAAACTTTTAAATAGGCTCCACTCTATTCTGTTTGGCTAGCTGAATTGTACCACTACCTAAATTGTACCGCTAAAATGCTGAATTATTGCGAGAAGATAATTCTGTGGCTCGAAACAAGTTTAAGCCAGATGAAGCTGAAGCGAACAGTGACTCCAGCTCCTGTGTCTGTAGTCAAGTCCGGTCGCGGTCGCGGTCGCGCGACTCCTCGCCTCCTGGCCGGTCTTCTTGACGGCTTGACCCCTTCGTCTTACAGGCACGGCGTCCCCCCAGACCCACAACCGGCGATCGCCATCTCCGCCGCCTCCCACCGGAAGTGAAAGAAAGGTACAAAATCTCGTCGCTGATAAGCTCCTCCTTAGGCTGCCACTACCTTTGTTACGCAATCGCCACACGTCTCACGGGAGACCCTTCCACTGTCGACGGCGTGGCTAGGGTTTGGTTTTAGTATGCGGACTTTCCATCGAATTCCCCGGTGATGTCTCGACCTCCGTGGAGACGGTAGCGAGCAAGAATGAGTTTTAGTTGTGTCGGATTCTGGGCGCACTCCCTCCTCGTCATCATTCCCCTAAAATGCAATTTGTACTGGGATTTGGGAGGTAGTGCCAAGTTTTATTTACCTGCCTGAGTTACGGAAATACTCCCAAGTAGTAATGCCAAATTGTGGCATCAATTTTCAGTACCTATAAACATATAGTTGGGACCTTAGATCAAACAAGTTTAGTCTGGTATGTGTTGAAGATGTGCTTGCCCCACTCCACCCCCTACGCTTCCCCTTTCTATGGTTAAGCGTTTTCTTTTTCAGAAAAGAATATGGTTAAGGGTTTTCAGCTTAGAACTGATAAGTTATGGGTTTGTTTCTGCAGTGTATTGTTATAATGCAGTGCTGATGGCCCGAGTGCTTCCCATGGGGAGCTCCAGCAAGATTGCTGTGGCTGCAGGAGACCGGTTAAGCTCGTTGCCAGATGACCTCCTTCATGCCATCATGTCTTTCCTCCCTGTGCGGCAGGCTGTGCAGACGTGCGTGCTGTCACGCAGGTGGGAGCACCTCTGGTGCAGCATGCCATGTCTCAACTCTCAACATAGATCCATGGGAGTTTGACTTGACAGTGTCGGGGCCCAAGAAAGGTGATCAG
Organism: Eremochloa ophiuroides; assembly: GCA_038502445.1. NCBI lineage: Eukaryota > Viridiplantae > Streptophyta > Magnoliopsida > Poales > Poaceae > Eremochloa > Eremochloa ophiuroides. The sequence goes on along the minus strand of JAHLJS010000009.1, from coordinate 41,854,299 downwards.
TTTGAGGAATTTGTGAACAACTTGTTGATGTTTCACCGTGCTTCATCATTGGATATGTTCCGGTTTCGTATTGCATACACCTATGACCTTAAAGTCATCGAGCGATGGTTCCGCCGTGGAATGAAGTGCTGCCCTGCAGTGGTGGAGATAGTGCTTCCAGTACTCATACGCTTTTTGGATTACCTCGTTTGGGTTCCAATGCTTGTCGCCTCAAAAAGTTGCATCTTGTTAAAGTTTCTTTGACGGAGAGTTTCACACAGCTGCTTCCTTCTGACTGTCCTTTACTGGAAGATTTGAAGCTTGGCAGATGTTTCTTTCCTTCTCCAGAAATCACATCTTGCACTCTGAAGAACTTGATAGTCAAGGATTGTACAACTGGCGGTGGTAAGGTACTGACTATCACAGCCCCAGGTCTTGTTTCTTTTGACCTGGTCATTAATGTTGAATGCAACTGGGGTGGTATTTTGGTGAATGAGATGCCATTCGTGGCAAACTCAAGGATATGTTTGAATCGCGACAGCCGGTATAAAACTACCTCAACGAGAATACCATGCAAGCTTCTTTCCAGCATAACTAATGTGAAAAGGTTAGAACTATCTGGTTCAAAAACGGTATGTTTCTCGATCTTCTGTTAGTCTTGTGGCATTATTTAAAATTTGATGATTTTCTTGAACAGTTGATCAAGATAGATTCCTAAACTGTGCATGGTACATACAGATATTAGTTTCTGTAGAGTTGATTATTGAAGGGAATTAATGCTTCCTAGCTGCACTAAGAATCAACATGTGCATGTGGTACAAATGAAACAATGAGATAATTGATACACTGGTATGCAGATCAAGAAAATTAACTCAGTTCCTGAAAAGGAGGATAAATTGTGATGTTTCTCATTCATGTTTTGCAGTCGATACTTCATCAGGGATCAGATGCTTTTCCAGCATTTCCTAATCTTAGGACCCTGCTGTTTGATGGTTGTGATTTGAGTGACGACTTCCACATACTTGGACACTTCCTGAACAATGCCCCTAGTTTGGAGAAGCTTAGTCTGCAATACTGCAAGGTGCTTTTCATTTTCTTAATGTATCATGTTCCATAGTCTTACTTTTACTAATCTTCTTGCATGAAAACTGTTTACTGTCAAAAGCTTCCAGAAGGTCCCAGGATAAGGAAAAGAACTGAGCATCCAAAGAGGCTATCTGTAAAATGTCAGGAAACAATAACTTTCCAGTGTCCAAACTTGAAGTTGACTGAAATCAAACATAAAGAAGACGATGTCCACCAGTTGTTTGGCCTTTTGTCTGGCATTTGGACGAACCTACTGAAGACTACCATCGTGCTTACCAAAGCTTGAATTATCCAATCTCAGTGCTGTTTGCTTCTGGCCTCTAGCTAGCCCCTTCCAGATGCAGCATGCCTTGTATATGCTATCTTTGTTATGTATTTTCCAGCGACATGTTAGCGTTTGTTTTGAATATCTAGATGTCAAATGGCAACCCAATTTACTAGTGCTACCTTGGTATGTAATGTGGAAGTAACCCCTATAAGTACTGTATTGCTGATGTTAACTCTTGTCACTTTTCACATTGCTCGAAGCACATTTACCTCTCTCTTGGCGATGAACAGCTCACAGCTGTGTACCCTGGACTGATTGCAGCAATGACCGATGGCCAAGGCCAGTCTCCATGGAGATTTGAACAGAGTTTCACACTTGGCAGGATATTTACGAGAAGAGAGTTAAATAGAGTTTTATTATGATAAAATCCATCCATTACAGTTTCCAACACACACACACACACACACACACAAAAAGACCGATGAAACACCACTGAGACAGAATCGTTTCATTCGTGCTCGCACCTGGCGATCCCATCCCATGTGACGGCGCGCATCCTTTCCGATTGACGGGGCTAGCTCGCGGTGGGCTTCGGCACTTCGCGGCCGCACCAAACAAGGCCTGGCGGAGGACGTTGTCCGCGTCGCAGCCGCCGGCGGGCCCGTAGAAGGGGATGCGCGCGATGTCGGAGCAGGCGACGAGAACACGCGCGCCGCGGTTGTTCTCGGCGCTGACCTTGGCATCCGACACCGTCCGGTGGTGGGACACGAACCGCGACATGGTGGCTGCTTCCTCGAAGGCCGTGATGCCAAGCCCGTCGTCCCTGGGGCCGACGACGCCGACGCCGAGCCTCGACCGCAGGTCGGCGAGCTATGTCCTGGCTGTCCTGGCTGGCATGGCGAGCCATGTCCTGGCTGGCGAGCCCGTCGTCAGATGTGAGGACTGCGGCTGTCGGGTTTCAGCTCGACGCAAGCAGACAAGCAGTGTGCATGCGCATCGCGCAAGGCAAACCCATTAATCAAGGTTCTTTTTGTGAGGCAGAAATGCCGAATTCTATTTTCAGAGAACCTGCTTGTGAGGCAGAAATGCCGAATTCTATTTTCAGAGAACCTGCTTTTTAGATAACGGAACCAAGTTCCAGCCTCTACCATCCGGGGATGGTACACAGCTGCGATACAAACACCACACAACGGCCCTAGGCCACCAACAAAAAAAAATCTAGAAGAAACGATCAAAAGTTTGACACAAACGGAGCCTTCTGGACCAAACACAAAAAAAAAGGAAAAGAAATAGAAGACTACGCTCCAAGTCGATTCCTGGTGCTCCACCTAAAATTTGCAAAGGCCTCCATAACAAAGATTTCCAGCCTCGTGCACCCTTTCTTGAACACCTCCCTCTCTTTACCCTCATGCAGCAGGGACCATTGCCGAATCCAATACGTCATCCTGAAGATTACCTGCATAAAAGTATTAGATTTAGCTTTATTGAATGCCATATCATTTCTATTCAACAATAAACACCAGCATATTGCTGCCACTCCTAGTAAAACTCTTTTCCTGAGCTTGGCATCTATGCCAAGCAGCCAAGTTCCAAATAAATAAGAAATACTAAAAGGAGGTCAAATTCCAAAGTTGATATGAATTGTATTCTAGATAAATCTTGCAAAGTAACAATCTAAGAAGAGGTGATGTATGGTGTCTTCCTGGTTGCAAAAACAGCATTTGGTATCTCCTTGCCGGTTTCTTTTTGCTAGATTATCTTTTGTGAGTATAACCTCCTTTTTAAGGAACCAAAGGAATATTTTGATTTTCAATGGCAATTTAAGCTTCCACAATTCATGTCTGTCTCGAAGGATCCCACTGCTAATCATTAGATTATACATTGATCCTACCGAGAATTTTCCTTTCTGGCTAGCTCTCCAGTGAAAACCATCCTTTCGGTTTGTCAAATAAACTGGTGCCACTTTCAAGACCAGTTCAGTCCATGAAGTCAAATTACCATTGGACAACCCTCTTCTAAAGGATACGTTTAGTGGTATTGTCCTTAGGACATTGGCCAAGGCCTCATCCTTTTTCCTCACTAATCTATACAAGTTGGGATAAACTTCCTTGAAAGGTTTCTCGCCCACCCATACATCCTCCCAAAACCTAATATCTTTTCCACTCTGTACTTTAAAAGACTCACCCACCAGAAAGGCGTCTTTCACCTTCAAAAGGCCAGTATAGAAGTGAGAATCCCCCTGTCTGTGCTTGACTTACCCGCCAGAAAGGCGTCTTTCACCTTCAAAAGGCCAGTACAGAAGTGAGAATCCCCCTGTCTATGCTTGACTTGAGTCGAGGCTTTGGAGGACAAGTATTTTTTCCTCAGAATTCCTTGCCATAACCCGTCTTCATTGATGAGCTTAAATAACCACTTACTTAGTAAGCACTTATTCTGAACATCAAGGTTCAAAATGCCTAACCCACCATACTCTTTTGGAGCGCAAAGGATATTCCATCTCGTAGACGATATTTCTTTTTGTGCTCATCCCCCTGCCAGAAAAATCAGTGACCGGTAGTAGTCCAATCTTCTCAGCACCCCTCTAGGGATCTCAAAGAAAGATAGCATGAACAAGGCCAAGCCAGAAAGGACCAAATTAATAAGAACCAGTCTGCCTCCATAGGAGAGCATTTTACCTTTCCAGCTACACAGCTTCTTCTGGAACTTATCTTCTATACAGATCCAATCCTTATTAGAAAGTTTTCTATGGTGCATTGGTATACCAAGATACCTAAAGGGTAGAACACCCACTTTGCACCCAAACAAGTGTTCATATTCTCGCTAGCACTCCTTGGCAGCTCCATAGCAAAAAAGCTCGCTCTTATGGAAATTAATTTTTAGTCCCGACAACTGTTCGAAGGTATTGAGGACTAATTTGAGCTCTCTAGCCTGCACGGTATTGTGACCCATGAACAAAATGGTGTCTTCCGCGTATTGCAGGATAGACAAACCATTATCCACTAAATGAGGAATCACACCTTGAAAACTCCCGTTGGCCTTTGCCCTAGAAATCAATGTTGCCAACATATCGGCAACAAGGTTGAAAAGGATGGGCGAAAGAGGATCACCTTGCCGTAGCCCTCTCTTTGTTTGGAAGAAACGACCAATATCATCATTAACTTTTACTCCCACACTCCCCCCTCTCACTGATCTGATCTATCCAACTACACCATTTTGGTGAGAAACCTTTCATCCTAAGCGTTTGTTGCAAGAAGGACCACTTAACTTTATCGTAGGCCTTTTCAAAGTCTAACTATAAAATTACCCCGTCGAGTTTCTTGCGGTGCATTTCATGTATGGTTTCATGCAAGATAACCACTCCTTCTAGAATATTTCTCCTCTTCATGAAGGCGGATTGTGATGGTTGAATAACCTTTTGAGCCACTAGTGCTATCCGGTTGGTCGATAATGGCACCAGATATTGCTGTAATCAAGGTCTTTTTTTGTGTCATATATGCATTCAGCTTTAGGCTATGGTAGATCTGAATTTTACATGCTTTTAATTCTATGGACCATTTGTTTGCTTGATGATTCAGCTATATGCTCTTTCCAGGTACTATGGAACATCTTGCTGCATTAGTGAACTGTGAGTATGTGACTCCCTGGTGTTCTGTATTCTGAATATGTGAACTCCCTCTATTTTCTGAATATGTGAACATGGAATCAACGTGTGCTGTCAGTTTGCTCACACAGTGCGCAATCATATGATATATTTTCTATCAAATGGCAACATATTGGTCTACAAAAATTTGTTTATTATTAATCTTAGCTAAATGCAAAGTATTAAATAGCTTGCAATCAATGAAATAGATCATAGGACTGTATGTCCTGTCTTTTTACCTGTCTGTACGATATATTCAAGGTGCTTACAGACGACTCTCTGTCTGTGGGCTGTACATGCCCTAATGAAACTAGCATGCGGTTAGCGGACCTCAGAAACAACAACAGCTGCCGCATGTTTAATACCAGTTCGATCGACAAAGCAGATGGCGCGATGTTCGAGTCGGGAATTCTCACGTGGACACAACGGCCGGCACAAACGCGTTTGTAACAGAACAGCAAAGAGCAGAGCTAAGCAAGCAAGCTACACAAAAGTCTTGACTCTTCCAGAGTTCCAAACAAATGTATAAGTTAATAAGTCATGTATACCTAGTTCTTGATGTTCTGTATTTGTTGTACATCATAAACGTGTCAACACCATGATCAGATGTTCATCTAGGTGAGGTTGAGCAGTTCAAGTTCAATGGCACGAGAGGAACAACGAACTTTTGCTTCACATTCAGGCCTGAGGGCATTTTAAATTTTTTTCCATCGCCAGTTTGACACCATTAGCGATAAAATTAGACAGAATGACGTGTAGGGACAAAAAAGAAAAATGTCATAGCACCAGAGTCCGATTCAACTCTTGAGAAGCATGGAGGAAGGGATCATCTTTTATAATGGCACACAAGAAAAAGGCTCGAAAGGGGAATGTGCATGACTTGACTGTCGACAATTCTTTTCAGGGCTACAAATTTATCCTTCTGAACTTTAGTCGACATGTTTTGCTACTATTTTAGAGTGTTAAATATAGACTAATTTTAAAAACTTAATTTTACCAATAGGTTCATGCTTTGATAATATAGTGCTACAGTAAATATGTACTATTAATTAATTGATTGATTGATTGATAAATTTGTCTCATAAATTTCTTATTCTATGTAATTAACTTTATAAATAATTCATATTTAATACTTCTAAACAGTAGTAAAAAATAATCCATGTGACACCTCCGATAGATAGCGTCAAGACAATATCGCAAATTGAAGGTTGTTTGCTTCAAGCTCCTGAATACTGCCTACTTGTCGGACTCACATTAGCTGGTGCCATTGTGCAACTTGTGCACAAAGATAATTCTCTGAAGGTTTTTAGAACATTTTGAGATAGTCAATTACTTCACCTCTGAATGTGTTGCGTGTTTTGCTTATTTGTTGGCAGCAAACTAATGCACAGTACAACTTCCATGATATTGTTACTGTTGTTTCTCTGAACACTGTACCAGGCCTTTTTGAAAAGACAAATAATATTAATGCAATCCTAGTTCTAAAACTGATTTTGGCGCGGGGCGGAGCTGTTGATTCACAGCATTATCCAGCGTAGCTGGGCTTAGACTACTTGCGCCATTCTGGGCCGTCTATTCTTGGGTTGGGCTTTTTCATTGTAGGTGGGCCAGACTCCACATCCATGACACGTTCAAGGTACTGTGGCATAATCCATACTCGTAAATTCCATTCCGGTACCCGTCGGAATGGCCGGAATGCCCCGTTCCGGTGCCCAAACCGGCGTAGAAGGGCTGCAATCCCGTACCGGGTCAAATACCGGTCAATACCGGTTAATACCGGCCATTCCGGTCAATTCCGGCCGAAACGCCTGTTCCACCCATTCCGGTACCGGACTAAAACCAAGTGACGAAACACTTTTTCCATGTGTGAGCTATGGAGTTTAGAAAAAATATGTGAGTTTAGAAAAAATGTCAGTGTGATGAAGCGTAACTATGCCATAAGTATATATTTATATGATTATTTATGTATATGTATATTCATATATTTTTAATATAATAAAGTTTGAAATGGTACACCGGTATCGGTCGGTACCGAAATGTTCCATTCCAAGAGTAAAAACGGAACGGCCTCAGAATGGAATTTAGCATAATCGCTCGGGTAGTGCGAGGGCGCCATTTCGCCAATTTTAGGCGGAAATCCGCGGCAGTCGACCTCTCTCTGATTGATGTTCGAGGCCGCTTACGCCCCCGTCGCATCGCCGCAGCACCACTGAAGAAACCGCGATGGCCGGCGCCGCCGTCCGGCGGGCCCCCGTGGGCGGCGCTTCGATCCGCGACCGGCTGAGCGCCCTGCCGGACGAGCTCCTCCTCCGCGTCCTCTCCTTCCTCCCGGCGCAGCAGGTCGTGCGTACCACCGTGCTGTCTAAGAGGTGGACGGATCTATGGCGTTCCGTGCCTGGCATCAACCTCAGTGTCTGGGATTTCCGAAGCAACTTCGAAGAAGAGTGGGCGGCGGCTTTGGAGAGGATGGATGATTTCGTCGACAACCTGCTGATGTTACACAGAGCTCCGTGCCTGGACGCGTTCCGGTTGGTTGTACTTCTCGATGGTCACGATCGTTGTCGACGCGTTGATAGATGGGTCCGTCGTGCCATTCAGGACAACCCCGTGATGCTCGAGATCTCTGTCGGTGCCTTGTCTTCACATCAGTTGCCATTGCCATATCTGTCCACTAGCCCTTGTCGTCGCCTCAGAAGTCTGCATCTTCATGGCGTGTCCTTGGATCATTCCTTTGCGGAACGCCTCCATTCTTGGTGGCCAGATCTAAAAGATCTTACCCTCACACATTGTCGCACTGAGTTTGGCTGCATTAATTCCGACAAGCTAGAGAAGTTGGTTGTTTGCTATTGTACAGGTCAACCTATAGATGTGTTTATTATCAGAGGTCCTCGTCTTGCATCGCTGTCCGTGCAGCTGGCCATTCCTTTTTCGTTAGATGCAGGGAATTCCCTTGTGAGGGCATCAATCTATTGGAAACCCGAAGAATTTTCTCCACGAATTGGAGCAATGCTTCTTGACAGCCTCTTCAACGTTACGAGTTTCAAATGGAAAGGTTTCCAAGCAATGGTACACCTTCTTTATTTGAAACCTTGTTTTGGTCCATTAATATCTGTTCAGTATCATTTGAAGCTTTCTCCTTACTGGACAAAGGTAATTGGCCATTAGTTTAATTTGGCTTCTATTTCTCTGTTTCAGGCAGTACTAGATGAAGTATCTGATGACGTTCTTATATTTCACAACTTGAGAACCTTGTCTCTTGAATCATATTTTATCAGCACCACCAAAAGTGGCATTTGTGAATTGAAGGCTCTAGGGAGATTTCTACACGAGTCTCCTAATCTGGAGAAGCTTACTTTGAAGAATTTTAAGGTAGCAGTACCTAATTTTTATCTACACATAAATTTGACTCCTTTTGGTTTGCATAATTTAGTTTTTACTGTGAAGAGTAATTAGAAGGTTTCAAGATAATGAAGCAAAAGACCAACACCAGCTGGCTTACATAAATCAACTTGTTATTTTGTTTTTGTTTTTTTTTTTGGCAGAGGCGTATGTCACACTTGACCCAGGAACATTCTTGACAGTCAGCAAAAGTTAACTAATGTTATTTTGTTAGTTTTTGCGTAACTTAATAAGTAATCAAATAAATACGTTGTTATAAGTTTAGAGTATTTAAAAAAAACTGGAAAATGACAAGAAAACCAGAAATTTTGGAAACTTGCCATGTTACTGACAACGGGAAAAATGGGAATACTTCAAAGTAGCCTTTACTGTGACCAATGCAGCATGAGGGCAATGATTTTTGTAGTTGTGTTTCACCAGTTCTATGGGGTAGGGGTACTCCTTGCTGGCTCGAAAAACAGAAATTCTTATCATAAAATTACTCCACGCTCTTTATTTGTGCCTACTCTAAGAATGAGGTCATGCAGATAATACTAAACTTATAATTCTCTGGAATAACACATTGGAGTATCCTGGTCAAATGGACCAGTTTTCATTCAAAGATCAGTTGAGTTGGAAAAATACAACTGGCATGCCTACTTGTCGGCCTCACATTTGCTGGTGCCATTGTGCAACTTGTGTAAAGAGTTAATTCTCTGAAGATTTTAGAACCTTTTGAGATAGTCAATTACTTCACCTCTGAATCTGTTGCATGTTTTGCTTATTTGTTGGCAGCAAACTAATGCACAGTACAACTTCCTTTATTAGCACATCATGATATTGCATTGTTACTGTTGTTTCTCTGAACACTGTACCAGGCCTTTTTCAGAAGTCAAATAATATTAATTCAATCCCAGTTCTAAAACTGATGGCGGATTGCAATAAACCAAACCTATTTGTTTATCTTTTTTTTGCTGGAATTTCTGTGCAGGTATTTGGTCTGGGATGATTTAACGATTGTGTCTTGATTTCAGGGGATACCAGTTGTTGAACATGTTGATTTCCCTATACTCGTCAACCTGAGAACCTTGTGCCTCCATTTTTGTGATTTGCATGACAATTTCCAGATATTGCTTCATTGTTTACGGATTTCTCCTAATTTGGAAAAGCTCAAGATAACGCATTGCAATGTATGCCCTTTTTTTCTTAGCACCCTAGCTCCTGCATATTTTATCTTTGTATCAGTAATGTAAACAAGGCCTTTATTACGGAAACAGCTCTCAGATGATTCCATGGGAGGGAAAGGAAAGGCCAAGTCGAAGGTGACATATTCTCAGGGTAGGAGGAACCTGGCACGCTTCGGGTGTCGGAAGCTAGAGTATGCTGAAATCATCCACTACGGAGAAGATGCTGGTGTTCGTGAACTGGTCAGCTTTTTGCTGGATTTTGTTGCACCAACGATTACTATTAAAGTTACGAAGCCTACGAATTGCCTACCAGCCTGACTCTAGGTGGTCTGCTCATTATCTTGTTTCTGACAAACTTGCTAGCAGTAAACTTCAATCTGGCATCGAATCTACTTCTAGCCGAACGCAATATGCGAGTGCTTGAACCAGTGCTGGTCTGTTGTCAGAAATGCTGCCTGATATTCTAGAATACAAAATGCGAGATACACTGTCTGTCATCAGAAATGAAATGTATTGTTGGTTCTGAAATTCTGATTAGCTCCCTTTGGTATACGGATGCCACCTGCCGCACATTTTTTTCTGCTTCTTGGAAAGTTAAGCCATAAGCTTTTTTTAGACCAATTGTCTGTCATATCTACCGGCATAAAATTGCTTCTAGCCTAACGCAGAATGCGAGTACTTGAACTGTAAATGTTGTCTGAAATTCTAAAACCAAGAATGGGAGAGTGCTGTCCGTTATGTTCTGTTTGATTCGCAGATATGGCGCGCGTTTGGTTAGGTGCTGCGCTTGCAGTTTGCCACGGCGCGACCACGGCATTGACAGCGTAATTTATTTTGGGCCACAGCGCCAAATATTGGGTGAGCAAATCGAGCGCCCAAGTTTTGGCGTCGCCCACGTTGCGGCTCGGCAGGCGTAGGCCTGAACCAAACACGTCTAATTTATATCCGAATGTGTGGTTGATTCCAAATTTTCGTTTTGCACACTTGGTATACCGACACACTGAGGAACTTGTCAGTTTGTACTTGTACAAGTCAAGCTGTAGATGCGTTGGTCGTCAGGGCACCTTGTCTTGCTTCCCTGTCCTTGCGCTTTCATTTCTTCCACCATAAAAATGGTCTTTCACTAGAGTCAGGAAGTTCCCTTGTGAGGGCTTCTATTTCCGTTGGTATTACATTTCAAAGAGGCCACACAATTCTTGTGGGCAGCCTATTCAATGTGACAAGTTTGGAGTTGGATGGTTTTCGAGCAATGGTAGGCCTTCGTTACCACATAACTCTCTCTTTCATGCTTGTCTAAGAAATTTGAAGGTTTTGCCATGAACATCTTCATTCTGTGCAATATTCTTAAACTAAATCAGTTGATTATTATCTCTCTGTTTTAGGCCATACTGGATAAGGAATTAGATAAGTTCCCAACATTTGACAACTTGAGAAGCTTGTCTGTCAATTGTTGTTTTCGTAGTGAATGGGATGTAGACAAATTCAAGGCTATTGGGAGATTTTTGCAGAAGTCTCCTAATCTTGAGAAGCTTACTTTGCATAATTTTTGGGTAGGAGTTGTTAACATTTTTTCTTTATGTAATGTGAGTATGTGCTAGTATTGACCTGCTTAAATGTCTCACATGGTTATGGGCTATGAATTATTCAAAGTACTCTGAAGGTACTGTCAGGGAACCTCGGATGAGCGACAAACCCAGACTTAAAAAGGTGCACCTTTCTTCAATGGAGAGATATGATGAACTTCAAACTCAATTTATTTTAATTCGCCATTTCTTTAGTTATTAGGCCATATTACAACTGACCTATACTATGGTGCATTTGTGCTCAGTTGGTTTTACCCTTGTATTGCTTGTGTTGTTTAATTCAAACCACTAGGCACCAGCGACATGTGCCATAAAATATAAAAGCTTCCTTGCTAGAGCTTACCAGCGACATGTGCTCAGTTGGGGAGGGAAGGAGTGGCGGCCTTACTGGGAACAGTGCGGCGACGCCGGGGCGGCCATGCCCTCCCTTTTTGAGAAACGGGCGTGGGAAAAGACCTTCGGGAGTCTTTAATTCTGAAACTGCCGAGCACGGCGTCCTAATCAATGAAAAAACTATTGGTGACTGTCAATATTTCTCTGTTTTCTTTCACTGCACAATAGTGCATCAAGGAAATAAGATAAACTCCATTACATGGACCATTAGACGGAGTATTTTTCAATGGTGACACATGACTTACGCACAATCTCGTTCGCTTCAGCTTATTAGTTAGAATCAGTTATACTTTTTCAATTAAAGAATAGTAGTTTTTTTCCCCATAACAAATCAGCCCTTCAATCATTCATAGCCACAATAAGCTCTACCGAATAAATATAACTCTGCGAGAGATTATCTTGTACTCTATGAATGCTAAAAGATTTTGTTATAGAAAATGGGTCTAAAACTCCACCATATCTTAGGTGCTTATATAGTTGGTTGACCATAGCTAATAAACCTAGCAGACTATAGGTAAGGTCATAGTTTGTTGCCAGAAATGCTGCTTGATGTTCTAGAATGCATACTGTCTGTCTGAAATGCATTTGTTGGTTCTGAAATTCTGATTAGCTCCCTTGGCAAACGGATGCCATCAGCTGCACATTTTTCTGCTTGTCCATGGAAAGCTAAGCCGTGTGTAGAGACAATGTCCCCGACTGCAGGTTTGTGGGTCGCTCCTCCGCCGTGCCAGCCCTTCATTGGCCGGTCCCCAAAGATTTTGTCCGCCTTCTCTTCCGGTCGCTGTCACCTACTCACCAGTGGCCATGGTGAAACGTTCCCGTTTGTAAAATTTTAGGAAAAAGTTCACTTTTTCTCTCAACTTTTGCGAAAGTCCAATTTTCCTTTATACTCCCTCTGTCCCAAAATAAATGTCGTTTTAGAATTTTAACTATCTTCTTTTAATCATTCGTCTTATTTAAAAATTTTATGAAAAAATTATTTATTTCATTATGAAATGATTTATTATTAGAAGTACTTTAATCTTAATTTGTTTAGTTTTATATTTTTGTAAATTTTTTGAATAAGATGAATGATCAAACGTCGATTTCAAAAAGTCAAAAACGACATTTATTTTAGGACGGAGGGAGTAAATCGTAAAACTGGATAAATCATCTCCCTTAGCTTTTGAAACGTGCATTTTACCTCACTGATCCGATTATAAGTGGTTTCAAAGGTGATTTTGTCTTTTTCTTTTTATTTATTTCGGCTAAAAATCTTTGAAACATCATAGTAAATCACAAAAAAATCATAAAATGAAAAAATAAATTTTGTTGGTTCACATGAGTAAATTTATAAGTAAACATATAATATGGTATGCTTCAGTATAAAGTTTTCTATAGATTTAGATCTATGCTTTTCTATAATTAATTAGAATATTCATAATTACAACTTTTATGATTTAATTGTGGTGTGGTGACCTAATTATTGTATACTTGAACCGTAGTGAAAAAATTCATACTCATTGGATCATGTATAACTTATTTATAGATTTATTTAGGGTTTATGTTTGTTAAATTTAAATAAATCTATAACTAATTTTAGATTTAGCTATAAATTTATTTAAATTTAGTTATAACTAATTTATATTTTACCAACATAAATCCTAAATAAATCTATAAGTAAACCCAAAATTAATTATAGATTTAGTTATATCTAATTTTAGATTTAATTATAGATTTATTTAGACTTAATAAACATAAACCCGAAAGAAATCTATAAATAAGTTATAGATGATCCAATGAGTATAAAATTTTTACTACAGTTCAAGCATACAATAATTAGGCCACCATAAAAATTTCACCACAATTAAACCATAAAAGCTGTAATTATGAAATATTATAATTAATTATATAAAAGCATAGATCTAAATCAACAGAAAAACTTTGTACTAAAGATACCAGATTATATGTTCACTTGTTTATTTACTTATTTAGAGTTCAACAAAATTTGATTTCCATTTATGATTTTTTTTATTCACTATGATTTTTCAAAAATTTAGCCAAAATAAATAAAAAAAAGAAAAAGACAAAACCGTATTCAAAACTACTTATAGTCGTATTAGGGAGGTGTAATGCACTGTTTCAAAAGTTGAAAGATGTGATTTACTCGATTTTGCGATTCAAGGCGAAAAGGCTGACTTTTGCAAAAGTTGAGCGAGGAAAAGTGACTTTTTCTTTATTATTTTTAGGACTGAAACGTGAGTACGCGACCCAGGTCATCGCACTATTCCATTCCGTGATGCCCAGTTGATTGGGTTGGGCTTGGGCTTCCTAGGCATGCTGCTTGGACCGCGGAAAGGCGGCGGGTTGGCATTCCACGCCTACGCGTTGTCCTTCGAAATTTTTTTAAAATAATTTTTTTTAATGATTAATTGCAAATCTAGTATTTAGAATCGAAAAATTATAAAAAAATAGCATCCTGTCGGCCATCCAGCGGCCGACAGGGGATCTATCGGCCATCCAGAAGCCGATAGGCCCATGTGTTAGCTGCCAAACAGCCGACAAGCGTCGGTAGCGGCTATCGGCGCGCCGACAGCAGGCCTGTCGGCTTCTGGTGGGCTGATAGGTCCAGTCGGCTTCCGGGCGGCCGATAGGCCTTGCGGCTCACCGTAAACCGACAGGCCACTACTTCCATTTGCTTTTTCATTTTGATGTTCATTTTCACGTTTTTTCATATTCGTTATACGGTTCGATCCGAAAAATTACTCGCGTCTTTCAAGACTGTTTTATAAATGAAGTGTGTTGCAAACTACGAGAAATAGAATTAAAACAACATATGTTCAATTTAAAAGAGTAACCCAGCGATACATGAAATGAGCGGTGCGTGGCATGTATGGTATTCTAGATTGTACCAAACCTAATCCTAACATGCCTTAGGGAAAGTGAATACAATGGTGGTTTGCAATGGCATGTGTGTGTGACTCTGGTAAGAGGCCACAGACTATTGTAAACATGTCTTAAGGAATTTAACTTGCTGGGTCTATTACATTGTTCTACTGGGTGCAGCGTGGTTGTTTGCTCTTGTTGTCGCGCCGTGAAGACGGTTCCACTGCATCCCTCTTGTTCTTGAGTGCTGCCTCTCGCGGTTTAAGCTCTTCCTCTTTACGGTTGATGATTGCTTCACGCAAGCTTAACTCCTCCCTTCTCCTGACAAGATCTTCCTCCTTAGCTTTGAGACGGATCTGATCTGCCCTGATCCGTCGCTCTTTGTCCTCCCTGATTTTGCGGTCAACCTCACAAGTCTCATTCATCCTCAGAAGATATTGAGCTTTGTCTTCAAGCTCCTTCGGTCGCCTCTATGGCCATGCGGGCATCTCCCGATCCACCCATTGGATCCACTTGTAAGGCTACATGTGTTGATGTAAATGAACAAATTGTGTATAGTTTACGAGAAACGAAAGAAGAAGTTATTGATAGTACCATGAAGTCGTCATCCAGATCTGGGCACCCGAAGTAACTACACCCATAGTGTCGGTCCAACTCCATCCACACGCACAACCTAGTGACAAACCCACAACGACACTTTGGCCGCTCACGCCACGACGGTAGCTGAGTTAGGCCAGTTGTCCATGACGACATTGTAGTTGAATAAGGAGGATTTGGAGAAGAAAATGTGTGGTATGCTAACTCGTCGGATGTCTTTAAATAGGTCAGGCATGGAGTGAAGGTGTAATTTCATAGACCCCAGCCTTTTTAGACTTAGTCCTTTATAAGCTTTACAGAGTTTGTTTTTCGCAATAAGTGCATATGCCCTAGCCTTTGAAGTACTTGGTGAACACAAATAATTGCGAGTAGCCTGTTCCTCACCTCAGATTACATAGCGAGTAGCCTTTTAGTGTATTGGCAAATCAATAGCAGCCTGTTCAATCAGTCAGAATTAACAGCGACTAGCCTTTTCAGTGATTCAGAGGGCTTGCGAATAGGCTTTTCAGTGACTAGCCTTTTCAGTGACTTTAGAAGATCGAGAATGTAGCCTTTTCAATGATTCAGAGGGCTTGCAAATAGGCTTTTTAGTGCATATCTTTTTCACCGAGTTGTCAATTCAATTCATGGCGTCTTCAGTGATTGCGATTGCACAGTGAGTAGCCTTTTCAGTGACTTTGGCAGACCAAGAATCTAGCCTTTTCAGAGTACTTCAAAGTGTTGTGCTCAATTAACCTTGCATTAATTCAGGCTAATATTTGTCTCTGGCTGTGATCCAGCGGTGAGTTCAGTTGTGTGTCAAAGAACTGAAACGGACTAAGGTCTACACTGCTATCCCCAGTTCTGATTTCACCCTTGCCATAGTAAATTCTGAAACAAACTAGATCGGACGACATTCCTGCTTCCATCGTTAAAATTACACTGTCAGTTGAATATTACTATAACCCCTAAACCCTATCAAGAAATTAATTAAAAAACTAATACAAGTAGGTAAAAAAATTCCTAACTCAAATAACCCTAAATCAAATAAACAAGTACTACTAGACAAAATAAAAAATAATCCTAAAAATACACTAACTACATAAATAAACTAACACTAACTACATAAATAAACTAACAGTAACTATTCCTAAAATTCCAATAAATAATCCCTAATAAATAAACTAATTCGAAAAACTAAATAAACTAATCCTAACTAATTAAATCAACTAACCTAACCCTAATTAAACAACTAAAGAAACTAACCTAACCCTAATAAAAGAACTAAATAACCCTAAAACCATATACGGTACAATAATCTACAACTAAAAGTTACCCTAATCGAATCTACAACTAAAACGAATCCTAAATTAATGTACAACTAAAAATAACCCTAAACGAAACTACATCTCAAACTAACCCTAAACTAATCTATCACTAAAACTAACTCTAATTCTAAACTAATTTACAACTTGCTCAAATTCTAAACTAATTTAAAATTAATTACAACTTGCTCTAATTCTAAACTAATTTAAAACTTACTCTAATTCTAAACTAATTTAAAACTAATCCTAACCCTAAAACTAAAGAACTAACTAAATCTAACTAACCCTAAATAACTAATTTAATCTAACTAAATACTTACCCTAAATCTAACTAACCCTAAAGAACTAACTAAAGTAAAGAACTAACTAAATCAAATTTGTAAAGTAAAAAAAAAGAAACTAAAGAACTAACTAAATCTAACTAAAACTAAAAAAACTAACTAAATCTAACTAACCCTAAAAAAAGAACTAACTAACCATAACAAAGTAATCAAATTTGTAAAGTACAAAAAAAAAGAAAATAGAAACAAAAGAAAACAGAAAAAAGACCTTACCGTCGGTGGCGAGCGCCGTCCGTGGCCTCCGCGCCCGCGCGGGGAGGGTGGAGGGCGGCGGCGGGGGCCCCTCCGCCGGATCCGGCGGCTGGGGGCGGCGGACGGCGGCCGGAGCGACGAGACGGCGGTTGGCGGCGGCGAGCGCGCGGTGAGAGAGAGAGCGCGCGGCGTCGGGAGGAAGGAGACGGCCGCGGTATGTAAAGGGACCTGTCGGCTCCTCGGCGGCCGACAGGTCTCTATCGGGTCGTCAGGGGCCGACAGGTCTATCGGCCCGACAGACCCGACAACTCTGGCTCGGCCTGTTGGCGTGGGGCACTAGTCGGCCGTGCAGCGGCCGATAGGGACTTGTCGGCTCCTCAGCAGCCGACAGGTCCCTAATTGGCTCTCCAGCGGCCGACAGGATCCTATTTTTGCAATTGTTAGAATCTAAATACTAGATTTGCAATTAATAATTAAAAAATATTATTTAAAAAAAATTCCTGTCCTTCGCAGTTCACACTCAGACTAGCCGCTAGGGTTTAGCAGCTTCTTCCCCTTCCGCTCGAAGCCTCCTCCTATGCCGCTCTTCCTATTCTACACTACTGTACCATAATCTGGGAGGTAATCCGAGGGTGCATTTCGCCGATTTTGGACCCGAATAGGCGGCGGTCGGAGCGGTTCGGGGCTCAGCTTGTGGAGGAAGGCCACTGATGTTCGAGCCCGCCTGCGCCTCCTTCGCTTCGCAGGTCTGAAGAGGATCGGCGATGGCCGGAGCCGACTCAAAACGGGCCCGCGCGGGCGGGGGCTCGATCCGCGATCGGCTCAGCGCTCTGCCGGACGAGCTCCTCCTCCGCATCCTCTCCTTCCTCCATGCTCAAGAGGTCGTGCGGACGACCGTGCTGTCCAAGAGGTGGACGGATCTGTGGCGTTCCGTGCCCTGCATCGACATCAACTTCTTCCGTTTCCGGACCGGCTCTGAGGACCGGGCGGGAGACCATGCAAAGGGTGGAAGATTTCACCAACAACCTGCTGATGTTACACAGAGCTCCGTCCCTAGATGCGTTCCGGCTGAACCTAGATCCGTGCCGGCCGAATGAAAATCTGGTTGATCACAATCGTCGTCGGCATGTTGATAGATGGGTCCGTCGTGCCCTTAAGGACGACCCTTTGGTGATGGAGATCTCTGTTCCGTATCATTCATATCCCTTACAGTACTGGAATTCATATAAGTTACCGCATCTGGGCTTCAGCCCTTCTCGTCGCCTTAGAAGGTTGCATCTCAGTGGCGTGTCCTTGGATCATTCCTTTACAGAGCGCCTCCATTCTTGGTGGCCAGACCTAAAAGATCTTAGTCTCAGATATTGTCACACTGAGTTTAGCGGTATTGAATCTGATAAACTAGAGAATCTAGTTGTTTACGATCATAGAATTCAACCTCCAGATGTGTTTACTATCAGAGCTCCTCATCTTGCTTCTTTATCCGTGTGCCTGGACATGCCTTTTTCGTTGGACGTGAATTCCCTTGTAAGAGCATCAATCTCTTTGAGCAGTGATAAATTCTCTCCAAGAAGTGGAGCAATGCTTCTTGGCAGCCTCTCCAATGTAACGAGTTTCCAACTCGAAGGTTTTCTGGCAATGGTATGTCTTCTTTACTCAGACTTTTTTTTTTGTTCGATTAATATCTTTCCAGTGTCGTTTGAAGTCATCTCCCTACGAAACTAAGACAATTGATATCTTTTTTTCCACACCGGTAAAACCGAATTTCATTACTCCGAGCAATATTTCTCTATTTCAGGCAGCTCTAGACGAAGAATTGGATGATGTTCCTATATTTCACAACTTGAGAACCTTGTATCTTGAAACATGCTTTACCGACAATAATGTGCATGAATTCAAGGCTGTAGGGAGATTTCTACAGAAGTCTCCTAATCTTGAGAAGCTTACTCTGAAGCGTTTCAAGGTAGGAATTAATGTTTATCTACACTAGATATGTGACTCCTATTGATTTGCATAATTTAGTTTTTACCATGAAAATTAATTAGAACGTTCCAATACAATGACGCAAAAGACCAACATCAGCTGGCTTACATAAATTAACTTGTTATTTTGTTTGTGGCATAGGCAGATGTCACATTTGACCCAGGCTTAGGGAAACATTCTAGACAGTTACCGTCACTGTAGATTTGTAACAGCAAAAGTTGACTAATGTTGTTTTGTTGGTTTTTGCATACGTAACTTGATAAGTAATCAAAGAAATATGTTACTGGCAATGGGAAAAATGGGAATACTTTAAAATAGCCTTACTGTGACCAATGCAGTGTGTGGGCAATGATGTTCCAGTTCTGTTGGCTAGGGGTATACTCCTTGCTGGTTCGAAAAACAGAAATCCTTACCATAAAATTACTCCACACTCATTATTTGTGCCTACTATAAGAATTGGGTCATGCAGCGTTGTTTTCCCTGGATCAAAACATTGAAGTTTCCTGGCCAAATGGACCAGTTTCACTTTAAGATCAGCTGAGTTTGGAAAAATACTAATGTTATGCCTATTTGTCAGCCTGACATTTGCAGGTGCCAATGCGCATCTTATGTACAGAGTTAATTCTCTGAAGGTTCTTAGAACCTTTTGCCAGATAGTCAATTATTTCACATCTTAGTGTGCTGCAAGTTTTGCTCATTTTGTTGGCAGCATCGCAGCAACCTGATGCACGGTACAACTTCCGTTATTAGCGCATCATGATGTTGCTACTGTGTGTTTCTCTGAACACTGTACCACGCCTTTGTTAAAAGACAAATAATAATAATCCAATCCCAATTCTAAAAATGATGGGGATTGCTATAAACCAAACCTATTTGCTTATCCTTTTTTTAGAATTATCTGTGCATGTAGTTGGTCTGGATGATTTAACAAATTGTATCTTGATTTCAGGTGGTGCCAGTTGGTGAACGTGTTGATTTCCCTATACTCAAAAACCTGAGAACCCTGTGCCTGCATTTTTGCGATTTGCATGACAATTTCCAGATATTGCATCAATGTTTGCGGAACTCTCCTAATTTGGAAAAGCTCAACATATGGCGTTGCAATGTATGTAAATTTATCTCTTAGCACACTTTACCTCTTGCACATTTTGTTTTGGCACCATTAACATATACAAGCCCTTTATATTATCAAAACAGCTCTCAGATGATTCCATGGGAGGGAAAGGAGAAGCCAAGTCGAAGAAGACATATTCTCAATCTAGAAACCTGGCACGATTCCAGTGTCTGAAGCTAGAGTATGCTGAAATCTCACGCTACAAAGAAGATGCTGGTGTTGCTGAACTGGTCAGCTTTTTGGTGGACTTTGCTGCACCAACGATTACTATAGAAGTTACAAGTATATGAATTGCCTACCAGCCTGACGACTCCCTAGAGTCTTCTTGTTATCTTGTTTCTGACAAACTTGCTAGCTGTAAACTCATATCAGGCAATGAATCTACTCCTGCTTGAACCAGTGCTGATCTGTTGTCCGAACTGCTGCCTGATATTCTAGAATGCAGAATGCTGAGATATTAGTAGTGTCTGTCATCTGAAAGCATTATTGTTGGTTCTGAAGTTCTGATTAGCTCCCTTGGTATACGGATGCCATCTGCTGCACATTTTTTCTGCTCGTTCTTTGGAAAGTTAAGCCGTGTGAAGCAACAATGTTCCCGCGCTGCAGGTTTGTGGGTCGCTCCTCCGCCGTGCCAGCCTTTAATCGGCCCTACCCCCGGCGTCTCTAACGGTCGCTTTTCTTTCTTTCTTTCTTTGAGGGAGGGATGATTGGGACGCAACCAACGGATCTCTAGAGACAGATACGTACGTATGATTCCAATTCCTAGTTTGTTAGATCTCCCCAATTTGCAATGGTTTCCATCCAATCCAAGAGATCGGGTACCTCATTATAACATCTGATGATCTGAACGCCAACACGACCTCACCCGATGGAAGAAGACGACGACGACGCTGCAGGCACCGGCAGCTTGGGCGCCGGCGGCGACGTGCACCAGCTGGGCGCGCTGCCGGACTGCCTCGTCTACGAGATCATGTCCCGCATGCAGGCCCGGCAGGTGGTGCAGACGTGCGTGCGTGCTGTCCACCCGGTGGCGGCACCTCTGGCGCTCCGTGCCCTCCATCGACGCCGACCAGAGTGAGTTCGACGACGGCGCCGCCGGCGTAGAGGCGTCGTGGGAGAAGTTCGAAGACTTCATGGACAGCCTGCTCTCCCCCGGCAACGTTTCCATTGCCCACCTGGACAAGTTCCGGCTGCACGTGACCAGACACTCCTCTTACGAGAAGAAACGAGGGTACAGATGGGTCCACCGTGGCATCAGGCACAGTACAGATCCTGGCGCCTCAGAAAGCTGCAGCTTGACAACGTGTGCCTGGACGCCCTCTTCTCCGAGCGCGTCGGATCATCATCCGGGTGCCCCAACTTGGAGGATCTGGATCGAGCTGACCGGCTGCAGGTGCGAGTTCCGTGCGATCACCTCCGGCTCACTGAAGAGCCTGGCCATGAAACAGTGCAGGATGGTAGGGGTCCGTGAGATCACGTCGCCCACGCTGAACAACTGGTCATCGACGGTGGCAGTAACATCGGTGGTTGCCTGCTTGTTATCACGGCGCCTGCCGCTGCTTCTGTGTTCCTGGGTGTCGACTGGGCTTCCGGCTTTCCTGGTGGGCTTTCGGTGAGAGAGATGGCGACGACGCCCCTTGCCAAGGCATCGGTTCGTTTATGGGTGGCGACAGCAGACGATTCTCTGATCCTTGGCAGCGTGTCTGACGCCATGACAAAACCTGGAGCTGACAGGTTACGAGGCGATGGTAATACGCCCTCTCCTCCCATCCTCTTTTTAAACTTTTTCGTGTTTCCGTTTTAGTGTTTTTGTTTGTCATCTAATAATAATCTGGTGATCTACTCCAGGTGCCTGGTGAGTGGTCCGCAACATTCCCACAGTTCAACAACCTAAGGGTCTTAGAACTGAGCAAATGTGACCTTAGCCATAGCTTCCAGACGTTGGCGCTCTTCCTTCGTAATTCACCCAACCTGGAGAGGCTTACTTTGCGCCGTTGCAAGGTGTACATATACTGTTCCTAAGCTTTTAATAAACTCGTATTCATATTCAGTTTTCAATTCTCTTGTGAACATCTTTAACTTACATAGTATTACGCTGCCAATATAGTACTCGAATGACTCGAAGAATAAGAGAAGATCGTCCAAGTCGAAGAATAAAGAGCCTACTACCCCGTGCCCCAACCTCCTTGATGCCCAGTGCAAGAACCTGCTTATTGAAATAATATATCAAGACGAAGACATCCGCGAACTGATTGAGCTTTTGCTCTGCATTTCAGAGAATTTACCGAACAATTGCATAAAGTTTACTAAAATTAAAAATTAGTTAGTGGTATGTTGTCATCCCAAGAATTATGTGTACTATTGTCACATAAAGGTTCTTCTGAATTTAGTTAGTGGCATGTCATCCTAAGAATTATGCTTGTGTACTATTGTCACGTAAAGGTTTGTTCTAAATTTTGCGTTCACATGTCCTTCGATAACTGAATTCAAGATATGGAAGCTTGACTAAAGTCAGTCTCAATGCAAGTTTCATCAAAATTTCGTTGACAACATAAGCATTTTTTATAGCATGGCAATGTTTTTAATAAGAGAGAATAACTCTCTTGAATCCATTATCAACTCTTTATGAGTTATGAAATTAAATGACTATAAACCATAGAACCAAACTCAGCACTTGAGAGTGGCTATTTCATTCATGTTTTATTTCATTTCAATTAACATCGTAGTCTTGGAAACAACGACATAGTTTCACTGTGAGTGGCCTAATTTTGCATTACTCTGTTATCCTTTTGACAATACATATTATGATCCCAACAAATCTTTAGATGTATATATTTTTCATAATATATTTCTTTGGAGTCATAAGTATTAATACTATGTTTTATAAAATTTAATAGAATTTGAAATAGTTTGACTAAGGAAAACCAAAAGTTGCATTCTTCTTTGGTCCAAGGTACACTATGCCAAAACAGAAAATCACTACCGACACGACTGTCGTATAATTTCAATGCGACTGTGTAGGGGTATCAGTACGGGTTCATAAGCGACAAGTCTATCACTGTCGAATTTTAAAAACGCCAATGATGAGTGATTATCAATGTTGGTTGGCAACGCCGCCTTACAATAATAGTATCACTGTCGGCTTATATACCGTCCGCAACGATTTGTGTATCGAACCTGAAATTTTAATTCAATGTGTTCAAGGAAATTGACATCCATTTTCCCCTTCTCTATCTCTCTTATTTTATACACCCAACATTCCAAATTTTAAATCATTCCAAGTATCTTAGGGGTGATTGGTTGCCCTGATGAAGCCGTGCAAAGAGCCATCCAACACCACTTCATGCACTTTTCTCGTGTTTGGTTTAAGGATGGCAACGGGTACCCGATACGGCTATTTGATCCATTAGGGGACGGGGATGGGATGATATCTATACCTACGGGGATGTAAATGGAAAAGAATCCATCCCCAACGAGGATGGCGGGTACGGGGACGTTCTCTATATACCCGTCCCCGTTACCCATTGGGAACCCGCAATGTGTGTACATGTATATGAAATTGGCCCAATTAACATATGATGGTTGTCCAGTTAGGCTCATATAAAACGATTGCTAACCCTAATCTGTTAGGCTGCTAGACATTAAACTTGTTATCAATAGTTATACTAGAAGTACTGTCGTACTGGATAATTTGTTGTGTTATTGTTACATGTTAGGTTGATTTTATATGGATGTGTACTCGGCCCTGTTTAAAATAGCGGGCTATAGCTCCGCTACAGCGCCGTTATACCTGCAGGAAGGACTCGCCGCTAAGCTATTCGTATTTCCGCTATATCACCGCTATTTACAGCTACTTACCGCTATAGCGCCGCTACTTACCGCTATTTCATAATTCATTTGCTACTAATTTGGTATTTTAGACAATTAAATTTTTATGAACCATGTTATAATGTCATATTGGTATTTGGTAATGTTATCTAAACTTGTAGAACCTTAGAAACATATTTGTGTTTATCAAATATCATATTTGCCTTATTTTGGCATCAACTATTAGTGTTTTTTCATGGTTTTTCTTATAAACCACTATCTGGCATAGCTTCGCTATACCTCCACTATAGCTTTATAACCCCTAAAAAAATATGCTGCTATTTGCCATAGCCCGCTATTTAAAACTATGGTACTCGGGTACGGATACCCGACGGGCATGAAATCCCCGATCGGGGACAGGGACAGGGAAAAATCTATCCTCGTTAGCGTAGATGGGGACGGAGACGGGATAGATTTTAGTTCACGGATGAAAGAACCGGATAGGCTAGAGAGGGGTTGAATGGCCTATTAAAATTTCTACAAAGAACTAGACCACAAGTTAGCTATTTACAAAGTGATGCTAAGCGCTAGCTCTAAGCTACTCTATGCACGCCACCTAGCACAATATACTACTCATAAGTATATACACTCAATCGCAAGAAACTCACTCCTTCAAAACCTAAGGAGAGAGCACCTAAACAAGTAATAAGCGCAAGTGAGTAAGAGATCGAGGAAGCTATACCACCAAGGAGAGTAGAGGTTGATCCAATCACCGGGAGACGAACAATACGAAGACTAAGTGATCAACCACTAGAATATCGGAAGAACAATCATCCACTCGAAGGTGGAGAAGAGAGAACACTCAATTTTTATCGAGGTTCACGTGATCGTCGTCACGCTACTCCTCGTTGTGGCACCGGTCTTCATTGATGGATTGCGAGCTAGACTACACACCCCAATCCCTCACCGGGAGCCATTCACCAACACAAGAGAAGTTGGCTATCAACCACGAACAATCCACTAGAGTCGGTGTTGGCACTGCACCAGGGAATAATCGTAAGAACCCCTTACAATTAACACTTCGGTGTGGGCTTGAACAATCACCAATCAACCTCAACACCGGATCACCTTCAAGCCGTTAGGGACACGGCAATACCTCAAGAGAATAAGAACTCAGCAATGGCTTGCTCTCAAGTGCACCAGAATGCAAATCACTAGCAATGATGCACTTGAGGATCACTCAACTCACAAAGATGATCAATGGATGAACAAGTGAGTGAGTGGGGGGCTAGAGAGTGCTCACAAGTGTATGACAATGAATCAAATGTGCAAGAGAGTCACCAAGTGACCAGAGAAGGAGTATAAATACTCTTAAGTGCACTCCTAGCCGTTACCCACTGAAAAATAGCCGTTAACATGCTTTTCGGGGCGTCGGACGCGCCTCGTCAGACTAACAGCTACGGTCCGATGCTCGGATTGCTGCCACATGTTAGCTCTGGTTTAACCTCAGCTGCGGATCTCCAACGGCTACTGCTCGCGCCACTTTTACAACTGTCGAACTAGACAGCCGTCGGACCAAAGAGTACAGGCGTCCGACGCTTCCAGAGAGTACGCAGAGACGATTTTCTTCGTCGGACTCTGTCCGACGCCCTGCGTCGGACTAACCACCTGCGTCCGACGCTCTGCACTCAGCTCGCCGTGCATGTGTCCAGAGCACAATCTCGCCACGACGAGCCGTTGGACTGTCAACCATTAGTCCGACGCTTACTCGCCACTAACTGTCGAACTGTCCGACTCTCACATCAGTCAGTTCACTCAGAGACCGTCGGACTCTCTCTCAAAAGTTCGTCAGACTAATGCTTTCGAGCGTCCGACGCAACACAGATTTACACCGAGAGCAACAGAAATGCTCGGACGGTGTCCGACACTCACCGCCGGACCAAAGCGCACCGTCCGACGCTTTCAACACAGTTCATCACAGTACTGGGAGGGCCGTCGGACGCTAACCGATGGTCCGACGCCCTGGAGATCCCAACGTCCGACGCTCTGTTTCAGCGTTTTTCAAGTCTATTTCTTCACTCTTGCTTCTATGTGCTAACACTCAAGGTATTCAACACTTGTGCACAGTGTGTTAGCATTTTCAAAATATTTTTTAAGGGTTTCTAAGTTGATCTCTAGGTTGAGTTAGATTCAATGCAATGAAATGCAACCTAAAGCACTTGAAGGTAATCCAATCACTTAGTTCTCCCCTTAATAGTCGGCTATCTATCCTAAATGTGATCACACCCATTTGGTGTCCTGATCACCAAAATAAAAGCCTACTTGAGGTTATACCTTTGCCTTCACGTCTTTTCTTTTCACCTTGATCATCTCCTCTTGATCCATCATGCATGACCCATGGTTTTAGCCTTCTTGATCATCACCATCTCGTAGGCTCTTCACACACCATGGATAGGACCATCTACACTTAGCCATCACTTAGCAAGTAGGTTAGTCCTTAGGGTGTCATCAATTATCAAAACCAAACAAGGGCTTTCAGCGGGGATGTACCCGTTCTGTCAATACCCGTTGGGGATGTACCCGTTGCCATCCCTAGTTTGGTTGCCACACTGGTACCCTTTTTTTGGGTAGACACACTGGTACCCTTTGCCTGCATCCCTCCGTTCCCTTGCCCTCCCCGTTCCCTTGCCCTCCTCCATCCTGGTTCACTCCGTCTTCTCCCGGGACCTTCTGCTTCATCCTTAAGAAAAACATCGACGCCCACACCACACCTTCATGCCCAAGTGCGAGTAGCCGGTGGGCGCGTGGGCGGTCAAGCTAGATCTTGCCCATGCAGCGGTAGAAGGCGAGCGTGAAGAGCCAGGGACGTGCGGAGGCTCAGCAGCCTTCGCTGCATGAAGAACCGGGCCTTGTCGGCCAGGAGGAGGCGCCAGCGCCGGCACACAAGCCTGCACGCATGGTGGCACCCACGGGCAGGCGGAGCAGGCAGTTGAGCGCCGCGTCATTGGGGAGGCCTGGCATCAGCGGCGGCGGCGCCGCCTCCTCCTCCCACGATGGTGGCTGCTGCTGCTACGAATCCGGATCCGAGGTGGAGGTGGCAGTGACCAAAATTATATGTTTATTGTGCAGATCTACTAATGTGAAGTCCAACAAAATTTGATTTTCTATTTTATGATTTTTTTTTAATTTACTATGGTTTTTCAAAGATTTAGTAAAAAAATAAAAAATACAAAACCACCGTTCAAAACCGTCTAGGAGGTTATTTGGCCGGTTTTAGAAAGTTGAGAGGACGTTTGGGGTATGAAGTAGTCCACCCTCAATAGTTAAGGGTTGACTTTTTCCTTCATACTACGCAAAACTCATACCACGAGCTTAGATCGGTCTTCTTTGTCTCCGCCATGTCGTCCGGCCCAGTCCTACTCTTTTTTTCTTTCCATCCACACACGTACTATGTCATGACCATATATGACAATATCCTATTAAGTATATTTCAAATTAAAATATAGTTTTGATAGATTCTTGTTTAACGCACGAACATACATCAAATTTACATAAGAAAAGACATTAGATACTCTAGTCTAAAAAAGAATATGTCTGCACTTTGCAACGGGAGTGAAAAATAAATTTTATTCCTTATCAAAAGTTCAAAACTACATTAACATTTATTTGTCAAAATATTTGTATATTTTAGAATAGGTAAGAGTTCTAGGCTATATATATTTATTATTTATTATTTATTATAAAGAAAAAACATTACATACTCTAGTTCTTTCTTAAAAAGGAAAAAAATATGGAACTGGAAGGAAAAGAAGCAAGCGGACGCTGATTGGATGGAAGGGAACCAGAAGAAATACGGACGCCCATAAACCGGATAGAAAATCTGAAAGTCTTTTCCTTTCACGTGTAAAACAAGGATCATGAGACTGAAAAGGAGTCGAGATGCCATTGTACGGGCATACGTGACGTAGAGGGACTTGAGCCGTCATCTAGATCAGTTAACGAGGGAAGGTGAGACGATGTCAGGGGGAGAGCCTCCGTGAAAAAATTCGTTCTCTTTTCCCCGCTCACCGCCGCGAAGGGGCCAGGCGTCCGGCCGGCTCTTCTCCCGCTTGCTCCTGGCGACTGCGTCTTCTCCGGTAGGGCTCCTCTCAGGCGGGCGTGAGGCTGTGACACTCGGTAAGTCCCTTCCGTCATCGCTCGCGATTTGTTTTGCTCTAAAAAACCGCCCTTCAGTTTTTTGCTTTCAAATCTTTATATAGTAGATCTACGATCTACTTATCTACTTGTCTAGACTAATGCTAGATCACTTCTTGGAAATCAAACATATATTCCTGTGTCATCTCATGATCCACTACTAATAGAGCATCTCATCTTCAGATTGAAGTAGATTTTGTGTAAAGGGAGTTGCGCAAATAAGGGTTTTCTTTTTTTTTTTCATTTTTTACTGTATGCGCCTTTGGGCCTTCTACAGAGGAAGTACACCGAGCAGGGCACTCCATGGAGCTCGAGGCCACTGGAAAGCGACCCCGTGCAAGCAGCGGCGGCAGCAGCAGCTTGGCCGGCGACAGGCTGAGCAACCTACCGGATTGCCTCATCCACCACATCATGTCCTTCTTGAAGGCCCGGCAGGTGGTGCAGACCTGTGTGCTGTCCACCAGGTGGAGGCACCTCTGGCGCTCTGTGCCATGCCTCCACATTGACCAGGAGGAGTTCATGACCACGGGCCCGAACCGCGATATAACAAAGGAATGGCATGACTTTGAGGACTTCACTGACCATCTGCTTATCGCTAATAATATTTCCATTGCGCACTTGGATACATTCTGGCTGCAGCTTAGTCCTGTTCGCACTCACACATATCCATACGATAAGGGAGAACATGCAGCCAGATGGATCCGTCGTGGCATAAAGTACAGTCGCCAAGATCCTGGCATTCAGCATAAGGAATTGAACTCTACCCACTGGCGCCTCAAAAGACTACACCTTTGCAATGTATATTTGGATGACAGTTTCATGACGCACGTCAATTCGGGGTGCCAGTATTTGGAGGAATTGGAGCTGGAATATTGTCGGTGTACCTTTCATGAGATCACATCCCGCACACTGAAGAATTTGATTCTGAAGGATTGCAGATGCAGTGAACTTTCTGTGATTACATCACCAATGCTGAACACCTTAATTATTAATGGAACAATTACTATGTCTCTGCGGGTTATGGCCCCTGCTGTTGCCTATCTGCTCCTGGACGTGAGTGATTATTTTCAAGACGGTGTTTCATTTGATGAATTGTCATCTCTTGCCAAGGCTTCCATTTTTCTAGGGAACAGTGTAGGAAGTAAACTCAACAAGTACCAATTCGAGGTTCTTTGTAGTGTGTCTAATGTGACACATTTGGTGTTGTCAGGTTTCGAAACAATGGTGTGCCTTCTTTCTTCATTGATACTCCGTATTTCCTTACTGCTCTTATATAGCGACGCCATTTTCGTTACTCTCAACAAATTATACAATACATTCCAGGTGATCAATGAAGAATTTCCAGAATTCCAGAACCTCAGGACCTTATTATTGGAGAAATGTGATCTTAGTGACAACTTCCAGATGTTGGGATACTTTCTTCAGCATTCACCTAATTTGGTGAACCTCACTTTGCGGTATTGCAAGGTATACTGTGGTTTGGCATTGAATTTATTATCTGACTATTTTTTTTATTTCATTACCTTACTTCTTTTGTGATGCCAACAGTTCTCAAAAGATCCTAAGAAAAAGAAAGGAAAGGTCAAGTTGAACAAGGGGTATCTGAACCAGTTTGATGTCCGGTGCAAGAACCTCAAGCTTACTGAAATTATCTACAAAGTTGACGATGTCCAAAAGCTGGGGAAGTTTTTGTTTAGCATTTCCGGTTATCTGCCCAAGAATAACATAAAACTCACCAAGGTTGATCCAGGTCATCCTTAGCCTAGGTTATCTGTGTCGCTTGTCACACTAGGCTTCTATGAACTTTGCTTGCATGCCTCTGCAGTGTTTAGACGTCCTTAGTTAAAGTGTTGGGCATGTTCTTTTGGACTCATTTCTGGATAATTTAGTTGTATGAGGTATGGTACTGATTTTGTGTTATCTGCACCTCAAGTCCTTAAGTGGTGTAAGCTTACATGCTTCAAACTGGACTTTAAGTTGCATGTTTGGTTCGTTTCTTTGTGCATCTGAATTCTAGTTTGGCAGATGCAGTCCTTTTTCGAAAATGAATCTTTGCGTTCATTTCCTCTTTCTGTATATATACATGCATTCACTAATCTATGAAGCTATGTACCAATCTTCCCAATGATTCGAGATGAACTTCGAAGTATATAGATATATTTACATTTGGTCCTGAAGAACCATGGTTGATCTATCAATCAGCGCCATATATTGGTGCTCTCATCAACAACAACAATCACCTATTTACCTGGAATAAGTGAAGACCACTGCTGCCTCGAGCTATATACAAGAACTAGCAATTGTAAGCTATGCATTTGGCATGCAATTCCCCTCCGGCCAGGACTAGCAGGTCCATACGATCTTCATTGCTACGAGATTTTAACCGCTACGCTTCCGTAGTTCCATACGCCCCCAACGAATCCTTGGATTGGGACATTGGGTCAGTGGGTGAACCACTTCCTTTGAGATGCCCCTCAGCGCGCAGCATTAGCGCCTCTACGCTGGGAATGTTTCGAAGGAAGCACCCGAGCACGTGGTGTGGAGCTGTCTAGATAGGATTAGGTTGTTTTGGGCAGGGATGAAAAATGGAAATGGAAATCCGAACTATTTTATATCCGTATCCGCTAATATGTGTAATATGAATATTTGTATTCGTACCTATTTCTAATATGAATATTAGAAAAATATATCCGAATCTATTTTATTTTTTCTATCCGATTCTAAATTTGTATTCGATGATATCTGACGTTATACGTATCCGCAAAGAAAAAAAATATAGATCAAACCTATTTAAAAGCTTTTTCTTCGTAAGGAATGACCAATGAATTTACTTTATTATTTCTAATAATGCATTGTGGAAGGAGCAGAACCGTAGGACAGCGCCCACCCCTGCTCCCGCCTTGTCTGGATCGACCATGCGAGCACCTAGATCCGTCGGCTCCACCCTTCGCGTGCGCTCGTGCGTGCTGGGGCGGCGCCACCCGTGCTGGGCGCCTTGGAGGAGGTGTTGTCGCCTCCTTCGCCGCCCTTCTCCCTGGGCGGGGCTAGGCTGTTGGCCGGTGGCTGCTACCCGAGGTCGGCTGCCATGGGCTCGTCGGTAGGGTGGGGCGCGGAGTCCTGCTCGCCATGGCGCGACGGTCACAACTCGGCCCCACGGGAGGGGAAGAGTTGTTTGGGTCGCCGGTCCTCATCGAGGATGTTTCCCGTTCAAAGAGCGCGCGAGTGAGCTTTTCATCGAAGACCCGTAGGGAGCCGTGGTGTTCGCACGTTGGTTGCTCTATTTATGTAATATCGAACCGGAAAACAGTTTACTAGGTTGGTCCAGATGCTGGACTACCTAACACGCTAGATGCGAGTTGTTTGAAAACTCTCTTCTTCTTAATACCAATAATACACAAGTCTTCTGCGTATTCGAGAAAAAAATGCTACATTACTTCAATTGTAGGTGGCGTTGCTATGCAAAGAAGATATCCAACAATTCAAGCGGGCTTCATCTAGTAGAGAACAACAATAGACTTTTCAGGAGATCTAGCCGAGTGTTTCTTTGTCTAGGAGAGGTTTTTATCCTTTTTCTTTTTGTGGTCGCTGTGTGGCAGTTTTATTTTTTCGTTCGTAGCTGAGTCGTTGTAAAGTCTTGTTTTTTCTTTTTTTCATCGTCTAAAAGAAAGTCAGCAAAGCTTTTGCCGCCTAATGAAAAAATCCTAAAAATGCATTGAAACCATTTAATAATATATCTATAAATAAATTTTAGCATTAATTTAAAATTGTTATTGCTACAAAAGTTTCAATTAATTTTAGTATTTTAATATATCAATTAATTTAAAATGCATTGAAACACTAAATTATTTTAATACTTTAGTGTTTTTATTTATTAATGTAAATTATTGTATATAATTTATAATTTTATATAAATATTTATCCAAATATAATACTGAATGATTAATTGATATATTTAATATTATAAATTATTTATTGATCATTAATATTTTTTTCTCTACTTCTGTAATGATTTTATAATTCCAAAACTACTTATAAAGTAAAATGCTATTTTTCTACCATTTTTATTTTAATTTCTTTACTTGATCTATTATTTTATTCAATATTACCTATTATAATTTAGTTTACTTCGTTATTTGAGATTATTAAAAGCATACTTTACTTAGTTTATTTTAGTTAACGTTGTACTTAAGCGTATGTTAAAATATACGTTTTGAGTTGATTTGACTAAATATTCGAATAGAATGAGTCCAAGACATCTTCTTTATATTCGTATTCTAAAATATACATATTTGGATTCATATTCGAATTAAAATTTGGTAAAAAGTGATATCCGGATCTGATTCCATGCGAATCTGATCTGATTCTATCCCTAGTTTCTGGTGGCCCTGGCACTCGGCTGCCATCTACAAAATTACACCTGTTTGGATCATTGAAATTGAATTTATTTTAAGAAACATAATTTACACACATATTAATTAACTTAATATGATTGTATATAGTTTATATTTGTATAGTATTATTGGTTATGCGAGAAAGATATTTATGTTGTATTTTTATCATGTGAGAGCGAGTTGAAGAGCATGCTATAAATTCTAAAGCAGAAATATAGCATGGTAGTCTATAGAATCAAATTCTGTCTCTCACCCTATGAATTTGAAGTAAATTAATATGTGAACTTTGAAAAATGATGAAATGTCACGTTCTAAGTGAAACAGATTAAGTTGTTAATTAGATTCCAATTCTTCCGAATGAAAGGATCCAAACGGCCTCTAAACGTTTGTTTAAATGTCTTTTATAATGCAAAATGTAAACTACCAATTTTTTCTGCAACAAATGACAAATGCCAAAATTTATATCTTGGTGTCTAGTTTCATGCTAAAAGTTTAGCCATGTTGACACAACATAAGCTACATGACGTTTTTTTTACTTCTTTTGAGCGTTTTGGGTGCCAAATGCGAAATATAAAATGTCAAAAAAATTATAGTTTTACGCCATAGTGTTTAGATCATTTTGCAAAAGATAGGCAAAAACACAAATTTTTTTTTTTTTTTTGCAAAACAGAATCTAAACATGCCCTGAATTACAATGACAGAATGAGTGTAAAATCCATTAACAAGGCATTGTAACTATCATTTGTAGCAGTTCTTTTCTGAAACTAAAGCAAGAAAAAGAAAAGTGCACATGAAAACTAAGCATGAAGCGTGTACACGTCGTATCTATAAAAAATGTACTATTCGTGAACTTGGGTTATATACACTACCACGCTCGTATCGGACGTGAATAGGATGTACTCCAGGCCTCGCTCGTACCACCACGGTAAGACCCGCGATCCCGAATTGCAACGCCCACACGGAAGGGCAGTAGCCTGCCTATACAAGTAGTACTCCTCTTTCAGGCTGGACGGAAAACTCGAGACTCGGTACCTCGCTCGACTCACTCGTTAATGGCTCAGCTCGAGCTCGACTCGTTTTATAACGAGTCAGCTCGTTTTATAATGAGCCAGCTCAAGTTGGCCCGCGAGCTGCTCGTTAGCTCATACGAGCCAATCAATTCACAAGCATCAAAGTAACGTGTTTTTGTTATATAGCTAACAAACTGACACATTTTAAATAGTTGCATTATCTATTCGACAGAGAGAGTACTATAGTATATTATTATACTTTATATATAGCATATATTATTTTTTTCATTTGATTATGGCTTTCTTATGAATTATTGTTATTATTAAAATTTCGATAAATACATATACTTTTAGCCTTTGACCAAATATATATACAAAAATATTATATATCTATAATATATATTAGTATTATTAGATAGATCGTTGAATATACTTCATAATATATTTATTTAAAGATATAAATGTTGCACGTATTTTCTACCAGCTTAGTTAAAGTTGAAAAAGTTTCACCAGCACGCATCAGATACGATATCTATTTTGTGATGTAGAGGGTATTTTTTTGTATTTTTTTATGTTTGGCTCGCGAGCCAAACAAGCCAGCTCAACTTCACTAACGAGCCCAGCCAAGCAAGTCTTCTGGTTCGTTAGTATAACGAGCCAGTTGTTATACTAACGAGCTAAAACATTGGCTCGTTCTCCAGACCTACTCCTCTTTTCCCCTGGTAAAAAAAAATGTAATCCTCTTTTCCCCTCTCACCGTCGCGAAGGGTCCAGGCGGCGTCCGCCCCTTCAGCTTCTCCTGCTTTTGGTCCTCTACAGAGAGGAGGGCACTCCATGGAGCTCGAGGCCATTAGAAAGCGACCCCGTGCAAGCAGCGGCAGCAGCAGTTTGGCCGGCGACAGGCTGAGCTCCCTACCGGATTGCCTCATCCACCACATCATGTCCTTCTTGAAGGCCCGGCAGGTGGTGCAGACCTGTGTGCTGTCCACCAGGTGGAGGCACCTCTGGCGCTCTGTGCCATGCCTCAACATTGACGAGGAGGAGTTCATGACCACGGGCCCGGACCGCGATATAACAAAGGAATGGCACGACTTTGAGGACTTCACCGACCATCTGCTTGTCCCCAATAATATTTCCATTGCACATTTGGATACATTCCGGCTCCAGCTTAGTCTTGCTTACACATGTCCATACGATAAGAGACAACATGCAGCCAGATGGATCCGCCATGGCATAAAGTACAGTGGCCAGGATCCTCGCATTCAGTGTAAGGAATTGAACTCTACCTCCTGGCGCCTCAAAAGACTAGTACACCTTTGCAAGGTACATTTGGATGACAATTTCATGAAGCATGTCAGTTCAGGGTGCCAATATCTGGAGGATATGGAGCTGAAAATTTGTTCTTGTACCTTTCATGAGATCACATCGCACACTGAAGAATTTGATTCTGAAGGATTGCAGATGCAGTGAACTTTCTGTGGTTAGATCACCGATGCTGAACAGCTTAATTATTAATGGAGCAGTTACTAGGTCTCTGCGGGGTTATGGCCCCTGCTGTTGCTTATCTGCTCCTGGACGTGTGTGCTTATTCCTTTCAAGGCAGTGTTTCATTCGATGAGTTGTCATCTCTTGCCAAGGCTTCCATTTGTCTAAGAAACAGTGTAGGAAGTGAACTAAGCAAGGACCAATTCAAGGTTCTTTGTAGTGTGTCTAATGTGACACATTTGGTGTTGTCAGGTTTCCAAACAATGGTGTGCCTTCTTTCTTCATTGATATTTCCTTACTGCTCTTATATAGTGATGCCATTTTCGTTACTCTCAACAAATTATACAATACATTCCAGGTGATCAGTGAAGAATTCCCAGAATTCCAGAACCTCAGGACCTTATTATTGGAGAAATGTGATCTTAGTGACAACTTCCAGATGTTGGGATACTTTCTTCAGCATTCACCTAATTTGGTTAACCTCACTTTGCAGTATTGCAAGGTATACTATGCTTTGGCACTGAATTTATGATCTGACTATTTTTTATTTCATTATCATACTTCTTTTGTGATGCCAACAGTTCTCAAATGATCCTAAGAAAAAGAAAGGAAAGGTCAAGTTGAACAGGGGGTATCTGGACCAGTTTGATGTCCGGTGCAAGAACCTCAAGCTTACTGAAATTATCTACAAAGTTGATGATGTCCAAAAGCTGGGGAAGTTTTTGTTTAGCATTTCCGGTGATTTACCCAAGAATAATATAAAACTCACCAAGGTTGATCCAGATCATCCTTAGCCCAGGTTATCTGTGTCGCTTGTCACGCTGGGGCTTCTATGAACTTTGCTTGCATGCCTCTGCAGTGTTTGGACGTCCTTAGTTTAAAGTGTTGGGCATGTTCTTGGACTCAGTTTAGATAATTTAGTTGTACGAGGTATGGTACTGATTTTGTGTTATCCGCATGTAAGCTTACAATGCTTCAAAGTGAACTTTAAGTTGTCTGTTTTGTTTGTTTCTTTGTACATCTGAATTCTAGTTTGGCAGATGCAGGCCTTTTTCGAAAATGAATCTTAGTTCATTTCGTCTTTCTGTATATATGCATGCATTCACTCATCTATGAAGCTAAGTACCAATCTTCCCAATGATTCGAGATGAGTTGTGAAGTACATGGATATATTAACATTTGGTCCTGAAGAGCCATGGTTGATCTATCCGTCAGCCATATATCGGTGCTCTCATTAACAACGACAATCACCTATTCACCTGGAATAAGTGAAGACCACTGCTCTGCCTTCGAGCTATATACAAGAACTAGCAATTGTAAGCTCTGCATTTTGCATGCAATTCCCCTCCAGTTTTCATTCCTGCTAGTAGTAGGTCCATACGATCTTCATTGCTACGAGAGTTCAACCGCGACGCTTCGGTAGGCCTCCAACGAATCCTTGGATTGGGTCATTGGGTGAACTACTTCCTTTGAGATGCCCCCTCAGCGCGCAGGCGCAGGCCAACTCGAGGAGGCGAGCATGGCGTTCATGGAATTCAAGCCCAATAAGCTTCAGACTCTCGCACGAGCTCTATCCGAGAATATGCGGTTGCTCAGTGTTAGCGCTGGGAATGTAATGTTTCGAAGGAAGCACCCGAGCACGTGGTGTGGAGCTGTCTAGATAGATTCGGTTGTTTTGGGCAGGGATGAAAAATGGAAATGGAAGTTGAAATCCAAATTATTGTACATCCGTATCGGCTAAAATGTGTAATGTGTAATATGGATATTTGTATTCATACCTGTTTCTAATATAGATATTAAAAGGATATATCCGAATTTGTTTTGTTTTTTCTCTATCCGCTTCCAAATTCATATTCCAAAATATTCGAATCCATATTCATATTCGAATTAAAATTTGGTAAAAAGTGATATCAGGATTTCATTCCATGTGAATCTGATCTGATTCCATCCTTGTTTTGGGTGGCCCTGGCACTTGGCTGCCATCCCCAAAATTACATCACTTTTTACACTAAAGGTCTATTTAGATGTCTTTTGTAATGCAAAAGAAAAATACTAAATTTTTGCTGCAACAAATGGCAAATGAAATGTACACCTTGGTGTCTAGTTGCATGCCGAAAGTTTAGCTATGTAGACATAGCACATGCCCCATGATGTTTTTTTACTTCTTTTGACCCTTTTGGATGCCAAATGTAAAATGTTCATGAATTTACAGTTTTATATCATGGTGTTTAGTGTTTAGATCATTTTGCAAAAAGATAGGCCAAAACACCAAATTGTTCGTGTTTTTGCAAAATAGAGAATATAAACAGGCCCTAAATTACAATGGCAGAATGAGCGTAAATCCATTAACAAGGCATTGTAACTATCATGTAGCTTCTTCCGAAACCTAAAGCAAGAAAAAGAAGAATGCACATGAAAACTAAGCATGAAGAGTGTACACGTCGTATCTATCAAAAAATTGTACTATTCGTGTACTCCCTCCACGCTGGTTTTAGAGGATGTTTTAGAGCCAAGCACGGTATTGGGTAAAGGAGGACGTTCATGCGAAACAACCGATTTCGGACGCGAATGCCCCTCCAGAGCCTAGCACGGTGTTTGGCAAAGGAGGACGTTCATGCGAAAACAACCGATTTCTGACGCGAATGCCCCTCCACTTGCACAAAAAATGTTGGCCCAGGCATTCGAACCGTGCACAGCAGCATCAATTCCCACCCGCCGAACCAACCTAGCTACGAATCTTTTATGTCTAGGGAACACCCACTGTCGTATTTAATAAGGGCAAACATGGAAAAATACCCTCTAATTAATGACTCCTTGATAATATAAATCATGTCTTAAACGTCCTCTAAAACCAGTATAGAGGGAGTACTTATACACTACCACGCTCGTATCAGACGTTAGTTCGATGTACTCTACGCCACGCTCGTACTCCCTCCGCCCATCAAAAGTATCTTTTAGACTCCGTGTCATATGTTTAATCGTTCGTCTTATTTAAATTTTTTATAAATGTTATTTATTTTATTATAAGATATTTTATCATTAGAGATATTTTAATAATAATTTAATTATTTTATTATTCACATAAAAGTTTTGAATAAAACGAACCGTCAGTTCAAAAGTAAAAATAAACTCTTAGTGGATGGAGTCCTCCCAAATTATAAGTCATTCTAAAAATCTTAGAGAGTCAAACTATCTCAACTTTGACCAAGTTTATATAATAAGATAATAAGATAATAATATTTACAATATGAACTACTCCCTCTGTTTCAATTTATAAGTCGTTTGACTTTTTTGACTCTAAGTTTGACTACTCGTCTTATTTAAAAATTTGTGCAAAATATGACATTTTTTGTTATGACATGCTTTATTAGTAAAAGTTCTTCGAAAATAAGTTAAATATAACTCTTTTTTTCAAATTTTTTGAATAAGATGAGTGAAAACTTAGAGTTGAAAAACTCAAGTGACTTCTAATTTGAAACGGATTAAGTAAGTATTATTGTATTCTTTATTAAATATATTTTCATAATACAATTATTTTGGTGTTATAAATTTTTATATTTATTGCTATAATTTTAGTTAAAATTAAAATAATTTGACTCTCCAAAACTCCAATAATCGCTTGCAATTTCGGACGGAGGGCCACAATCCCACATTCCAATACCTGCACGGAATGGCAGCAACCTGCCTTTTTTTTTTTGTATGCGTCTCGTTTACCTATAATTAGAGCAACTACGATATTGGTAAAATCAATCCATAGAGAATTAAATATTTCCTATCAGATAGCTGGTACATTATGGGACTGGTCTATAGGCAGTCTATAAATAAAAGACACCCATAGCACTATGCGTAACCCATAAGACAATAAAAAAATAATGTTGACATTGTACATCTGACACAACAGTAAACAAGGAAAGAGCCGTTTCGGAAGGTAGCCATTGGGCATTACCTGAAACCTTTCTCTCTACCTACAAAATTGAAGCTTCGTTGCTCCTCCATTCTCCACACTTGAGGCCGAGATTTTCAACTCTAGAACACAACAATGGAAACCTCCCACCGAGAAACTTTCAAGCCTCCTCAACCAAGGCTCTCCAAACAAACATTCATATAGTAGTGACCAAATCTCATATCTACACACAAATCCCAGTTTTCCTTTGGAACATCCAATTTTCTACAAAACTTTAATCCTTTTGGTCCTCCAAGAATCCACCCACCATATGACCACTCTCCTCCTAACTTTCAAAGTGTTCATCAGCAAGGGAGTTGACTACAAGCCTCTCCACCTAACTTCCAAGAAATTCATCTCCATGAAAGTGGCATTCCTTTGGGTGCACCTGCAGCCAATAGATAGGCCTCCATCTTCTTCAATTTGGCCATTTGGGCGGAGCTGCAGCCAACACTTCTTCCCATGGATCCAAGTCTAGTTCTCTATGCTCTGCACAACAAGAGAAGCAATCAATCAACATTGAAGATTCAAGTGATAGCAGTGAAGAAGAAGAAGAAGAACCAAAGAGGCGTCAACGCATCAATTGGAGTGAAGAAGAAAAATGAGCGGCTTTTCAATTTATGGACACGTTGCTCCACTGATCCCGTAATCGGCATCGATAGGAAATGTGAGTACCTGGAAAGGTGTAGCTGCTGAGTTCAACGGCAAAGCGCCAAAAAATAGCCACAAGAGGTCAGTCAAACAATTGAAGACACTGAGGTGATGTCAAGGGGGATATCACATAGTTCAATGGGGTTTATGCTCGAGCTATGAGTGCATGCAACGGTGGGCAATCTGATAGACATGATCCTAAAAATAGCCCATGAGATGTTTAAGAGAGGCAACAAGGGTAGGTTATACAAGGAATGGAGGGAAACGTGGAGCAAAGGGGCGGGAAGCGGAGGAACACCAAAGGTGCCCATAGTGTTCTTCTTATAGGATTCAAAGCGCACAAAACTAAAATCCTTGCCCTCTATTGTTTTCTACTTAGCTAGCTATCCAGCAGTGCTCTATATATCGATTCTATTTATTTTATCCCTGCAAGTCTACGCCCAAGGTATTGCTTCAAGAAACAAGTCCCACGGCCACGAGCATCTACTATTGTGAAGCGGCTTCCAACCATATAAAATGAAGCCCGAAGAGGCTTCCAACCAGACCCAAGACTAAGTTCATATTCAGTCGAGAGCCTATACGGTGAATAAAGAAAAAGAATATATTTAATTTATCCTAATTTATAAGTTGTTTAACTTTTTTTAACTCTAACTTTGACCACTAGTCTTATTAAAAAAATTACGTAAAAAGAGTTAAATTTAACTTATTCTGGAAGAACTTTTATTAATAAAACATATCATTAAAAAAAGATATTTTGCATAAATTTTTAAATGAAACAAGTGGTCAAACTTAAAGAAAAAAGTCAAATAACTTATAAATTGAAACGAAGGGAATATCAATTATTCTCTAGTATAAATTATGTCTTATATATAAACACACATCGACAACGCAACCATCATCTTCAAGCAAAGCATCTGCTAAAACAATGACGGAAACACAATGACGATGCTAAGAAAAATCTAAAAAGAACATCTTCAAATTTCAATACATTTAAATACACTATAAATATTTACGTATATGAGCCTTATTACCTATCATAAATATGTCATCTGATAAGGTCTATATTCGAGCCACCAAAATTTTGAGTAAGGTCGTCCGAACCAGTTCACAAGAATATACATGTCTTGGAATCATTCTCCCCTATGTAATAATCTTTTTTTCGTTGCAACACATAGATATAGACAAATTAAAACAGATAAATTTTCTGATTTTTGCACTTCCCATTCCCGTCCCTCAGCTTTTGCGTATATTTTCTACACGTATTCTTTGGAAAGGTTTTTCAACACGTCTTCTTTCCTTCGCTTTTCTATACCCTGTACGACCTTTTCGCTTTCTCCTCTTCCCCAAGCTGCGACAGTTCCCGATTTCCCATCCCCAAACCCAAACTCTCCCCCCCCCCCCCCCCCCCCCCCCCCCCCCCCCCCCCATTCGAGATTTCGTGCGACCAAAACTACCAGAGCGGAAGAGGGGGGAAAAAAAAGTTGCACGCGACGACGCGACGGTGAAGGGAAGGGAAGCAGGAGCGAGACAAATCCCCACCCGGCTCCAAACCCTAGCCACCTCCCCCGTCCTCCCCCTTCGTCCCCCAGATCTCGCTGGCGTCTGCTCCCCCTCGCCTCGATGTGACCCGGCCCTAGGGTTTGAGACGGTGTCGCGGTGGGGGATTGTCCCGTTCGCGGCGATTCGCGACGCGGGTGGGATTCGAGGTGGCGTCGGCGGCCCGAGCGCACATGAAGGATCCGGCGCACCGCACGAAGGTGGTGCTCCGGCGGCTGCCGCCGGCGATCGCGCAGCAGGCCGTCGTGGACCAGGTCGACGCGCGCTTCGCTGGGCGATATGACTGGGCGTGCTTCCGCCCCGGCAATGCCAGGTCCGCGCTCCCTGCGTTTCCAGTGCTTGTGGTGTTTCTGTGGGTGCGACTCGGGCCGTAATTAGGACTTGGGGTATTATCCTGTTTAGCCTATGGAACCGTGGTAGGAAGCTATAATTGAGATGTTTCTGATTACGTTCCGTACTTCCGTTTGCTAGCTCTAGTGTACTCTTCTGGCAAGCAATTAGCTTGTTCATCCGTGTATTATGGTGGTAGAGCCTTGAGATTAGTTACTGAGTTGTCGAATTTTAACTTTTTTCTGATCTCTGATTGTTGTGACCTAATTATTTTCTCTGGCTTGCAATGTACTGGCAGAGTTTCTGAGGTATCTGAATTATAGTTAAGGTCTGTTCAAAGTTTAACTTTATTTGCTTTAGCATTGATTGCTACTGAAGTGTTAACCAGAACTTAGAACTAGTGGGTTGCCTTCTTAGCTGTTTCTCGCTGTTGATTGCATCTCACAATCTGTATCTGACCTACATGTGCTTTTAATAGATTTTAAAAGGGCTAAAATCATTGGTTAGTGCAGATTCATTTTTTCATTCTATTTTTGTTGCTTCTGGACTCATTATGTTTTCTTGAGAGGCATTGTTTTTTTTTTTTAAAAAAAAAGTTGCTAAGAAGAACTAAATTCAGCTGATAGTTTAGAACTACCTTTACACATTGAACTTTCTTTGCTTTGCAGTAATTTATTACTGGTTAGTGATTTCCTCTGGCCATTTTATATTTTAGTTTAATTAGTGTTCCAGGGACTTGTATCTACATTAGGAAAACTTGGTAGAAATTTCTTCTTGAATGATTCAGTTTTTAATTGATTTGCCTATCCAACTGCTTAGTGCTTATAGTGATCTGTTTTGGCACTTCTGTCTCCCTGTTTTGATGGTGTGTTATGCAGTATGTTTCCCTTTTCCTTTCTTTGTTATTCATTAATAACAAGTTACAATCAAGATTTCTGTCAGTGACGTGTCCCACATGCTTAGTTCAGTATATTTTTTTCTTGATCTTGTTTGGGGACTGTTT
Source organism: Eremochloa ophiuroides (assembly GCA_038502445.1). Classification (NCBI taxonomy): domain Eukaryota; kingdom Viridiplantae; phylum Streptophyta; class Magnoliopsida; order Poales; family Poaceae; genus Eremochloa; species Eremochloa ophiuroides. The sequence goes on along the minus strand of JAHLJS010000009.1, from coordinate 41,812,021 downwards.
ACTTCATATATACCAATTTGGTTCTTTGCTTGAGCATTTTAGTATATTGCTTAATTTTGAAGCTAAATGATTGTGACATTCTTCTTCTCATTTTTTTTATCCAGCCAAAAAAACCATAGGTATTCTCGGCTTTACCTTAATTTCAAGCGCCCGGAGGATGTTGTTGAGTTTGCTGAGGTCTTCAATGGGCACGTATTTGTGAACGAAAAGGGTATTTTCTTCATCTTGTTGAATTTTGTCCATTTTAATTTGTATTCAGGATGTGCCTACTCCATCAGTTATAAGCACTGGCTATTAAGTTTCTTTAATAACAAAAACAATTTTTCCTTAGTGACATACCCGTTTCATTGTTCTCAGTTCCTATGATCCAAGTTTATCATGGGTGCTTGCCTCATCATCTACTTTGTGTCATCATAAATTGATGTTAAATCTTGATGCTTGATCATTTACATAGCCATTAAACTTTAAGGTTGGTGTATATGATTGGGTCTAGTTATATTTAGCTTTCTAGAACTCTGTCTACTTGACCTGATGGTGTATAGGATTCTGTTTTCCCTTGGTGAGTGCGGAATAAGAGATCCAAGAGAAACTCACTGTTAAAAGTGGATATGAAGGGAATCTTGAACTTTAATTGGATGTACATAAGGTTGCAGCAGCGCCAGCACATTGGCGATGACATACTGTCCCACATTAATCTTGTCCTTGATGTTATTGTGCTTGTCGATCCAACTTAGGTCAGCGCTAGAGGTGGGTGGCTAGGAACAAGAGCAACATACGTTGGTTTGATAATATTTCTTGTACAGTGTGTTATGTTGTTATGCTGAAACAGAAATAAACTACTTATAGTGTATTAAATGTTTGGTCCTTTTTTTTTGGCAACTGTAGAACACATGTTTGTAGATTCTTTTTGGCGAGTATCATTTATGATCTACATGGTTGTTGCACATGGTTCTGTCAGGTGCTCAATTTAAAGCTTTCGTGGAATATGCACCATCGCAACAGGTTCCCAAGTCAAATATCAAGAAGGATGGCCGTGAAGGAACTATTATGAAAGGTTTTAGGCATTCACTTTACCTAATTCTTTGTCCAGTTGTATCTTTCTATCATAATACCATTTTCCTAAACTTGGATTTTGTCATCTTGGAATTACTAGATCCAGAGTACTTGGAGTTTCTTGAGCTTATTTCAAAACCTACTGAGCATCTGCCTAGTGCTGAAATTCAGCTCGAAAGGAAAGAAGCTGAAAGGGCAGGTACATTATGCCATCATTACTTTCTATCCATAATAAAGTACTTGATTCCAAATTATAAGACACTTTTGCTTTTGTAGATACATAGCTTTTGCTATGCCCTTTGATATACACTGTCTTAGATGAACAGTAAAAACAATGTATGTAGAAAACCCAGAAACATCTTATAATTTGGAACGGAGGAAGTATTTGCTATATCGATGTATCTTTCTCAATATGTGAAACATAAAATGGGGTTATCACATTTGGTTATTTTTGTCAGCTGCTGGAAAGGAGGCACCTGTTGTGACACCTCTTATGATGTATGTCCGCCAGCAAAGGGCAGCTAAGAGTATGGCTCAGGTACATTTATTCCTTAACCGATAACATAGGACTCTTCTTGATCAACTGTTAAATTGCTACTGTTTTCTTAAATTGCAGAGACCCGGAAGTAGACTTAGCAGAAAAGTTGCAGGTGTCGTAACTAGCAGTTCCAGTCCTAAAAGATCTTCTGAGAAGCGCAGATCCTCCACGGTAACATGCTTTATTTGGAATTTTATTTTTTTGATAGAACTTTCTAATTTCTTTGACATAATGGGTGTACCTTTACATGGGTGCCTATGTTGGCAATATTATTTTGTTCAATAAGATTTGTTGTGTGTATGGTACTGACTCATCATTATCTTTTTCCTCATTCATCAGATGGTCCATGATGGACTAAGATTACGGTTTACTGTATTGTATGAAATTATCACAATTGCTCTCATTTCCATATCTCTGGTGTCTGTGCATAGTGTGCTCCTTATATAGTTATATACTTTAAATAAACTCACTAAAATTGTTTTCTTCTGGTGTTAGTTGCATAGTTATTTTTTTCCTTCAACTCTTGTAGTCCTATGCATGTATGGTTTTGTGTGATATTCAATTGAGGCACCACCAAGCCTTTAGTTAATTTGAAATTTGAACTATTTGTGTTGTTCTTTTGTAACAAGGCCTACTGATCTGCTGGAAGCTTAAAGTTTCATAGTTTATTCATTTGTTCTGATAATGACTACCTGTAGACTGTTGAGAAAAAACAACAAGTGCTACCTGCCTTTTTGGTCTGTGAAATAAATTGCGAGTTTGCGACCTGAGGTTCATAATTTTGCTGCCTTTTTCTATTTTCTCAAGCAGTACGTTGTACGAGACAATACTAAGGAGAAACCAACTTATATCATGGTGCCAAAGAGAGAGGAGCATTTGCAGAGGGAAAGAGCTGTTGCTGGAAATTCAGGTGGTTTGCTTGTACCAAATCAAGAAATTACTAATAGTAATACTTGTTTTTTTAACTATCTCTGCCACTATATCTAATGTTACATGGTATTACTGAGGTTTTTTTTTTCTTTTTCCTATCCTTGCCAATAGTGCTGCTAAATGTTGTATCTAGTGATGTATGGACTATCACACGCTGTCTGTTGAGGGTGGATAACTACCCAACTGCAGTTTTTGTAGCTATCTTCAAAATTGTCATATAACCTTTATTAATCGTGATGTCCCAAATTGTTGGAGACCCAACCTCAAATTGAGCTTAACGAACTGAGCCGAGCCGAAGCTGAAAGTCACTCAAAATCAACTAATTTTTATTTCAAAATGAAAATGAGTTCAATCAGAGCATTTTTTTAAATGGGCAACGGAGCCAGCTTTACGAGCTTTTCACCTGGGCACATCATTTAGGAATAGTACCTCGAATTCTGAGTTTAGCTGCGCCATTAAGGGCATTATTGATGTTGCTTCGTTGCTGCACAATAAAATTGTGTGTACATGTGACCATTTACCATTTAAAGAAAAATGCTTCAGAAGTCAACTTATTTCCAAAATTAGCAGAAATAGGCCGTGTTTGTTAAGAGCCAATGCAATGCTAACATCATCATTTAACATGCCACATAGAGGCTTTTTGCTTTTTGATTTGGTTGCTGGCGTGTTGCAGTATACTACCTAAAGAGGTTACACGTTTGGTACTACCGATGCAGTCCAATTATGGAAATGATAACTGCTTTTTCTATTATGTGTCATCATATATATTTCCTAATGTTTTTCTAATTCTAGATAAGGATGTGTTCTCTTCCATATATTTTTTTTCCAGAAAATGGTCTGTTTCTTTTCTAGAAACGGAAGCTAATTTGCTCTTGTCTCTGTCATGTTTATGGCTGCTCGCCCAATTTATCAGATTATTACATGTGCTCTGGGTGGTGCATTTTTCTATGTTAAGAATCTTTTTTTTTGTAGATGCCACAAGTGGGGGAACATCTGGATCTGGTCAGGCTGCTGAGGCTAAAAGGGACAAAATTGTCATTTTGAAAGGAAGAGGAAGGGATTCTAACGTAAGTAGATATTTTTGCAGTTTTATTATTATGGACCTATGTGTTTGATCAATTTTGACCACAGACACCTGATGGAGCAACTCAGCAGTCATCAACCCCTGTGAAGAATGTACCACCATCAAGTTCAAGACAAGACCAGCGACTTGAAGCTAGTGGAAGAATTATTAAAACTATACTTTCAAACAAGGAAGTCCGCAGTTCAAATCCATCTCAACATGAGCAGGAAAGTCACATGTTTAATACTGAGAAGGATAAGCGGCCACCACGGGCTCTTAACCCTCGGACCGTTGTGAAAGATCAGGTAACTGAAAATGCTGAGAGAAGCCATTTTGAAGAGAAGACTAATCATCTTCATGGCTCTGCTCCAATTGGTGAGAAGATTGAAAGGCATGCCAGAAACAGAGATAGACCCGATCGCGGTGTATGGGCACCTCGCCGCTATGACAAATCTACATCTGGGGGTGGTTCACATGCCTCGTCATCAGAGTTCCCTCAAATGCAGTCACGTCCTGGAGATAATGTCTCGCAACTAGCAGATGGTATGCAATTTGCTGAGATGATTTCATCGTTGGTGATGCCTGGAGTCTCTAAACTTGGACTTAACGCAGGTCATGGAGACAGAAAGGCAGACACAAGAGGTCATGGTGGTAGCCGAGGTGTTCCTGTTGAAAATGGTTTGTACGCAACAAACAACAAAAAAAGATGTGTACTTTTTCTAGATCAGTTTCATGACACAGTTTTTAATCCAGGACATAGGCATGCCAACCGTCGTGGTCCTCCACGTGGTCCAAAGGAAACTGAAATATCTGCTAGCGTTCCTGATGGAAAGAATTCAAAGAGGGCCTCTGCTAGCTATGGTGCTCATGAGGTGCGATTATTTTGTAATTTCTTATTTTCCTTGTTGGTTAAGGGTGTGGGTGCACACTCGGACAACCCAAGTTAAAGTCTCCGTTGAGGAGAATTTGGGTTTCGATTTCTTAATTAAAAATCCATTAGTTCTTCCTAGGTTGGTCGAGTATTATTTTATTTCTTGTCCCATCATTGATTGCAGGGATATTTGATTTATGTTCAAAAATTTTCATCAAAATTTAATGTCATGAATGCCATGTGCAGAGACAAGTATGGGTGCAGAAGTCAAGTTCAGGCTCGTGAGTTTGTTCACTGACGGTATGCTGTGCTACTCTAGTTTATTCATTGTCTTCAAGCCCTTCTATGAATAGCTATAACACTACAATGATCCTTGCGAGCACCATCAGTTGTACATTCTTGTCTTTTTTTTGTGTGTGGAACATTGCTGGTGGAATTGCCAAATCCATACCTGAAGTCTCTTCTTGAAGGTCCATTTGCTGCAAGTTTCATTGTTGGCTCAGTATAGTTTAATATGGAATGGCACATGTGTGCACCCATTTGCACAATGTTAGGATTGTCTCTGCATACATGCTGCAAGTCTTTTCTAGCACATAGTAAATGGTTTCTGTTAGATGCTACAACTTAATTTGTTCTTGTTCCATGCATTCTACCAGTTTGAATCTAAGCTTTACGTTTCACTTTATTTGTACAGATTTTGTTCTTGTTAGATGGTACAACTCACTAAATTGCTCTTGCTCCTGGCAGCATAGTAGATTACCAGTTTAAATATATTCTTTGACTTTGCATTATTTCCTGATATGGAGTAACTTTGTGACATGCGTACCTACCTGTTCATGATGGCATAACGTTTGTAGCTTACATAAATAAGAGGCAAATGAGCGATTTTACACATATTGACACCTTAGGCCATTCACTGCTGACTAGGCGCACACTTGGTGCTCCACCCTCCATCCCAAATTATTAGACGTTACTATGGATTTAGAAATGCCAAAACGTCTTATAATTTGGAACAGGGGGAGTAGCTTGGTAACTGATCGAGCCAAAGATCAACTTGCGGCCGGACTTGGCCGAACCATTTAAAACCTTAGGGAGGAAAGTGAACGTGTGTTGAAATTTCAAGGAAGGTCAACATTTTCAATAAGTGCGATTTTCCATAGGTGGTCTTGAAATATCTGTAATCTGTATTTTCCTGCTAACTCGCTAACTCTCTTGCAGTTACTCCCATCAAAACAGGTATTGCAAGTCGTGGAGAAGTCTTGGATTCTGCAGCGCGTTCTTCTTTGTTAGCTGTTGATCCTGTGAAGTATGTTAACAAAATGTCCAACGGTGAAATGCTGCCATGGAGAGCAATCTCAGATTTGTCAATCGAAGTCTCAGCTATAGCTGAAAAGAGAGCTTGCTGATTGATGCACAGAAATAGTGAAGTAACATAACCCGGCATGTAGGTAGCTCTTGACAACTTTGGGCAAGATTTGATTTGGGCCCAAGGTTGATATTTCTGGAGCAATGGATGGAGATTAGGTTGGCATCAGTACCTCACTACCTCGTGACAGTGGTCACATATTTCCAAGACCCCTGGAGGCTACACGCACCCTCAGCAATTCGTTCAGAGATGGATGTAAATATCTCTAGAGAAAGAAGAGGTCTGGTTCTGATTGCTGTTTACAGGTTAGAGGTGCACCCTATTTACAAAGAGATATAAGAGTTATCACTTATCAGACTACCTGGTTTGCTAAATAAAGGTGAATTTAGTTACTAGATTATGAGACCCCGTGTTTTTGACTGCTGCAATTGTGGTTCACGGCAGCAGAAAGGTTCCCTAGAATGTAAAAGCGACATCTTATTTTGGTTCTGACAGAAGGGATGTGACTTGTGAGGTTGTTTTGACGCCTGGTGTGTTTTGCTGTCATGTTCCACCAGATGACCGGGGGGGTTCGTCGTGTTAGGGATGATATGCTTGGTGTACAGCATCAAAGGTGCTTATACTGTTTTAAATCTTAAAGGTGATGTTGCCTGGCTTTAATGCTTGATGGTGTCTGTTCTTTTGTGCATTCTGTGGTTGATGGTTGATGAATATATCGACAGAGCTATCGAGTGTTATAAAGCTGTAGGACATCTCTAACCTGAGTTTTCCTTCTCTTCTCTGTCTCTTTTCTTCTACCCTTAGGCCATTGTGAGCCCTCTACTTTTTTTTAACCTAGTCCATAAATTCGTCCCGTGGGGATTCAAACCTAGCCTGTTGGCATGGTATTGAGGAGCTCTAAACACTAGGCTAGAGGCCTGTTTGCCACTTGAAACTAAGGCCCTATTTGGATCTCCACCTCTAAAGTTTAGAGGTCTAAAAACTTTAGAGCACTTTAGATCACTTTTGAGCTCTAAAGCTCTAACGTGAGGTGGGCTAAAATTTAGACTATGTGTTTGGAGTTTTAGCTCTAAAGTTTAGACGGTTTAGAGATGCAAATCCAAACAGGCCCAAAGGGTGCGTTTGGTAGGGTGAAACGTTTCAGTTTCACAGTTGGAATGTTTGAATTCCTGCCAAACGGCTGAGACGCTGAAATGTTTCAGCGTTGAAGCACTTGAAACGTATAGACTTGTGAAACACCCGAATAGGTGTTTCGCTCGTGAAACACTTTGGCCAAATAGTTTGGTGTTTTTGACAAAAACGTTTTTCGATTAAAACTGAAACGTTTCAGCCGCTTCTTCAGTGAAATGGAACACTAACTACTAAACGCACCTAAAGTCTATTGATAATCTAAAGTTTAGAAGGATCATTTTTAATCAGTGTGTTAAGATACATGAACTAAAAACAAAAATAAGAAAATCCCTAGACCTCGTAGCCATCTTTTAGTTCACATTGGTTCACTTATGTCAACTAGGGCCTGTTTGGTTCCCTTGAGAGGAGCCATGGCAGTTAGGATGACGGGGATAGGTTTTGCGTGTGCAGGCAGCTGGTTGCTCATCTTGCTGAGGCTAGGCTACATGAAGCTGGTGATTGGTTGCACAGTACTCTGGCCGCCCTGTTTGTTTCAGACCGCTCCTTTTAACTCTAGATTCACCAAATACAGCTCTACTTTACCAAAACTTACCCAAACAGTCTAGCTCCACGAAATATTCACTATTTTGATGGATCTCTTCAAGGGGTGCTCCACCAAACTAGAATTGGTGGAGTTGAGAAAAATTACCCACTATTGCCACTCATCATAAAGTATCGATTCGTTTTTTCTTTCCTTCTTCGTCGTTTCTTCCTTCGTGCAAACACGCCGCCACTGCCTTGTGAGCTCTGCGCCACCACACCCTCTCCACCCCTCCCCTTTGCGTCATCCGCGGCCGCCACATGCGTCCCCGCTAGCCCTCGACGACATCGCCTCTAGTCGCCCGTCGTGCTCTTCGCAGCCACTGGCCGACTTGGAGGCCAGGGAGGAGATGGTGGAGATGCCCATCGGTGGGCTGCGACGACGCCGCACCATGGACCATAGTGGCGCTGAAACGAAGGAAGGGTGCGGGGTGGTAGGTGTCAGGCAGACAGTTAGTAGCCATGAGCGACAGCGGGATGGAGGTGGAGGTTTGTGTGGTGGGTGGCACCCGTAGCTACTTCGCCGCGCTCTCGATCCACGCCTTGGAGCGAACCTCGGCCTCCGGTGACCTTTTGCTTGTCCTTGCACTCGAACTTCGCGGTCCAGCTGGCTCCCGCTGGTCCCTTTGCCTGGTACAACGCCGCGTCTCGATCCCACGCCATCGAGGTGAGCGGCCCTAACCACATCTCGTTGTGCCAGTCCTTCACGCGAGCTCAATGAAGAAGATGCCTTTTTTCTCATGACATGTGGGGCCTACAAACAAGCAGACAAGTGAGACCTATATCAAGGTTAAATTTGGACATTTCCATTGAATTGTCTATACATGGATCTAGAGCTGCTACGAAAGCCAGACGGTTTCACGGTGGATTCCAAATCCAATAGTGGAGCTATTCCACAGTGAATCACATATTCAGATTCATTTCTTAGAGGTGAAGTTGTCCCAAATAAGCCTTAGAGACATGGATGCAGCATCGCAAGCATTGTGAGCCAGGCCCATGAGTCTTCGGAGCCAGGCCACAGGAGCCCTCTTGTATCTCTGCAGCTAGGCCCAACTCATAGTCCAGCCAACCAAACATCCAAAATCTACATCCAGGGAGCCAGGCTTTGCTATATTTAAGGAACCAAATAGGCCCCTAATGGTCAAAGTTTAGATGATGTTTATTAGGCAGTAAGTTATTCAAACTATTCCAAAGACGAGTTGCTCATGTCGTTGCATGTGAAATGCTCCTGCCCCCACAACCCACTTGCCTACCCTTTGGTGGTGTTGCAACGCTATGCTGACTTTGCCACGTCATCATCGTTGACACATAACACTTCTGTCCTTGTCCTGCCCAACTGCTTTCCTCCCTTTCATCTACCCACACCAAATTTCCTTGTAAGTCCATTAGAGTAAAAAAGGTGAGAGAGGCCACGTAAACCATAATGCCCAGTTTGGATGCATGATATTCATTCTAGAATTCTTGTAAATTACTGGTCTCAAAGTTTTTCGATCCATCTCAAAAACTGTTGTTTCGAAATCTAGTGAGCCTAGTAATCTTACATCACGTTTAAGGCAAAGTCGGCATATAAAAAAGAACGGCTGCTTAAGTTCGACTCGGTGGCGCTGGGGAGAACCCTGGTGGCCGCGGTGGCGAGTGAGACGCGGTGAGGAGTGAATGCACAGCACAAACAACAAATCCATTCAAGTATCACGCACATATCTCCATTTTATACTCTCTCCGTCCCATAATAATGGACATTTTAGGATCCAACACCAATACCAATGACCATAGTAAAATACTTGTATACCCCTACTTTCTCTGTTCTCTCATGCTCTCTCTTCTGCACTGCTTCTCTCTCTACTACATACTCCCTCTGTACAAATGAATATGTAATTTTCGTATCTCGAGAAATCGGCTATTGTAAACTTTGACTAAAAGTATATGAAAAAATACTAACTCTTATGAGATAAAATAAATATCATTAGATTGGTTATGAAATATATTTTCATAATAAATTTATTTTAAGACATAAATGTTAATACTTTATGCTATAAATTTAATCAAAGTTAACACAGTTTAACTAATACGCTACCATAGTTACATATTCAAGTGGACAGAGTGAGTGCTCACCTCCTCCCATCCTCCCATCCGTCTGTTTTTTGTTTTTTTTATTCATTTGGTGGCCGACAAGCAAATGGACAGCTGCTGTAGCATACTGTAGACTTTAGGAGCTAAAACGTCTTTCATTTTAACAAAATTTTTGAATGCTCAAACGTCCACTAATTTGGGACGGATGGATTATTTCTGTTCTTTATTTATTTCGCTATTACTTATTCTATCTGTAGAGATACTTTAATAATGACTTATTTATGTTACTGTCTGTAACAAAAAATTAAATAAGATGGACGGTTAAATAATAGGTCTGAAAGTCAAAAGCGACAGTTATTATGGGACCGAGGGAGTATTTACCCTATGAATATACTGTACTAGTATGAAGAACGGCTAGTACTTCTGGAATCTGTCAGCAACTGACACAGGTCGCATATCGAGAGACACATGCCATGTTAGTACTGTTCAGTCGATCCAACCAATCATATAGTCGCTACCTTGTTCGCTTTCAGTATTTGCTGGGATCTAAACACATTCTCCGTAGGACTTACTAGGCTGGAGCTCTGGCTGAGGTAGTCTCGCCCCCAAGCTTGCTCAAGACTTAAGGCCCCATTTAGATTCACGTATATTGTAATTGTAACTAGTCACATCAACATTACAGCACATGTATGGAGTATTAAATATAGACAAAATATTTGTATATTTATACTTTTTGCATGTATATCACGAGACGAATCTTTTAAACCTACTGAACCATGATTAGATAAAAGTTGTCAAATACAAACGAACATGCTACAGTACAAAATTGCAACTGCAACTAGATCTAAACACAGCCTTACTATCGGCGCCGGCGGCGGGTCGACATTTCCGCTCCTAGCTGCTCAGTCTGAGCTGGCGAGCATGGTAGCCGTGACCGAGCCTGCAGGTGTTGTAGTGGCGGCCGTGGCTCCGCTCCCGAGCGTTGATGCAGCGGCCGCGACTCCGTCTGTTGACGAACTCCCCCCCTTCAGTCGCGCACTCCGATTTCCTCGACAAGATCACGACCAAGACGACATGTGTGCTGCCTACCCCAAGCTTTCCACGCTCCAAGTCGCAGGCCCAAACTCCGTTGGAACCTCCGCGGCATAGCCGGCGCCTCGCCGGAGCTGGGGTTGACTTCGCGGGGAACTCAGAACCAGAAGCACGAAGGTATAAAAAGCCTGTCATGCGGTCCTTGGAAGTCATTCAAGAGAAAGAAGGCATTGATGATAGCGTCTTGGAAGATTATGCAAAGCTGTTCTCTCAATCCCTGTTGCCCCTGCTAATGGGTCGGGTTGAAACAGGTTTAATGGATTGGGTTCTTAAATGGGTACACTTTGGACGGGTAGAAATGAGTTGATTTACTAAACGGGTTGGGTTAGGGTGGGTTTAATAGAAAAATAGGTTGGGACGGGTTGGGATTGACATCTCGTTTTTTTAATGAATGGATTGAACTTGCAGATGGATGTTATATTAATAAACATCTGACAGTGCCGATTGTCACGAAGTTGCTGCCTGCTATATTAAATCATCCGCAACAAATTTTAATCGATTTCGATAAATTTTTATGGTGTGAACGCGAGGTTTTATTTTTAGGGTCCGGCTCTAACATAGGACCCACATACACATCTGGCAGTGTCAGTTGGCATGAAGTTGCTGCTTACTATATTAAATCATCTGCAACAAATTTTAGCCAATTTCGATAAAATTTTAAGGTGTGAACACGAGGTTTTATTTTTAGGGTCCGGCTCTAACGTGGGGCCCACATACACATCCGGCAATGCCGATTGGCTTGAAGTTGCTGCTTGCTATATTAAATCACCTGCAACAAATTTTAATCGATTTCGATAAAATTTTATAGTGTGAACGCGATGTTTTATTTTTAGGGTCCGGCTTTGACGTGATGTCCATATACACATCTGGCAGTGCCGGTTGGCGTGAAGTTGCTGCTTGTTATATTAAATCATCTACAATAAATTTTAATCGATTTCGATAAAATTTTATGGTGATCGCGATGTTTTATTTCTAGGGTCCGGCTTTGACGTGGGTCCACATACACATCAGGCAGTGCCGGTTGGCATGAAGTTGCTGCTTGCTATATTAAATCATCTGCAACAAATTTTAATCGATTTCGATAAAATTTTATGGTGTGAACGTGAGGTTTTATTTCTAGGGTCCGGCTCTGACATGGGGCCCATATACACATCTGGCAGTGCCGGTTGATATGAAGTTGCTGCTTGCTATATTAAATCATTTGCAATAAATTTTAGCCAAATTCGATAAAATTTTAAAGTGTGAACGCAAGATTTTAAATTTAGGGTCCGGTTTATGGGTTGGAATGGGTTGGATCGAAAATAGAATGGTACGGGGTGAGGTGGGTTAAAAAGAGAATTAATTTGTTACGGGTTGGGTTAGGTATGAGATGGGTATTAACCCATTAGCAGGGCTAATCCCTGTCGGACACCCACCTGTTCGCTCTAGCATGCTTGTTTGGTTGGCGTATGCCTGATGAACTTGCTGAAGGCAATTGCATTGCACCGGTGGATGTGTAAGGGGCAAGTTCTGTAAGCTGTTTTTTTCTGGTCGTTTGCTATTTCTTTTTTTATGGATCAAAAAAAACTTGTTATCTGGAATGTGAGGGGTTTGAATTCTAGAGGAAGACAACATGCTGTCAGAACTCTTGTTGCTTCGGCTCATGCTGATTTGGTCTGTCTTCAGGAGACGAAGATGACAGGTATTTCACAAGGTAATGTATTATTTATGCTGGGTGCAGAATTCAGTGAATTCAGTTTCCTTCCTTCTAATGGGGCTAGTGGCGGAATTCTGATTGCCTGGAAAAGAGGAGTTCAGGTCAGTGGCCTTCACAGGGAGGGCAACCATAGCATTTCAGTGCAATTATTCACAAGTGCTGGTCTCCATTGGTGGCTCACATGCATCTATGGCCCGCAAGGAAATAATAAAAAAAATTGAATTTTTGCAAGAACTTCGAGATATTAGAGAAGATTGTCAAGGACCATGGGTAATTGTTGGGGATTTTAATTTGATTTATAAGGAGGAAGACAAGAGTAATGATAACATTAATCGAGCTATGATGGGTCACTTCCGGAGCTTTATTAATGAGATTGGCCTCAAGGAAATACCAATGCTTGGTCGCAAGTTTACTTGGACAAATAATCAGGTTTCTGTTAAATTGGACAGGGTGTTGTGCTCAGTAGATTGGGAAGAACTTTTTCCTAACGGTTTGCTGCAATCTGCAGCATCCGACGACTCTGATCACTGCCCCTTGCTCTTGGGATTGAGTGATATACTGCGAGGGAAAAGGAGGTTTCATTTGAGTTTTTTTGGACCAAAATGGAGGGATTTTGTGAAGTTGTTGAGGCTACCTGGGGGTTTGTTCCAGCTGCACCTTGTCCTTTTGAAACCTTGTCTCGCAAACTGAAAGCAGCAGCCAGAGGCTTACAAAGTTGGAGCTAGAAAAATGTAGGTCATATGAAATCACAACTTGGCTTGGCAAGAGAAGTTCTGCACCAATTGGAGATCGCTCAAGATAGTCGTGTGTTGTCTCCAGGTGAAACATGGCTGAGGAATTCTTTGAAGAAGCATTCTCTTGCACTCTCTTCACTGTTGCAGAGTATTGCCAGGCTCAGGTCGCGAATAAATTGGATCAGGGAAGGTGACGCCAACATTGCTCTTTTTCATGCCCAGGCTCGGTACCGCAAGCAGAAGAATTTTATTGCACAGATTGTTGACAATGGCCAAGTTTCTACAGAGCATGCACAGAAAGCCAGAATTATTGATGATTTTTATTTCAACTTGCTGGGGCAATGTGCAGTAAGGGAAATGACAGTTAACTTGCAAGCTCTTGGGGTCCCTAGATTTGATTTATCTGAACTTTCCTTTTATTGAGGAAGAAGTGTGGAAAACGATCAAGATGTTGCCACCGGATAAAGCGCCAGGACCTGATGGGTTCACTGGCCGTTTTTATCAGGTGTGTTGGCCAATAATTAAAACAGAAATCATGGAGGCAATCTCAGCAGTGTGGAGTCGGAAGTTCAGGAACTTCGAAACCCTTAATTCGGCCTTAATTACCTTGCTGCCAAAAGTAGTTGGAGCCAAGTGTGTCAAGGATTTTCGGCCCATAAGCCTTGTTCACAGTTTTGCAAAGCTAGTGACTAAATTGTTGGCTAACAGGTTGGCTGGACGGCTGCAGCAAATGGTCTCTCCTAATCAGAGCGCATTCATCAAGGGGAGATTTATACAAGACAATTTTATGCTTGTGCAACAAACAACAAGGTTTCTACACCAACAAAAGCATCCATATTTTCTCCTCAAGTTGGATATCTCCAAGACATTCGATTCTATTTCTTGGCCTTTTCTCCTTGAGGTGTTGCAGCAATTGGGTTTTGGACAGGTTTGGCGTGATGTCATCAGCGGACTATTGGGTTCTTCCTCAATTCGGGTGTTGGTAAATGGGATCCCCGGTGAGAATATCTTGCACCGGTGTGGCTTAAGGCAGGGAGACCCTCTGTCTCCAATGCTCTTTATTCTTGTGATGGATGTTCTAGGCCTAATGGTGTCCAGAGCAGCGAGTAGCGGTTTGCTACAGCCACTATCATCCAGAGCTCTCCAACACAGAATCTCTCTTTATGTCGATGATGTAGTGCTCTTTCTCCGTCCGGAGGTGAATGACATCAGCATAACCATGGATATTTTGAGTCTTTTTGGGGAAACATCCGGCCTCAAGACAAATGTACAGAAAAGCAGTGCATTCCCTATACACTGTCAGGCAGAGCATATCCAAGTAATTCATGATAATTTACCTTGTGAAGTGACAGATTTCCCATGTCAATATCTGGGTTTACCTCTTTCCCTGAAGAAACTCACGAAAGCTCAATTCCAGTCCATCATCAATCAGTTGGCCGATCGGCTTCCTGGATGGAAAGCTGATCTCTTGAATAGGGCAGGTCGAGGAGTGTCGGTCCAATCTGTAATGACCTCTATGCTAGTCTACTTGGCTATGACACTTGATTTTCCTTCTTGGGTCATAAAAGCTATTGATAAGATCCGGAGGGGATTTCTTTGGCGAGGAAGGGAAGAGGTGAAGGAAGGACATTGTCTAGTAGCTTGGGGTAAGGTGACACGCCCCCGAGATCTTGGAGGACTGGGCATCTCAGATTTGAAAAGCCTTGGGTGGGCACTCCGAATACGCTGGTTATGGTTGCAAAAAACTGAACCACATCGGCCTTGGAGCATGTTCAACATCAAGGTGCAGGATCAAGTCAGCTCATTCTTTGAAATAGCCATTGTGACTGAAGTAGGAAATGGAACTCACACGCTTTTTTGGGAAGATAGATGGCTGCATGGGCAACGCATCATAGATATTGTCCCTCACTTGTATTCTTGCCAAGAGAATTACCAAGAAAAGGACGGTGGCTGAGTCTCTCAACGAACATTTCTGGATTTCTGATGTGCATGGAGCTACATCTATCAGGGCGCTGGTGGAGTATCTTAGTCTTTGGGATCTCATCAGGAATTTCTCGCTGCAGCCCAGCGTTGAGGATGTGCACATATGGCAGCTCTCCTCCTCAGGTAAATATTCAGCAAATTCAGTATATGAGTACCTATTGCAAGGATCAATTCATTTTAGGCCACGGGAAAGAATCTGGAAGACTTGGGCTCCTGGAAAGTGCAAGTTCTTTTTATGGCTCGTGGCTCATGATAGATGTTGGACGGCTGATTGGCTTGCACGTCGTGGACTGCTCCATCCTGCACGTTGCCTCTTATGTGACCAAGAACCGGAGACAATAAATCATCTGCTAATATCTTGCCCCTTTGCAAGGGAATATTGGTACTCTATCCTTGGTCAAGTTGGATTGCAACAAGTTGCACCTCAGCCGACTGATTTTGTTTTTGATGATTGGTGGGACAAATCATGGCACATAATTCCAGAGCACCAAAAGAAGGGATTTAACTCACTGGTCGCGCTAGGGACTTGGATTATTTGGACACATCGTAATGGTTGTGTTTTTGATGGAGAGACTCCAAGTTTAGAAAGGGCACTCAGCAATTCTTGTGATGAACGGCAGCTTTGGGAGATGGCAGGCGCTAGGAGCCTCTCTTCCTTGACCAGACCGGCTATTGAAGAACAGTGAGCTGAGTAGTAGGTCGGCTTTTGAGTTGTTGCAGGCGCGACTTTAAATGGGGTGTGTTGTGTTGTGTGAGTTGGTGTGTGTTTTTTTTCTTTTCGTGTTTGTAGCCTTTGTGGCACTTTTATCTTCTTAATATAATAATACGCAGCTCTCCTGCGTGTTCGAGAAAAAAATGAGCAATCTTTTAAACACTTTGTAGCTTCATATATTTTACCACAAATTTGGACAGGAGCAGGGTCTATTCACCATTAAAAAAAGATAGCAATATAGCAACAATTCGATTTGATTATGATAGTTCTTTTTTTGCTACAGTTTCACGAGTCATTTTTTAGGTTAATGGCTGCAAAACATTTCAGGAGCAAAGCATTGAATGAATAAATGTCCGAGGAGCACAAAGCTGCAAACCAGAGGAACTATGTTCAGTTTTGAGTGGAACTCATGTTGTTGTTGTTGTTGTTTTTAAAAAAATGGCTTTTTTATTTATACCATTATAATTTTCGAAGTTTGAAGAAATATCATTACTATTCGGCTATTTTGAACCATGCCATTACAATTCTTTGTTTCTCACAAAAATACCACAGAATACGTATAAAAACGATTTGGGCCTAGCTCCAGGCGTATACAAGGACGTATATTTCTTACAGGTTCTCACCTCCTTCAATGACATATGGGCCCCGCATGTCATCTTCTTCCTCCTCCTATCTTCTTCCCTGGCGGAGCAGCATCTATGTCCATCAATGGCTAGCGGCAGCAGCACGCCAGCGAGTGTCCATGGCGAGCAGCACCAGGGGCGGGCCTATAGTAGTGCAATGGTATTCAGTTGAATACCCATTTTTTGGCAAAAAAATTCATATATATAGTGTACACATGTAAATATATTGGAAAAAGAAAAATACAGTCAAACTCTATATAACAATCAGCCCAAAACTCAATTGTGTGTTATATAATTGTTATATATTAATTAGAACCACGTGGTGTTATATATGTCAATTGCAAAATATTAGGATTTAGGTGGTGTTTAGATCCTAAATAGTTTGAATTTTGGGTACTGTAGTACATGTGCTAACTTTATAATAAGTGTCCAATCATACCTTAAAACGATTCGTCTCGCGGTTTATATGTAATCTGTGTAATTAGTTCTTTTTTTCTCTATATTTAATACTCAATCTATGCGTCCAAACATTCAATAGACACATAAATTTTTGGTGGAACTAAACAGGGTCTTGAGAGTCTATATTATTAAAAAAGTTGACACTCTTCTACATTTTTAATACCCAGCCCAAAAATCCTGGGCCCGCCACTGGCAGCACCAGCACTTGGGCGAGCCTCCATGGCGAGTAGCAGCAACACCGGCGAGGCTAGCATCAGCAACACACCGGCGAGGCGAGCAGCAACAGCACTCCGGCAGCAGCAGCAGCACGCTGCCTGGTCAGCACGCAGCAAGAAGAAGCAGCAGCACCATTCGAGCGAGGAGCCAGCGGAGCACACAGGCGAGCGGCATGCAGCAGCGGCCAGCAGAGCACGTGGTCGGCCGGCCCACCGCCCGGGCGGCGCGGAGATCCCGGCGGCGTGGAGCTTGTGGACCGGCGTCCGGCGGCGTGCGGAGCTCGCGGCCCAGACCAACGTGCTGCTGCTCGCTGCTCGCCGGCGTGCTGCTTGGACGCTCGCTCTACTGCTCGCAGCTCGCCGGCGTGCTGCTGCTGCTCGCCGCTCGCCGGGGTGCTACTTCTGCTGCTCGCCTTGGACGCCCGTTGGCATGCTGCTGCTGCTCGCCATGGATGGCTGCGGATGCCGTTAAGGCTCACCAATGGAAGAAGGGAAGAGGAAGAAGAAGATGACATGTGGGGCCCGCACCTCAGTGACAGAGGAGAGCGCCTGCAACGAAGTATAGGTAGTTGTATATGTCTGCAGCTGGGTCCAAGTCATTTTTATACGTATTCTAGGTTTTTTTTGACAAACAAAGAATTGTAATAGTATGGTTTAAAATAGACGAATAGTAATAGTATATCTCCAAACTTTGAAAGTTGTAATGGTATGAATAAAAAAACCTAAAAACAGTGTTTCATGCATTTGGTTGTGTTCACGTTCAATGGATCATTGTAGTGTTCTACTGAAAAAGGCACTATATGTATTACGGTAATGGTACCGACCGGGCGTCCGTCCCGCGCCGGACGCACCCACCGCGCTGGTGCGCCCAGCCCCGTGTCGCGAGCGGGCCGCGGACGACCGAGTTGGCTGTGGCCGCGTACGGCCGTCCCTAACGGACGAAGGGTACCACGGTCCACGGAGACGGAGGCAAGGCTGAGTCTGCGTTCATGCAGATGGTGCGAGTGCTGCTCCTAAATAAAGAGTGCGGTGGTTTTTTTACCCTTTTTTTTCTTTTTTATTTTTTCCAATATTTTTTTATGCAGATGGTGCGAGTCCTTTTTTTATTTTTATTCTTATTTATTTTTTATTTCTATTTTCTCATCTTTTTATTTTGTTTGCACAAAATGTGGTTCTTGTGTCACAACACACCAGCGAAGTCGGATACGATCTCGAGAGCATCAGAGATTCCAAGATCCAGCTAACTTCAAACCCGGACAGAGAGTGCCGATAACCCTCAGGCGTGGCAGTCAATTTGACCTACGATTGACAAGGAAGAGAAAGTAATCAGTAATCATAGGGCGGAACTAACCGGCGAGTCCAGGTAGTTCCAACTATATGGCTCTGAGAGCCGATTTAATCGGAAATCGACTAAAGAGTCGATTCCGGCATGTATGCATTTTTTGTCATGAGAATAAATACTAAGTTGATGCATAATCGATTGGTATGTATGGTCAAATAGATCAATTTACATAAAACAAACCTATGCAGGTAGTTGTAACAGAATAACGCACAATCGATTAATGTTAACATGTCGAATCATTCAGTTTAGACTGTCTGAACGTCGAACAGACAGAAATCGGCTATTTAGCCGATTTGGCGGGGAACAATCGGTTAACTGGTTTTTCTCGTGAAGCATAACTGCATCGGCTAATTAGCCGATCCAGGGTCCGTGAAGCAGAAAATTTAGCGGTGATTAGTTCCAAATATAAACCTAAGATTGATACGAAGCTGGTCTAAAAGGCCTGCGGCTTTGCATCAATTTAGATTTATTCCCGAAAATAGTCACAAGTAGATCTAAAAGAATACAAAGCTGGTCTAGAAGGCCAGCGGCTCTGCATTCATTCAGATCGACTCTTGCTCAGCTCTCTTATCACGTACGAACAAGATTATCATAATAAAGCATAAACATGGATGAGACGTAAATAACATTTTTCATGTGGATCTAAGGCCAATATTATGCAATCCTGATCGGGCAAAGATGTTATATTGATAAATAAACACTAAATGACAAATAACATCTTGATAACTTAATGAATCTAACTAAGATGCCAAATTAGTTAGAGCCGATAACTAATCCATGCCCATGATCATGCTTAATTTAAGCCCTCGTTCACCGGATGACGCTAAACATAGATTAATCAGGAAAACAAACATGAATCGATAACTAACCCTTATTTGATCTAAGCCCGCGTCCACCGGATGACACTAAACTCATATCAAATAAGAATCAACCCCGATCTACGATGCTCGCATATCCACCGGATGACATTAAAGAGACAAAGCTTAGCGAGGCATGACGGTACTTACAAGCAAGCCTGCGTCCACCGGATGACACTCAGCCCGATTGAAGAACTCGCCGAGATCTACGTTACTCCTACTCCTAAGTTTTGGCCGGAGCCGAAAGATGTGTTGTATTGATGTGTGTTCTGTTACAATAGCCGGGGCTTATATTTATACCCAGGGCTTTGATAGAATCCTACTCCAATTACAACTTAAGATCAATACGGAAACTAACAAACTTTCCTAAATTAAAGGTAATTTGGAGCCCAACCCTTCCTTTCTTCATCGGACTCCAAACGTGACGTTCCTTGGCACCAGAAACCCGTGCTGACGTCATCAATCAGCTATTTCCTTCAACTGCACCGCCTACATTCCAGCCCAACAGTCGATTCCGGGACCCGATCGACTATCTGCCTGGGCCTCTGCTCCGAAATCGGCTATCTGCACTCGGTCCAGATTTTGGTGTAAACACATGCCCCCCAATTTTGGGATAAACTGGCTTTATTCCAAAATTAGAACTGAGCCCCAATCAATCTCCGTCTTCAAAACGTAACCGAATCGCAGCTTCCCGCTCAGCACTTCAAAATTTCCGCAAACCGAAACCCTAGCCAAGAAATCCTCTGTTGTTCCTCCAGCTTCGATCCACCGCTTTCAAGAATCCGTAAGCAATGGCGACCCCTTCTGAGATTCCCGAGGTATGAATCTTACCAATCTATTTTCCAATCATGAATCTTCATTCGATCGGTCACACCTATCACCCATCTGCCTCAGGACCTGAAAAATGATATCTTGATTCCACTGAGGGATGTTCCGACCGTCTTCTTCTTGGGACTGATGGGTGACTCCAACCCCGCGGAGTTTATCAATCAAGAAACCAATCAGATCCCCTTTAGAAGCCCGCTGGTGGATGCATCTTCATGGTCCAGGCAACCCTTCCGGAACTGGCCAAGCATACCTAGCGGATGGAGAAATTGGTTCCGCCGAATCTCAGAAAGGAAAAGAGGAGACTGGGAGTTGCGCAATCTGAGCCAGTGTCTTAACCTCTCTTTATGTGACATGAAAAAGAATGAACCCCTCTTGGTTGCTGTAAGTTATTTCTGGTCCAATTCTCTCAACGCCTTTGTATTTGGAAACAGGCCAATGAGCATCACCTTGGGCGATATTCACATGCTGACTGGCCTTCAAATCACCGGATCTTTTCAACTGTGGGATCTCCTCTCAAGTGGCGAAAAGAAGTTCCCCAAACTGAATGAGTACAAGGGCTGGACCAACTACATCAGAATCCATCAGCAAACAACTTCCAGCATCAGTGATAAGGAATACATAGCCTTCTTGATCTTATGGCTGGAAAGATTCGTCTTCTGTGGAGCTTCCTTGGGACCAGCCTATCTCTTCAAGGCCCTTGCAGAAAAATTAGCTCAAGGCAATTCCATCCCCTTAGGTAAAATACTGTTGAGGTCTGCCTACAGGCTGATGAACCGAGTCGCTGGTCATCTGCTAAAAGGGGAAGAAGTAAAGTGCATAAGAGGTCCCTGGTGGTTGATTCAATTATGGCTCAACTTATATCTGCACAGGATGGTCAGGCCAAACCTCAACAACCTCAATTTCCCCTCCATCAACTTTGCAGAGGAAGATAGCAACCAGATTACCAGGGGCTGTCAGAACTTTGGAGAAGCTGCCTCAACCATCATCATTAACATGAACCGAGGGATTCTGCTTGGGAAACTCTATAGAGACTTGAGGCCAGATACCCTGATTTGGTTCCCATACGAAGATGACAATGATTTCCCAATGCCCTACACCTTCAAATTCAGTACAGGATGCTCTGATGCTGGAGCCACTGAAATCTTCAACATAATCATAAAGCCCTGCACCCTGCCAGTTGATTTCAAACACCTCCGGGGTACAAGCAGCAATGAGCCCAGCTGGCCTTCATATGAATTCTATTATCCTAATGTTGCAGCAAGACAACTGGGTTTCGGCCAACTGCCCCCCAAGCTTCCATTTCTACATCTCCTGAGGCCCCGAGATGAAATCACTGAGATGCTAGAAGCCAACAGGGTCTTCTTATTAGGAGCAGACTTGCCAACTTACACTGTAGAACGCTGGAGTCTCATATTCATGTCCCATGAAACTTTCGATCACTGGTGGTAACAATGGCATGCTCATCTCTTCTGCCAAGGGATCCATGATAGATGCAGAGCTCTGGACCCAAGCTTCAACTCCACTTTGGCAGTAAGTACACCAACCGATTCATTTGAACCAGCTATAAACCGTATTCTAACTTCTACTACTGCAGGACCCAGAATCCAGCCCACCAGAGCAGATCAATTATTATCCTTCTTGCCCAACAACCAGGCTAGGCTCTCAGGCCCCATCTTTGAAGAGGATGATGAAAGCTCCTGCTAGTGTAACAACTGCTCCATCTTCAAAAAGAAAAGCTTCACCAAATCTTTAAAAGACGATTACCAAGAAGAGAACTAAAAGAAAGCCTGCCCAGGTACGTGGATGTCCTGAATTATTCCCTGCACAATCTACTCAGCTTACTTGACTGAATTGGCTATACAATAGACATACATTCAACCGATCCAGGCACCCAATATTCAAACCGAAGTCCTCTCAGAAACAACAGGCCACCAAGGCTCGGCTGGAAGCTGGCTGGGAATAGATGAAAATATAGCTATTCAACAAGAAGGAGAAGGAACCCAGGTATCAATCATATCTGTAAACAAACAATCTTTCCTTACTGAATACTTTCTGATCATCTCAAGAAAAATACAGCCGAACAGCCCTCCTTCATGGAACGAGCTTGAAGAAGAGAGAACACCATCTCCTGATCATCCAAGTAAGGCTTCTCGGCTGTTAACACTTATCGTGCTTGCTTTATCGTTTACTTTCTTTATCACCGTAGAGCTTCAATTGATCACAGGAACATACACTGAGGCCATCCCTACTGCTGAAAAGGAAGTTGCCACGACAGATCAACCATGCACTTCATCAGCTCCAGCTCCTTCGATCCCCATTCAGGTAGAGTACATATCCCTTAACCGATCAAATTATCCATGCTATCATCTCCTAACATCTGAATGCAGGCACTGCAGCCCTCAACCCCAACTATTCTTTTGACTTGGAGGAATGTTGTGATGAAGGTGAACTAAGCTCTAAATTCACAGCAATGCCAGAGCCAGATTTCAAAGATCGGCTAAATGAACTCTTGCCTCGGCTGGAAATAGATCTCTTTGATCTAACCCGACGACCTGAAACAATCGATCAGGCAATCGAGTTGATTCAACAGCATACCAAACCGGCCACTCTCAGCCTCTTGAAGCAGCTTGTCAAGCTCAAAATTGCCACCCCAAAAATCAACACTGCCCACACAAACTTGGCCGAGCTTGACCAGCTAAGAAGTAATAAATCGATCAACAAGCAAAAAACCCACGTGCTGGCAGATCAGGTCAAGTTGCTGAAGAACAATATCACCTTAGCTAAATCAGAGCTGGACCTTCTGAAGATTAGGCGTGAACAGCTGATGAAGGAGCTTGAAGAAGTAAACTCGGCCATTACTCAACATGAAATTTCTGTGTCGACAAACACTGTCAATATGACCGAGAAGAGAAAACAGGTCAGCACTATGGTCACCGAAGGCAGACAAATCAATCAACGCCTGAACATCCTCAATTCATCAGCCGATGAAGACCAAGAATCCGTGCAGACCGGCCATGCTCTTCACGTCGAATGTATCTCTTCTATTCGGTCCTTGTTGTGCTTGTAATCCACATTCACCTTTTATGTAAACCATGTCAAGTATATTGGCCAGATTGAAATCGGCCTCCTTCTCACTCTGCATTCGAATCGGCTATTCAGTCAGATCCTTAGTATTTACCACAGTCCGCAGACAATCGGCTATTTAGTCAATTCCAGTAGCCGATCCGCTTAGCCGATCCCTGACTAACCGATTCTAGGCGACCGACTGAGGACAACCGAGCATGACGTTCCGCCTCCCACGCACAGCGTCAGTTCCGGATTCAAGAAACGTGGGTAAACTCCAATATAAAGTCCGCCACGTCGTGTCGTCTCCCAAGGAGAAACCGCCTTGGTGCCTCCGTCTTTATAAGTAGACGCCCGGCCTGAGTAAGCAATGTCACAGCACAGCCTTTGCTCACCCGGCCTCTGCTCTTCGCCTTTTCTCCTCAATCAGAGAAAAACAAACCTCCGAAACCAAATCCATGGCCCGCGACGGAGACCACGGCAAGCGGCCGGCTTCGGGTTCTGCCGAAGGCGACAACTTCAGCCAGAGCCTGCGAGCCGTGGGTAAACAAGGGCACCGCCTGCGAGCCTGGTTAGGGTAAGGCTACTGTTCACTTCTTGATACATTGTTCCGATCTAATCTGACCATCGCCGTCTTGCGCAGTGATGCGGGAACCACCGGTGCCGGAGGCTCGGGAACCGGCGCCGGACCATCTCATGCCGTCCCTGCAGCCGCTGGAGCCACTCCCGGTGCGGGTGCTGCTGCTGGCCCGTCTCTCGGCAGTCGTCGCTGGGTATCATCTCGGCAGTTGGCCATTCACAGCAGGTAAATCAATTTGCATTCATGATATTGATTTCTTTCGATTCTGATACACCTGCTTTTTTGTCAATCTCAGCCAGGCCCGCCTGATTCCTTTCCCGCCAGGGGCACCGATTGGTATGGATACCCAGCTCCGCTGAACTGCGCCTCCTCAAGGCCCCCCTCAAGATCCGGCCCCGAGCGCTGGATCAGAATTGGGGTCTTCTGATGGGTCCTATACTGCCGCCGACGGTCGTCGATTCCATTACTAGATGGTGGAGTACCGTAACATCTATTCAGAGGCTACGAAGGAGAATGGCCGGCTACAGGGCGTTAACGAAGCCCAAGCCACTGCCCTTAAGGCCGCCGAAACCGAGGTGGCTAGGGTGCAAGCCTAACTCGCCGAATCGGGCACCGCGGTGGCAAGTAATACCTTGAAGTCCTTATTGTAACGCGCTGATGATCATCTTCATGCTGACCTTCCTTTCGATTTGCAGCCCTGACCGCGCAGCTTGAAGAGTTGCGTGTGGCCGCCGAGACTGCCGTCAATGCCGTCAACGCTCGTGGCAACACGCAGGCGGAGCGGCTCCTGGATGTTCACCACCGCGTCTCCCAGATGGCCATGGCTAGCGTTCGTCACGGCGCCACCGGGGCTCTTATGGCCGCGCGACTCCGCTCCGGCATTGCTCTGGAGGCCATCGAGCCCGGGTTCCCGGAGGGCCAGGATATGGAGGAGACCAGCGCCCAACTGGCGAACTTCTTCCCTCACGCTGACGAGGTCGTGGCTGTCACCGACGCCCAGGACATCATAGATAGAGCCACGCTTGATTAGAATGTAATAGGGCTCCTGTAAGCACAATCAGAAATAAAACTTTGTTCAAAAAGCATCAATCTGATTTCCATATATGTCCGGGTACACATATATATATTTTCCTTCTCCTTTTTTTAGACTAAAGGCGATGCAATCACATCGGCTGTTACACTCCATCGTGAGTGTCTCATTTTGTGCTAAAGGCGATCTGTTAAAATGAAATCGGCTGTTACAGACCCCCATTTTTGTTCTGAAGGCGATCCTCCACATAGAATCGGCTGTATGAGCCAGATCTTGCATCGATCGGCTATCATCCCCCAACTGGGATACTAGGATAGTACTTCTTCAGATACTTTCCGTTGATCGCCCTGGCAAATTTCCTTCCTTCCATATCTTCGAGTGTATAGGCATTGCCGGGCGCACATTCGACAACACGATACGGGCCTTACCAATTTGGCGACCACTTACCGAATCGGCTATCTTTAGTTCCGATAGGCAGGATAGTCTTGCATAGCAACTCCGATTCAGTAAAACTCTTTCCTCTTACTTTAGTGTTGTAATACTTGGCCACCCGTATCTTATTAGCTTCGATGCATTCCAGGGCCTTGAGCCGATGGCAATGTAGATCTTCAAGACTGTCCATCATGATATCCTTGTACTCACCGGCTTTAAGCTCATTCTGTAACTTGACACGCCGCGTCTCGGACTGAATTTCCCAAAGAAGAACAGCAGCGTGTCCATAGACCAACTCATACGGTGTAGCCTTAGTTGATCCGTGCTGAGCCATCCGGTATGCCCACAGAGCTTCACTCAGCGTCAAGTACCACTTTCTGGGACTCTGCTCAATTTTCTTCTTAATAATTTTGATTAAAATTTGATTTGACGCCTCAGCCTGACCATTGGATTGGGCATAATAGAGTGATGAATTATAAACTTTAATGCCCATGTTGTCAGCAAAGGTCAAAAACTCGTCTGAAGTGAACATCGTCCCTTGATCTGTCGTGATAGTTTGTGGTATACCAAATCTGTAAATAATATATTCCTTTATGAATTCGAATATATCTCCAGATGTGGCATTCTTCAAAGGAACAACTTCTACCCACTTAGTAAAGTAGTCTGTTGCAACTAAAATCCACCTGTGACCTTTACTGGACGGTGGATAGACTTGGCCGATCAAATCGATTCCCCAACCTCTGAACGACCATGGCTTGATGATAGGATTCATAGCTGAGGCAGGAGATTTCTGCACATTCCCGAACCTCTGACATTCTTGGCAACCCTTGTAATACTTGAAACAATCTTCGAGCATAGTTGGCCAATAATAACCAGTCCTTCTGATAATCCATCTCATCTTATGAGCCGATTGGTGAGCACCACAGACTCTTTTATGAACTTCACTCATCAGCTTGATCGACTCTTCTGCCCCGAGGCATCTTAGCAGCACCCCCTCGACAGTCTTACAATACAACTGACCGTCCAACAGCACATACTTGATAGCTTTGTACCTCAATTTTCTACTAACTTTCTGTGAAGGATTTGCAAGGTATCTTGCTATCTCGCCCCGCCAGTCATCGGCTGATTGCTCGGTGCTAAGGATTTCCTGCATCGGTTTGTAACCCGAAGCACTCTGTGCTAGCCGATTCACTTCTTGATTCTGAGCTCTGAGAATATGATACAGTGAAACTGTTAAGAATCCTCTGATCAAAGCTTGGCATTGATCATAATAGCCTCTGAATATGTCGTCTTTGCATTCAAATAGGCCGAGCAATTGGTTGATGACTAGTTGTGAATCTCCAAAAACCTCAACTACGTCGGCCTTTGCTTCATGCAGAAGCTGAAATTCCTTCCAAATCGCCTCATATTCAGCCTGGTTGTTTGTCACTGTCGGCCCTATCTGGAAAGCATACTCAAACCGTATACCTCGAGGTGATATTAATATAACCCCAGCACCTCCGCCTTGCTTGCAAGATGACCCATCAAAGAACATGGTCCATGGCGCCACATCGACTATACTGATGGCGCCCTCATGATGCTGGGTGATGAAATCGGCTATTGTCTGACCTTTGACTGCCTTAGCCGATTCAAACCTCAAGTCAAACTCAGAGAGAGCCAAGATCCATTTCCCGATCCGTCCATTTAGAATAGGCATTGATAACATATGCTTGATCACATCGGCCTTGGAAACTATCACACATTCGGCCGATAGCAAATAATGCCTTAGCTTGGTGCACGAGTAGAATAAGCATAAGCATAGCTTCTCAGTTGGAGTGTATCTTGTCTCGGGATCCAAAAGCCTCCTGCTTAGATAGAACACTGCCCTCTCTTTTCTTTCAAATTCTTGAAAAAGGGCCGATCCAATTGTATGGTTTTCGGCCGTCACATACAGCATGAATGGCTTACCCGCCTATGGCGGTACCAAAACAGGTGGAGACTTCATATATTCCTTGATTTCATCGAAAGCCTTTTGCTGTACGTCACCCCATTTGAACTCCTAAGTATCCTTCAGCTTCAAAAATGGTGAAAACGGCAGCACCTTCTCTGACAGATTGGCAATGAATCTTTTGATGAAATTAATCTTGCCAAGTAAGGACTGCAACTCCTTCTTGTTAGTCGGTGGTACAAGCTGATCGATGGCCTTTCTGCTTTTGCCGCCGACCTCAATTCCCTTGCGATGTACCACGAAATCCAAAAACTCGCCTGGCGACACCCCGAAAGCACATTTATTAGGATTCATCTTCAAATCATGCTTCCGAGTACATTCCAGTGTAACCTTCAAATCAGCTAAGTGCCCTACGTAGCATTTGGACTTCACAACTACATCGTCAATATAAATTTCTACAATCTTGCCGATCAACTTATGAAAAATATAATTCATAGCCATTTGATAAGTTGCACCGGCATTTTTTAAACCGAAGGTCATTACAACCCACTCAAACAAACCGATAGCACCAGGACATCTGAAAGCAGTCTTAGGAATATCTTCATCTGCTATAAAAATTTGATTGTAGCCGGCATTACCATCCATGAAGCTGATGACCTGGTGCCCTGCAGCCGAATCGACTAACATATCGGCTATCGGCATTGGGTAGCCGTCCATCGGGGTAGCTCTGTTCAGGTCTCTGAAATCGATGCAAACTCGTAACTTGCCATTTTTCTTGTACACAGGGACGATATTCGATACCCACTCGGCGTATTGGCAAGCTCGAATGAACTTGGCTTCCAACAACCTCTCAATTTCGGCCTTAATGTCAGGTAATGAATCCTGTTTGAATCGTCATGGTGGCTGCTTGAACGGACGAAATCCAGGCTTGATAGGCAATCTGTGCTCGACAATCGATTTGTCTAAACCAGGCATCTCGTAATATTCCCAGGTGAAGCAGTCTCTGTATTCTTTCAATAAGTCAATCAACTCCTGCTTGAACTCAGAGTCCAGATTGGCGGCAATGTACGTCGGCCTTGGTCTGTCACCAGATCCGATGTCCACTTCTTCAAGTTTGTCGGCCGACGTAAAGCCCTGTCCAAGCTTGCCCTCGGTGCCATCGATCGGATTATCCATTAATAAAAAGACTCAGAGCCGATTGCCCTGATCGGCTGTTGACTCTCATGACTGACCTTGATGGAGCCTTCCTCCTAAGTCTTGCCAGAGAAACAATCGTGATCCCCAGCTTCCCAGTAGGCCGCGTCTGCCGCGGCTATACTTATTGAATCATCGGCTGGGACCAACTCAACTTCTTCACCATGCCACTGCATCACACATTGGTGCATGGTTGTTGGCATGCAGCAGTTAGCATGTATCCAGTCACGCCCAAGTAACAGACTGTAGGAACCCTTGCTGTCAATCACGAAAAAGGTGGTGAGCAGCGTCTTCTTTCCAATTGTTAGCTCGACATTGATTGCCCCCCGGGTATTTGAAGAGTTCCCCCCAAAATCTTTGAGCATCATGTCGGTCTCGATCAAACCATCGACTAGCATTTTGGTCATGGGCATCCCATCGACATACCCCTTGAGAAACAGGGCCTTGAGGTGCCGGTGCTTGGGCGGCTTGTCAAAGACAGCCTGCTACGTAGAAACTAGCCTGGCAGTGGCCTGCTCAGACTTTGACTCATCAGAATCAGAGACAACTTCAGTCTTCCTGGCCCGAGACGCCCTGAATTCAGCCGGAAGCGCAAAGACCATCTGTGCATCGGCTGTTGCCTTTCCTTTGTCCTGAGGAAGCTTTTCCCGCCAGATCTGCTTCGAGCGGCCTTCTGCTTTGAACTCCCTATT
This sequence comes from Eremochloa ophiuroides, assembly GCA_038502445.1. Classification (NCBI taxonomy): domain Eukaryota; kingdom Viridiplantae; phylum Streptophyta; class Magnoliopsida; order Poales; family Poaceae; genus Eremochloa; species Eremochloa ophiuroides. The sequence continues at coordinate 41,782,961 of JAHLJS010000009.1, read as the reverse complement.
CCTGAGGCGTTGCACACGGCGCCTCTGACTCCTGGTCAAGTTCCCAGGGCACCATTGATTCTCCTGCCAGACCGGCTCTTGGTGATCAACTGCTGCCTCGTCGAGCCGATCACGCAGGTCCCTTTTTTCGCGCTGATCCTGCATGTTGTGTGGGCGTCCGAGCCTTTCATGCATGGACCAGCGGTTGGTCTGAGAGTCCCTGTACTCTCGGTATTGATCACTACACTCCGGACAGTTGCGGAGGGTAGGCAATCTCAGACCTTCATTCCAACAATGCCTAAAAAATGGACAATGCCAATGACCTTCTTCTTCCTCCTGGTGGTGAGCCATCTCTTCCTGGTAACGGGCTTCTTCTTCATCGCGAGCCCATTTCCGGTACTTTTCTTCCTCGAGTTGTCTCCGGTGGGTCTTTTCTTTCTCCCGATCGCGGGATGTGGGCCTGGTCTTCTTGGTGCCACTGGACTCCCCCCTTTCATATTGATTCTGGTTCTGCTCCCGCCTTTTCTTGATCATCGCCAGTTCTTCAGCCGATATCTGCATTTTAGGATCAACTGACGCACTCCTTCTAGCTTGGTTGAAGGTCAGAACTTTCATTTTTCCTGCGGGGGCCGACACTTCGACCATGTTCTGGCCCTTGGGGAATGGGAATTTATCAATCTTCATTTTTCCCTTAACAGGGCTGTCAAACGTCAACCAGCCGCAGGAGATAGCCCTCTGTATCTGAGTCCTGAATGCGCGGCATCCGTTGGTGTCGTGTGAGGTGACGCCATGGTATTGGCAAAAAGTCTTCCCTTTCAAGTCTTCAGGAGAGGGCCTTACATAATCGGCAGGGAAGATAAGCTGCCCAGCACTGACCAGCAGATCAAATAATTTGTCCAGCTTATTTGTATCAAAGTCATACTGGTCCTCTGAGCTCCAATTTTTAGGTACAGCCATGGGCTTCTTGCCCCATCTCAACTCGACAGCAGCGATTTCACCATCATCCTCATCTTCCGAATCCGAATTACAGACGAACGCCGTCTGCTTGTACCTTCCTTCCTTGCGGAAGGTCTGAGCTTGGAGCTCCAGGGCCGTCACTCGCTGCAACACCTGGCTGATGTTGTCGAAATCAATGCCTACCAGCTTTTCCTGAATATGTGGAAGCATCCCACCAATGACCAAGTGAGCGAGCTGTTTGTCAGGTAGGTTCAGTGAATAGCACATATTCTTCATCTCCCTGAAGCACTTGATGAAAGCCGATCCGGTCTCGGTACTCTTCATGCGCATGCTGGTCAAATCAACAATAGTTTTCTCCCCAGTGCCAGAGAAGAAATAGCCGTGAAACTTGCTTTCCAGCTCTGCCCAATTCTGGATTGACCCAGGCTCCAGAGTGGTGAACCAGCTGAAAGCCGGCCCTGTCAAAGACAACGAAAAGAAACGGACCCTGTGAGCATCCTCATAAGACGCCTCACCAAGCTGGGTCAGGTAGCGGCTGATGTGCTCTATGGTAGATATGTCGTCTTGCCCGCTGAACTTGGTGAAATCCGGCATGCGATATCTTGGTGGTAACGCCACACGATCAAACCAATCAGGGTAGGGGCGCCTGTATCTGATTGACACCCCTACCTTCGGCTGCAAGCCAAATTGGTCCCTGAGCATTGCGCTCATCTTGTCCACCAACTCGTCTTGAGGCAATTGCCTGTAACTAGGATGAGGTGCCGACGTGAGCTCATCATAGGTATGCCCAATGTGATAGTTTGGAGTCGATGAAGTCACGTTTCCAGTTTGCACGTTCCCAGCCGGCGCGTTCCCAGTTATGCGCATATAAGCGGCAATCTGTTCAGGAGAGTAATCTCTGTATAGATTAGGCTGTGGAGTTATTTTTGGAGCCGAATCCGTCGTGATATTGGGAGGTTGATCAGACGACTTTGACGGTTTCGGCTGTTGCAGCGGAGGATTGGACGTTTTGGCCGCTGCACCTGAGTTGGTATCTTCTGGAGGAATATTGAAGTACGCCGGGCCCAATGATTCCCAATCTTGCTTCTTGATGACAGCCTTCATGATGTCGTAGAATGTCTGCAGGAACACGTTGTGATGGTGCCCGACCGCCTGATGCGAGGCACTCCAGATGGTGCTCTGAATGAACTCTTTGAACTCTGGCTCCTCCTTGTCGGTGTGGCCAGGAATGACCCACCTTGGGTAGGGGTTTTTCTTGAACACACGGCCATCGCGATGCTTAGCAAATGACAGCAGGCAGGCATCAGTGAACTCTTCGATGATCTGATCTAGCACCAAAGCATCTTCAGGATCGATTTCTTCACGCTTGACTCTGATGACGCCGTCGTCCTTGGGAGCCCCGGTCTCCGGAGGTTTTCCCTTAGTCATGAGTGAAACTGTCCCACCGGACGTGCTAAAAAGTGTGTTGGCACAAAATGTGGTTCTTGTGTCACAACACACCAGCGAAGCCGGATACGATCTCGAGAGCGTCAGAGATTCCAAGATCCAGCTAGCTTCAAACCCGGACAGAGAGTGCCGATGACCCTCAGGCGTGCCAGTCAATTTGACCTACAATTGACAAGGAAGAGAAAATAATCAGTAATCACAGGGCGGAACTAACCGGCGAGTCCAGGTAGTTCCAACTATGTGGCTCTGAGAGCCGATTTAATCGGAAATCGACTAAAGAGTCGATTCCGGCATGTATGCATTTTTTGTCATGAGAATAAATACTAAGTTGATGCATAATCGATTGGTATGTATGGTCAAATAGATCAATTTACACAAAACAAGCCTATGCAGGTAGTTGTAACAGAATAAAGCACAATCGATTAATGTTAACATGTCGAATCATTCAGTTCAGACTGTCTGAGCGTCGAACAGACAGAAATCGGCTATTTAGCCGATTTGGCAGGGAACAATCGGTTAACTGGTTTTTCTCGTGAAGCACAACTGCATCGGCCAGTTAGCCGATCCAGGGTCCGTGAAGCAGAAAACTTAGCGGTGATTAGTTCCAAATATAAACCTAAGATTGATACGAAGCTGGTCTAAAAGGCCTGCGGCTTTGCATAAATTTAGATTTATTCCCAAAAATAGTCACAAGTAGATATAAAAGAATACAAAGCTGGTCTAGAAGGCCGGCGGCTCTGCATTCATTCAGATCGACTCTTGCTTAGCTCTCTCATCACGTACAAACAAGATTACGATAGTACTGGCCGAATCGAGTGAATATCATAATAAAACATAAACATGGATGAGACGTAAATAACATTTTTCATATGAATCTAAGGCCAATATTATGCAATCCTGATCAGGCAAAGATGTTATATTGATAAATAAACACTAAATAACAAATAACATCTTGATAACTTAATGAATCTAACTAAGATGCCAAATTAGTTAGAGCCGATAACTAATCCATGCCCATGATCACGCTTAATCTAAGCCCTCGTCCACCGGATGACGCTAAACATAGATTAATCAGGAAAACAAACATGAATCGATAACTAACCCTTATTTGATCTAAGCCCGCGTCCACCGGATGACGCTAAACTAATATCATATAAGAATCAACCCCGATCTACGATGCTCCCATGTCCACCGGATGACATTAAAGAGACAAAGCTTAGCGAGGCATGACGGTACTTACAAGCAAGCCTGCGTCCACCGGATGACACTTAGCCCGATTGAAAAACTCGCTGAAATCTACGTTACTCCTACTCCTAAGTTTTGGCCGGAGCCGAAAGATGTGTTGTATTGATGTGTGTTCTGTTACAATAGCCGGGGCTTATATTTATACCCAGGGCTTTGATAGAGTCCTACTCGAATTACAACTTAAGATGAATACGGAAACTAACACACTTTCCTAAATTAAAGGTAACTTGGAGCCCAACCCTTCCTTTCTTCATCGGACTCCAAACATGATCGTTCCTTGGCACCAGAAACCCGTGCTGACGTCATCAATCGGCTATTTCCTTCAACTGCACCGTCTACGTTCCAGCTCAACAGTCGATTCCGGGACCCGATCGACTATCTGCCTGGGCCTCTGCTCCGAAATCGGCTATCTGCACTCGGTGCAGATTTTGGTGTAAACGCATTTTAAAATATTTATGTCTTTTTAATTCTTTGTATGTATGTTGTGAAAGTAGATTAGGGATGTTGCATATATTACAATTGTTTTAGATGTATATTGCAAGCGTTACTCAAAATGTTTTATCTTTTTTTGACGTATGTGTCGGGTACCAAAGTATGGGGTACCCAACTTCAACGCAAAAACGAGCAACCTCAGCACGGCCTGGCCCAACGAAGGCCAGTAGAAGCCCACGAAGACCGCGCCCGAAGCCCACGAAGGCCGCGTCTACGGAGGCCCACGACGTCATTGCACCAATAACAACCAACCCTCGGGAGAGCGGCACCCTCAGCGCCAATTCTCCGATTCGCCCGACCCTCCCCGGGAGAGCTCGGGAGAGCGGCACCCTCGGCGCCCAAATCTCCGATTCGCCCGAGCCTCCCCGGGAGAGCGGCGCCCTCGGCGCCCATTCTCCGATTCGCCCGAGCTTCCCCATCCCCCTCGAGCGCAATCTCACAAAGGCATCCAAGGCACCGGTGATGTCAGCAGAGCAATCTCGGACCACAGGAGACCTCTCTGACCACTTTGCAAGGACTATCCCGTCAGGCGAGATTCTCGACGCGACTATGCTTTGCACGCCCCTAACGGCCATACCACCTGTCAGGATTTCCCTGGCAGCGGATTTGATAGGCCCACTACGGCCGTCCTCTCCACGGTATGGTCTACGGTGCGCCGCCCTGTTTTCCGCCGGGGTCTACCAACTATGACTGCGATTGTCCGAGCGCCTGACGATGGGCTACGCAAGAATGGAAAAAGCGCCTACTGCACTGTCCACTCGAAAGGACGAGCACGCCTTCCATCCGGGCCCACCTAACCCTCGGGAAGTACTGTCCAAAGGCCGGAAATACGTCCGAGGGGAGATATCACCCTGCTCCATCCCATCACGCCTCCAGGAGTCCCGAGCCTCGGGAGACAACGCCTCGAGACGACTCGCCCTCTTGTCACATCGTGCGGAAGGACAGCCATCAGGTGTGACCCTACGGCATGCCGTAATCCGACGGCTGTTGCTGCCTCGGAACTCCAAGATCGTGCGAACCACTACGGCCATACCCCGGAGACGCGGAGAAAAGACCGTAGCTGACGATAGTCAAACGAGGAACAACAACTCCTCACTGTAACATACATAGCATTGTAAGCGCTGCCCTTGCCTCTCCCTTGCGACTATAAAAGGGAGAGCAGAGGCCAGCTTTTAGGGGGACCGGGAGAAGTCCTAAGCTCTCACTCACACATACACTCCAACAGCAAATGACTTGCATACACTTAGACACTCAAAAGAGATCTAGGAGCACTTCCCTCTCTCGCCTAGCTTGTAACCCCCTACTACAAGCACCCCGGTGCTAGGCAACACGACTCACCTCTTCACTGGACGTAGGGCTTGTTTGGCCTGAACCAGTATAATCCCTGTGTTTCCCTTTGCACACCATCCGTAACCTCAACCGCAAACACATATTTACTAGCCGGTGTTAGCCCCCGCTAAAACTAGCACCGACAGTTGGCGCGCCAGGTAGGGGCCTTTTGCGTGTTGATCCAGGTCACGGATGGCTGACGTTTCCATGACGCTTCCCACTGGCGCGGTGCTCCGGTTCGGGAGCCTCTAGTTCGTGGCCACCGGTCACGGGCCCGAGATGAACCCGCGCCCAACGGAGCTCCGCACCATCACCGTCCTGACCCCTGCCCATCAGGCGACCGGGGAAAAGGCCACGACGACGCTTCCTCCCGTCCCAGAGGACGAGGGGAATGCCGCACGCCGCGCTTCCCGGCGGACTAGGAGGAGGAGGTGCAACTGCGCCAACCAGCCCCTGGTCGCGGAAGGCGCGGCCAACCAGGTGTCCCCGGCGGGGGACGCCAACACTGCGCCGGTCGCCACCACGGCGCCTCCAGCGCCGACTGCTACACGACCGCCAACTGCCCGGAGGACGGGCGGAGGCGAAGTCGCGACGTCGACGGGTCTTTCTCTCCGTCCTCATGGCGGAAGGGATACGGCGCCTTCATCTCTCTTCGGGCTCCAGAATGCCATGGATGTCCACGTCCGCGCGGTCCGTGCATTGCTGCACGATCTGGTGGAGACACCTGTCCACCGCCTCGAGCGTCTAGACGACCTCGTGGGCGGCCATGTGGCCTCCCCACCATCCTCTCCTGGGAGCAATCCTAGGGTATATGGCGGGGAGGAGACCGGCTCCACTGACAGTCTCACTCCCCGAGAATTCTCGGAGGAGTGGGATCATCGCGGTTGGAGCTCGCCATCGCAGCGGGGCCTCAGTGACGACGACGACGACGAGTTCTGCGTGAACGTGGACTTCATCGTCCACCCCGGAGGCTCATGGGAGGACGCTTCAAGCGTCGCCACCAACTTCGACCGGTCTTACGTCGACCCCACTCGGGAGTGCTACCACTTGGTGCACCCCGAGGAAGGACGGGTGGAGGACGTCCATTCGGGGGACGACAACGACAAACCTTCCCCGCACCAGCCACAGCCTCAGCAACTTTCCCCTCCGCCGGCCACTCCGCAGCCTGCGCGGTCGGCCCCGCCGCAAGACGCGGGGGCTGGGCCGTCTTGCCCCGCGCACCAAACCCTGGAGCTAGAGCAGCTCCAGGAACTGGAGGCGCGGATGGAGGAGGACCGCCTACGCCTCACTCAGCTGCGAACCGCGCTCGAGCGCAACGAGTGGCAAGACACCGGCGGAGCAGCTCGTCACCGGGCCCGAAACGTCTAGGCTCGCATCCTCGCCGACGAGGGAGCCGGGACACCAGGAGCCCTGCCTCGAGCGAGCCGCAAGCTCACAGAGGCGGGAATGTTGCTCCGGAGCATGCCTGGGCCCTCCACCGAGGAGGCACAGCAGCTCCGGAACCAGCTCAAAGACCTCCTGGAGGATGCAGCCGTCCTCCAGGCGAAAAGCTCGGCGTCACACCACCGCGGCACTGAAAGCCATCCGCGTGGAGCCACGGCGCGCCGCGATCGTGACGCCTCGGTGCATCCCGAGGCCCCAAGGGCCCCATCAGTCCACCAACAGCTGGGCAAGGACATCGACGTCCGAGCCATCCTTCAAGCCCGCGGTCGGCGAAAGACCGATGGAGCCGCACGAGGCTACCATGTCCATCGGGGCGGGCGCTATGCCTCGGACGAGGACCGTGAGCCCTCGCCCGAGCCCTCGGGTCCTCGCGTCTTCAGCGAGGCCATCCGAAGGGCCAGGTTCCCGCCCCGGTTCCGACAACCGGGCAACATAGCCAAGTACTCGGGGGAAACTAACCCCGAACTCTGGCTAGCGGATAATCGTCTCGCGTGCCAACTTGGCGGCGCGCATGATGATCTCATCATCATTCGCAACCTACCCTTGTTCCTCGCCGACTCTGCAAGAGCTTGGCTGGAACACCTTCCCCCGCGTCTGATCTTCGACTAGAGTGATCTGGTCAAGGTCTTCGTTGGGAACTTCCGGGGCACGTACGTGCGCCCTGGCAATTCCTGGGACCTCAGGAGCTACAAGCAGAAGCCGGTGCGAGTCCCTCAGGGACTACATCCGGCGGTTCTCGAAGCAGTATAATGAGCTGCCCAAGGTCGCCGACTCCGACGTCGTTGGAGCGTTTGCTGTAGGAACTTAACTCAAAGAGCTTGTTCATGAGCTCGGGCGCCAGACACCCACCAGTGTCTCCGAGCTCATAAAGATAGGAACCAGCTTCACCTCAGGGGACGAGGCGGTAGGAGCCCTCTTCTCTGACCCCAAGGGCAAACGGAAGGAGGAGGCCCCCGAGGGCACCTCTTCCCGAGGCCTAAACAACAAGAAGAAGGGGATGGGAAAGGCCCCACTCCGTGACGACTCCCTCGTGGCGGCCACTAAGCCCAAGAGGGAACGACCCCCTCGAGGCCGCTTCGGCGACATACTCAAGAAGCCGTGTCCTTATCACCAGGGCCCAGAGCATCACACACTCGGGCAGTGTGTGATGCTCAAGAAGTACTACAGCTGGCAGGAGTTCAAGGACGACGCCGGCAAGAAGCCCGCCAGGGATCAGAAGGACAAGGGCGGGAAGGACGATGAGTTCCCGCCCATCGACAAATGCCTCATGATCTTCGGGGGGCCCGGGACCGCCCCTATGCCGCGGCAGCGAAAGCGCGAGCGCAGGGAGGTCTACTCCGCCGGACCAGCGACACCATGCTTCCTTGACTGGTCCCACGACGCTATCACCTTCAGCCGGGACGACCACCCAGACTACGTCCCATCGCCGGGACGCTACCCACTTGTTGTCGACCCCGTCGTCGGCAACACAAGGCTCTCCAAAGTCCTCATGGACGGAGGGCAGCGGCCTCAACATTCTCTACGCCTGAGACCCTCGACTTAATGGGGATCAGTCGCTCGCTCCTCCGGGCCACGACATCCCGTTCCACGGGATAGTGCCCGGAAAGAGCGTGCAACCCCTCGGGCAGATCGATCTGCCCGTTTACTTCGGGACTCCTCACAACTTCTGGAAGGAGGTCCTGACATTTGAAGTGGTAGGCTTCCACGGCACCTACCACGTCATCCTCGGAAGGCCATGCTACGCCAAGTTTATGGCGGTCCCGAACTACACCTACCAGCACGCGTACCAGCACGCGTACCAGCACGCCTCCTACCAGCACGCGTACCATCGGCGCCTAAACCAAGATGCCAGGGCCAAAGGGGTGATTACCATCGGCGCCTCCTACCAGCACGCGTACCAGTGCGACGTCGAGTTCTGCGAGTACGCCGGCGCGCTGATGGAGTCAAAGGCCCATCATGACCGACCTCGAAAGGTTGGAAAGGGAGGTCCTCGACCACAAGAAGGCCACGGGCACCTTCGAGCCCGCTAAGGGGGTGAAGGAGGTGCTCCTTGACCCGAGCTCCTCCAACGGCAGGGTGCTGAAGATCAGCACCACCCTCGACCCGAAATAGGAGGCTGTGCTCGTCGACTTCCTCCGCAAGCACGCCGACGTGTTTGCATGGAATCCCTCGGATATGGCAGGCATCCCGAGGGAGGTCGCCGAGCACTCCTTAGACAATCCGGCCGGTCCAAGCCGGTGAAGCAGCGCCTGCGCCGATTTGACGAGGAGAAGCGCCGGGCCATCGGGGAGGAGGTGCAGAAGCTTTTGGCGGCCAGATTCATCATGGAGGTCTTCCATCCAGAATGGTTAGCAAATCATGTTTTGGTTAAAAAGAAAAATGGAAAATGGAGAATGTGTGTCGATTACACTAGTTTAAATAAAGCTTGTCTTAAGTATCCATTTCCATTACCTCGCATTGACCAAATAGTTGATTCTACTGCTGGCTGTGAACAACTTTGCTTTCTTGATGCTTATTCCGATTACTATCAGATCCGCATGAAAGAGTCCGATGAATTAGCGACCTCTTTCATTACTCCTTTCGACACATATTGTTACGTAACCATGCCATTTGGCCTCAAAAACGTGGGCGCAACTTACTAGCGTTGCATGCTCAAAGTTTTTGGGGACCTCATCGGGCGAACCATTGAGGCTTACGTAGACGATATAGTGATAAAATCTAGGAAGGTGAGTGATTTAGTAGCCGGCCTAGAAAAGGCATTCGACTGCTTTAAAAAGAAAACATAAAGCTAAACCCCAAGAAGTGCATTTTCGGGGGTCCCATGGGGCATGCTCCTCGGGTTCATCGTTTCCGAGCGTGGCCATCGAAGCCAACCCTTGAAAAGATATCGGCCATCACGCAATTGGGTCCGATCCGGAACCTCAAGGGTGTGCAGAAGCTCATGGGGTGTCTTGCGGCCTTGGGTCGATTCATCTCAAGGCTCGGCGAAAAGGGTCTTCCCTTGTATCGGCTGCTAAAGAAAAACGAGCACTTTACCTGGACCGCCGAGGCCTAGGAAGCCCTCGAAAGGCTTAAGGCTCTACTTTCAAAAGCACCGGTTCTTGTGCCTCCTACGAAAGAGGAGAGTCTCTTACTGTATGTCGCTGCTACTAACCAGGTTGTGAGTGCAGCGATCGTCGTAGAGCGGCAAGAAGATGGACACGCCTTACTGGTGCAGCGGGCCGGTCTACTTCATCAGTGAAGTCTTGTCTGAGACTTAGACACGCTACCCTCAGATCCAGAAGCTAGTGTACGCGATCGTTCTTGCTCGACGCAAGTTGTGGCACTACTTCGAATCCCATCCCGTGACTGTGGTGTCATCCTTCCCCCTCAGGAGGTGATCCAAATTGAGAAACGACTGGGAGGATCGCTAAGTGGGCCATCGAGCTCATGGGCGATGGCATCACCTACGCGCCACGCAAAGCCATTAAGTCCCAGGTGCTTGCGGACTTCGTGGCAGAGTGGACCGAGACACAGCTACCGCCACTCCCGACCCAAGAAGAATATTGGGTCATGTACTTCGACGGGTCGATGATGAAGACTGGTGCTGGCGCAGGCATCGTCTTCATCTCGCCCCTCGGGGTCCGGCTCAAGTACCTACTGCGGCTGCACTTCACGGCTTCCAACAACGTGGCCAAATACGAGGCTCTGGTCAACGGTCTCCAGATCGCCATCGAGCTCGGGATCCGGTGCCTCGAAGTCCGAGGCAACTCCCAGCTCGTCGTGGATCAGGTCATGAAGGAGTCGACGTGCCAGAACCCCAGGATGGCCGCCTACTGCAAGCTGGTGCGGTTGCTGGAGGAGAAATTCGACGGCCTCGAGCTCAACCACGTCGCGCGTCGGTACAACGAAGAAGCCGATGAGTTGGCGAAGATCGCGTCCGAAAGGGCCACGGCACCGGCGAGCGTATTCGCCAATGACCTCTACAAGCCCTCGGTTAGTACCTAACCCTCGGAAGCTGAGGGGAAGAAGACACCCAAGCCCCCGGGAGAACCCGGACCGTCTCCAAGCCACGCAAGCCCTCGGGGGCTGCCGACCCTTCCAACAAAGGGGAGTCACCTGAGACCCTGGCTGAGGACGGCGATGAAGCCGAGGCAATGGAGATCGAAGCCGAGATGGACGATGACGAACCGGACTGGCGCGAGCCGCTGGTCAGCTGGCTCGTCCGAGGAGTTTTGCCCTCGGACAAGACCAGAGCGCGACGACTGGCACGCAAAGCCAAGTCTTTCGCGATAATCGGCTGCAGTCTCTACCGACGGAGTCCCTCGGGCGTGCTTCAGCGCTGTATTACTTTCGGTTAGGGCAAATGCCTACTTGAAGAGATACACGCCGGAGCCTGCGGT